>OY998180.1:136020750-136674765 GCA_963921935.1 Galeruca laticollis
TAATCATCTACACTACAAAATTTATGTTGTCCAAAGGAGATCCTTCCTTCCAAATCTTAGGTGGGTGATAGTCCGGCTAATTGCATCTAACTATGAGTAAAATGATGGCACATTACTCAGTCGAGTATAAACTCTATTTATTTCTTGTACCATGTATTTTGGTAATCTTCTGTCTATTATAATTCTCTTTGCCCTTTTGTAGTTTTATTTGCATATATTTTTTCCACACATTTGTTTTTTCAATGAATTTATTGTATGTTTTCTTGCCAAATATTTTTTCCATTGCTAATAGGGCGGTTGTTTTGAATATTGTTTTTAGCTTTAAAATGTTTACCAACAAGTTTGTCAGTGGTAACGACAATAAACAAACTGTAATCACGAGATGTCCCTTAAATGATCGTTAAATACTTTTCAGTTTCTAAGAATTATGAACTCGCATGGTACAGCCTAGTATTTCTTTGTATACTTTACGTTTATTTTATCATTATTAAAACACTCAAGTTATCAAAGTATGTTCTTTCATAACCCAAAATAACAGGTTATGGGCCCATAATTACACAAGACGTAAAACTGAGTGTGAATAATATAGTTTAAAATATGAATACCACGGTAATTTTCACACAGTCTCAGAAAACTTCAATAATTGGAAGTTTAGGGTTAGAGCATTTCTAGAAGAGAAGCAAGTAGATGTTGTATTGGAGACATCAGTAGAAGACTTCAATACTGAAAAGGAGGTGCAAAAGCAAAATCGATTCTTGTTCAATGCATATCAGACAAGCATCTTGATGAGGATTCAAAAACTGCCAAGCACATGATGAGGGCACTAGAAGATGTTTTCGAGAGAAAGAGTGTTTTACGAAGTTAACATTGAAGAAAAAGTTTTTAACCCTTAAATGCACAACAGATAAATTAGAAGATCACTTTCAGAAATTTGATAGCTTAATTAGAACTGGAAAGTATAGGGAGCAAGTACGAAGAATCTTAGGAGTCTTAGTGAGTATGATCCAGTAATTTTAGCCATTGAGACTCTTAACACAGATATAACTATGGATTTTGTTAAAGCTAGACTGCTCGATGAAGAACTAAAGTTGAAAACACAATATAGAAGCAGCACCAGCACAGGCAATGAGGTAGCATTCAAAGGGCACACAAATCAGTATGTATGTTATAAATGTGGCAAGCCAGGTCACAAAATAGCAGAATGCAGAGAAATACAACAAGAAGAGGAACTTTTAGAGGCAGAAGGGGAAATAGAAGAACATCTAGGGGAGTGCACGGACAAACAAGTCAACAGGCAACTCAAGCAACAGAAAATGATTCAATTGCATTCATAGCATTAAATTGTGTGAATCTGTCACCAAAGGACGGCTGGTTTATTTTGGATTCGGGTGCCACAGAACACCTAGTCACAAGTGAGCTGGAGAAATGTATGACAAATATTGCAGATTTGGAAGCAGGAGTGAAGATTGGTACAGACAAAACTGGACAATCATTAATAGCCAAAAAGAAAGGTGTACTAAATGGACAGTGTCAAGGAAAACATATTACATTAGAAGCTTTAATTGTGCAAGGTATGTCACAAAATCTAATATCAGTTTTGAAATTGTTAAACAAAGGTTTCAAAATTACATTCAAGAATAATAGTAACAATAAAAAGAAGGCTATAATAAGTTTGAAAAATTGTAAATTTTATTGTGAAGCATTTAGTAATTTGTTTATATTGAAAATTTATCATAGCAAAGAATTTTGTCATAATGTAGTTAACATTGAAAATATGAATGTATGGCATAAAAGGCTAGGACATTTAAGTAGATTTGATTTAAAATTGCCATTCGATAAAAACCCATGTGGTAGTTGTATTGAGGTAAGAGTACTAGAAAGCATTTTAATCAATGTAAAAAGGAAACAAACAATATTTGGGAACTTATTCATACATATATTCCAGGTCCAGTAGTGACACCTACTGAAGGATTTAGATATTTTCAAGTAATTATAGACGATTTTTCACAATTTCTAATAGTTTTAAACTTTTAAAATCTTAAAATGAAGCAAGCAACAATGTTATTGATTTTATTAAGTTGATAAAAATTCAATATGGTTGTAAAACACAAAAAATAGATGTGATAATGGTGGAGAATTTTCCTCAGAACATTTTCAGGAATTTTTGTAAACAAAGGGGCATTAAAATTGAATACACATGTTCATACAGCAACAAAATGGTAAATCAGAAAGAATGAATAGAAGATTAATGGACAAAGTGAGAACCAAATTTTCTGATACCAATTTACCAAAGGAATTATGGGGTGAGGCCATTCTGTGCTCAGCCTACGAATTAAACAGATGTCCAACCACAGCTAATAATGACATGACTCCCTCGGAGCTATGGCATGGTAAAAATTAATTATCTAAATTAAGAATTTTTGGAAACCGTGCATGGTCATTTAACTTACCAAAAAAGAATAAGCTTGAAAAGAGAGCAGAATTAAACATAATGGTGGGATATAGTGAAACAGGTTATCGTTTATGGAAAATGTAGAAAACCAAAAAGTGATTTGTTCTTGAGATGTAGAAAAACCAAATATACTGGAAATCAGTAGAGAACATTAAGTCAGTGAAGAGACAGAAAAAAGGAAGAAGAAGAAGTTGATGAATTACAAGAAAATGGAGACACAAGTATAATTCAGAAAGAAGAACATACAGATACACAAATACAGATAGTAATGAAGAGGATATACAAAGAACAAGAGTTACAAATTGAGGAAGAAGAATATATACACTGAAACATTTGGATCATTATGAAATATACTCCGCATATTGTTTATTTACAGCTCAAAATGATCCTGTTTGCTACAATGATGCTATTAAAACAGACTTATGGAATGAAGCTATGAAAAAGGAGTTAAATGCACATAAAAAATTGAAAACATGAACAGAGACAAATTTACCTAATGGAAAGACAGTGATACAAACAAAATGGGTATTTCGTACCAAAGAGGATGGTATAAAAAAGACAAGGATAGTAGCAAAAGGATTTCAGTTGCAGGAGGAGAACTATTCAGAACCAGTATATGCACCAGTCGCTAGAATGTGCACAATTAGACTTATGCTTTCAATTGCACTGCAACAGGACTGGACTATAAGCAGCTAGACATTCCTACAGCTTTCTTGAATGGAAAGTGAGATATACATTTATCCGCCAGAAGGTTTAAAGACAACGTCTACAGTACTTAAACTGAATCGTGCGTTATATGGATTAAAAGAATCGCGGGACAGTATGGAATGAAACTTTCAACAACTTTGCCCAAAAGAGCAACTTCAGAAAATCAAGATATTATTCTTGTCTGTATTGCGGAATATCTGTTTACATGATAATTTATGTTGATGACATCCTATTAATAGGAAGTAAAAATAATATTGAAAAGGTGAGCTTGATATTGAAAGAAGAATTTGAAGCAAAAGACTTAGGAGGAATTAGTAATTTCTTGAGAATGTATATTAATAAGAGTAAAGATCAATTGAAAATAATTCAAGAAAAATTTATGGATAGGCTTTTAGAAAATTTTAATATGGATCAATCAAATCCAAAGAATACACCAATGAGAAAATGTTTCCAATACAATCCAGAGAGTGCATTATTGAAATCCCATATAGGCAATTGATTGGGGGATTAATGTACTTATCCACAACATCAAGTCCGGATATATAACATTTGCAGTTTATTATATGAGTAGATTCTTGGACAAACCAACGCAAGAGACATGGAATGCAAGTAAAAGAATACTTCGACACCTAAAAGGTTAAAAAAAACATAATTTGTACAAGCACAAATGCAACATACTAAATTCATATTCTGACTCAGATTGGGCATTCGATAAATTCAAGGTAGAGAAAGGTCTGAGACAAGGAGGCCCATTATCCACAAACCTCTTTAACCTAGTTCAAGAAATCATACTAAGAGAAAGTGGTATTGTGACGTGATCTTTCTTTCTCTAGAATATAACGGACGTCACTATGACACCCGCGGCTTTACTATCTACCAGATTTTCTCGGGCGCCAGATTTTTGGGATGGTTTACTCCACCGAACTCTCGAAAATGGTAGCGTCAAGAGTTACCAGGGTAGCAACAGATGGAGGTTAAGTAATTCCAGGGGTCTGTTGTTCTTGACCTCTATGCCGTGCGAAGTGGGAAACAGGCTTTAATTGTTTACCACTGTCGGAAAATGAAACTACCTGTGCTTTATAAAACTATACAATTTATTTCGACTTCGAAATAATTTGAGAAAAGGAAAATAAAACGAACCACGGATCTGTATATTTACGATTTCTATTTAGATTACTACTCAGACCAAAGCACTTTATTACAGAATAAATGTTTTGCAATTACAAGCCTAACGTGCAAAGCTTTAATAGTTTTCGGCGATTGCCGGTGAAAATCAGTGAAAATTTACTAGCAGTACGGTAAAAATTAAACAGAGAAAGCGTTATCAAGGCGCTAGCGGTGTTTTACGGTAGCGTTTCTTAGTATTTGTGTACGGCTTAGAATAGAACGGCGGTAACTAATAAATTGGCCTCGGTTTTTTGTACGGATATTACCCCGGCCGTTGGTGCTAAATCAATCGCGTAAAGATCAGTTAGCCGGCAGAATCCGAAAACTTCTCCCTGGCGAACCTGCTATGGCAGCTAGCGCTCGCGAGATTATTTCGTTTCAGGTCTTGGAAAACCCTCGAAGGATGTCCCTGCTATGGCAGCGAACACAGACGAGTCTCCTCCAAGTTGCCTATTATCAAATAGTTAGAGTCACGCTACCAAGGCCTATGGTACTAGATTGAGCAATTCCCGAAATACTTTGAAAATCCCCCAAGAGTCCACCTGCTTTGCAGCGAGGATGCTTGGAGGTTTCCCAACGGTATTTCCCTTCCCTAGTGTTGTATATCGGAATCGGGATTCCCGAAATACTTTGAAAATCCCCCAAGAATCTACCTGCTTTGCGGCGAGGATGCTTGAAGGTTTCTCAACTATATTTCTTTTCCCTTAAAGTTGTATACCGGAATCGGGATTCCCGAAATACCTTGAAAATCCCCCAAGAATCTACCTGCTTTGCAGCGAGGATGCTTGGGAGTTTCCCAACTATATTTCTTTTCCCTTAAGTAAAACCAACAGATCTAATTCTTACTTCGAAATTGTACACAAATACACGGAAAATCACTCAAATTAAACAAGCAAAAATAAAATCTATTAATACAACTACGAAAGACGCTAGGAACAAAACGAATTTAACACAAGAAGAATGATTTATAAAATAATTTCTAAATTCGCTTACCTCGTTGGCGAAAATCAGTCGGCGTTTCGGAGACGGCGGAAAACGGCGGAGAACAAGCGTAACTGTAAAAGCACAGAGCTAAGAGCTAGGAGAGCAAAGAGGTCTATTCCGTCCCGCTTGTAGGTTTTATTCATTCTTCTCTTGACCCCACTCAGGAGGTCCCCTACTTAACAATCTTAAGAACGGCGCGGACTGATTAGCGCGAACGGTACAGTAAGCAATACATATTCAATATATACCGTATGTATCAAAAACAGTACACATATTTAAAATTATTAATAGTAAATAAATTTACAACTTGTGATGAAAGGGGGGTGTATAACTAAATAATAACATAACTTAATAATAATACTAATAAAATGAGAAACTAAAATATATACAGTGGGATGTCAGAACGAAAAATAGTAACATCGTTACAGTATAAAAACCCGAGTTTTAATTTATGGGAATAAACTTAATGTCTAGCATATGCGGACGACATAGTACTCATGGCAAGATCCAGGAAAGAACTGCTAAGCATATTTAAGCTACTGGAAGAGAAGGCAAGAGAATTGCGGTCTAGTGATCAACAAGAAAAAAACGAAATACATGGTAATGAAGGACAAATAAAAAACCGATATTATTATAAATTGCAATGGAAATAATAGCTACAGAATAGAAAAAGTGGAAGAAATCGCATATTTTGGGAGTCACTATCACAAATAAAAGAGACGAAGAAAGGGAAATAGAAAAAAGGTTAACAAAAGGCAGTAAATCAGCAGGAATGGTATCAAAGATATTAATATCAAAAGACATATCATGAACAGCTAAAATAAGAATGTACCAAACAATAATAAGACTGTCAGTTACCCACGCTTGTGAAACGTGGACAATGAACAAAAAAAAGCAGAATAAACTAGAAATATGGGAACGTAAAATGCTCAGAAAGATTTATGGTGGAATTAAAGAAGATGGAATATACAGAAGAAGAACAAACAGAGAACTATCAGAATTGTATAAGCCATATAATTAAAGCACAGAGAACGAGATGGTTGGGACATATAGGTAGAATGACAGAAGAAAAATGGGTAAAACGAGTGCTAATAGGTGGAGAGAGTGGTAAAAAGAAAAAAGGAAGACCCAGGAGAAAATGGTTGGAGGAGGTTAGGAGAGACCTGAGAACAGTGGGAGTAAGGGACCGGCAAAACGAGGCGAGGAACAGAAAAAAATGGAAAGAGGGAGTGAAAGACCTCGAAGCCGATGGCCAGATAGGACTGTAGTGCTAATATATATATTTTTAGTTCTTGGAAGTAATAATTTATGTATTATTAAAGATTAGGTACTATTAAAAAATGTGCACGCGTTTTATTCTAATTTTTTGGCAAAATTAAAATTGATCACCTCCCCTACCCAGTACCGAGGGCCTGTTTTTACTGTGTCTACACAATGTAATATATCGGCTATTTCTTCCTATCCATATTCTTATATACTTCTAGTAGGTTTAAGTAGTAAATCTATATTTCGATCATCTACTGGCTTTAATTTTTTTACCTACTGAACTTTTATCTGATTAAAATTCCTACTCTCCCTTCTGGTTTCTAATCGTGTTGCACTCCAAAAAGAGTGTGGTGTGTGAACCTGAAATTTGTATTTGTCCAATTAGCCTTTTTTTGTTTCACTTGAACAGCATTTGAGTGTATTCGTTCTATTATTTAGATCTGTTTTCTTGATATTGTGTTTGTTTATGCCTATCCCTATAACTCCACTATTTCCTGGTTTATTTGATTTTGTTGTATTATTTACTAAGTGTGTATACCTAATTAATAGTGAAATATGTAATTTACCTTATTCCAGATATGTCTCCTACACCACCAAATCAATTACAACTGTCCCAACAAGTAAATGCTGGCTACGAAATTCCCGCTCGTCTCCGAACCCTCCATAATTTAGTTATTCAGTATGCATCTCAAGGTCGTTATGAAGTGGCAGTACCTCTGTGTAAGCAAGCTTTGGAAGATTTAGAAAAAACCAGTGGACACGATCACCCTGATGTAGCTACCATGTTGAACATCCTAGCTCTTGTTTACAGGTAACACATATATGATGTTTCTATAAAATCACTCATACATTTATTTTTCTCTGCTGAAAGACAACGGTCGATGGTCTGTTAATGCAATAGTATGAATAAAGTAAAACTTGGGAATCGATTTCATTACATGTTTATTCACAAGTTGAATGGTAATCGTCTAATATGAACACATTGTATGAAAATCTTACAGCAATCATTTTATATATTAGTAAAGAAACCAATAACAATATTCTGCAAGCTAGTCAGATTCCGCGAGGTGAACAATATAGGTTAAAATTGCTAATACTTTGTTTTTATGTATATTAAATATACATAAAAACGAATAAATTTTATTCTCATTCCTTCTCCTTCCATTACTTCTTTTCATATAATTAAGTTTTCTTGCAGTTGTTTCTTGTTTTCTGCCACTAATACCACATCATCAGCAAATACTCCTTCAGATATTACAACTCTTTCTAAATTTTTATAACCCACAAACATGGCTTTAGTTTTACTTTCACATTTCTTAATTATAGTATCCATGTGTACATTAAATAGGGTTGGGCTTAGTCCTCCACCTTGTCTTAATCCGGTCTCTGTTCTGAATCCATCTGATTTTTTATTACATAGTTAGTGTTTCTTTTATATAGATCTTGGATAACTCTTATTATTTTGCTATTTACGCCTCTTTCTTTCAAGCCTTTCCATACGTTTGTTCTAGAGATTGTGTCGAATGCAGGTACTGTCCTTTCCTTAGTGCACTCGGGTGTTAGGTGCTAACCTGCACATTTTAAGCATCTGGGTGCTCCGCCGCAATTGGATGTTGCATGGCCCCAAAGCTGGCAAATGTGGCACTGTGGTTTAATTTTGCGGCGGTGTTCCCACTGTATTCTAGCGTGTTCTATTACTCTCACAGCATAATCTTCGAATCAGTCACCACCACTAGATACAGTGGCCTGCCCTTTGTTGTCATGCGATATATGTCCTTGACATTGATTTTGTGGATGTTCAGAAGTTCTTCTTTTATTTCAGCTAAGGCAAAGGGGTGTGGTTTTTTTATTGTCAACGTTGTTAGCACCCTTGCCTTTTTGCGTTTTGCATCTTGTTTAGTGATCGGTATCAGAATGTGAATCTTCAAATTTTCGGAAACTTGTTTTTTCCGTTTTTTAACAGGTTGTGGGGGTAGTTCATCCTTAGAAGTGTCAGATAATGTACTATATTTATTGTTCGTTTCTGTGTTTCTATAATATTGTTTAATGTAACAAATTTTCTTGGTTTTTCATATCCTGGAGGGGTGATTTCTCCCACTTCTATCTGTTGAGTTTGGGGATAGAGTTAATTTTGTTGAGACCGTCACTGTTCATATTTAGTTTTTTGACTGATATGGTTTTACTATTTTTAGTTAGATCAGCAGATTGTGAGATGAATCTGACTGCGTTTGGGGACACAGAATTACCCTGTTCATCTTCCACTTCTTGAGCCCAGGACGTGTTCGCCGGTCTATGAATCTGAGCCTGACTTGTTGTAGTTTTTTGGACTTGTGAGTTGTTGTTTCAAGTGGAATCGCTTGAGTGTTCTCCAATAGTGGCTTCTTCCATGTTTGTTTCTTTATTGTGTATGTTTTCGATCAGTCGTTTTTCGGGGGTAGATGTTCTATCCGTGTTAATTCCTCGACAAGAAGGTATGGATAGTTCTAAATTATCTTCACGAGCTTCGGAGAGAGAATTTGTGTGCGGTGGTGTTTGTTCTATACACTTTTTATTTCTTCCTATATACTTTTCGTTTCTTTCTGTACACTTGTTTACCGTTTCTATACACCTTTTTTATTTCGTGACAATTATTTTGCTTTTCTTGGAGCGTGTCAATGTCGTTCACGTTTTCTGTAACCTTCTATTAATTTTATTCGAAAGCTCTAAGCATTTCGTGAGTGTCTCAACATCGACGAATTCCAAACACTTTTTTGGTATTTCAATAGTTTTGGATGAATCAGGTGTTATTTGTAATTGTTTATCGTTAGGGACTATCTCTTGGTCTATGTAGACCGAATATTTTGGCGTTTTTTTTTTGCCCTACGTTTATGAATTTTATGTTTGTGTTTGCACGTACTTTTGTTTTTAGATTTTCTTGAGGAAGTTGTGATAGACACACACGCGTTTCTCACACACACAGTTTTATCACGTATCAAATTCTCGATTTCAAACAATTCGGGTTTGATTGAGTTGAGTTTTTGAATTTTCTCTCGCAGCCTTCATGTATACTCCCTAGGATATTGATAGCACAATATTGGAGGAGACTGTATGATTATAAAATCAATGAGACTGTCTCTCTTGAATTTTTACTAAACACTGTAACTTTTATAGCAGATTGAAAATTTAAAAACCGCTTTATACACAATGAAATCTAATATGTAGCCTGTCGATTCAATAGGTAGCATGGGGTTTTTAGAGTTTGATGATTGTAACTATCACTCTTAGAAGATTGAATATAATGCAATTTTAGTATTTTATGCTAAAAGTATACAATAATTGAACATTTAATTATCAGTAAATTTGTTTTTATTGAAGAATTGTTATCTTTCAGAGATCAAAACAAATATAAAGATGCTGCAAACCTTCTAAATGATGCTCTAGCAATAAGAGAGAAGACTCTCGGAGAGAATCATCCAGCGGTAGCCGCTACTTTAAACAATTTGGCTGTGTTGTATGGTAAACGTGGAAAGTACAAAGAAGCTGAACCCTTGTGCAAGAGAGCACTAGATATAAGAGAAAAAGTGCTTGGAAAGGACCATCCTGATGTAGCCAAACAATTGAATAACCTGGCTTTGCTATGTCAAAATCAGGTAAGTACATTATTTGTGACAAAATGTAAATTATCACCCATATTTCAACAATTTACATTGACAATCAATCAAGTACTGGGACTCTGCAACTGGGCTTGAACGAGTAAAGTTCGATTAAGATTAGAGTGTAATTTCTCAAAGTTTATCGGGTAAACAATTTACAATTATTGACAGTTTTTGGACTAGTTGTAGATCTCTCTGCCATGCACTTATCCTGCAAATTATATCGGGATTCGTGTTATTTTGATTTAATTAGTAAACAGTAATAATAAATAATTTATGTGTGATTACTGTTACGGAGAAAAGTAAACTGATAGGCAACCAATTTTGCACTATGGTATATATTGGTTTGCTAACAAATAAGACACAAGAGTTCTACCATTAGCGTCAGACAAGAAGCTGCATTTAACTACAATGGTAGCAACAATAACAATTACCACACTATTTACCCTGCCCTCACCGTAGATCTCTCAAAAATCGATTTACAAGAATCACAAAAAAAATGAAACAGGACATTAATACAGACAATTCGGATATTGAAAGTCTGACATCACAGCCATCAGTGGACGATGACTGTATATCTAACAGTTCTCTCATCTCACAAACTTCTTACTAAATACATTTAATCTTATACAATGGAACTGCGACGGGTTCTATCCCCGTCTCGAACGTATACAACAATTAGTGTCTGATATCTGAGCTGATAATATTGTCTGTCTCCAGGACAGTATTCTAGGATGGGTCGGCATATTGAACTATATATATGTGCAGGTTTTCTTACTTATCCCTGAATTCTTGAATGTTCCGAAAGTGTTTGCTCCTACTGTTAAAGTTCCTCTTTATGTTGTTTAAAGTTCAGTTTGTGGTCTATATCTACCTCCAGATACCTCGCATAGTTTACGCAGTGAATGTTTTTGCCGTCTATATTTATTTTAGGTGAGTTTCGTGAATTATTGTGGTTAAATATTATATATTGTGACTTGTCTGGATTAACTTTCAGCCTCCATTTGTTGAACCAGTTCAGGGTCCTGTCCTGTTGTAGATTTTCAATGGTTTTCGAGAGGGTTCTGTTGTGACTAGTCAAGGTCGTGTCATCAGCATAGTGCAAAATGTAACGATTGTTATTGAAGTAGTCTTGTTGATTACTGTAGTTGTATATGTCGTGACAGTAAACATTATATAGAAGAGGAGACAATGGCGATCCTTGTGGAACTCCTTGTTCGTCGTGGAATGTTGCCGAGTATTTGTCGTTGATTTTGACTTACAGAGCTCTGTTCTCAAGATAGTTTTTCAGGAGCAGGATCAAATATCGAGGGCATTCTAGTGTCATTAGTTTATAGAGTAGTCCTTTGTGCTAGATACACTATCAAATGCCTTGCTTATATCAAGAAATAGGTCTGCAGAGTGGTTTTCTATTAGTTGGATAGCTCGAATGTTGGATGTTGAAATTGTTACTGGGTGAATAGTAGAAGTTTGATGTTTAAAGCCGAATTGGTAATAAGGAATTTTGTGTCCGATTTCATTTTGTAAGAGATATTTCATGATGTTTTCGAGTTTCTTTCCCAAAACTGAAAGAAGAGTGATAGGACGGTAGTTTTTTGCTCTAAGATGGTTCATATTAGGTTTAGGAAAGTAGTAATGCTTCAAACAGTACTTGTATATTTTGATGAGATATCTGTGTATCTTTTCACTCAGTTTTCATAATAGATTTTTAGTAATGTCATGTCCTGAAGCAGTACTCTTTCCTTTGCTTATTATTTCAAAATACACATCTTCTATATTACTGTCGTGTGCTCCGTGTTCCCCTTCAAAGTATTCATCATACCACTGTTCGATTTCATCATATATTTGTTGGTCGTATTGGGGTTCATGGTTTTCTCTGAACGTTTCCTTGTAGTAATTTGCAAATTCCTCTGCTTTTTCTTCATCGGTGGCATCCACAATGTTGTTTTTTTCAATTGGCTGTGATTTTGATATTCCTTTGTAGTTTGTTAGTTTTCTAATATGTTGCCACCAGTGCGATTTTAACAGTCAATTAGTATAGACGTGTTTAAAACAGTTCTCTTATCAATAAATCGTTTTTGTTAAGAATTCCAATTCTATTGAACCGGTCAATCCACCTAGTAAATCAGTTAATCAAATTTATAGTTCAGTGAAAAATGTCTAGTGCAGATCCCCCTGACAAAGGGGGAACTTCAGATTTGTGCAATAATAATGATAACTCAAGGAATGTGCGTTACAATTCAACATACCAAACAGCATTTCAGGAAAGCAAAAACTTAGGAAAGGATAAAGAAACACGCTTGTCTGGTCAGACAGCGACAGGTATTTCAGTACAAGTAGCAAAAAAGTTCAAACTTGATAAACCTAATTTATATTCAATTGATAAAATTTACGTATTTATCGAAAAAATTAATAATGAAAATTTAGGAAACTTACATCCCATGTCAGTTGGACACTTATTACATAAAAAACTAAAAGTTCAAAACATTACTAAAATACAAAAGGTAGGTAGAAATAGAGTAAGAGTAGAGGTTAAAACTACTAAAGATGCTAATATGTTAATAGAAAACGAAAACTTGAAAGAGGAACAATTAAAAGCATTCATACCCAATAATTTAATAGAAAGGAAAGGGGTAATCAAAGAAGTAGATACCACATTCAGTGACGAGTATTTGTTGGAAAATATTGAGTCTCCAAACGCATTCACCAGTATTCGTAGATTTAAACGAAAAATTGATATTGATGGGGAAGCAGTATATATACCAAGGCAAACAGTTTTAGTGTCATTCGAGGGTAACGTGTTACCCCCATTTGTTATAATTAATAGCGTTGTATGTCCTGTACAAAAATACATTCAAAATGTAGTACAGTGTTACAACTGCTTGAGGTATGGCCATGTGGCCAAGCATTGTAAAAGCACTAACACTATGCATAAATTGTAGCAAGAAAAAGGAAGACAATCATTCATGCAAAGATCCTGAAGACACATTTTGTTTTTATTGTAAATCAAACGATCATAAAACGATACATAAAAAATGCCCCGTATTTGAAAAACAGAAGCAAATATAACAATTCATGTCAGATAATAATGTAACCTATATAGAAGCAAAAAACTGGTCTGATAATTCATATATTAGTAAAATTAGCAATAACAGGTTCAATGTACTTGATAATACGTCGGAAAGCTTTCCATTACTTCCTAAGACAACAATCCACCAATACAAAACAAATAGGAAAAGTAATACATTTAAAAAAAAATACACCATCAGAACCCTCAACATCACACAGTAAACACACAATCACACAAACCAAAAAACGTAGGATACAATCACCCAACAATGAAATCACACAAGCACCCATGTTTCCCAGATCCTTTGGTCCTAGTAAACCAGTATTTCAATTTAAAAATAATAGTACAAATGAAAATATGGAGATAGAATTCATGCAGTCAAATGAAGAAAATGATACAACATTTATTCAAACGTTCTTCCAAGTTTTCAAAAACATCTTGGAAGACATTAGCTCATTTGAAGAATTACAAAAAGTTGACATTCAATTTGTAACAGATAGGTTATATAAAATGAATCATAATCTGCCAAAAAATACCAATGCTTAATAAATTTAAAATATTACAATGGAACGCGTGCTCGGCGATTGCAAATAAATATAGTTTGATGAAGTGTCTGTCAGAACACGATATTGATATTTGCGTTATATCTGAAACGTGGTTTAAAAAAAACATCATCAATTTTCCAGGTTATAATCTAATTAGAACTGATAGGGATGACGGATATGGAGGTACAGCAATACTAATAAAGGTAAAAATAAATTTTAAAAAAGTAAATACTGACATCAACATATGTGCTGCCGAAATTAATTTTAATAAATATTTACAGTTTAAAATATTATCTGTGTATTGCCCCCCAAAAATTAGCATCAATAACAGCGACTGGAAAAGCATATTTAATATCATATTTAAAGAGAACGGCATAATATGTGGAGATTTTAACGCACACAACAGAACATGGGGTTCGTACAAAAATGATCAGAGGGGTATACAACTTCTAGACGTCTTAGAAAATCATGACTTAATATTGGAACACCTACTAGATTAAACCGCAACGGGGAAAATTCCGCAGTGGACCTGACACTTAGTACACCCTATCTCATAAACAACATAGATTGGAACGTAATAAAGGACACACTGGGTTCAGATCACTTTCCAATACTTATTAATATCAATGTGCCTAAAAATAAGTGTCTACAAACAAAGGAATTAATATGTCCTTCCAATAAATGGAATATAAATGGAGCAGACTGGTCAATATTCAAAAACGAAGCAGAACTGTATTTCTCACAAACACCACCTATTTTTAATGACATTAATGCAAAATATGAATATCTAATACAAGGAATAAACACAGCTGCCCAAGTATCCATACCAACAAACAAACCATTCAAGATAAAGTCAAGAACACTACCACCTTGGTGGGACAGAGAATGTGACATAGCTGTAACAGATAGAAAAAATGCGGTAATTGCCTACAAAATTAACAGCACGCTGGAAAACTTCATTACAGTGCAAAAAATAGCAGCAAGCACAAAAAAATGTTTGAAAGAAAAGGCAAGATCCTCATGGAGAGCATACTGCACCAATCTGAATAAAAACACATCAATGTCAGACATTTGGAAACAGGCCAAGAAAATGAAAAGAACTTTCATACGGACAGAGAACATTCATTTCTGCAGTGAGGATTGGAAAGAAAAGCTACTAGAGAGAATAGCACCGCCATCTACCTTCTACCAAAATAATTTAGAAAATGAGCAGGAACATGAGGAAACAATACAAATATTCGAAAATCTGATAAATATCCAAGAACTAGAAAACACAATAAAACAAAGAAAAAACACCGCACCAGGGTTAGACAATATCAGATATCCGATGTTATGCAAGCTACCAAATAATGCCAAATCTTTTTTATTGGAAATATATAACAACATACTAAAAATGGGCAAATGCACAATACAAGATTGGAGAAACCTAATTGCAGTTCCAATATTAAAACATCAAAAAGATCCAAATGACCCTGACTCCTACAGAGTCATATCATTATTAGCATGCCTATTGAAAACATTCGAAAGGATATTAAAAAACAGAATAGAATGGTGGTTAGAAGAATACAAAATATTACCAATTCATCAGTACGGATTCAGGAAAGGATATGGCACAATGGACGCGGTGAGCCAACTTGTCACTGATATACAAATTAATTTTGAAGAAAATGGGTATACTGCAGCTACATTCCTGGATGTAAAAGGCGCATACGACTCTGTAGAAATTCCAATACTGAACGGAATGCTGAAACAAATCGGTATGCCTACCAAAATACGAAATATTCTGTGCGATATTATGACAGACAGAAAAATATTTATAAGACCAAAAGACGCATTATTAGTACCAAGACATACATCTAGAGGTTTACCACAGGGCTCCGTTTTAGCACCACTGTTATTCAACATATATACCATCAAAATGCATCAATCATGCAGGAATTACACACTTATACAATATACTGATGACTTTGTAATATATGTCAAAGACAAAAAATATGAAAATTGTATAAATACTCTAAACAAGGCCACCTCAAACATCATAAAAGCTATTGAAGATGTAGGGTTCGATCTATCAACGTCTAAATCAAATGTCACCATATTTTCAAGGCACCGTATCCTAGAAACTCAGAACATCCAGTTGGGGGACCACATGATACCATATAAAAAAGAAATTAAGTACTTAGGAGTAACATTAGATAATAAATTAAATTGGAAACCATATATCGAAGCAATCAAAATAAAATGTAATAAAGCCATTAATTTCCTCAAAATGATCACCAAAACATGGTGAGGCGCGAGTACTGAAATATGCCTGTTATTCTATAAAGCATATATAAGGTCCATTTTAGACTATGGTTCCGTCCTATACGGATCTGCATCAAAACAATCACTGAAACAGCTAGAAGTAATACTGAATAAAGCGTTAAGAGTATGCTTAGGAGCGATGTCAACAACACCTGTGGAACCACTAAGGGTGGAAGCACTCGAACCACCATTGGAATTGAGAAGAACATTTCTCGCTGAAAAAATGGTACTTAAGAATAAAGCAAAAAATTCTACACTGATGGCCAAAATATGTGAGTTAAATACATTGGACCTGACGAATAAATATTGGGAAAAAAAGAACTCGCCACCGATATGCACCGCATTTTGTAACAGAAATAAAGAAGAAATTTTAACATATGAAAGTTGCAATTACTTTGAGAACATAGAACACTCTGCAAAAATAATAATTCCTGCATACTCAGAAATACCAGAATTAAACAAAGAAAAACTTATCAGACTTACAAAAAAAGACATCAACAGTACAATAACAATATATACAGATGCAACAAAAGGTACAGGCACAGCGTTATATGTGCAAGAAACAAAAGAAGGAAAAACCTTTAAGCTAAGCAACGATTATTCTATATTTTCAGCAGAAGCTGCAGGCATAATGAAGGCGCTAGAACACACAATCCACCAAAAAAAGAAAAATGTATCTATCCTAACGGATTCGCTGTCTGTTATCCAATGTTTGAATAATAATGCAGTAGATACCATCACTCACCCGCACTTTAAGAAAATTCAATCCCTACTACACCAACTTACTAAAGAGAGTGACGTTCAAATAATATGGGTAAAAGCACATTATGGAATTTACGGCAACGAAAAAGCTGATCAGTTAGCCAAAACAAGTGCTGAAAAAGATGAATGTCAACCGAACGAAGTGGCACTACAAGATTGCTTAAATAAATACAAAAGAAAATTTCAAGCAGCATGGAAAGAGAAATGGGACCACTTGTAAAAACAAAGCCTACTAGATACACACTTCTGCATAGGGAAATACCAAAACAACAGTGGTATAAAGGAATCAATTATTCACGTAGGGAAATTAGCAGTATAATTCGAATGAAATTTGGACACGCCTCTTACCCAGTGCACTTGAGCAAAATAGGCGTAATCGAATCAAACTGCAATGTCATAGGAGACCTGGATAATATATTTTTTGAATGCTCGGAATATCGTAATGCCACGAAAGAACTTTATAATAACATAATACATGAAAAAATATTCCCTCCCATCAACATGTTACACTTACTGGAACTGAATAACATCAAAATATTAGACTGCCTAGTAAAATTTCTAAGGATGACTAACATATCGATATAGTTAAGTTATATAGAGCTTGTGACCTTTGTTACCCTTTCCCAAATGTTTATACCTTCCATCCGTGGTCTACCTTTGTATGTGTTCAAATAAAGCCCTGAACGACCCCTGGGCGAGAAAACTTGTAACCCTGTGCCAATCCTTTGATCGAAAAGCGGTGTTAACTTGAATCGCAGACGACGATAGTTTGATAGGTTGAATTAGGGCTCGCTTAAGTAATAAGTATCCACAACACGAAAATCAATAACAAATTCAGTATCGATTCTGATTGGCACTATATATATATATATATATATATATATATATATATATATATATATATATATATATATATGTATATATTGTACCGTACCGATGACGGCTAATGAGCCAGAAACATGCATGTCTGCGGTTACCACTTTTTTCAGTAGCCCCTTCTCCTATTTGCGTGCAATACCCACTAATCTATTCGTTACTTATTATATATATATATATATATATATATATATATATATATATATATATATATAACCTAACACAAAGTATTTGGCTGTATGGATACCTCCAAACCCCATGAAACCAAAAAAAAAAATATGTTGCCAGTAATCTTTGCCTTTGCTAGGCGTTTATTTCAGTACACACTGTAGCCCATTTGTGTTCTTTGTATTGTCTAATTAGGGCTTGTATATTTTTGTAGTAATTATTTAGTTGCGTTGTTGCCTCAACATTGCGATCTCTCAGATAATCCCTATGCATTTTTCTTTTGTTTTTTATCAATTTGATAATGTATGGTGGTAGTTCGTGGATGTAGTGTTTTATTTTCAGGTCTTTTCTATTGTGGTGTTGAATTGTTCAATTTTTCCTCTATCAATCGGATCATCCCCCATACGATCAATGTACTCCTCTAACTTTTCGTTAAGTTTGTCTATATCACACTTCTTGATGTTCTTTTTTATTATTTGTTGCTCTATGATTCTGTTCCTAAATCTGGATGGGTTTCTACTGTTACTATATTATTTTTAATGTTTTTCGTGTATATTACACGATCTGGTGTAGAATGTGGGTTATTGGCCATTCTAAAGGTTGGAGGAGTAAATGCTATTTCGAAGGGTGCATTATTGATAAAATCCTTTATTTGTCTGCTTTTATTCCGATTCACATTTAAATCTCCTACAATCACAGCATATTTGTATAAGGAAGCTTTGTTGAAAAGCGTTTGTTCGATGGGTGCATTTGGGTGAATATATACAAGAAAAATGTGTAGTTTATCTCCTTGAAATGGAATTGAAAAGTCAAGCACCTCATTAAGCGGGTTATTCATTTTTGGAGGGTTTTCTTTCAGCATTTTTAGTCCTGGATGCGCCTATATCAAACTTCCACCACGCACATTACTGTTTACTATGTTTCCATTTAGTTCTAGAATGTTCCAGTTTCTGTAGTTTGTATTACTATTTTATTTTGTTTTTGTTTCCACAAATAATGCACAGTTTATTTTATGCCTCTTAATAATGTTGTTGATGAAGTGTTTTCTTGGTGAGTAACTGTTGAGATTGGCGTACATGATTTTAAGTGTCGACGTGGAACTTTAATATTATTATTCCCTTGGACAGGTTGAGTGGGCGTAGTCTTCGAAGGTTGCTCTAAGTCGTACATCAAAATATAGTCTGTTGCCCACGAAATGCGCAACTGTGTCTATGGAGTATTGGGCGACGAATTTTTTCCTCAGCTTTGCAATTATTTCATCTCTGTTGGTGCTATTATGTTTATTTAGTTTGTTGACATATGTGTCAATAATCATATCGTGAATTGTGACTGCTGAATGTATTTTGGAGTTTTTGGTTATTTTTGGGTCGATTTCTTGGGATTTCTTGTTGAGTGTCTTGATCTGACTATTAGGAATTCCTTCGATTGGCTTAGTTGGTCTATGAAGGCACTTCAAGGACCATGCTGAATGGTCTTCAGCTCCACATGATGCACATTTTGGTGGTAGATGACTGTTGTATTTGCTATAGTGGTCAGGACCTTCACATTTGGTGCATTTTATAGGTGTTGTGCAGTGTTCACATGCGTGAGTGAATGCTTGACAGCGAGAACATGGTTGTGGGATTGATGCCGGTGGGTTGTTTGGATAAACTGGGTAGTATAAGTGTTTATAGAATATCCCCTCCACCAGCAACTTTTCTGATGCCTCCAAACAGGGTGTGATTACCCTAATCATTAATGTAGGTTTGTTTGTTACTCTTGATATAATTCATTTGCAATAATGATGTTTTATTTTGCATTTTGTTAAGTGCTCACTAACTTCGTTTTTGGAAAAGTCTTGTTCGACCGACCCTATCACGATACTATATGAAGCACCAGAGTCAGGTAAGTTCTTAGTGGGTGTTTGTGATGCTTGGATTTCCTTATAATTTGATATTTTTTTATCTGAAATTAGTTGGTGAAGAGTGTCTGTTATAGTTGTTTTGTTTAGATTAGATTTGAGCAGAAAGCCCTGCTTTGTTAAAAGTATTACATCCTCTGTTAGGCTGAACTGTGTCCCATACGTCTGAGAATTTTTTGCGTGTTAAGTCTTCAGGGGCTTTTATGTAGAATAAGTATTTAAATGGTTTGTTTGTGATCTCCCTAATTTTTGTATAAAAATGTGGTCTGTGTAGTGAGTTTGTGGGATTTGTTTCATTTGTTGCCTTGTTTTTGTCTTGCGGTGTATTTTTCATTGAGCTTTCTTCATGTATGTTTTTATGGATATTGTTTCTGCTTGGCTGATAATTTTTTGTGTCTATTTGGTGTTCAGCTTGTTTTGCTTGATTGCTGTTAGTAGGGAGGCCAAATATCACTCTGTAGATATCTTCAGCATTAGGAATAAATTATTTTGGGTTATTCGATGTAGGGGAGTTTCCTCGCCTTTTCCTTTTGTGACACACTTTTCTCCATGTTCAATTATCCTCTATTTCCATCTCTAAGTATTCTCCGTCACTTGAGCTGCTCATGGTGATTTTTTTCTCCTGGACTATTGTTAAAGTTCTCTAAATCATGTCTGCTCTCTTTGGTAGCTAGCAAGTTACTCTCTTGATGTTACGCCACTGGTTGAATTAAATGTCCCTAATAGTTGATACTTTTGGAATTAGTTACGTTTAATTGTTCCTAAGATCAATCACCAGTTTTGTAAAAATTCACATAGTGATTGTTCTACTTTTTCACAATACATAGAAAAACTTGTATTTTGATTTAAAGTTAACGATCTATTAAGTACCGATAAGCGATGTTTACTCGTCGGCTACCAAAATAGGAATGCTTCTGTTTCCATTAAAAGTAATTCATGCAATAATTGCTTTTGGGGTCGTCTTTAGTTTTAATTTTTTTATGTTTTTATCTGAATTCGAATGGATAAAATCCCGTTGGCGTGAGTAATTACCCAATTCATAGTAGGCTTTAAAAAATTTAATCCGTTCAGCGTTCAACACAATCGGTATTGCTAATACCTAAGAGGCAGTTCTCTTTTTGATTGGATATAAAATTTAGAAACAAAAATAGAATCTATTTGTTAAAAGATATACACAGTTATTCAAATTAAAACTAGCTAAAAAACTATTAATAAAGCTGACCCGATAAATTTTCCTCGACAGTTACTTCCATAACCAAATGTTGACTGGGTCCAGGAATTAAAGACTGGTTGATCTTGCACTCTTGAGTTATCTCATGATCAGATATGGGTACAAGGTTCTGGCACCCATCATTGAAAAATTTGTTAAAGCTGTCATTGCAACCAAAACCATCTTCAACCTCTGATCCATTTCGTTTAGATATCTCTTGTTTAAAATTGATACCCGAAGAGTGGCCTCGCGAATCTAGGTTTTAAAAAAATCTATAAATATACCAATTCAGTAATATTTAAAGTAATTGTTTTCGGCGATGGTTAAAGATAACCCTAATAAACCTAATAGGGACAAGTCATTTTTTAAATAAATATGTAGGGTGTTCCGTTTAAAAAAATGTACTTTGTTTTATCACACATTTATGGGACACAACAATGCTATGCTACAAAAAACTGTACATAATTTCCTTTAGTTCATGTATTTAAAAAAAATTTCTAAACACAAAAATAAAGAAGTTAAGAGAAGGTAACATCTATAATAAATCACCACGTACATATTAGGAATTATCGATATTTTACAAACTGATTTTATTTACGATATAATTTATTATTATTGTTGTGCAATTTTTGGCTCTACCTCTACAACATACAAGTTTATTGTTTTTACAACAACAATAAGACACAAGACAATTGTGTTTCGTGTTAATACTTATAAAGTAAATTCGCACTAAATAGTGGAGATATTTATAACTTTATGTGTACATTACAAAATACCATTTTAAGCAAAATTTGGGTTAATACTATCAAACATTTACTTCTACTCCTAAATCTTTTACTCACACCATATTCACTATTCTAACTCCCCAGTACAATTCCTATACTGATATGATCAGGGGGGCGACAGAACTCGTATAGTTTTTGTTTGCAGAATATCAGCTGCATAATCTATTCTATTACGGTTCAAAAATGAACCATATTGGTATAGAATCTGTAAGACAAATTTAAGATCAAATAATGCCGGTTTTGAAATATCAAGCTCTAAAGATTATAAAATAAATCACAGTGAATCCACGAATATCCCTGGATATCTGAAATATGGTTTAAATTGTTTTTTATAGAATTCTTGTATAAAAAAATCTAAACAACCATATTTTCATAAAAATGAAACTCGATAAGTAGGAACAAAAATTGTTTATTGTTAACAAAATCAAAAGCCACACATTTGCATAAAACTGAAACCAAATGAGTACATAATAATATAACTAAAAACTTATCTTTTCAGATTTTATTGGACGTTGTCAGGCGCTGTTGAGTTAATGTTTTTTTGCACTGGATTCGTTTTTTTCTATGTTTAGGCTAATATTGTGAGATTTTCGTTTTTTTTTCTTTTCTTCGAGTTTGGATGGCCTTCCAGACTGTATGCGATTATTACCTCTAAGTCCCCTATCTTTTCTTCGGGATACAGCGGTTGGTTGTACATGTATTTTTCGGCTCCTGTTAAATCGAGTTGTGTGGGAAAAAATTGACACAATTTGAGACGTCGTCTGAACTATTTCCAATGTAGTCAACCATTTTTCTTAATACTGCGATATTGGAAGGGCATTGGTCTTTCTTCAATATCTCTGAAACTCGTGTAAATTCGGCTTGGATTCTATCAATGGTTGCGTTATAGTCTTGTTTCGGTAATTGGCAAATCAAAGGAGCTGTCAACAGTTTCAGGATGATCTGACTGAACAGTATTATTTTCTGTGTAACACGTTTCACTGGTTTCCTCGAGATCAATTATGTCATCATAGAAAGCAGGTAAATATGTATCCCCTAAGGCAATTTTATCAAAATCTTGCCGATCAGTTTTATTCAAAAACAAGGAATTTTTTAAAGAAAGTCCGTACTTTCGTTCAACTGCACATAAATGCTTACAATATTGTCCTCCTTGGTCAAAATAACAATTACAACACTCAGTTTCTATATTTACTTCGAAATAGTCACATTTGTGTTTAACACGGTAATTAAGATGGCTGATATGTGTTATTTCTTCAATATCGCATATTTTACGAGAACTTATCATAAGCTAGAGTTAAATTTCGTCCTCTTGCGTTTGCAAATTTTAGAAGTCTATTTTTGTGATAGTTTTCGAAAATCCCGGTGATGAAGTCGATAAGGGCACATATGTTGAATGCTTTGCATCGCTGCAATATAATGTCCTTGAAAATCCTGATGAAAGCTTCACAGTAGTTGTTAGTATTGTTACCCCTGTGCAAAACATCACTACCATTCTTCTCGACGGCTCCAGGTATGTTCTAGATATGCCTTGGCATTTTTATAGTTGTTCAAAGTTGGGTCGTTGAATAATTGAAACATGAAGTTCTCTGCATCTGAAATAGTTTTAGCAAACAAAACATGACGAAATAACGTCATTATGGTCTTTCGGCCATCTTTCTAAATCTTATTGTTCGAATCCCATAGCCAGCGCCAAAAAGCTTGCGTTACATGAAAAATGCAGAGTAGCAAACGAGATTTTGGAAATACTACTTTAAGTGTATTCCTTTCTGCAGTGTCATCGTCGGTCATAATAACTTGTTGCTCAAATGATTTATTACAAGTGGCTTAGCCATTTTTAGAGCGTATAAATAATCATTTTCTGATTTATTTTTATGAAGTATAACAGCTATTGGCAATGCTCCAATTTTTGTAGCTGCAAAAATAAAAGTGATTGAGGTGCTACTCTGGTCACAAGAGCCACTGGTGTCAATAAAGATCATCTCATCTGCATGACCTGCTTTGAAAGCTCTTTTCATAACGGCAGTTATCAGAACTACAAGAAATGGATTTTCGTTAAGACACAAAAGGATATCCTGTTTTTGTAAGTCTTCCATTTTAATCTTGATTTTTTCAATAACACTTTGGTCATGCCCTCCTCCATGTTTTTCAGACCTCCATTGTTGATAGAAGTAGGTCACTTGTCTTTCTGTTGGATTTACTCGCGCATTTGCTAGAAGCACATTGATGTCATCATCACAATTTTCAGATAAAAAGAATTCATGATAAGTCTTGGCTGCGAAAAGTGTCATACCAGATTCAAAATATCGGCGAAAGGTTTCTTTTGTATCTTCATTGTATCGTAATAAGCTAAATGCTTGAGCAACCTGTATTCGGTGAGAATGTTCATAGTTTATATTG
Source organism: Galeruca laticollis (assembly GCA_963921935.1). Lineage (NCBI taxonomy): Eukaryota > Metazoa > Arthropoda > Insecta > Coleoptera > Chrysomelidae > Galeruca > Galeruca laticollis. The sequence goes on from OY998180.1 coordinate 136,044,977, forward strand.
ATAACTACATTCAAACCTTTTTTCAATAGGTTAGACCTTCTCAAAGTGACTTCAGTATTTTTTAGAAACTTTATGTTTATACTTGCCAAACACTCGTAATTTCTTGTACAACCTTTTTTCTTGGATACACGTTTATTATTCTTGGCTAGATGACACACATAGATTTTGCGAAATTCATAACGAACAGAATTATTGAACACTTTGTTTACAATCCAGTTAGTGTTTGTGCCACGCAAAAAGTCTTTGATGAAGGTTTCACATTTATCCGTGCAATTTTCTCCTGTTGTTAACTTGCACTGAAATTTAGTCACAAAATGATCTTGATTTTTCTCCTGAAATTCAAAATAATGAATGTCACTACCCACGATACTATTTATTACTGTTTTGGCCATTTCAGTGCACTAAAAATCGTTAAACAAAAGATATTAAAGAAGCACAGTTTTATAACCTCAAATTAATCTATGTGCCGACACACAATAATAAGAAGAGAGAGGGCAATCTTTTACCGCCAAACTGCTTACTGACAACTGAAATGGGCTAGATTTTGTGCCCGTAATAGCTAACAAAATGAACTTAACAAATTCTGTTCCAGTACGGTCAATTTTAACACTGTAATAGACTAGAATGTGTAACTATTTTTTTTCAAACAAAAGCTACTCGAGTTCAGGCACCATCTTAACTATATCGATATAGACTTTGTAAAATCGCCCCCTGTACATGATTTTGCACACAGTAATCATAAATGCCGGTAACAACTGCGGACGTATACAACTAAAATTATCCTAAATATGTAATGCAGTAACTGGATAACTTTAAATGCCTGCCTGTATCACCGCAAATCGATATTTCACTAGTCAGCAAAAACTAGACTCTTTAGTTATCCATTAATACCAAACAAAAAACCTTTAATATTTCGTGCAATAAGTAGATAACTTTTAGTTGTCTATTTTTACCATTTAAATAAAGCTTCAAATGTACTGTACAAACTAGGTACATTTAGTTACCCATTATTGGAATTATCAGAAGTCTACATTTTTATGTTAAAAAAGCAGATATCTTTATATACCTATGTATAGCATAAAAATAAATCTACTCTTAACAAAGTCCAAAAAATGTCGGTGGCTTACGGCTTTTAGTTCTCCAGTTATTGCATCAAATCATGGTTAATCTCGACTATTAGAAAATGTAGATAACTCAAAATCGCCAAATTTTGAGTTACCCAGTTATTGCATTCAGACGACTATATACTTTCAATCTTCCAAAGTGTTTATTTACTGAAATTAAAATAACCATTATAATTACTTGAAGGGTAACCATATTTCAGGGCAAATATGAAGAGGTCGAAAAGTATTATCAAAGGGCCTTAGAAATATACGAAAAAAGACTAGGTGCAGATGATCCAAACGTCAGCAAGACTATGAATAATTTGGCTTCTTGTTATTTGAAGCAAGGCAAATACAAGGAAGCTGAAGTTCTTTACAAGCAGATCCTTAACAGAGCACATGAACGGGAATTTGGAACTATTGACGGTGAGAGGAGATAATGCGTTTTGCTACCACAACTACTTCCATCACATAATTTAAACTTAGTTATTTTCTATGATAGACCTGTTTAGATTTAAAAAAATCGCTATATTTAGATGAATACAATAAATTAGGAAGTAGGTGCCAGACAGGCAACTGTGTTGGATGAAACTTTTCCAACAACCAACAAAAGTGGTGTTTGTGTTAATTTTCATGGTTTAAATACTTGCTGTTCTTTGTATACATTTTTCGAGCATAATTATGATTGTTTCCATTTCTAAATCTATAGTAGCTCCCTACAAAAAATATTCAAGTTACAGTATAGGTGTGCAGAAACTGGTAATTTTATTTGTGTCATAGCAATTAAGTATTCGCAATTATACATTTTCAAATTAATAACTAAACAGGTCTATTCATGCATTCACACATAGATGAGTGAGAAAAAGTATTTTTGGTAGCTTTGTTAAGCCTGTTTATTGTGTAGCATAGATTAATGCATGCAAGAATGGGGTAGGAAGTAATATTTGGATATTTTCAATTCCTTTTTTACTGGTGATAAATTCATTGGCAGTTTAAATGTTTTTATTTTATCTATTTTATACAAAGGTATCACAATATTAAATATTTTTAACTATTAATTGTGTTATTTATTTAACAGAAACCTGTCAGTTTGTATCTTTTCAAAATTTGTATTTCAAGCTTGATTTTTTTCAATAATTAATTTTATAAAGGTGTGAAAATTCACCTTTATCCGATGAATGTTGAATTGAATATTGAAGAATGTACATGATGCAGAGATAAAAAAATATTGAATATTTACTCGTTTATAGCTTATCTTTTTGTCCCTTATTAATCACTAAACTGGTGTATAATTTGACTCTAAATATATTAATAATATTCGGGGTCAGGATCTAACACAGTTAGTCTTTGCTTTGTACAATCTTTGAATTTAAAAAATTATATTCATATCTCGTTTTTTTGATATTTTATAGCAGTAACAATTAACAGCTTCCTGCTATTCTACATACTGCTTACCTTATAACTCCGTCTTTAAAAGCTCCTGAAATATATACAGCTTGCTTCAACCATTTATATAATTCATACAGGGTGTTGGTTACCATGTCCATTTGATAATTGAAAATTATAAAAAGTTTTAACAATAGTTTTAAAACTCAAAGGTGGATGTAAAAATAGTATGGTAGTTGACAGTTTAAACATAATTATAGATTTTTTTTGTACAGAAGAATAATATTTATATATGTAGAAAATCAATTTATTATGGTAAATAGGAATTATATTTTTCAGAAGTAAATTGGGGAAAAAATAAAGTCATGAATTTATCTGTCAAGACATATTCACTATTAATCAGATAGTGACTTGACGCCTTTTAAAACATACTCACCAATACTGTTTGAGGTAGCTCCATAATTTTAGGCTCAAAAATAATTATTTTGCTTTATAAACTAATATGACAGTGAAAATGGATATTATGAAGTAAAAGGCACTGGGTTTTACAGTTTAATAATGATTTTTTACACTTTTACATTACGAAACAGTTGCTGTACTTTCACGTTAGAATTCATTTTATTAGTCATTTTCTTACTCTTGGTATCAGCGTGTTTGGTGCTCAAGACGTGATGACATACATGAAGCTATAACAGAATATTATGATGATGTTTGTATTGAATGCAATTCTAAAATGTATGGAAAATCAAAGTATATAGTACTGTCAGCGAATGTATTGCAAGAGCTTTAAATGTTGATCCCCGATATTGTTGAATATTTTAGAATATATATTTATTTTGAGTCTGGTCATTTTGAATACATTTTTTAACTTCAAAACACTTTTTGGGTACCTATAATTTTTATTTATTGTTTCACAGAACGTTGATAGTTAATTTAAAAACTTAAGCTTGAAATGTTTTACTAAACATTTAATCTCTAACTTAGTTTTGCCTACTACTAAAAGTTTCACTTTCCATCCACGATTAATACTTCTGAAACTTTCTTGAAGGACTACTTCCATTCCAGGTAAGACATTTGTGTGTATGTGTCCAATTAAACTACTAATTAATAAGTTCCTGCTTTTTAATTCTTAGTTATTCATATTTTACTCAAAACAACATGAATGCCTAGTTTTATTATATGGTGTTTTATTTAAGAAATACAGTACAGCGTACTTTCACAGTTTTGTAGGACAATATCAGATTCCACGGGACAAAAAAAAATTCATAACTTAAATTAAGATGTATGGTGTTTTGTTATTAAATTAAAAAGGATCTATATTGCAATTATATGCCCTTCTCCTTGCGGTTGCGAATCACCACAGATGTCTGTATCGACAAAAGGGTCGATCAACATCCCGTTCTTTGAAGAGGATGTAATTCAATATTCTGCGTGGAATTAGCCAGGAAACTAGTCGTTTTTCCTCTTCGAAGAATGGTCAGGTTAATATGTCGAAATTTTGACTAAAACGGAGGTGCAGTAGAAAACCGAAATTTATTTTTCATATATACAGTATGTCTGAAAAAGTTGGCAACATATAGGAAAATTTTATTATAAGTTTTACGAAAAAAAGTTACTCTTTATGAAAACCTCTGCTTTCAAAAATAATAATAATATTCGGGTAATTACATTTGACATTAGATGTACAGGATGTCCACAAATTGCAAAATATTAATAGGAATATTTTGACCGCTTCAATTTCAACTTAAATTTGCAAATTTCAGTTGTGAAACACTTTGACTTTTATTTAACAAATCAATACACCTCAAATGTTTATTTGTTGATTTGAAATATTTTAGCAATGAACATAAATGAGTAATAAATACCCAACAGAATAATGTATTTTCTACTGTAATACACAAAAATAAAGGAAATAATTTGAAATGTAGGTGGCTCTGACATAGACATTTCTCTTACCGAAAGTAAGTCTAGAAAAAAGCTTTCAAGAAATAAATAATACATTTCATCTAGTTAGTGTGCATTGACATTGAAATGTAATTTTAATTAATGTAAACACAATTTAAAACGTCAATGTGTATTAATTGTACTTCAAGATGTAGCAAAAATGCCGTTGAAATTGACTATTGACGAAAAAATTGAAATTGTACTAATTGTTGGAGATAACTACAAAACCTATAGGGAAGCTGCAGTAATATTCAATAACAGACATCCTGATAAAAATGTATATTTTGCAACAATTAGTAAAATAATGGAAAAGTTCAGGAGAGATGGAAATGTCGGAAAAAAACATCAGTCATGGATCGCAACTGAAGATATTCAAAACCAAATAATGCTCTCAGCAATAGGAAATCCTAAAGATTCGATAAGGAAAAGGTCGGCCACATCTGTTGTAAGTAAATATGTACTTGCGAAGGTATTAAAATCTAACAAATTTAAACCCTACAAATCACAGTTTATGCAAACCCTAAAACCCGAAGATTTCAATAAAAGGTTTGGATTTTGTGCTTGGTTCCAAGGGAAGCTAGAAGATAATCGTTATATGGAACAGTGCATACTTTTTTCGGACGAAGCAACGTTTACTTCTAATGGGACATTGCCTTTGGTGGAACGACATTAATCCGCATTTTACTGTCGAATGTCACTACCAATATTGTTTTAAAACAAATGTATGGTGTGGAATATTTAAGGATAGAATAGTTGAACCCTTTTAGGAATACTATGAATTCTGAACGTTACTTAGAATTTTTGAATAACATTTCCGATTTTATTGATAACCTACAAATAATAGAAAGACAACGCATATGGTACCAACATGGTAAGGCACCATGTCATAGTACCAGAAATGTTCGAGAATATCTACTGCAAACTTTTAATGGACGAGTATTAGAAAGATTTGTAGAATTTGCTTGGTCTGCAAGATCTCCAGACCTGAACCGACTAGACTTCTTTTTGTGGGAATACCTAAGGCAAAAAGTGTACCTTAATAGACCATTCGACAATATTGATCATTTGGAAAGCACGTGACGATATTACTCCGGCTGTTTTCGAAATGTAATAAAAGCATTTTCTAAAAGAACAATTAAATGCTTAGAAAGAAACGGTGGACAGTTGAGATGCATATTTAGTGATGAAAAAGTTAAAACGGATTTTTTTTTATTTAATGTAAACAAAAAATATATTTATGTAATTTGCTTCAACACTGAGGTAATTAGCAAATGTGCATAAATTGGTACAGTAATTACAATATAAATAGGTATTATTTACAGCATGTGGATGAAATTGATATTTTGAAGGTACATAATTAAGTTTCTGATATTACAAGAGTCTCCAAGCAGTTCTATAAGATTAGCACTCAAATTACACACATTTCTCTCATCACTGTATTTAGGGCACTCAATAAGAACATGTTTAATACTTATTTGCACTTGACACACACTACATATTGGGGCATCTTCTTTCTTCAGCAGATATTGATGTGTATATCTCGTATGTCCTATCCTAAAACGTGATAATATTACTTGGTGTCTACACTTAATACTGACGTTCTTCCACAGAGAAATAACTTGCTTTATTTGTTCCAGCTTAGCTTCGGATCTATTCCACAATTTTTGCCACAAATTTCTTGTTGATTTTTTAAACATATCCTTTAGGTCACTGTAACTAATCAGTTGTTTATTCACTATAGTGGGATTATTTGGGTAAGCTTCTTTGGCTGCTTGGTCGGCTGTTTCATTACCTTTAATGTGTGTATGTGAAGGGATGGATCCACAAAAAGGTGATAATTTTGCTTTTCAGTGAATGATTTTTTTTTTATGTTCGTTACAATCGCCGAATCTGGGTAGATTTGAGTTACGCTTTGAAGGTTCTCAACGAGTCTGTTATTATGAGAATTTTTTTGATGGGAGTGCTTGCAGAACTCTGTTGCCTTAACTGCATACAGTTCTCCTGCGTATACGCGCCACGTATGCGGTGAAACAAAATATTGCGTCTCGTGTGCAGTAACCAATGCAGCTGACGTCGTATCTTGAGACTTAATCAGTACATGAGAAGATTCTCGTTTGTTGTAGGAAGTTAGAGATAAATTACAGTTAGGAGGTTTAAGTAGTCAGGGAGGGTATTCAAGAGAGCGCATCTCAACCTTTGAGAAGTTTGTATCTATTTCACTGCTGATCATATTGATGCGTTAGTAGAAAGGGGGAGTCAAATGTGGTTTTTAAAGAAATATACTTCTGAAGCTATTGGAAATTACATTGTGGTAGACTGGGTTTTTTGGGTTAAAAAGTACTTTAGAGGTATATGATAGGCTTAGATATTCTCTTCTTATGGATTTATATTGTTTATGGACATAAAGTTTGATGTTACGTTTTCGAAATAAATAATTCTAATTACTTATTTGTCTATTTGAGATAAGTCTTAACAGATAAAGTCAAAGTTTTTCAATTTTCCAATGAGATAATGAGTGAAATAATCAGTAATTACACTTAAATGTAATTTTTAATTCCTATCGACACATTAAAATTATTAATATTATGAGAACAATACATAATTTTTTCAAGTACTATGATCTAATTGCATATAAAAACATAGTTTTCTATTTCGAACAACTTTTCATAATTAATGTTTTCGATATTGTAAAGAATAAAGGTACTTTACACTTGTATCAAATTCATGTTTTTTGACAAGCCTCGTATACGTATACGAAAAAGTTTTCAGACATACTGTATATTGTATTGGTTTCTTGAATTGTTTTATAATTGAATTCTTACTATTGTTGTCCCATTTTCAATATTAATTTATTTATCAAAAATTAAAAAAAAAATTATTGCCCAGACTATTATTTTAATTTTTCTTGTTCAGGATTTTTTTTATTATTTAGCCACGACTATATTAATAATTATGAGAATCAGAATAATTGTCAAGCATAAATAAAAAACTTTTATAATTTATAATAAAATGTTTGCCAATCTCATCCAATTAGGTGTTCTAATTATGATTGTTATTGTTGGAATGTGAAATTGATATAAACACAAATTAATGAATTCAGGAATTTTTAATTATAGATTTTTTTTTACGGAAAATGTGTATACATATACTATAGGTAAATAAAATACAATTATTTGTGACAATATAACACAGTTATGAAATTTAATTTAACTTTAGGAACCACCAATGACCATAAATTGGTGAAAACATGATTTTTTTTTGTAAATATTCAAAAATTTAATCCAAAATGATACTGATAACGCTTATCCGAAATGACACATAGTAAGCCGAAATGACACTGACAACACACAGTTTTTTTATGAGCTCATAAATTATTAAATTTTCGTACTATATCACAAAGCTGAAGTTGTGCAGTCCAAATAAACGCCTACCATCCAAAATATCCACAAAATTTCTGATATCCACCAAACAATTTTCAGATTCAAATCATGACCAATCCCAACATGTATCAAGCCAATTATATATTTTCAATTAGCGTTTCTCCTATAACTACCATTATAACGTTTGTATATATTTCTTTATTCATCAAAAATTGCACGTTTTTTTTCAATTTAATTCTGGAGAAAAAATACGAGTATATATCCACTTATTTGATGTTTTTCATTCTCTTGATCCAAATCATTCCGAGTTGTTAGGAAAACTTTTTTCTATACAGGATGGATTGTTTAAATTATAATCTGGAATTTTGACTTGATAAATATTTAAAACAAATTTGTATAAACATAGTGCCTTGTCTAATCAATTTTTTCATTGCCAAAATTCCAAATTATTAACATTTAATTGAATTCTCTAGTCTATACTCGGAAAAATCTTCTATAATTATTCTTACTTCTCTAATTGTACATTATGGGTTTACTTAATAAACAATATTTTTCCAACTACTGTTACGCTTTCAGCTCAAACTGTTTATTCTTTCCAATTTTAAATGTCTCTTCTAATTTTTCCTAACTAAAGAACAGTCATCATTCCTCACATTAATGTCCCATTCAAATCTAAAGTTTTTCATTCGAGTATTATATACATATAATTTTTAACATAACTTTTACTATTTATTTTAATTCCTGAAATCCCTTGTATAAAATAAAATATTTACCAACCATAAAAAAATTTGTCTGTTTCTTTTAATTTATTTTAAATTTCATTTTAATTAATTTTCTTATAGATTTCGACACCATGGATAAAGCCTTATTGAAATTTTCCTACCCATATCTAAGGCATTCATATTAATATTTACTTCTCACATGGTTTCTATAATCATTATTAACTTGTATATAGCTAAATGAGACTGCTTCAATATATATATATATATATATATATATATATATATATATATATATATATATATATATGTTTCTATTAGTAATTTCTTGGGCTTTGGTCCTTATTTTAAACTAAGACCACATAATAGATTTCATCTCATAACATTTTATTTACATTCTTAACGTTTCGGCTGATTTTCTAGCCATTTTCAAAAACACTACAATAGAAATTCATAGTGACAATCACAGATCAATAATTACTCCCAATCATACAGGTAAAATTTAAATAAAATATTACTTACAGATACTCCGAACAAAAATTTTCTCATCCACATAGTGGGAACGTCACATTTAAAATTACTGTATAAAATAACTTCAAATAAAATAACTATTAGTCGGTCGTACACAAACGACATCGAGATTTATAATTAATTTCATTTCTTTAGTTATCTATTACTGATTTTATTTTGCGATTCAATGCATTTAACATGAAAGGACAATGCATCAATTTGTAAAGGGTGTGGAAGTTAACCATATATAATCAAAAAGCAATTCTTTCATATGCTGTGGATTTTATTTATATTTATTTCGTTAATTTATTAAAATGTAATAGATCTTATTTGAATTGTTTGTGTCAATTTTGGAATTAACAATACTTCTGTATTTTTTTTGTATACATATCATTTCGTAAATTTCTCGTTTTTTTGTATTTATTTCAGTTTTTAGGATTTTTGTTTGTTCATAAGTAAATGTATAGTTATTGTCAGTTGTGTGACTCGTTAGTGCAGGTTTATTTTTTTATCATACTTGTGGCTGTTTATTCTATTTTTCAGATATTGACTTGTTTGTCCTATGTATACACCATCACAATATCTACAGGGAATCTCGTAGATTACATGACTTTTTTTGTCTTTTAGTTCACTAAAATGTAGCTTGTAGCTTAGCTGTAGTCTTTCATGTTTAAAAACGTTATTTATTTTCTCTGTCAAATTTGAAATATACGGTATTATTAAAAAGTTGGAGTTTTTTTGTTGTACAGATGATTGTCCAATTGTAATATTTTTGTATCCTTTTTTTAAAAATACTATTTATCATTTTTTCGGGATAGCTGTTTATTTTCAACGCCTGTTTAACTTTTTCAATCGCGGTATGTCTATATTCAGTATCAGAAAGAATAATTGCTGTCGGCCAGGCCTATAATAGCAGATCGATAGTAAATTGTAATTTGTGGTGATAATTGTTAAATTCTCGTAACATATAATCACATTTATCTTTTGAAATGGCTAGCAGGCAATCATCCACGTATCTATATAAAAAAAGAGGCTTGAAGTTCAGTTTATTAATGACTAACTGTGCAATTACGGTTGAAAGAGTAATTCCCATCGCGCAACCGTCGATTTGTTTATAAAACGTATTTTTGTATAAAAAATAAGTTGAATTTATTACTAATTTGACAGAGTCTAAAAATTCGTCTGTGTAGTTTTTAATTAGGTCCCATTGTCTTTCAATTAAATTTTGATCTAGATCTAAAGTAATATTTGTATACATGGACACCACATCTAGAGACACAATAATGTGATCTGTGGGCACTGATAAATTTTTAATTTTATTTTTGAAATGCCAAACGTCTTTAATGTAATATTTGTTTTTATATGTGACATTATTTAGTATGTTTTTCAAAAAAGCTGATAATTTTTCGAATGGCGATTGAATACAAGATACTATGGGGCGTAAGGAAATGATGGGTTTATGGAGCTTTGGCAATCCATATATCCTAGATGGAATTGAGTTTTGTACCTTCAAGTATTTGGCTGTTTTTGGTGATATGTACAAATTGTTTTCCCATTTTTTAATGAATTCCTTATTTTTCTTTTGTAATATATTTGTAGCACCATTTTTCATTTCTTTGTATGTATTATTATCCAATAGTAAATATTTCATTTTGTTCTCATAGTCAGTTGCATGCATAATAACCGTTTTGTTTGTTTTATATGGTTTTAGAATTTTTAGCTCTGGATGTTTTTTAAGAATATTTTAGTGTGTTTCAATTTACGTGATAATATTTTACTTTGGGGACTATATTTGGTTGAATTAAAATGGTTTTTGTAATTTGTTAGCACATTTGTACATTTTGACCTGATTCCATATCTATTTTGTGGTGATAATTTTAATAGTGTTCTATCTATATTACAAATTATGTCTGCAATAGTAATTTCATTTTTATTTTTTATTGGTAATAAAAAACTGGGTCCTAAACATAATATATCTATAACGTCACTAGGGATGTCCCTATCTGTCAAATTCTCTATCCATTCTGTTTTATTTACATTTTGTGGTAAATTGTTGTGTTTATTCAGCAATTTGTCTAATTTATTGTAGTTTTTGATCTTTACAAAGAATAGTTTATTTTTATTGTTTTCTTTTTCCAAAATACATTGATATATAAAATTTGGTAACATGGTTTTAATTTCATTGTTAAGTTTTTCTTTATTTTGATTCAATGTTCAAGCTTTTAGTTGTGTCAGTGAGAAATAAATTGATTGTGTTACATTTGAAGTTACCAAAAATATTATTTATACATTTTCATTCTAAATAACTGCATTTAAACGAAATATGTATAACATTTAATTTCAAAAATACAGGTGATAAATTATAGTTTTTACATTGAAGTAAAAATAGTCTTCTATTCTGTTTGACTATTTTCCTAAGTACATTTGAGAACTGCTTTAATTTGTTTTCGATGTTTTTCCCGTAGCTTTCTTCAATTTCTTTGTATGTGAGCATATTTCACCCTTGCTATGTATATATTTAAGGTATTTGGATTTTTCTTGGACCAATTTATATATATTATTATTATTTTATTTGGAGTTATTTTATACAATAATTTTAAATGTGATGTTCCCACTATGTGGATAAGAAAATTTTTGTTGGGCGTATCTGTAAGTAATATTTTATTCAAATTTTATCTGTATGATTGGGAGTAATTATTGAGCTGTGATTGTCACTATGAATTTCTATTGTAGTGTTTTTGAAAAAGGCTAGAAAATCAGCCGAAACGTTAAGAATGTAAATAAAATGTTATGAGATGAAACCTATTATGTAGTTTTATGAAAGTTTTTTTATAAAGACCGAAGCCCAAGAAATTTGTCCAAGAAAATCCAAATACCTTATATACATATGTAAATAGACATTAATGTATTGTTACATCACAGCTTAGTTGGTAAGTACTGAATGTGTCACATTAACCAACCCATTCACATGTTATTCGGATCTTAGGTAGAATTCATTACCTATTGATGTAGATTTTAAATGTTATTAAGAATGGGACATGTAGTAAGTGATGTTTCTATAATTCAAAATTATACTAATAAACCAAACATACGTTTCGGAAAATTAATAAAAATAACTTTATAAACAGCCATTTTCCTACTGTTATATACATTTTATAAGAGATAACATGAAAACCATACATATTTTGGAACTCAATAATTCGAGTATTGATAATACCTAATTTGTGTATGTTCCATTGTTACTGTATAGTTATTTGGGCTTGTTTTCAAATACTGATCAATGAAAATGCATGTTTTCAGGATTAATATAAATTTGACTTATGAAGTCCAAGTAAAATGTCTAAAATCAATTTAGTCATATATTTTGTATAGTCACAACAATTTGTCTCAATTATATTTTTTTGCTGCTTCTAAGAGTCATTATGTTCACCTTGAAGTGCCTATTAGAGTAATGGATAGAATAAATCTAGTGTATATTTTGTAAATTTATTTATTTATTTATAAATCGGTATTAAATGTATATATTATCTCCATTCTACAAAATGTATAAACATGAAGAATTGAAAAGGATGTTATTGATGACATACTTAAGTAGCTTAAGTTAATTGTTTCTATTTATGACAGTAATATAAGTTTGGGCATTTGAGATTGGTTACAGTAGATACAATATTTCTCTATTCTCAAAATCTGAAATTATAAGAAATCAAAAAAAAAAGTTTGGATGAAATTTTATAACTGGTACAACTTTGAATTATTGTCCTCGTTAATCTACTAAAAAGCATTATTCCTTCTTGATCCATGTAATTCTTAGAGTTAAATTCTTCTTTTAGATCTGTTATATCCAGTATTTGTATTTGAGTTCTAAATACTGTCTTCACCTTTACATTATTTTGCCTTTTTCTGGAATTAGATGTTTTTCCTCAGGTTTTATATTCATCATGTTGAATTCCTCATTTTTCCTTAGTTGTTTCAGCATATCTACCAATAAATGATTGGTGGTTATCTGAGTTCAAGAAACTGCTTTATATGAGCCAATAATAAATTTTTTGCCTGTCTCATATGTGGATTGTCCTTACGGTGAAACCCTAGTTTTACTAAAAGAGTAATAGTATAATTTTCCACACCAAAGTATATTGGGTCTCCTTGACAAGACTGTTTGTTTCTTCATTTCCTTCAATGTCTGCATTGTCATTTAGATCAAAGGCATTCTGTTGTTATTGTCAGTTGCATATAGAGCTTTTAGTGCTGTCCGATGGGATGGAGGGTACATTCAGAGTTTTTGTTCGATATACTCGGGGATGTTAGATTCAAGTGTTACAAAAAACTTTTTCTAAATGCGTACAATATAGACGTGATCTATAAAACAATGATTATATGTTGAATATAGTCCAAATTTTAGTTTGAATCATCATAAGAGATTCCACAATATAAATCTCGCTGTATTAGACAACATTGAGTATATATACAGGGTGTTTCAAAAAAAGGTGACCCCCTTCCTAGGATATGTAGCACACTACATAATAAGTTGGGTTCGCCCAGGGAAAAAATTTCGTGTTCAAGATACAGGGTGTTGAAAAAATAATTATACAAATTTTCATTTCGAGTAGTTTTAAACATATCTTTTTTGATGTTGACAGTACACAGTATCGAGTTTTACAAAGGGTACCTTTTTGGTGTCATATTTAATGATGTTTGGGCTACAAAATACAACCTCAAAAAAGATATGTTTAAAATTACTCGGTATGAACCTTGTAACTTGCGCCATCTGTGAGAGGCAGATATAAAAATAAATTTATGCGATCCGTCAACTTCCAAAACATATTAGTACAAAATTTCATTAAAATGTCGCCCAGTAATTTCAACATAACCGTAGTAGAAAATTTGTACAATAATTCTTTTCTCAATACCCTGTATCTTGAAAAATGGTGCTGTTATGGAATGTTTTTACTGGGCAAACTTATTTTGCAGTGTTCTACTTATCCTAGCAAGGGGTTCACCTTTTTTTGTAACACCCTGTATGTATATATACAGTGGGTATGTAAAGGTTGGAACAAATTCGTTAAAAAATTGATTTGGCCATTGGGGAAAAAAGCTCAGCTATGATGTCATCATTATTTTTTTTAAATGGGCATATCCTATTTTAAATGTACCATCAAAAAGAACGCATTTTTCTGTGTACGGACGTCATATTTTTTTTGTTACTTAACTGTATATGATAGAGAAATAAAAGATATTTCAGTCATAATAATGTAATTTATAACAATTGGCAACTGGGCTAAATAAACCTTGGTAAGTAGTAAATTAAATGCTCAAATGGCAAACCAATTGCCTCTTGACGATATGCAAGGTGATGTTGAAACTTGCAAAACATAATTAAGGATATCAGTCTTAATTAAATTAATTTCGATCCAAATTCCCTCTTTTAGCTCATCAATAGGTCTATTAACGTAAACTTTTCACTTAGGAATCCCCACAAAAAAATCGAATGGGGATAGATGAGGAGATCCAGCTCGCCACAATAATCCTCATCTGCCACCTAAATAATATTTTTTCCAATAAATGAATTGGTAGACGAGGATTTTTAGAGTGACCAGCTTGATGTCCTAATATATCCCCATTAGATTTTTGGTGGGGATACCTTGAGTGAAAAGTTAACAGAACAGTATATATCATTTACACAGTAACCGTTAGATAGGCACCTAGAGGTGAATATTCACCTCAATATCGAAATGTACAGTTTTCTAAATTACAAGAATTTGTAGAGTATGTAGTTATTAATATTTCGTTCAGAGAACCCTACAAAATTTTAAAGTTTAATATGAGAACATTTTTATATTCCATTTTAGGTGAAAATAAACCTATTTGGCAAGTAGCGGAAGAACGTGAGGAGAACAAAGCCAAAAATAAAGAAAATGTACCCTATGGAGAATATGGGGGGTGGCACAAAGCAGCTAAAGTGGATTCTCCGACTGTTACTACAACTCTTAAGAATTTGGGCGCTCTATATAGGCGTCAGGGCAAGTATGAAGCTGCTGAAACTCTAGAAGATTGTGCCCTACGTAGTAGAAAGGAAGTAAGTGGGATTAATTACCTAATTTATGTTAGTATTAAATGTTGATTTCTTTATCAAACCAATTATTTTAGATAACAAACTTGAAGGATTTTAAATTAGTAGGAAAATATATAAGTAAAAAACTTAAACTGAAATACTAATCATTAGTTTGTTATTTTCATTTTCCTTCTGTACATTTTCAAGCTTAGCACATTATATAAGATACAGGACCGTACTAAAAGAGTGTTGGTAATGATGAATATATTTGGTACAAAATATCGTAAGAAGTATAATTATATTATATTACGATATTAATATTTACATTATCTATTCATATTTTTAATGTACGATACAGACCTGTGTTTAAAAATAGAAGTTGAATCTGAAAAAAAAAACGAAACGTGTTATTGAAGATTTCGTGACACTCTGTTATCACTCAATTTTTTATGTTTTTAAAGAAAGATAGACGACACAAATGAATGTTAGAATTTTTGGCTTTAGTAATTTTTAAAAAACTAATTTTATCTGATATAACATGTCGCTGTCTCGGAATATACATTAATGTGTGTTAACATTGTGCTGATATCTTTTATTCATATCAGTATCACCTGTTCGATATACCGTTTCTTGAGCATCCAATTTTAATTATTTTGCGATACTCTATTCATTATTTCAAGTATTAACAACTACTGGCAATTTTTGTAGGAACTGACAGGTCATGTAAGTATACTGGGTTTTAGTGACTAGTAAATTTCTTTTGTATGATTGGTAGATGATATCGAAATTTGTATCAATAAAATTACAATTAGCACAATGTTAATTGTAAAGCATGGTTAATTACGATCAAAAAATGATATCACTATAATTGACTATCAAAAACTTCAAAATTTGGATTCGTTTTCGCCAAAGGTAAACAATTTGTGAAAAGTTTTATCATTTTTTGATTGATATGAGGTAGTGTCTCGTAATGAATTTTATTTTCTCCATTTTATAGAAACAGTAGTTAAAGGAATGGATATTCATACAAATTGCCTGATAAACAAAAGAAGATAGAAATTAAGTACACTGTACACATAAACCAATAGAAAATTATGTAAACGGCTCCTTATTCAATTATACTTTGTTTTTCAGTGTGAGAGTGATGGGATGCAAGGGTGAACAACTTGAAGATGAATTGTAAACATGCATTCATGGTTTTTAAGAATTACTCATTTCATTTTCTATTATATGTCAATTAGGGTTGGCCTAATTTATATGCAATAGAAAGAAATAGCGGCAGATAGTTCATTAGAATAGTACAGTTGTGGCCAATAAAAAATTGGACAACTCTTATAGCAGATTTTTATCTAATTCTAGCTGCTTGAATTTGTCTTAGGAATATGCCATATCTCAACATTCAAGATTTCACATCTGTCAGACAATTCCAAATTCGAATGTAACGATGGAGCATATAAATTCAGTGACGAAAGGTGGAATAATCGCAAAAATAGACGATGGGTGGTCAGTGAGGCCAACTGCGACATTTTACAATATAAGCAAAAACTCAGCTTCAAGTATTTTAAGAAGATGGCGATGTGATGGAACAATTAATAGAACTCCAGGCTCAGGACGTCCGAGAAAGTCAACTGCTTTGATTAACCATTTAAGAGCAAATCCATTTGAAACAGTTTCAAGCTGTTCCGGCAACAAATTTTCTAGCATCCTGTCGTACGGGCCGTCGCAGAGTAGCGCAGTTCGAATTGAAATGCCACGCAGTAGCAAGGAAACTATTATTAAACAATAGTCCCAAAGAAGCAAGAATGGGGCTCACTTTAGAGCATATTGCTTATGACGAACAGTTTTGGAATCGTGTTATTTTTACGGATGAAAAGGGTTTCCAACCGTCAAATAGCGGTAATATTCGTGTCTATCGCCCACCGAATACACGGTTTGACGAGAATTATGTCAATTTCACAAATAAAAGTGGTCGTTTTTCAATAAATATGTGGACGTGGATATCTACGCAGGGACCTAGAGTTCTATGGCATATTGGCGAAATAATTAATAGTGATGCATATATCAGAATTTTAGAAAAAGTTATGCTTCATTCTGTTGAGACTCTTTTCCCTAACAATGATTTTATCCTCCAATAAGATAACTGTTCGGTGCATAACTCTGGTGTAGTGACCGAATGGTTTCGGGCACGTAATATTAATGTTCTTTACTGGTGTAGTCAAAGCCCAGACTTGAATCCAGTAGAAAATGTTTGGGCAATGTTAGTAAGAGAAATTCGAAAAGTAAGACCAAGAAACGTTGAAGGTTTGTTGGAAGTTATAAATAATGCTTGGGAGGAAATATCTGAAGAATATTGTTCCACATTATATAGATTGATGACCAGTAGATTAAGAGAAGTCATAGAGCATAATGTCAGGATTACCAAATATTAATTGTTGTTTTATATTGAAAATTATTTAGTAGCCTTTGTTATTTAATAATTAAAAACAATATTATTTACACTTTAGTGTTATTATCATTTAAATATACGACAAAACTGCTTCCCGGAATTTTCTTTTTCCTTTTTTTGAGATTACAATCTCATCGGTAACGATCGATAAGCAATTTTAATCTAACTTATTTTACTAATTTCAATCCAAAAACTAAAGATCTTACTCAACAGAAGTTCCTTAGACTCTAATACAAATAGACACTAACACTAGTGTGTAAGCACTGCACTGTACTCTGCTTTACACTGACACTTATCTACTGAACTAACTCAAAGGGCTTTGTCCTCTCGTCTGGTTGGTGTTGTCGAGGAGCTGGATGGCCATTCACATGTTCTAGGAGTCGCTGTTCATGACTCTTGGCAAACTTGGTGATCATCTGGTTAACAGTGTCAATCTCCAGGTACAGATGGAGGTCACTGTTTCGGCAGTACCAAGGGGCATTGGTGATAATCCTCAGTATTTTGTTTTGAAATCGTTGTATGATCTTAGTGTTGCTTTCTTTGGCACAGCCCCAAAGCTGAATTCCATAAGTCCATACAGGTTTCAGGATTTGCTTATATATTAGCAATTTATTGTATATAGACAGGGTGGAATTTCGTCCCAGTATCCAATACATTTTTCTAAATTTGAGCCCTAATTCTTCTCTTTTTGACATGGGGTTTTCAGCGTAGCCCCGCATCTAATGTAATACCCAGGTATTTGGCTGTGTTGGTATAAGGTACCTGAGCATTATTGAGTCTAATTGGCACTGATTGGTGTCTTTTGTTAGTGAAATTTATGTGCACTGATTTTGATTCGTTAAGCTTGATTCTCCATATTTTAGTCCATATTTGAATCTGGTTCATGGTTGTTTGTAATTTGGCTGTAGCTTCGTCATGACTATTTCCGACTGCTAAGATGGCTGTGTCATCAGCGAAAGTGTTATGCTCTAAATCAGTGATATCACTAGTATATAGAAGGTATAGGACTGGTCCTAATACACTTCTCTGTGGCACTCCCGCTTTGATTTCTCTGAGTTCGGAATAAGCTTCTTCCTGTTTTATTCTGAAGACTCTTTTATATGTAAAGGTGGATTTATAATCTCTGTTGTTCGTTATTCGTAATTCCCGCTACTCGAAAATAAAACATTGATATCACATACATGCGTTTATAAACCGTTGTTGTTGTGTTGTTCGTCGTTTCAACGTCGTTCGTCGTTGCTATCAAATAACCAAATTTTATATCTTGTTATTCGTGATTCGCAGTTCCACCAATGAAAACTAAAGTTAGTCCCACGGGACTTAATTTCTACCAATCATTTCAAAGTCAAAACTGGCACTACTGTTTTTACGGTCAGTAAAGAGAGGCGCTACATTCAAATAAGCTACTGTTTATTGATGCATTTCGGCAGCATGAAATGACGTCACCCTTGTGACCAATCAAATTTCAAGAACGCTAACAACGAAAAACCGATATAAATTAGTCGACTCGAGAACAACTGTGAATAACGAATCGCCAGCAACTTGGACGGCAAGCAACGAACAACGGGAACAACAGAGTTTATAAATCCACCTTAAGAAATTAGAAGTTGTGAGTACTGTTTTGGCAGGAGATGTCTCATTTTGTACTCGAGTCCTTCGTGCCATACTTTGTCGAAAGCCTGTGCTACATCTAGGAAGATTGTAGAACAGACCTTTCTTTCTTCTACCGTTTTTTCTATGATGTTGGTTATTCTGTGGACCTGGTCTATCGTTGAATGGCTTTCACGAAATCCAAACTGGTGATCAGGTATTAGCTTCCTTTCCTCTATTATTGGTTTTAGTCTTTTCAGTAGAAGTTTTTCAAATAATTTTGATATTACAGGTAATAGTGAGATCGGTCGGTAAGATGAAGCTTCTTCAGGTTTTTTGCCTGGTTTGGGTATCATAATCACCTCTGCAACTTTCCACATCCTGGGTACATACTCTAGTCTAAAAGCAGCATTTATCAGGTGCGTCAGTTTTATTATGGCTTTCTGATTTATAGCTCCTAGCAGTTCCCTGCCTTTAGTAGTAGTTAAACTTGATCCCCAGTGTATATGTTTTGCGTTGAAGTCTCCTCCAATAGTAAATCTTGTTTTTCTTGATTGCATGTCTTGGTGGGCAGTATAATGCCGTTACATTTATCTCACGGTTTTATGTCTTGACGCTTATTGTGGTTGCTTGAAATTCGGCTGTTTTGAATCCCATCTCTTGGTGATGCATTATATTTTGCTTTATTATGACTGCACTTCCTCCTTTAGCTGCATATTCTGGATGTGTAGTATTATATACCTGATATCCTTTTATTCTGATGAACGACTCGTTAGTGAAATGTGTTTTGCTATTGAGACATATATCTATTTTTTTCTATTTCTAGTACGGCCTGTAGTTCTTCTTGGTGTTGCAAGAGGCCATTGGCGTTCCATTCTAAGATTCTAAGGCTGTCTGTCATTATTAAGTCTTTTGGGGATAACTCCTTTATTGCTATATTCCAGTCTGGTAATTCGTTCGTCCTGGTTTGTTAGTTTCTCCAAGATTTGTTGGAGAGTTTTCTCAATAGTTGTACTGTTTTGATTTTTTTTTCTTCAGTTTTGTTCTTTACTGAATTACTGTAAGGTTTTCTATTTTCTGTATTGTTTATTTCAATCCTGTTTTGGGGTTTTTCAAGTCCTACTGCTGGTGGTGGGTTTCTGTGATTTTCTATTTGCGGCTGATTAGGTCTTTCTGCCTTTTTTATCTTTTTGTTTTTCAATTTCTGCATCTCTTTGGCTACTATGAACTCTTTATAAGTTGCTGGGTGCCCTTCGCCGCAGTGAATGCATTTTGGCTGAGCGTTTTTGGGTTGAGTACATTCACTCGTCAGGTGTTTGTTTACACATCTTATGCAGCGTGGTTCTTTAGCGCAATAGGTTTTTGTGTATCCATATGCTTGACAGCGTTTGCATTGAGGTACTAGTTTGGATTTTCTTAGGGGTAGAATTTGTACTCTTATTCCCATTATATCCCTTATTTTATATATTTTGTTTACATTTTCGTCATATCTGAAGACTAGCATGAACATATTTAATGGCTTTTTAGTTTTGTATTGTAATTTGGGGATGCGACAATAAGTTTGTACCCCCTCTTTCTTAAGTTCTTGACTATTTCTTCTGGCTTGCAAGTATGATGCATCTTATTAACAATTACCTTTATTGGTCTATTTTGTTTCTTTTCATATGAATGCCATGAGTAACGGCGTTTATTCAGCAAATTGCTAAGTTTCCTGTAGTTATCTATGTTTTCTACATTGATCTTTTCATTTTTATCGCTGATGATTTCAACTTGGAACTTGTTGACAGTTGTTTCTACTAGTTGATGACAGTCATTAAAGTTTTGGATGTCATCTACAATAATTGGCAGGGGAGTTTAGTCTTTTTTGGTTTTTTATCTGGAGCTGGGATAGTTAGCCTGTATTCTGGAGGTGTCAAGGAAGTATATATTTTACGCTTCTTACAATTTCTAGTTTTAGCGCGTATCCACTCTTTCTCTTTTGCCAACTCATCCTCATCAGTTTGATATTCGACTGTCGCTTCATTTACGATGTTGTTAGACAACCTATTTTCCGTTTCTGTGAACTTTCTGCTCAGTCCATCATACATTTGGAGTTGGTCCACCCTGTTAATGGCTTTTACCTTCTCTTCTTCCGATAATTTCCAACTGATATACAGCTATTGTTCATTTTGGAAACGTTGATAGTTTTCTTGGAATAAAACATTATTTTGCTGCATTAATATCGCTTCATTTTGCGCTTGTGGTACGGTTTGTTGTGAAAACATATTGACTGGACTATTCATTTAAATTAATATAAGAATGTATGGCTTATCCAAATGACACGAATATTGATATTCATGGTTACTTTCATTTTTAAATATGCTTTTTGGTAATTAATACGGACAAGTACGTGTTTACTTCTTGAAAGTCCAACAACAACCGGAAATATGGAAAAGTCACATTCACACTAGGCAACAACTGTCCCATTTTGTTTTTGGCCGCAACTGTACATGATTTAATCAGAGAGACATATATTTCAAATTTTTGAAACCCTGAGGCACAAGTCAACTACTTAAGTTTATAATCATTTCCTTAGAAAAACCCTTCAACCAGTATATTACTCGATTTTTTTGTTCTCTAGAAAATTCCAGATGTTTCATTTATGTGTCCTGTAGCTGTTTGCGCATTGCTATCTTAGTTTTTCATAAGCCCTCCAATGACATTAATAAGATGATTTTACTATAAGATTGATTAAAAAGTTGAAAACTTTTGCAGACTTGAGTTTTTCACTATTAGAGAACTTGAATTTCATTAGTTTACTCAAAGTTTTGATTTTGGTTAAAAGGGAATAATATATTTTAGAGTAGTAAATTGTTGGTTCAAATATTGCTTATAACTGTTCAGTGACTGACAGTGAACGAATTACCAAAATTGTCCTGTAATAATTTATATAATATTTTACAGAGTATGCTGAAATCGTAGGAAACAAGTTGAGAATCATTTAACATACATCTCCAAAGTGTTACATCCCCGGCTTCTAAACTTTTAATATAACTATGTAAAAAGTTTATTTTCTTTGTAAATATTTGAAAGAGAAATCAGCTTTACCTTCACAGCTATTACTAAAATAACAATCAAACTTTTTATAAAATAAACAGTTTTAAAGATCAGGCTGTATCGTGCTAACAAACTGATTTTTTT
The DNA here is from genome assembly GCA_963921935.1 of Galeruca laticollis. Lineage (NCBI taxonomy): Eukaryota > Metazoa > Arthropoda > Insecta > Coleoptera > Chrysomelidae > Galeruca > Galeruca laticollis. Next base: position 136,067,284 of record OY998180.1, read on the forward strand.
CCAAAAATAACCAAAAATACAGTATATCTGGATTTACAGGACCCGTTGTACTCGCTCTAGTGAGCTGAAAATCAATAAGGTTCATCTGTGACAAACACAAGAATATCCAATAATAATATTGGTCACTTGTATGCACTCCGGAGGCTAACAACCCGAAATTTCTCCAAAAATGTGGCATTTCTAGTGCCATAGCACCCGTTGTACTAGCTACAGTGAGCTGAAAAGAGGTTCATCTATAGGACGCCCTGAACAATATACAATCATAAAATTGGTTACTTGTAGATACTCCAGAGGCTGTATCGTGCTAACAAACTGAAAATTCTCCAAAAATAACAAAAATTTGGTACTTCAAATACCATAGCACCCGTCGTACTGGTTCTAGTGAGTTGAAAATCAATAGAGTTCATCTGTGAGATGTCCTGAACAATATCCAATCATAAAATTGGTCACTTGTATACACTCAAGAAGCTGTATCGTGTTAACAAACTGAATTTTTTTCAAAAATGACTAAAATGTCGTACGTCTAGTACCATAGCACCCGTTGTACTGGATCTGGTGAGCTGAAAATCAATAGGGTTCATCTGTGAGAGGTTATGAATAATATTCAATCATAAAATTGGTGACTTCTTGCACTCCAGAGGCTGTATCTTGCTAACAAACTGAAATTTCTCAAAAAATGACAAAAATGTCGTACTTCAAGTACCATGCACCCGTTGTACTGGCTCGGGCGAGCTGAAAATCAATAGGGTTCGTCTGTGAGATATTCTGAACAATATTCAATAATAATATTGGTGTCTTGTTGCACTCCGGAGGCTGTATCATGCTAACAAGACATGTAACGAAAAGTGGCTGACGGCGACATACACACAGGATTTTTTTCTAAAAACCATTTTTTCGTGTTGTTCTTGATGAAAAACGTATAAATAACTAAAAAAATCCAAAATCCAACTTTTTTGGGGTAAACCAATACTTTTCTTGCATATTAGATAGGTTGGGCAGAAAAGTAATATCAGTCAGTTTGATTCAGCATAAATAGTGTCCTTACATCAAGAAAGTTTATCAAATCTTTAAAATTGCCCATTGTCTGAATATGACACAGGAACAAGGAAGTTTCCATAAACCTCACAAATTTTCATAACCACTGTGATTTTTAATATTTTGGAAAACAGATGTTACATATCACATAGTATACAATACACTACCACTATTCTACTCCTTTCTGAATTTTATTGACACACTCCTATTTAAAGTATGTAGCATGTATTGATTTGGAGATTTATTTACTTATGTGGTCATAATCTTCTATTACCTTAAACACAAAATTTTATTGTTTTGTTTTTAGGCATTGGACATTGTAAAACATTCTAGAAATCTTCTGACAGATGATAGACGTAAACCCGGAAGTGCAAAAGAAAAGACTTCTCGTCGAGGTTCTAGAGAATCATTAGATATGGCTTATGATGGAGACGAGGTGAGTTCCAATAAGTGTGTCTAATAATAAGCCCAACTATTTTTTTGATTTAGGGTTAAGTTTAAATTATTGTAATAGATACTGTTCATTTTCATTATTAGTAGTAGTTTAGTAAAATTCATTTATTTTTGAATTTTTTGACAAGGTACCACTGTCATTTTCGAATTTTTTATAAAAAATGTTTTTAATTTTTGACTTGGCTTCTTTTCACATTTGAAGTGTATTTGACATTTAAAAATAATTGATTACATAAGTACAGGTCCATCATGCTCAAGTTCAAAATAGCCTCATTGTGAAAACAAAATCTCTAATTAAGAATTGGTGATGAGCAACTACTATTGGTGTCAAAGTGTAACTTTTAACTTTAAACCGAACGAGCTTTGATGAACTCTTTAAATAAATGCAATGATATGAAAGGTTTAACATCATATATTTTAATCAAATTGCTGTGTATGGATAAATATGTAAAAGCTTCATAATTAATGCTTTTTTCAATGAGGAAAATTTCATTGAAATAAAGATTTCAACAAAGGTGTTTGTAAAGAAATACTCAAAACACTCCACACTTTCCAATTTACGATTGTTTTGAAGAAGCTAAATCAAGAATTTCTGACTTTTTATATAATCTGGATAAACAATTTCATACTTAAAAAATGCTTGAAATATGTATTGTAGATACCTTACAAATAACTGATAAAATTTATATACCAATACAAGTCATAACTTAGTTCTCGTAATTGCATTATGTTGAAAAACTGTTTAAACAATATGATAAATATCAAATATAGCCACTGTTTTGATCTTCAATAACATACATTGGAAGATATATTGTTCCAGATATGGATTTCAGTTGGGTTTCAGTTTATTTACAAATTTAGCAGACTACAATTTTTTGCTTATTTCTACTAACAAATTAATATTAACTAATATAAATATGTATACAAGGTGTTTCTGACATTTTTTCGATGTCTAAGGCATATATTGCAATTGCAACTAATCCAAAGCTTAAGCTAAAGCTTCCGCTTTCAAATTATTTACACAATTTAATTTAATTCTCTAGTAGGTAGGTATGTATTTTCGATACTCTTAGATGGTAGGTGCCGACAATTTTTATAAAAAATAGATTGTTGTACTAAACTAAATAAACCAACTTAGTTATTAGAATTTAACAATCAATATTTACTTTAAACCAGTGGCTTCCATTTATTACAGTTTATTGTACATAGCTCAAGTACCAATTTGTTTCTTACTATCACTTTCCTAATGAAATACAATTTTTTTGACAAATTCCGAAATCGTAGATTTTTGTTCACAAATGGGCGTGTTCCAATTTACATATTTTGAAATGTTCAAATCACGAGATAACTTGATCGTTGATCTTTTTTAAATATATATATATATATATATATATATATATATATATATATATATATATATAAATATAGTGTGACAATTTAAAAACTTATAATGGGCTATATCTAACGAAAGTTAATATCAAAAAATGCATAAAATCATTTTTAGGATAGGAAGAGGGAACTAAAATGACATAAGAGAACTCAACCCCTAGGCCCCACCTACCCCAACTAAAAAAAATTAAATAGCAAACTCCTACTTGTGATGCATCATTAAAAAGCTTACAAAAAATGCTATTCAGTAGTATAAGTAATGATTGTATCAATAAGAATTTTAAAAACAAACAAACCCTACTTGTGATCCAATGTTAAAAAGCTCGTAAAGGTCAATAAAACCTTATTTTCAATAAGTGTCCATAGGTACTTTTTTTGTTAAATAAAAACTTTTATATGCCGTTTTTGCAAAACAATCATACAACATTCAATCGTACAAATGATGAACGCTAATGACGAATACTAATGACATTTAAACATCATAAATAAACAAAAAATTCTTGACTGTGCCAGAACTCGAAAAACAGATGTTTACAACTTGTTTTAGGCATTGTTTGAAATCTTCTTCCATTAAAAATAGAATCCAATATTCCTCTGTTTATACATAGTTATTCGGCAAAGATTAATTCTAACTATAAATATATACACATGTCATGTGATCCATTTAGTAATATACACTTTTAATTAACCTTTAAATGTGCAGAATTTTTATTTAAATTCCAGAATATTACAAAAAATATTGAAAATAATAATTAAATTTAGCGCAAAGATACTTTGGACACAAGTTATTTTAAACGGAATTTTAAAAGTAAGCAGATTTAACTGGTGTTATTTTTCAAGTCTAATTTGATATATAAACCCGCAGAAAAAAAAATAGAGCCGCAGATGGCTAGTGTATAAAACCTCGGTTTCTGAGTTAATTATTACTTTACAATGTGAACCTTTTATGTTTTGAAAGCAACAACTTCTATTCCAAATTCTCTAACAAGTACAATCATACCTAAAAGAATGTAGTATAAATGGCATATACTTCGTATGAACATTTATTATAATTTAGTAGATTAAATAGATTTAACATTTTGAGCAACTTTCATGAATTAATTAATACCTTTAAAATATTATTTTAAATAAAGGTCACTTTACCACATCAATACTGGAGGTGTAATCACTTCAGAACACAATGGATATTACAGTAAGAAAATTGACCTGTTTCATTATTTTCCCAAAAAAAATCTGCCATTTCCAAGGAGAGGAATATATTCCATAATTTTTCGCTATTTTGATGTAAATGCTTCTACCTCTGGGTTGTCATAACTATTCTACTTTAAAAATAAAATTCATCTTGTAAATTACATCCCAGTTTGTTTATAATGTTTATTTGTTTAGAAAATAAGATCGGATTTTAATGGCTGTGGGTTTCTCCAATGATGCCTTGTAGGGTTTGTCCTATTTTGGCAGCTCTCCATTTGAATTTGTACAACGAACACTAATAAAATATGGGAAATATGTTTTCTCACTAAATATACATACAGGAATTTTCCTGCCTGATGGTAGATGCTTGTTTGTTAGATTGGTATGTCCAAGGTAGAGTCGTGTGATAACATATGTTTGCATTTTTGCAATTTTCTGGTTTTACTAATTGTAATTTTCATATTTGCTCATTCCACTGATTTACAGTGTGGTAACGAAAGTAAGATTTCGTATCAGATGTAGTTGAGTGGTGTATCTATGTATGTGGTAGGTTTGCAGTAGTACAGGCATGTTTATTTTGTATAAATTACATAATGAATTTGAAACAATAATTATTTATGTAATGAAAACAATTTTTTTTGTCCATTATTGGAACCACTGGTTTTAAATGTAAGAAGCATCTTGTAGAATTTCAATTGAAATTGTATTGCAAAGAGCAGTATTTTTTGTGGGAATATCATTTTATCTTTTTAGTTTTTGAATTAAACTAAAATTGATATTTTATTTAGCAAGTTTATAGATTTGTTTCATATTTCGATACAAAGAAACGGTGAAAATAATATTTAAACAAAAATAAATAGTAATAATTTTCACAAATATATTTAAACAAAGTATACTCCTAATCTGGTAATTTAATATTTTTTTAAAAATCGTTGGAATGTTTTTTTCTAAAACTTCTTTAGTATTTTATTCAAAACAAAAAATATGTTATCTTCATCTGAAACAAATGCAAAAAATGTCATTTTTACCAGTTGCTTTGTATACTTAATAATAAAGTGTATGATTCTGGTTCTCGTCAAAGCTATTATCTTATTTAAATAACAGTATTGTTGACATTTTAAAATATTTATTATTTATTTTATATATAATCTTAATCTATGATAATTTCGTTTAATAGTTTAAAACTAAAGACAGTTTTTAATTAAAAGGATAATTTTCTCGTTGAAACGAGTTTTCATTTTATATAACGCATTTGAAGATCTGGATAATTCACTTCTTTTTATAGCACTCACTGATATAAATTGAAAATGTTTTGGGGTCTGGCAGTTGTAGATGATAAATATAATTTTAGTTCATGAGAAAATATTCTCAGCAATACCATCACAAAAAAATTAATAAATACTGATAAAATGTAGACTGCAGTTTAGAGTTAATCTAACCAGAAACCCAATTATTATACAAGTATGAGAATAATAGTAGCAGAGGTTAAGGAGGTGTGTAAAACATAGCCCCAGGAAGCGAAAAACTATCATGAATTGGGAAACAAATTTCAAAAGTTTCTTGATACATCAGGAGTACCCGAAGAATGGAAAATGTCATATCTGTCTACCATTTACAAATAAGAATAACTGTGACAATTATCGGGAGTATAGCAGTTACAAATTCAAAGTAGCAGTAGTGTGTATGCAAAAATACCAAAAACAGAATAGAAATAGAATTCGCAGATGTGGAGGTGAATGAACAAACGGACTTTATAACAGGAAAATCCGCAATTGATCACTATTTCACTATCATTCAAATCCTCAAAAGGGAAACTTTATCTTTTATTTATTATGTGCCTTAAGTAAAACTTTTGGAGACTCTACCATAAAACAGCATCAACTCATAAATAATGAAATTACGATTCAATTGTGAAAAGCATAATAACATATAGTTAGGTTTAAAATAAAACACAACAAGAATATTAAGAGCTATTTCCTGTTTGATACTCTGTGTTGCGTATTTTCAGTGAATAAAAATATTTTGGAACCTAAAAAAACCTGTTTTGGTTGATGGGTGTATCTTCTTTTCCTATAGTTTGTGGCCTAGTTAACTCTTCATTTTTTGATCCCCATTGTTACCAATTTTACTTCTGACCCAGAAAATTAGCACTATGCAGTTTTAACGGCTTATTTGCAATTAGAGTGTGGAACTAAAAACTGAAAAAAATATACTGGTTGTACTATTTAAACCATTTAACTCTACATTCCTTTGAAGTTATGGTGCATTCTACATATTTATGATTTACTATTCATTTGTATATCGGAAATGTATCAGGAATTAATATATCAAATACTAACTTTTGCAGTGTAGGAACAATTATATTTATATTTAATATTAATTTATTTTTTTGCAAAATCATCCGAAAAATAAAACAAATCTTATTCTGTTTTTCCTTCCCAGGTTTTCCTTCATAAATTGATACATTTTCAAAAAACACATTGAATGTATCACTAATTACTTCTTTTAGCACGAAAAGTTAGATGAAATTAAGATAGAAAATATCATACATTCCATTATTTTCCATTGTTGAAAGAAAGAAAGTCAGTCACTGAATTGGAATTCCCGGATTATAAATATGTGTTATATTGTAATACAATTAGAGAAATTCATTTAAAACTTTCAATTCAATAAATATCTTATTGAATTGTTCCATGTTAATTTATTTTTTACTACCTGTGAATTATAAATTATTCACGGTTATTAATTTTGTACCCAGATCTTCAAATATATGAATAAATTGAACTAATTTATTGACCATAGTATTTCTCTTATTTTGCGAGACTGTCTTAGTATGTGAACTTTCTGATTCTTGATGTTATTTTTTGAAGTGTTATAGAAAATAGTTTGCAGCTGGTGGTACAAAAACAATAAGTATTATTTTTACGAATAATGAAAATGAATAGTTCTCTTTTTTTTTGTATTTTTTATAAATGGAAAATTGTTCCATTTACTCAAGTATTACATTGCATTTTGTCTATTTACATTTTGTATGAATATCTGTTATTGGTATTTTTTTTAATTTTGACGGTTTTTATTCCATGTGGCTAGGTACACAATAATATTTTAAGGTGAGAATGTATTTAGCACAATGATAATGTTAAGACGAAAGTTATTCTTCACTCAATGCTTTATGTATCAGCTTATTGTAGCACCTCTCTGTAGTTGCCTGATTTTTCATGACTTCGTTTTGTTATAAAATAAGAAACAATAATGGAATTGTAATATTGTGGCTTCTGAATTAATAAATACAGGTAAAGCAATGTCCGTGCGTTATTTTTTCCATTTTAACCAGCACACAAACACAAAACTATTAAGTAATTATTAGGTAATTAGTGACTCATCCTACAGATTAAGTCATCTTTTAAAAAATTGGGTAGTTACACCTTCAAAAATAGCATCAAGAACCATGATTTAGTCAATTAATGTATTCGGATTAAAAATTGAGTCACATGCATGTTAAAAATATGGTAATCAATTATTGTTTAATGTCACTAAAACTTTGAAAACAAAGTAACAGTAAATTTTCGTTTTGCAATGAAATAAAATTGTGAATTATACCATAATAGCAGTTTGTGCAACTATTGTGGATATGATGGCCATATCGCACGAGGACGAAGTTTAGGCACGACGCCGTAAGCGGACTGCTCAATCGTCCGAGTGCGATATGGAGAGTCCACACGAGTTGAACAGTATATTTTTCTACGACCCACTTAAGAAAAAAACTAGAAAATATACATTTTATTAAACTATAATAAAACGTCAAATTAAAAGTTTTTAACAATATAATTTTACTAATTCAATTATATATTTTCACTGATTTTTTGTGATAAACGTACAGTCGTTAAACGCACAATTTGTATATGTTACGGTTTCCTTTTTTAAGTCTTTGTATGAATATTTTGCATCGATGTTGATGGCACATCTTCTTGTTTTTTCTCAACTGACCTTACAATAGTATTAGCGATGTCTGTTTTTTTATCTAAGGAATGTTATATATATACGTTTCCATTACCGCGGTTGATTTCCAACCACCGAAATTTTTTACTGTTAAGGCAACACTGCATCTGCAAGGATAGTAGCCCCTGAACGGCGGAAACAATGTCCCGTATATAAATTCGCATCTGGTAATTTTAAAAATTCAGCCATTATTTTTGGCTGATTATCAATTTTGGTAATTCCGGCTAATTGTTTGATACATTTTCCTCTTTGGTAATCTACAAAAGATTGTTCTATATCTGGTGGTCTAAGCAGAATATATTTTTTTGGAGACCTCGTAAAACATATCAGAAATTACAAAAAGTAAATTTCGCCACTATTTGGGAAAAATACAGAAGTAGCAACGAAGTAAGAAATGAATATTTCCTAATTTAGTAGAACCTACGAGCGAAAGTTGTTTCAAAGACAACATTTATCTCTTTCAGATGCTTTGAGACTATCGCTATAGTAACATCGTCCACCTACGCGATGAGTTTAACTTCTCTTGGCAATGCTAATTTTAGTAGCCTATCGCGTCGTATATAATATTCCACAGCAGAGGGCCTAGTACCGAACCTTGAGAGACTCCTCCAGTGACTCTGTTCCTTCAAACCGTTCTTCGTATAGTATTTCAGAATCCTATCGGTAAAGTAGCTTGCTACCATCTTTCGTAGATATCGCGGTACGTTCATTGCAATGAGAACTTTCATGATACAATTCCACATAATTGAAAGCGTTCAGAATGTCCAGTGCTGCTACCAGGAAGTGTACTTCTTTGTGCCTCTATACCATCTGGTGCCTGCGATCGCATCCCTGGCTGTGTTAACGACGAGGTCAATCTCATCGAGAGTGTAACGATCTTTTCGGAAGCCATATTGGTCGTTGGCAAGTAGCGGGTTGACTGCTGCTTCGCACGTCCTAATTCAATCGATCTATTTTCATCTTAAATTCATCAATTTGACGTCTACATTCGAATAAATACATAAAGCAAATGATATATTTACCGTTAAACTAGCGTTGTTAAAGCACATATCAACGGTTATAAATTGAACGTATTTTTATGGCGTATAATGAGCATATTTACGATTAAATCTATAACACTGGTAAACACAGTTTGGTTTTCTTATACACCAATAGGGACCGAGAAAGATTACGCTTATGTCATCTGCCGTGAAAAAACACAAACAATGTGATGTAAACACTGTGGTAAACCCTATTAGTTTTGTATAATCAGAGTTTTTAAATGTTCATTTCTTAAAACTGATATTAAATGTTTGTGATGTCTTCATCAAAAGTATATTTCTGTATTCATGGCTGTTCACATATGCCGTATAAAAATACTACGCAGTTGAAATTTTATAGTTTCCCCGAAAGTTCATTGAACACTGCATAAATAACCTTAAAACGTCAAAAATTGATAAATGCAGTAAAAACCCATATGTAAGTAAAATGTTCTAATAAAATTTTTTTATTACCTATTCTTTTGTGTATAATCAGTATGATACTACAATTGGCAGCTATTAGAAAAGTTCTAATTTTTTTTACATGAATAAAAGATTATTATCGAGAGAATAAAATGTTGTTTTCGGTACGATTTCATTGATTATATAAAGTAAAAAGCTTGTTATGTGTTTGCCCACGTTAATATTATATAATAAGTTTAAATAATTAAATACTATTAAGAGAAAGAAAGTAAACATTTGTACAAAACGAATCACTTCAAGTTTTTTAATTACATTTCAGAAAACATCGTAAGGATTGGGAACCAAATAAAAATACTAGAATTTGCAGTGCTCATTTTGTCAATAATCAAAAATCAGATAATCCATCCATCTTACATACCAACAATTTTTCCTGGCAAAGAAAATGAAAAGATCTATTCATTTTTAGCATTTTGTGGGTTGCTTATTACAATGTTTACATCACAATGTTTTTCTTATTTAACACCAGAGCGCTGTACTTTCGACAGAAGTGCTGCCTCTATAGTTCGGTCTCGATCCCTATACGTGTAATTAATGTTTTTTTGTCATGCTTATTCTGAATCTGATTTCAAATTTGCTTCATCACGTCAGGATTTTGAGAAATTAATAGGTTTTTCAAAAAACGCATTAAATTTTACATAATTTCAAAGTTACTTTTATATAAGAAAGATACTGCAACAAATGCTGTTCAGCCAAACATTGAGTGGACGTGTCTGAACATGTCCTTGCATGTTTCCTACGTCGGAGCACTTAAACCACGCCCATTTTTGCTCTGGAACCAATCAAATTAAGAATTTGTAGATTTCTGGCTATGTGGGTATATAAAGAGCTACACACGGCTTTTTTGATTCAGTGTAAGTCAGTTTGTGATAGCTGAACGTCCTTTTATTTCATAATGTCCAGTACGTGTGTAAATAATCCAAACAGCTTCTGTTATATATGTGGAGAATTCACTACCCACCGGCGTAAGCGGAATATTACACCTTTAATAGAAAACTTATATTTTCACTATTTTGGCTTAACCTGGCATAAGCGGAATATTACACCTTAACACATTCACTGCGCATGACGGAAGTATCCGTCATGGGTGCTCGTTAATAAGCGCGCATGACAGACGCATCCGTCATAAGCCTAAACGATTTCAATACTTCAGTGTGAGCTTAGCAGTCTTCGAGTGACTTTGTCATCGCGTCAGCATGTGAATAAATGTGGAATTCGTCAAAAAAGTTGTCTAATTTTTGTTCCAAATGAGATACAATAGTTGTTCTTCATCTAATGGAGGTGCGCCTAGGTATGAGGCATTCTCTATATTTAGAAAAATTTTACAACAGTTATGATCTTGCTGTCAAGCTTCTGAACCGCCAAACTTTCTGTACAGGCACTCTACGAGAAGACAGGAAAAGTATACATGAAGATGTTAAAACCACAAAATTAAAAAGATGTAAATTAACGTTCGGTATAGCATGGATGGTATTATAGTGGGTAAATGGCGGGATAAGCGGGACGTAACCTACATCAGTACGGAATTTGATATTAATATTGTTACACATATCACGCTGAATTGGATCGAGTAAAACAAAAACCTAAACCAATATACAATTACAACAAGTACATGGAAGGTATAGATAGGCAGGATCAGTTTCTGTCATACTATCCCATTGAAAGAAAGACACTACGCTGGTACAGAAAATTAGGAATACACATTTTTCAAATGTTGCTATTAAATTCTTATCTACTTTTCAAAAACTGTACCAAGTCTAGGATGTCTTTATACGATTTTAAAATTTTGATAATTGGTGAGTTGGTTTTCGAAAAACCAGCCGTTCCACAACCTCTCAAAGAAAAACCCCGCAGGCCCTACTGGAAAGGTTGTATCTAGGGGATGTACCTGGTGTTATAATCATAATAATAAAAAGAGAACAGATACGTCCTATCACTGCCCGTCTTGTACCGAAAAACCATATTTATGTTTGAATGTCTGTTTCGATTTATATCGCACAAATATACATTAAATTTATGAATGCGATGAATGCCTTGATTCCAATATAAAAATATGTTCTAAATGTGGTGTTAGGTTGCAAGTTCTTCAATGTAACAACCCTATTTCACCTTTTGTCCATCATATATTGACTCTACGTAAAAAATTCCTACCTACGAATATTACAAGGCGAGAGAGGGAGAAAAATCAAATATATTGATGTTTGTTCCCATTATCCTTGGGTTTGTAAGTACGGAAAGTTCCCCGTAGGCCACCCCACAATTTTCGTTGGTAAAGAATGTTCTTCGATAAATCATTCCAAAATTTCTGGTCTTATTAAATGTGAAATTTTACCACCCAGAGATTTGTTTCATCCTGTTTTACCTCAGAAAATGAATGATAAATTAATGTTTATCCTATGTCGCTCCTTTGATCAAAGTCTCAATTCCGAAAGATGTTTACATTCAGAAGAAGAAAAATCATTGTCTGGTACCTGGGTAATTGAAGAGGTTTTGAAGGAAATTGAAATGTGGTACGATTAAAAATATTTTCGAAATTTGGCCTATGAAATAATACAGGCGGAGAAGGATGTAATAGGATTGTTTACACAGATGATCAACAAATTCATAAAGATTAAGCAGGAGTCTTCTGATTGGCCGGTAAACTGTAGGACACAAGTGGAAAAAGATCGTTATATTGAAAGATTTTTACAAAGAGAAGATGTTCAGTTGGAATTTAGTAAAATATGCAACAACCCTGGTCTTCGTTCGTTGACTAAACTTATACTGCTGCTTGCAGTTTTGTGGAAAAGCACCTTCCCCAAGACATGTGGTATAGACTTCTAGAAACAGCGTAGGGGCCGTTTTGATAGCCAATTTCAATGCGATGTTCCCACTAGCATTGTCTTTTACTATCTCCGATGGCCTTTTCGGTAAGCAAAACCAAAATAACTTAAATTTGCTGCGTTTTAGAATTTATATTCAAAACACACGGATTTTAATATACAAAAAAAATTTACTTTCAATAATTTCTTTACTAATACGTAAAACAAGAAAATCGAAATTAGACTTTTTGTTATTTAATTATATATTCATGATTCAGAAGAAAACAAATTAAGAGAAGAGACAGTTTTCAAATGAGCTGGAATCTTACCGCTTTTAACATCCACTAAAATCCAGCAGTTGCGTGGAAAGAAACAAAACTAAAAACGATAATTGAATGTTTCACCATATTTTAACATACACTAAAATCCCAATTATCGTAGAGACCCTTGATACTACGTTTACTAAAAAAACATAATCCCAAAGATTTTTATTTGTTCCACTTATTTATCAAAGAAAACATCCGAATTTTTATAATCACAATGTCTGGAAAATCTCACCGTATTTTAATATGCCCTAAAAGATTCCAACCATTGAGCGGGCCTTTATTCATTATTGAATTAATCTATAAAATTTAATTATTTAATACTTGAAAACAAACAGCTACCTCTCGTTTCTTATACTAACCAAAAATTTCTTATTACTTTAAAATCAAAAGTGTTTCTGCAAATATTGGTGACGACTTTACAACTGTCCCGGAGACGGTCTGACAGTTAAGTAATTTCTGAAAATCCAAAATGCTCTTCCCGGTTAAAATTAACGAAATGCCTTCCTTCTCCACCGAAGGAGTAGATGTGCCCAATCCTTTCTGAACATAAACTAAAAGGAACCGCAGGTGTTCTGCTTACGGAAATATATTCACGAAATTTAAATATTTTAAAAATATATAAAATTACTTGACAATCGCCAACAACTCCAAACATAATTACTGCAAGAAACTTATATAATTAAACTCAATAAAATTATGTCCTGTAAAAAAACTTTATTACAGCTTGTTCTTTGCCTTCTGAAGTGCCTCTCTATAATCTTAGCATTTGCTGGTACCAGCAATGTGGGCACGATTCTCCTTGTCGTAATTTTTGCACAAAACCCATTGAGCTTCTTTCCGGCAAGTGGCTGCTTTGTTGCCTTCTTGTGCACACTAAGTACAGAGTCTGGACCGATAGACTCCACTCTTACACTTAGCGGAAATATGCCCATAGTGCCAGCACTTGATTTTTTCTTCGGCGGCCCATAGACAGAGCATGTGGTGGAGGCCCTCAAATAGTTTGTGGTTAACTGTTGAAAGTTTCTATTAAGGTCAAGGTAAAGAAGAAAGCAACTAAATAAGTTGACTAACACAAAATTTATTCAAATTTAAACTAGAAAACAACTAAAATAATTTTAGTTTACCTATAAGCTAAATTACTATTCGTCTGATTTTCACATCAATAAACGTATCGATAATATCGTCAAAGTCCGTTTCCCTCATAACATCACTCTCTAAACTAAGGAGAGTTAAAACATTTAATCTGTCCTCGGTCATGGAACTTCGGAGTTTATTTTGTATAAGCTTCAGTTTTGAGAAGGATCTTTCAGCTGTACAATTTGTCATCATTAGTGTGAGATAAATTCTCAGAATTACCTCAACGTTGGAAAATCACTCTTTAACATTGTTTTTGCACAACAATTCATACATCCAACTCTCATAGCTAATCTCTTCTCTTCTGTTCAAATTCTTCATACTGAACTATAAATAGTATGAATTCGTTGCCAAGGGAATCATCTACGTCATTGCAATAGGTTTTCACCAAGTTTTAGCTGGCAGACAAAATTGCTTGATCAGAAATAGCAGTTAAATTTTTCAAAAATCCAAATCGTGCATTTAGAAGTAAGTACGCGTCCATTCTCTTCTGAAGAGCGGTCATGAGCTGGTCGACAACTGGGATGTAGCTTTGAGTCCTAAATTTGCCCGAGGGTGAAAACTGAACTTCCGAAGCTTGCGAGCAATCTAAAGTGGACAACCAGACGCTTCTATTTGTTTTTCTCCTTTTTTTCTTCTTCGTAGTTTCGGCAATCACCTAGCTCGAAAGCTTTTACTTCATATTCATTAAAACTGTCTTTTTTATTTTCAATGGTTGCTTTTAATGAAGTAAGCAGTGCTGCAGCAGTATTCAAGTCCAACCTAGGATTTTTTAGGCTTTCCCTGAGAAAAGCTATGACTAGCAACACTCTTTTAAGAACTGCTCGCCAATACTTAACACTTTTTTCCATTTGCTCTGCCAGTTCTCGATCTATGCAACCAATTAGTTGGGATCGCCCAGTATAATCGATTGAAGTCTTTAAATGGTTTTTCGAGGTTTCATGTTCAATCAATCGTGCGACGGCATTTCTCCAATCACAAAAGCCCTCATGGGTAAACTGTGAACGTACGGGTGAGAAAAGCTTGCATGCAAAACAGAAGAGACGCCCTTTGCTTGTAGAAAAACATAACCACCAGCGTTTTTTAGCCTCACCGTTTTGTGTTCTTCAAATGAAAAAGCTTTTATTGCATTTCCTTCTATATATACTAGTTTTTCCTCGTTGCCATACTAAAAAGAGATTATGTCCATTTTAATACAACAATCAATGGTACCGGGGGTTAAAATTTCATGCCACAGAGCTTCAGTGGATTCCTCTGGGGCAGTCTAGGGGGTCTTCAAAATATAAACCAAAAAAGACGTGAAAAAGTTAATACCGTGTTCTTAAAAACCAGACGCAACTTTATTTTTAACGATTAACATCAAAAATCAACAATAACATAAACTTTAGAGATTAATATTTACACATTAATTACCTACTTACAAAAAAGAAACGAGAAACGAATTTATTCAATTACTTAATTAATACACCTGTTGACGTTTCGACGTTTGATACTTAACTGTCTATACAAAAAACCAGTTTATTCATGTCGAGCGAGGTGCATACGTACGCGCGGTTGGGCGGGCGGCGGTACTTTTTCCATAGAGAGAGCGCGACGCCGCTCTATAGCTTCATAAACCCGTCTCACTCGCTTTCTCAATGGAAAAAGTCCTGCTCTTTTAATGGCAAAAATTATTCGCGCGCCGTGTGACACGCCATTTTCCGCTGTTGCTATTGGTCTAGCGCCGCTCAAAGATAAAAATAAGTTTTTCGTCTAACTATTTGTAACAAAACTCAGTATTTTTTTGTTTCTACTTAGCCTTTATTAATTTAATTTATTTTGTGGTGTGGTGGCGGTACATAGGCAACTGCCTATGTTGCCTGTGCTTAAATCCGGCACTGGATGCTGCCAGCGTCACTGTGCGTGTGTGTATTACTTGTGATTAGGTTTTTGACATGTCTTATACTTGATTATTGTGCTTATATTTTTTCAAATGAATGGGACACTGTGGGTAAGTTTTTGTGATTTGGATCGAACAATTTGTCTCATTGAGCATTTCAAATATGACCCATGTAACTGGTGACAAAAATTCATTCAGTGTTAATTGTAGGCAGTAGTCTTCCAAATGAAAGCATATGAAATACTAAACAAAATGGTACAAACCGCATCTCTATTTCTTTTGGTTGATTTGATATATAAGTAAAAACTTGAGGTACTAGCTGCTCACAATATATTAAAATAACCAAATATGCCATAAATACTTAATAACGTTATTCAAACAGTAGCGTTTTTTATATTTGTATTTTCATGCCATTATTTAGTATATATTTATTAGATACATATTATTTTTTCACAGACCACAGCGGCAAAGACTCCAGACACAGAAAAAAGTGGCCTAAAAACAAAATTGTTCAGCGCACTTGGAATTCATTCACCAGTGAGCAAACCCAGCTCTTAGTTCTGTTCATTTTTACCTAAAAAATATAATGAATTGTATATGTTGAGCTTTAAGTTTGAGAATGTTTATATATGGTAATAATTACTAAAAATAACATTCCATCTAATCGAAAGTTGTTTAGGAAAAAATTCTAAATACATGAAGGGTTCTGACTAAAAGGGGAATGGAGAATGGAAGGCTTTTGTGCCCGGTATCATTTTGTGGAGAGAAGCTTCCGCATTAAAACCGCGTAATTTTGAGTTATACATTAAAAGGGAAATTTCAAAAAATGTATATGTTGAATATAAAACAAAAGAAAGGTTTATTATTCAATGAAGGTATAAATTAACGAATCTAAAAGAATTTCCCTTTTTTTGTTTAGGTATGTGGTACTGTTGAATAATATTTTCCAAAATTTTGATAAAAGCAAATATCATCAACCATCGAAGAAATGTAAATTTATTTTTGTTATACACAGCATTCCTGAAGATAGAAAAAACTGATACATAGAAACCAATTTGTAGTTTCAACTTAAAGGTCTTTCAACTTATTGTTCAGCTGACCAATAAGATTATTTTCATTGCTTCAACAAACCCTGCACTTACTTTCCCATTAATTTTACCGATGACAGGATGTTCTATGGTAACTTTAATTTCACGGAATGGTCCAGCTTCAAAAAAAAGTACGTGGCGGCCACTATGGCATCAAAGAAAAAAATACATTCGTTTGGAAGGACCACTTCATAATTTTATTTTATTAAGTTAAAATCTTCAGGATTCATGGCAAGGAATACATATATAGTAGGAATAGAAAAATTTAGAACAGACATTAAATCGTAGAAGTATTATCGCTTCACAGTATAATTTTTGGTTTGTCTACATGAGTCTATATGGGTAAGAAAAATTCATGCAATATGGAACTAATTTCTTCGCTACAATTATGTGCATCTGTTTCTGGATAATAATTCAGTGAACAAAACATGTATATTAAAGAATAATAAATGCAGCCACCTCTTATTATGCCTTATAATATATTTGCGCTAATGTTCGGAACTGAAAGATTTTTTTAAGATAGAATGCATGTAGTTACATAAGTTGACATTTGCTTGTTTATATGATTTCATAGTCATCATTCTTGTAAAACTTGAGTCAGAGTTTATTTTGAATTCTATATTTGCGAGCTCATTCATTCCTCCTCTATGATGTTCTAAAGACTCAAATTTCACAGTTATTCATAGCAGACACCACATGTAGCTGATAGTGTATCATACATACCATACATTTTTGAAGTTTAGTATTGGTAATAACATTTCTGGAATATTGAATTCCTCAGATAAATAAATCTCTTTGGCAAGTGTATACTGTACTGACATTGTCGTCCTCTAAATGATTTAATGTGATTATAAGTCTTTCTACAACTTAAAGGTCGGTTGGAGCCTTTCCAGTTTGATCATTTAACGTCTTAAACAAATCGTTATTTTATTATATTTTGACAAAGAGATATAGAAGTAATGCAGACATTTACATGGACAATCGGGCTCGGTTAGGTGAATTTGGACGTTTTTTATCTACATTATTATAAATATATTTTTCATCAACTTTTAGTAAGATCAATAACTGAAAATGAGAACAATTAGTATTTCCCTTCAGAGGTCCGTACCCTTCATATTTTACTTATGGAATTTATTTTTTAATATTAACTGATTTCGAATATTAAATATTTAATTACAAAATATCCTATTTTTTTCCTAAACTGAATTGATAGCATTCAGAAACTTTAGTGAGTTCGAAAGCTTTAGTGCAATAACAAATATTTTTAACAAAAAATGCATCAAGTATAACGAACAAATGTCTGAAAACATTTTTATTTTCAATTTGTAGGGTCCGTCATACTTATAATTTTTTATCTATTTTTAGCTTAATGAAATTTAAATGCTTGATTTAATATTTTAGATTTGTCTAAAAGTGATCAATACTTGCTTAAACAACTGGCTTGTATACATTACAATTTTAATAAAGTATCCGTTTTAAAGCATTTTGATTGTTTTTGTTATCACTTGCAGCAATTTTAAGGAGAAGATTTATGGTCGTTTATGGAATTAGAATTGTATATATATATATATATATATATATATATATATATATATATACATATATACATATATAGTGGTCAAGTGCCACTGCAGTTAATTGAAATATACCCCAAAATATCTCGATTTATATGTCGAAAATTGTTTACATTCAAATATCCCATTGTCAACATGTTGATATACATTTACCAGCCGGTTTCAAAATCGGACTTGGCTGTATACACAATCAACGAATCTCAGTTTCAAAACTATATGCGAATTCAATAGGCACTTGGATAAGCCTTCATTGATTTTTTAGGATTTATTTATCTCATGATCGGCAAAATCGATCCTTTCATCTAAACGATTTTTTAACCAATCATATTTTATACTGTCACTAAACCAACACTCATTTTTGCACTACCTGACGCGCGAGTTATGAGAAGTCAATTTGCATATTATATAATATCATATTGTCAGCATTTAATTATAAATTAATTTTGTATTTATCTCACATTTTGAATTCATTCTGTTTGTAACTCTGAAGCAATAAAGTTGTATTTCAAAATTCAAATTTAACTTTTTATAAAGATATTTCGTGAACAAAATATCTAAACTAGCATTTCTATAACCATGTTATCATATTCAAAAATCGAAGAGTGCATCAAATAGTGAAAATTGTTATTGTAGTGGTAGTGTAAAGTATGTTCGGTAACTATAAAGTGAACGTTTGGTTAAACTTTTTTTATCGCACAGCAAAGAGTTTACAGCAATAATGACGATTGCCAGAATTCACAATAAAACAACCAATGGCCGATTGAAAATACATCACTGCCGAAGAAGGTGTGTCAACTTATTACTGTCATGTGGATCAATAAGCAACTTCAATATGTCTTTCTAATTTCAATTGTAAATTGCTAAAGTGATTATTCAATCAAATAAAATTCCAATACAGTGCGAACTACATGGCACACTCCACACAGTGCTCAGCCTTACATTGCCAGTAATTAACCAAGTAAAATGGCTTCATCCTCTTGAGTTTTCTCATCTGATTTATGTTGTCGAGAAGCTGCATGGCCTTAACATTCATGTGGTCTAAGAAATGCTTTTAAAGACTCTTGACAAACTTAGTGATTGTCTGATTGATAAAATCTAAGATAACTGGAACGGACTTAATTATTTTGAGCAAGTGGAAGTTAAGAGTGTATCGAACACCGAATCGACCCCAAGTACGAAGAAGTCCATCCAAGGAAATTGGTACGAAAATAGTCCAATTTTGCAGAGATTTTCATCTGAGGAAGAAAAAAATTGAAATATTTCTTCTGTTATTACTGTAAGTACAATAAATTTTATGTCTCAAGTTGACCATTTATTAAACTTCTTCAAAGTTTAAAATTGGAACCTTCAACTGAATCGCTAATTTTAAACCAAAGTTCAATAAGCCAAACAAATATTAATAATAATTTAATTAGGGGCGAATTTAGACCAGAATATCTAAAATTTGTGCTAGATTTCGATGGCAATCCAAATGATTTAAACAGATAGTGTCTGTAAATCTTTAATTGATTAATTTTACAGAATAGACACACCAAAGTCTTTCCAAAATGTGTATTAATTGAATAGACTAATATCTAAATTAACTGGAAATGCAAAATTAGTAGGAAATATACAAAATGTATCTACTTGGAACGAATTAAAAGATGTTTTAACGGGAAATTTCGCAGACCAGAGAGACAAAACTCTAAATAGGGATTTAGTAATGATCAGACGCCAACCAAATGAAAAACCTCAGAAATTCTAGAGTTTCAAACATTCTTAATCTTTTGTGAAGTTATGTAGACGTTCATCAAATCTAAACTGAATTTTAAAAATAAATTTATATAACTTAGCTCTAATCACGTTTTTATCAGGACTTAAAAGAACCATTAGGTACAACTATTAGATGCATGAAACCAAATAATTTGGCTGAATCCTTACAATATGTTTTAAAAGCAGACAATGTACACTATTTCCAAAATTTCACTCATAAAACAAATATAAAGCAACCACAATACCCATGGTAAACCTTTTATACAACGACAAAATTTTAACAGTAATACAGTTCAATTTAATACTCATACACCTAATAAATTCTTTTAGAGCACAGATACCATTTCCAACTCGACCTATACCTGTTTGCCCTATAATTCCAAGACAGCTCCAACGATTTCCTATGAATTCTCAAGTCTTCGAACCTCTACAAATCCACAATGCATTCAAAGCAAATCAAAATTTAAATTTATCAAAACCAACACCCATGAGTATTTCCACGAGAAATACAGTAAACAATCTCCCAATGAGTTTATCTATTAGAAACTTATACCCAGGTATTTCAATCAAAATCATTTCAGAAATTCTCGACGACAAAACAATTTTATAACTGAGGAATTATTGAATATTGATATTCAGGATGAAGAAACCGAACAATATTATTATCCTGATAACTCTATTCCGAAAACGGGCAATATCAATTTGAAGAACGAAACAATAATGACTGATACGGTTCCGCAAATCAAGATTCTAAACATTTTCACGAAACTCCTCAGAGGTTGGAGAAAACCTAACCCCCGAATGAATTCCGTTAAATTTAAGTAATAATAGTGAGTTGCCTTATATAATATTCCCCGAGTATAATATTAAAGTTTTAATAGATTCAGGATCATCAAAGTCCTTCATAGATCCCGAAATTGCATTTGAATATTTTTCAGATAACCTAACCCATTTGTAGTGAAGTCAGTTTTTCAAGAATCTATCCATAAATATAGCACTCTAATGCCTTCTTCAAAAATTTTCAATTTGATAATTTAAATCTCAATTTCTATGTATTCAACTTTCATAATGTATTCCAAGGACTTATTGGCCTACATGACTTGAAATTATTGAGAGCCGTCATAGGACACTGGTAGTTCCTCCGGATGCCATTTAGTTCAACAAAATGCCCCGGCTACCTTCCAGTGGGCAATGGTCAATATACTACGAGGCATACAAAATGAAAAGTGCCTTGTCTACCTTTATGATATAATCGTTTTTTCCACTTCATTACAGGAGCATATAGAGAGATTAATATGTGTATTTGATCAACTTAGGGAATCTAATTTCAAGATTCAATTAAATAAATCGGAATTACTGAGAAAAGAAGTCGCTTATCTCGGGCATGTAGTCACCCCTGCTGGAGTGAAATGAAACCCAGATAAAATAAAGGCCATTAAAGATTACCCTGTACCCAAAACAACCACAAAAATCAAAGGATTTTTGGGACTGCTGGGATATTATAGATGTTTTTATAAAAAAACTTTGCCCACTTGATGAAACCACTGGAAAAAAGCCTAAAAAGGGCGCGACAATTGAACAGAATGACGAATTCTTATCATGCTTCGAAACCTGCAAAAACATTCTGACCAATGACCCAATTCTCCAGTATCCCCACTTCAGGGAACCCTTCAATTTGACCACAAACGCCAGTAATGTAGTACTCGGAGCACTGCTTCCCTATCGGAAAATATCTCCAATTGCTTACGTATCACGAATCCTTAACGACTCCGGACGCAACATTATGATACAGAAAAAGAACTTTTGGCCAATGTGTGGGCCACCAAATATTTCCGACCTTATTTATATGGACGAAAATTTACCATTGTTTGTCACTTCAAACCACTTTCATGTTCATATATTTTTTGTTTGTTTTTATGCTAAACTTGTTATATCTCTAGTAATTGTATGTGGGTTTTTGATGCAGCTCCACATCCATCCCACTATTCCGAAACGAAGATGACTTTGGACGAGAGCATAGTATAAAAGTTTTAAGGAATGTGCAGGTAATAGTTTTTTAAATACTTTATTTTATATAATATTACTTGTAACTTTTTTACAATTAACTTTATATGTTCTTCCCACCTAAGATATGAGTCGATTGTAACACCTAAATACTTAACATTATTCACTGCTTGTATGCGATAATTGCTATCATCTGTAATGATATTTATATGGTTAAAAGTGGGTAAGCCAGATTTATTACAGCTAAACCATTAAATAGGTCTTTATGTGGTTAAAACATGTCAAATATTCAAGGAAATAGTTATTATGTACTAATATTTTGTGAACAGGGTGCATTTTTCATTCTATTAATTTTTACACTTGGAATATTGAAAGAGGTTGAAAATACGAATAAATCTGATGTATAATCTAAACAAAATAAGCTAATATATATATATTATTATGGTTTAGACTCTAGTGAGATTTTTATTATAGTTTAGATTCCTGTTGTGTTGTTATTTGTATTGTAGTTTACTGTATATGAATTATATCTCTGATCGACTAAAAGTTTTTTATTTATTTGCCCGGTATATTTTAAAAAATTCAAAAGATCTCTAGAAATTTTACACTCACCTTTATATACTTTTTATTATATAGATGAGAACTCAAAAACCTCAGGATCTTGGGTTCACAAGATTTAATAATTTTATACTTGTTTATATATATGCGCCAAAACTTTTGTAATCAACTTAAATTTTTTTAAATAAAAATGAAATGAAATTCTTGTCTTTCCTTTTTCTATAAATTCTTACAGAACGGTCCTGTACATTCTGTTCAAACCCCCTCTCGAGTTGCGATACGCTTCATCAATTCTGCCAACTGATAAAATTAAATAATAGTTTTGAAATGAAATTTACCAACAATTTATTTGAATCTTTTCAAATAGAAAGACGTTGTTTAATGTTAGATCATGAAAAATAAATACATTATTCGAATACAACTTTTTAAAATGAATAACTTATCTACAATGATCTTCCACTCCAGACACATTCACACAAATGGATTATTATTAAATATATGTATAAATATGCAACATATTATATACTCAAAAATCAACCATATGTCAATAAACTTTAAATACAAAATGGAGGATTTGTTGAGAGCTGATGTCCTTGAAATTTCAGAGTTTAACGATATATACACAATGCAAGTGAGTTTATTTAATTTTTTAAATGAAATAGTTTTAAATACCTTCTCACTTATGTCCAATACACCTTGTTTTATTTCTGTTTTAGGCTTCTTTCTGGATATGCCACGTTCTTTCTTCAAAAATAAACCAAAGACGATTTAAATTCCATTTACATCAATAGATTATCGATGGGCTTCCATAGTCAAATTCTTTCTGAGATGTATCGTGGAGATATTATTTCCACGATACAATACTTTACTTTCTTACATGGATAAATATTCGAGGTTAGTATTCTGCTATTTACCTCTTGTTATCTTTTATTCACAATTTTCTTTCACAAATATTACTAAATTGTTTAATGAATAAGGTATTTCCTTTTTATTTTTACCATTCAAGTCACAGCCTTTCTTTTAATACCCAATTTTCTGTTCAAAACTCAATCTTCACCCCCATTCATTTCAAAAAAATTTCTTACTAGTCATTAGTGCCCATTTTCAACAACCTTCTCCCTCATTTTTTTTTCTAATCTAAGAATCAGCTTGCCGCTGATTGAAATATGACAAGTATTATTTACCAATCAAATAAGTTAAAAAAATTTTTGTTGGTAGATTTCATCTCACTTTTCAAATCATTTATTTATTTATTGTAGAACATACTGTTTTATATTTCTAAATAATCAAATTACATATTCTGCTTCCTTTATATAAATTCCAAAATATTTTATTTAATACCCAATTTTCTGTTCAAAACTCAATCTTCACCCCCATTCATTTCAAAAAAATTTCTTACTAGTCATTAGTGCCCATTTTCAACAACCTTCTCCCTCATTTTTTTTTCTAATCTAAGAATCAGCTTGCCGCTGATTGAAATATTACAAGTATTATTTACCAATCAAATAAGTTATAAATTTTTTTGTTGGTAGATTTCATCTCACTTTTCAAATCATTTATTTATTTATTGTAGAACATCCTGTTTTATATTTCTAAATAATCAAATTACATATTCTGCTTCCTTTATATAAATTCCAAAATATTTTAAACTGACAGCTATATTTATTTTCACTTGCTCTATCCAAAATGACAATTTATTTAACAAATGTCAGACATTATAACCCCAATGTTTTATTATTTTGACTTTTATCCATTGACATATTATAAAAGAATTTCCTAGTGGTCCTAAATAGTTTTATACGGTGTCTAATAGAATATTTTAAAACAAATCATAAACTTTTGACCATTGCTATCTGAAAAATAGATTCTTGCAATTTATAAAAGGTGACGTTCTAAAGATTTTCTCTAAACAGCTGGGATTAAAGTTATCTCTACCATGTGTGCATGTACAAGGTACATTATAAAGTTTCTTTACAATTCTTTGGTTCGATTTACTACTCGTTTCTTCCCTCGAATAGTTTTTCTTTCATAGATCAGCCATTTCTTATGATTTAAGTGGTAACAAAATTTTAATAGAATATTTATATACAGTGTGTAGCATGTTCTTTCCCATATTAATATATACAATGTGTATCAAGTTCTTTTCCATATTAATATATATATATATATATATATATATATATATATATATATATATATATATATTATTTTATTTATTTTATAATAGTATATTAAGTACCAAGTGTCAAAAAGGTTACTTTAGTCACGAGTTTTACTAGGCACGAGTGGAGCGAACGAGTGACTAAAGACGTTTTTAACACGAGGTGCTTACTATATTTTTTCTTCGCCCGCAGGAAGGAAATCATTATATTATATTTGAATTATATTCATTACATGACGGACGATGGCTGACAGCTGACTGGCAAATCAAATGACGCAGAATAACAAAATTATCAAGGAGCATGGAAATTTAACATACAAAAGATACACTTGATTTGACGTTTAAAAAACAAAAGATAAACGAGATGTGACTTATCACATTTTAAACACTAGTGCTTAAAGAGTCGTTTTGTGCATGTCAAACCCGTGTTCAAAGTGCGGTTTTAGTAGCGGAAGTAGAAAAAAAAAGTGAAACATTGTCGACCTCACTGGTTGTTCAGGTACCTTCGGTATTTTCGATGTCAACTTTGGTCTATTCACGCCAGTGGGAAAACTGCTGCAGGGGTCGCTGAGTAATCACATCCCAGTGGTAGTCGTGATTTAGGCCTTAGCCACTTATCAAAACCGATTAGGGGTATTCGTTTTTTTTGGCCGTGAGCCATAACCGACTGGAGGAAAACTGCTGCTGGGGTCGCTGAGTAGTCACATCCCAGTGGTAGTCGTAATTTAGGCCTTAGCCACTTATCAAAACCGATTAGGGGTATTCGTTTTTTTTTGGCCGTGAGCCATAACCGACTGGAGGAAAACTGCTGCTGGGGTCGGTGAGTAGTTACATCCCAGTTGTAGTCGTGATTTAGGTCTTAGCCACTTATCAAAACCGATTAGGGCTATTCGTTTTTTTGGCCGTGAGCCATAACCGACTGGAGGAAAACTGCTCCTGGGGTCGATGAGTAGTCACATCCCAGCGGTAGTCGTGTTTTGGGCTGTAAGCCATAATGACTTAGGGGAAAACTGCTGCTGGGGTCGCTGAGTAGTCACGCTCCAGTAGTAGTTGTGTTTTGGACCTTAAGCCATTTGTTAAAACCAACTAGGGGAAAACGGTAACTGGGGATGCTGAGTATTCATTCGCAGACATAGGGACTTGATACTGCGAGACCTGAGAACCGTAGCCCCTAAAGTAGTGCTTTGACCGACCGAGAGCCTCGATTGCATTCTGAACTAGTTCCGCTTTTTATACGCTTGTTTGCCGTTTGCACCCCGCTTGCGTAGTTGCCCTATAGATTTCGCTGCAGTTCGCTTTTGCTTGAGTAATGTGCGCCACTTAGTGATAAATCATCGTAATAACTAAGGGAAAGATATACACGCATACAGTAGTGATTTGACAGTAAATTGTTAAATTTCTACTAATTTCAATATTAAAAACAATTTATTGCATATTTGCATTATTGATAATGGAGCCAGCAACGTTTTCTCCGCGTGCAAAATCTAAAAAAAAGTTAGTTTGTGTCGTAAAAGGTTGTAACAGTGCTTCTAATAAAGATGGAAATATACGTTCCCATTACTTTCTCATGAAAACGAATCGCTTCGTGTGCTCCTAAAATTTATTCGGACAAATAGAGCGAAAAGATCAATTAGAAGTTCGGATGAAGATCTTAAAAATAAAAGAAGTAAATTCTGGAATGAAAGTGTGCTCGCTTCATTTTTGTAAAGACCATTATATACTACCAAGTAAGTTGAATTCATGGTTATAATCTAACTCATTTACTTTAAACTTGGACAAGTTATTTTATCGTAATTGGCAATCAATAAATATTTTACAGTAATTGATTTACTAATAGCTAGAAAACTCAACGACAAGTACATAAATATTTGAAGGTTAAAACTTACCTATTACAATATAACAATGTTGCAATTACATGTTTAAACTGCTCACCTAGTCCAGCTTTACATGAACATTGAACTGATAAAACTTCACTATTTGTTATATTAATGATACTATTAATTTCGTGGGGAATTTCTCTACGCTGAGATGTTTGGAGGCAATACGCTGTGAAGCTAACCTTATTTTTCCCTCAACAAAGTTCCTTTGTTTAGAATTCGTGCCAGCTCAATCGCAAATTGCACTTATTCTTATCATAAATAAATAATGTTTAAAATTATACAATTGCACATAAAACTCTATCTTCTGTTTAAAACTTTCCCTTAAGTCTGCCATGTTTATTAAGCTCCTCCGATTTGACGGATCCCAATTCCACTTGTTGCTTTCGCTTGATAAGCTCATTGTGTATAATTGGTTTTTGACTACTTTTCTCCCAACTCCATATGTTAATAAGCTTCGTGTAAAGGTAAGGAATTTGAGCAGCGAAAAACCGAGGTTTCAAACTCAGGAAGGCAAGTAAAATCTGCCCTACTGGCCGCAGCGCTTTTCGTCATCACCATAGTGACCCCTGGAGTATTTCATTCTTCACTGACGCTGCCCGGAGCACACCATGATAAAAAACTGGCGCCTGGGGCAACCTGTTACCTGGACTCTAGGCGTCAAACTGACACGTAGCGACGAAAGAGCGTTACAAATTTTCGGGATGGACATAATAAATAGAATCTGACGTTTTTTTATATGTATGTGTGAAGTTTTGGCCGTAGGAAACCTGGCCACAAAAATTATTTAATTTTAATTTTCAACTTTATATCGAAATTTGTGCGCGTTTAAATAGCTCA
The DNA here is from genome assembly GCA_963921935.1 of Galeruca laticollis. Classification (NCBI taxonomy): domain Eukaryota; kingdom Metazoa; phylum Arthropoda; class Insecta; order Coleoptera; family Chrysomelidae; genus Galeruca; species Galeruca laticollis. The sequence continues at coordinate 136,094,844 of OY998180.1, forward strand.
ACTAAGGCATATAAAATAGGTTTTTTGTTTAAACTTAATAGATGAGTTAAATTTGTCGGTAAAAAGATATTGTGATTAATGAGAAAATTGAGGAATATAAAGTATTTATGTGATAATGGTGATTTCTACAGGAAAAATTAAATGGTAAGGTCAGCTATTGAATTTTTGTCACATGAACATATTGAGGAGTATATATAATTCCTATTTTAGCAAGGAGCACGGGAAAGATACCATGATTGAGTTTCATGCTAGTTACTATCGTAGAATAGTATTTGTTTGTACTGTATTTTTGAATATGTGGCATTGTTTTGGGTATTCTTCCCATGAACTATTCTAACAGTCAATGATTTGTTTTTTAAGTAGTGGCAATAGGTCAAGTGTGTTATAAAAATCAGATAACTTGTTTTCCAAAACTACATATTTGGCAAGGCTATCTACAATTTCATTGTCTTTTATATATTTTATTTTGTAATTTACTTTTACTAAATACCCAAATTATATCCATAACTTTTGTTTGTAAAAATTCAATTTTCAAAAACGAAAATATAATTAGCGCTAGAACATTTTCTTTTAAAGGCATTCTCTGTAAATAGGATTTCTTAACAGTTGTCAATAAAGAAAGTTTAAATAATAATTGTGTCAAATATCATTTTAGTGCCATGTGATACTAAATTTAGCAACAGAGTAAATCTATTTTTATATGACAAACTCTCAGGTAACGCAAATTGTATAATGAGGAACAATTTGCCCTACATTTAAAGCATCTCCCATTATTCCATCTTTTATATAATCCCATTTGTTGACATAAACATTAAATTTAATAGTCATTAAAAAATCTGCATTAATATCTGATAATAAACGAAAGAAAGGCAAAACGTTTTATTAAGTGATAAAAGAATCAAGGTAAGTGAAATAAGAACTTAATACAGTGTATAAAGGATTTATTCAATAAATAAGTATCGTTTCATTTTTACAATAATTTATAAAAAATGCATTCTCAATATAAATTTTACAGCCAAACAGTGGCAAAAACCAAAATTCGAGTTCTATTTATAAGTATTACAAAACGAGCTAGAATTTGAACATCAACATAATATTATTAATTACTACTTTAAAAGATGCAACATAATGTCTATTCTGTAACAGTCCAAACCTATATTTGATAGTACTTAGTTATTTTATTGTTAAACTCTCTGGATATATTTTTTCGATATAAAAATACTTCAATATTCAACTCCGTTTATAGAAAAATATAGGTAAAATATGAATTATTACTAATAGCTGGCATTTCATCAATATAGGACCTCCATATTATGCTCTCGAGGCACGATTATTTTTAAACGAAATATTTTCTGGTCGTTTGATAGGCAAATGAGGCCCAATTCTGGAATTACAATTTTATTGGAATATCTGAAAACCAAAAAGTATGCCACTCATCCGGAATCTATAAGTAATTTACGTCAGTGAACTGTTCAGGAATGTCGATAAATGAACCCAGAAATGTGACAAAATGTGCAAACATATTTCAGAGGAAACTCAATTTGAACACCTAATAAAATAATTTATTACTGTTATGCTAATTTCTTAAGAATTAAACTGTTTCTTTTAGTAAATTGAAATTATCTGTAACACCAAATGATTTCCCTTTTATTATAGGTATTATACATTTTTGGAATCGGCTTTCATAGGAGAATACAAAAATTCAGAATTGTACAGAGTGCTCTATTTAAGAAAATGGGAGGGGGAAAGTTATAACGAGTACATATGATTTTGGACGTGTTTCTCCATTTTTTTTCTATAAAAGTGACGTCTGCAGATTGATATAGGGCGGGTAGTTTTAATTGAAATATTTATATATATATATATATATATATATATATATATATATATATATATATATATATATATATGAAGAAGATGTAGGAATATCGCGTGATATGTTAACAACAATAAAGAGATTCTTGGGTAATTCAGAAAATCAATACCGATGTTTCTGTGGTAATTATCGACCGTACTATTAATCTAAGCAAAAGGTGATGATTATCAGGTATGCGGTCAGTATAAGAATTAAAACTCTATATTCCCATTCTCAATATTTCGCCATTGTTTAATAGCTTCATCAGGAGAAACTACAATAATTAAAATAGAAATAAAATAACAATGAAACGAACATAAACACTTACAGATTTTAAGAGTCAATAAAATTCGATGTACACCATGTCAAGCCACAACTAGACTAATAGACTAGTTACTTATTTACAAAAACGGTTCTAGTGTGAATAGGTAAAAACAATATAATTTAAATTAAAAGGGGGAACAATAAAATGAGTAATCTGAGCATAAAAATACCTGATGTGACAAAACAATATTAAAATGAGAGTTCGGTCCTGATAACTATACCATACTGGTGTGTTGATATCAGCTCCTATTATTTTGATAATTTAGTAGTGAACATTTATCAAAATTTGTATTTAGTTTGTGTAAGTGAACCAACAACGTTATCAACTTTGAGGAAAACCAGTGAGTTATGTTTTTCTTCCCCATAATTTGATGATATTTTCAAATCCATACATAAACACAATCATATAGAATAGTTTTTAAATATCTTATCGCTTGGGCAGCCGGTTTTAATAGCCGGACTGTTCAATAGCGAACAGGACCGCATTTAAACAAATGTCCATTAATATATTATCAACAACAATGAACGTAGAAACGATTGAGTCTTCTGACTACAGAAGTACTCAAACTATAACTCATCCCATCTCTCAACCTACCTACTGACAAGCAGCGTCTAAGAAATTTTACCCATCAAAAGCACTGGCCCTCATATTTCCATCTTTAGACGGTGTGAAATTAGAAGAATATGTATATGCACTAGGCCCCAAAGTTCAACCAAAAAATATAACGTTTGCATCAAGAATTTCAAACAACCGAATTTGCATATATTTATCAAGTAAATCTACATTAGAAGAATATTTAACAAATGATGGTAAAATATCTATAAATAACGAAATTATATCAGCAAGAAGATTGATTACCCCATTTTACTATCAAATGTTTATCCCTCTATTCCCGATGAAACTCTAGAGGCAGAATTAAAAAATATGGGCTTCAATTTGCTATCACCTGTAAGTTCCGTAAGAGCGGGTTTTTCTAAAACAGAATATGGCCATATCGGTAGTTTCCGACGTCAAGTATACTCGACTCCTCTACAAGACGATACAAATATCCCAGATTCATTCCTAGTCACCCATGAGAACACTTCCCACCGTATCTTCATGTCCATCGACGAAATGTCCTGTTTTAAATGTAAACAGCCTGGTCATATAGCATCTCAATGCACAATAATCTCCACTACTCCAATTGAATCACATGCCCCAACTACTGATATTAATAACTCAAATTTATCAACATTGCCATCAGAACCCGAAACATTACCAAATTCACAGGAAAATAGTACTGTATCTCATCCAACATTCTCCTCTAATCCAATTCAACAAATATCTGTACCACTCACTTCGAGTCAAGTTAAAAGAAAATCATCAGATCGACAATCTCCAGAAATTGACAATAACACAGAACCTCAATTTGCAAAACCTGTTACCCAGCCTCCAAAAAAAAACAAATAAAAAAAAACCATACAATAACTACTTAACCCACTAAGTCTCTTATCGATGATCCCGACTCTCGTTTTCCTCTTAACTTCGACCAGCTCATTGATCTATTTGGTAACTGCTATGGTACACCCAATCCCGAATTAATTGCTCAAAATTACACCAATGACTTGCCAGCACTGTGTAAAATGCTTGAAGAAATATATCCACATATTTCTGATCGCAGTATTAAAACCAGATGCACTAACATTCGGAAAAAATATAAGCATGCTTGTAATCCTCAATCTACTGACACTGAAAGCGATTCATCACAGGAAACTTATTGAGAATCAAATATTTTAATTCTATTTTTTTTTTCATCGCGTTCAATAATATAGTGCAGTGGAACATCAACGGCGTATACTCACATCTAGAAATGCTACAAATATTAATATCAGAGCAAAACCCATCAATAATATGTTTACAAGAAACAAATTTCACAAATAATAAGACTTGTACACCTAAAAACTTCAACGGGTTTTTTCTGAATAGACAAAACAGGGGACGAGCCAGCGGCGGCGTATCAATTTATGTTAAAAAGAGATAGAATCATGTTTGATTCAATTAGTAACTAATTTAGAAGCAATTGCAGTTCGCATACAAGGCATAACCAAATTAAATATATGTAACATATATCTTCCTTCCAGTAAGGATATTAACATTGAGAGCTTAACCAATTTTTCTGATCAGATTCCTGTTCCTAGACTAATTGTCGGAGATTTCAATAGTTATAATGTATATTGGGGTTCCCCTTATAATGACCCACGTGGTAAAATAATATACGACGCAATTGAACAAAATAACTCCTAAACGATGGCCGTCCCACACGCTTCAACAGTTATAATGGTAACTTGTCACACATAGATTTAAGCTTTTCCGATTCCAACACAGCACTTAACCTTACTTGAAACGTACTTTCAGATCTTCACGGAAGCGACAATTTTCCAATAATTTTGACAAATAACCGATATAACCAGACATCACATCACCCTACTAGTAAATGGAAGTTAAAATCTGCAAACTGGGCACTGTATAAAAACCTTGTAGATAACCTTTTAAATCAAACTAACTTTAACGAAATTGAAAATAGTGAATTATTGAATAAATTTATGTCCATCATCACAAAAGCCGCGGATATAGCGATAGGTAAATCTTCTCTATCTCACAATGGTCCCACCGTACCATGATGGAATAATGCATGTAAAGAAGCGATAAAATAAAACAAGCATTTAATAAGTATAAAAAACATAATACCCCACAAAATCAACAACAATTCAAAAATCTCAGAGCTAGAGCGCGGTACGTAATAAAAAGATCTAAGAAAGAGTCTTGGATAAACTTTGTATCTCGCATAAACATCTCTACGCCTCCCACAGAAATTTGGAATACAATTAGACGAATATCTGATACCTACTCCAATTTTAATATTAAGATACTGACAGAACGAGGACAAGATCTAACGAGTACTCAGGAAATTTCCGATACATTAGCAAACACTTTTGAAGTGTTGGCTGAGCGGCAACAATTAGGGCACCTGAACCCTAACCCCCCCGTGACTAAAAAAAAAACACTTTTGAACAATTTTCCAGTAATACCAATTATGACAGTAAATTCCTTGAGTATAAACATCTCACTGAAAAACTCAATCCCATTCGTACCGATTCCAACAATAATTCTCCCCTTAACACTCCCATTTCGTTGGATGAGTTCTACGAAGCCCTGAAAAAGGTCAAAGATAGTAGCCCCGGTCCAGATAATATTCCAACTGCATTCATAAGGAACCTTTCCAACCAAGCGTCAATATTCTTATTAAATATTTTCAATTATTACTGGCTTCAACAACAATTCCCTGATACTTGGAAGGAAGCGTCAATAGTACCGATCTTAAAACCAAACTGCCCCAAAAATACTGCTAATTCCTATAGGCCTATCTCCCTTACCTCTTGTGTCTGCAAATTATTAGAAAAAATAATTAATAACCGACTCGTTTGGTTCCTGGAAACCAACTCCTTACTAATCAGGGAACAAAACGGTTTTCGAAAAGGACGCTCAACAATTGATAATATAATTGACTTAGAATCCGACATTCACGAACCATTCCTTAACAAGCAAAAAGTTCTAGCCGTATTTTTTGACATCAAACGTGCATATGATACAGCTTGGAAGCATAAAATTTTATTAAAATTAGACGATTGGGGAATAAACGGACATATGCTCGCATTAATTAAAAACTATTTACATAAACGATCCTTTCGTGTGAAATTGAACGGGCATTTCTCGAATAACAAAGAACTAGAAAATGGCACCCCTCAAGGCTCGATAATAAGCGTAACACTATTTTTAATCGCAATGAACGATATTTTAAATAATCTTGAAAAGCCATTGAAGGGGAAATTATACTCAGATAATTTAGTTTTATATATTAAGGGTAAAAACATAAACTACATGACGTCTGTCATGCAGCAACATATTCGACATCTTGAAACCTGGTCTGAGTCTACAGGATTCCAATTCTCCACAGAGAAAACCAAATACATAATTTTTTCAAAAAATCCATTCTTCTTCAACCCTACACTCAAGTTATACAACAATAATTTGAATCTTTGTGATCATATAAAATATCTCTGTATGATTTGGGATTACAAGCAGACTTGGACAACTCACATAAACGACCTGATTTGTAAAACTCACAAAAGCTCTAATCTGCTCAAAATACTATCTAATAGAAATTGGGGCGCGGATTCAACGTCTTTAATACGTATATATCGTTCACTAATTAGATCACGTCTTGATTACGGATGCGTACCCTACTCGTCAGCGAAAAAAACAGTACTGAATCTTCTAAATCCAGTCCAGAATACTGCGATCAGAATTTGTCTGGGTGCATTTCGTTCAAGCCCCTCTGAGAGCCTTCTCGGTGAAGCATCCGAAACCCCCCTCCACCTCCGACGGATTTACCTTAGCCTCTCTTATGCGATCAGTATATCTGCAAATCCCAATCACCCAGTTTATGACAACACCTTCTCCAATCGTTATACGGCTGACTATGAAAAGAGAAAAAGAACAGATCCACCACTTTATGAAAGAATTAACAGATCCCTCAACCTTCTAATTATATCTATTCCTCCAACGATTCCTCAATTCATTTCCTCCCCTCCTCCATGGATAATAAAACCACCATTATGCGGTACATCGTTGACAAGCTTCGATAAGAACGAAACAAACCATATCCTAATTAGAGGAAAATATCTCATTTCCAACAATATACCCATATCTACACTGATGCATCTAAAATGAATACTGGAGTTGGAGCCGCACTTGTAACACCAAATGCAATAATCAAATTTAGACTACCTCATATTACAACCACTTTAGTTGAAGAACTGTATGCGATATTTCAAGCTCTAGTCCATGCCAATAGAGAAAATTTAAAACACTTGCTCATAGTAACGGATTCATTGAACTCAATTGAAAGTTTGCGCCAGACATATCCATCAAATCCAATACTGATACTAATTAAGCAAAAACTATCCCAGCTATACAATTCAGGAGCAGTTATACAGTTTTTATGGGTGCCTTCACACACAGGAATAGAGGGAAATGAGCGAGCCGATACAGCAGCCAAAACTGCAATTCAGGATCCTAATGCCACCGAAGTCACGAGAGCTACGATGTCAGACATCAAAATACATATTAAGGCATCGGTTAACAACGCCTGGCAACTTCAGTGGTCTCAATCTCACGATAAACTTAGAGAAGTGAAGAGAACAGTTAAACCGTGGAGGAGCGTTCCAGAAAATAGGAAGGAACAAGTTATCTTGACCCGTCTTCGAATAGGTCACACCCGATTTTCCCATGAACACTTAATGTCAAAATCCGAACAATCCCGATGTACAGTGTGTCAATGCCCTTTAACAGTCAAACATGTATTAATAGACTGTCCAAAGTTTTCACAGCAAAGAGTGTCATTTAACATCCCACCTACTATGTACCATTTGCTCGGAGAAGAAGTCAATATGGAAAACTTGATAACTTATCTACGAACTATTCAGTTTTTGCACAAAATTTGAAAGTTTAATATTATAATCGTTTGTGTTCTTATACCTGTAATACCTATAGTACTATTTAATATATATTATTGTAACATTTGGTAGCGCTAATAACCTAAAGGGTTGATGCGCTTCATTTTTCTTAAATAAAAAAAATATTAAAATGAATTTAACAGGTGACAATAAATATCACTGAGTTTATTAGTGTCAGATTTGAGATTAATAGTATCCTTTGCTTGTTGATGTGATACATTTAAAAAAATAAACGATTCTTGTAATGGTTAACTTTCTGCAGAATTTCTGTCTCGTCATAATTGAATGTATGTCCTGTTTTTATAAAATGATCAACTATTGCACAGTTATTCTTACCTACTCGGCAATCGCTTCTGTGTTGGGTAATACGGTTTTTTAACCATTGAGATGTTTGACCAACGTAGCATCCTGAACACTGCGAGCAATTTATTTTGTAAATAACGTTGGTTTGGTACATTAAAGGTGTTTTATCTTTGACTTTAGAAAAGAGAAGAGAATTAGTAGTTGAACTGTATTTGGCAACTCTGAAATTGGTGAACTGTTTAAACAGTGGCAGAATCAATAGAGTTAAACCATTAATATATGGAAGTCTTTTAAATTGAATGACCTGTTGATTAGATTTGTCAACCTGACCATCGTAAAAGTCTGTGTTATAGATTATTTTTTTTAAAATGTGCTTGGGGTAACCGTTGTTAACAAAAATATCAAATAACGATTTTAAGTTATTATTAACAAATTTTTCATCGCTAACGTGTAAGATTCTATTTTTCATAGTTAAAACCAAGTTGTACTTCTGACTCTTAGGATGATCAGAGTAGAAATTCAAAAACCTACCAGATGATGTTGGCTTCTGATACTAATCCAACAAGATAATGTTATTATCGGATCTTATAACTCTGGTGTCCAAGAATGGTAAGCTAGCCCCAATCTCTAGTTCCATAGTGAATTGTAAATGCTTATTATACGAATTGAAAACATTAAGGGTCAAATCGCTCTTATCAAAAGGAACAGCACAAATTATATCATCAACATATTTATATAGAAAAGGTAATTTGAAAGGCAATTTAGGGATTACATTGTCAAGTAACTCGTCAAGGACAATGGTGGCTAGAATTGTACTGATGGGGATCCCGTTGGTGTGCCAAAAATTTGGAGATAAAATTCGTTGTTGAAACTGAAATAAGTGTTATCAAATAAAAATTCAATTAATGATAAAAAACTATCCTTGGATAATGTAGTGAAGGGTTCCAACAGAAACCAATTTTCATCAATAATATTGGTAATCAAGTCTAATGGGATGTTAGTAAATAAAGATACTACATCCAAAGAAATAAGTATGTAATCCTTTGGTAATATACAGCCCCTGATAGCATTTACAAAAGGTGTCGTTAATATTATAATTGTTGTGATCCTGAAACGCATTATGTAGAATATCAGATAAAAACTTTGATAGTTTGTAAGTGGTAGAATTAATGGAACTAACTATCGGGCGAAGTGGTATCTCCTCCCCCATCAGTCCAATTCTAGCCACCATTGTCCTTGACGAGTTACTTGACAATGTAATCCCTAAATTACCTTTTCTATATAAATATGTTGATGATATAATTTGTGCTGTTCCTTTTGATAAGAGCGATTTGACACTTAATGTTTTCAATTCGTTTAATAAGCATTTACAATTCACTATGGAACTAGGGATTGGGGCTAGCTTACCATTCTTGGACACCAGAGTTATAAGATCCGATAATAACATTATCTTGTTGGATTGGTATCAGAAGCCAACATCATCTGGTAGGTTTTTGAATTTCTACTCTGATCATCCTAAGAGTCAGAAGTACAACTTGGTTTTAACTATGAAAAATATAATCTTACACGTTAGCGATGAAAAATTTGTTAATAATAACTTAAAATCGTTATTTGATATTTTTGTTAACAACGGTTACCCCAAGCACATTTTAAAAAAATTAATCTATAACACAGACTTTTACGATGGTCAGGTTGACAAATCTAATTAACAGGTCATTCAATTTAAAAGACTTCCATATATTAATGGTTTAACTCAATTGATTCTGCCACTGTTTAAACAGTTCACCAATTTCAGAGTTGCCAAATACAGTTCAACTACTAATTCTCTTCTCTTTTCTAAAGTCAAAGATAAAACATCTTTAATGTACCAAACCAACGTTATTTACAAAATAAATTGCTCGCAGTGTTCAGGATGCTACGTTGGTCAAACGTCTCAATGGTTAAAAAACCGTATTACCCAACACAGAAGTGATCGCAGAGTAGGTAAGAATAACTGTGCAATAGTTGATCATTTGATAAAAACATGACATACATTCAATTATGACGATACAGAAATTCTGCAGAAAGTTGACTATTACAAGAATCGTTTATTTTTTGAAATGTATAACATCAACAAGCAAAAGGATACTATTAATCTCAAATCTGACACTAATAAACTCAGTGATATTTATTGTCACCTGTTAAATTAATTTTAATATTGTTTTGTCACATCAGGTATTTTTATGCTCAGATTACTCATTTTATTGTTCCACCTTTTAATTCAAATTATATTGTTTTTACCTATTCACACTAGAACCGTTTTTGTAAATTAGTATATTAGTCTGGTTGTGGCTTGACATGGTGTACATCGAATTTTATTGACTCTTAAAATCTGTAAGTGTTTATGTTCGTTTCATTGTTATTTTATTTCTATTTTAATTATTGTAGTGTCTCCCGATGAAGCTATTAAACAATGTCGAAATATTGAGAATGGGAATATAGAGTTTTAATTCTTATACTGACCGCATACCTGATAATCATCACCTTTTGCTTATATATATATATATATATATATATATATATATATATATATATTATATTAAATTAATGTTTCGGTCATTTTTGACCTTCATCAGAATATAAAAAGCACTAAAAGAGAATTTGTTTTTATCAACCTAGTGTATGACATACCTGCGAAATAAATTCCAGCGAGTGCTCCATCTCGGTAATTGTTAGAAACATTCACTCTCAATTTTGTTTAAAATACATTGAAATAAAACGGTACACTTAAAAACATTTAACAAACAACGTATATGTATGGACATTCACAGGAGTACTGGTGTATTAAATCTAATGATATTATTGTGGAATGCTGTTTTTTTCCTATATGTTTTTATTTTCTATTAATAAAACAGTTCAATAGATTTTTGTTGTCTTACTTAAATTAAGTATTTGTATTCTACCTTATTATATTGTTATAAATATTGTTTAAGCCTTTGGTGTCTGTTTTATAATTTACGTTTTCTATTTCTCTGAATTTCTATTGTTTCATAAAGTTCTCTTTTTTTGGTATGGTATTAATTTTTTTAAAATTTGTATTTTCGAAGTCAAAACTATGCTTGTTTTCTCGAGTATGTGTAGTCAAAGCTGTTCTATTTCTTTTATCATACTACTACAAAATAAAAAAAACGTAAATTATATATGTGTGTTTGTATACAGGGTGTTCCGATATTCGACCGACAACGCTTTACAGGTAATAAATGGGCCTTGACAAATGAAAATTGAGGTAGAAAGATAGATCCTTCAATTGCTTAGTTAACGATATACAGCGTGTTAAAGTTGGAAAAATAAAATAATATTCTCGTAAGCAGTTCGAAATTTTTCTTTCAAATTTTGTACCTAGCTGTCTTATTAAAGATGCAAACGTTTACCGAAAGTTTGTCTTCATATACTCTATCCAGTGGCGTACTGTAAGTGGGAGCGATACCTTCGACCCCCCTATTAATTGACACTGCCTAAATCACATTTATTTAAATCTACGTTCAATAGGCTATTTGACCCACACCAAAATGTTTTGAAAAATTTTTTTAATTCATTAAATATTTGCCCAAAGCAACCCAAATATATCGATTTAAATTTATAAAAGTGGGTAACGGTTCTAGAAATTTAATTTGTCTATTTCCCTCGTCTTTACTAAATACTGGTAATATACTGTAATTATAATTACCAAATTTTTTAGCTAATATATTAGAAATCATAGTTATGTATTAAAAAATCGGAGGATATTTTTCACGTTTTTGTTTTACTGACAGTTATGTCTTGATGTTATGTCAGAGGTTTGTTTATAAGTAATATAACGTAACGAAAAAGCCGACAGCGTTTTTGACTGGTCGTGGAAAGTTTAATTTAAAATTGAAGATTTTTAGTTTTTCAAACATCAAAAACAAAAAATATTTTTTTGTTATATTATGGTAATTCCTGAAAATTTATGACCCTTTTAAAAAAAATTGTCAACATCCCTATTATGTTACAAAAACGTATTATTAACTTTCTTTATAGTAAAATCCATAGTTTGGCTTTAACAGAGAAGCTGCGATAAATTTTTATCATTATTTATTTGTCTATTGAAATAATAATATATTACATGAAAATAAATAATAATGATAATAAGTTTATAATAAAACGGGATATTCCAAATTGTGACACAAGTTTTAGACAATATTTTTTATAATTCGCATTTATTGAATTTTTTAAATAAAATTAAATTACATTATACCATGTTTTTAAACCAGGAGGACTAGTTTGAATTTAAGTTGGCAATTCTCTGCAGATTCCCGATTGGTTAGATCGCAGCCGGTTTTACTAAGCACTTTTGACATATGATCGATCAATTGTGTAATGTCCAATTTTTTATTTATCGCGTTCTTGTTTTCTGGTTATTATTTTATTAAAATATAAAAACAGTGTCAGAACTAATTTGAAAATGGACTCGGATACGATTCCAAGATTCATTCGCCCCCAAAAAGGAGTTCTGTAAATTTAGGCTACTTATCATCTACAGCGAAACAAAACATTGTAAATATGTATAAACAAATCTTATATGATGAACCAGGGACAAAGATGACTGCCATAGTGTAAAAACGTTGGGCAAGTTATAGAAAATAGCACTTTTGTGTAAAATTAACGTGTACAAATTTTACTTTTTACCATTTACTAAATCAATGTACTATCAATAAATAGAGAAATACTAGAACAACTGTTTCTTCTAACCATCGTGGAAGTCGTCCAGAAATTGTTAAAACATTAGATGACACAACTAAAAATATAATTGACCATTTTTTAAAGTATGTTTTTTAAAAATGAAATCCCAACTTTGGATAAAATTGGGACTTAGATAAAGTAATGCCCAGATTTACCGCAAATGTCTCGTTCATCATTACATAAAGTAATAAAAGAATTTTATTTTAAGTAGCAGCCAAAAATATTACATTTAAACTAATAGATGTACAGAAGCTTCTAATGCAAGTGTTGGAAAATGTTACAATATTCACTAGCAAAATTGTGTTGCACATATTGTAAAAGAAGATAAAATGTTCAAGTTAGAGCATTATGGATTATCTTATAGAACCAATAATCGTTTTTTTCTCGAGTGAATAATTATTTATATAAATTGATTTAGCGTGTTTCTTGAGTTAATAATAGACAATGTAATTCATAGTTCAGATATATTGTAAAATGTTACATATAGTGTTTAATAAAATATTATGCAAATAGTTCAATGACTAAATTATTTCTATACCAAATCTGATTTCAGAACGACCATTAACCACAATAAGTTGAATTTCCAACCTATTGAAAACTAGGCCCTTTTCCATACCATTTGGAAATTTCCTGTTCGGTATAGGTACCTGATCTTGCTATGAAATATTCCAACTAAGAAATCTACGGAAGAAGTGATGACAGATACATTAATCTGCTAAAGTGTATCACATACAGATATTTTTTTATGATTTATTTCAAGAACAAAAGAAAATTCGTTGTATTTTAAATCGAACAAGTGCTTACAATGGAATAACTTTTGATATCTACTTTACACTCAAAGTTGTTAATTTTAAACAAATTTTTTATTCAAGTGATCTTCATTTCTCATATAGCATATAGAATATTTTTTGTTTCTCTGTTCTTTCAATAATTCTATTTCCTTCTATTGGTTCCTTCATTCTCAATTATCTACATTTGATCAGAAACGACTCAGATCTTACCATTTTTGAAAAATAATACAAAACTTTTTTAAACTTCATGTGCTACCAAATTTGACAACTGTTATTAAACTTCTTACATAAGTAGTCGCCGACCTTGGAATTCTTTATACATTTAGCTCAATTTTAATTTAGTTTGTGGTTCATTATTTCCAGATTATATAATTTTAGTATGACTAGTATTTTATGTCATCCCTCCCAATCTAGTAACTTTTTTAGTGATTTCTAGTGGTGTTTCTTAAATTGGCCCTCCTATTTTAAAAACAACGTATAGTATTTTTTCAGTTCATTACATTATGTTGGTACTGAACTGACAAATGTATAAAATTTGAATTTGAAGAAATAGTTTCACTTATCGTAAAATTAACAATAAAATGTCAAATAAAAATGCTTACAATAACCAACTGTATGACACTAAAAATGTGTTCAGAGATTTCATTGTGACACTGTAAATATGTCTCTTTTATACGCTGTAACGAGTTACTTTTTTGATAAACATTTTGGATTGATTTTATTTTGTCTCCGACGGTATTTTGATTTTAACAAGTGTATATAACTCGTTACTTACTTTCCAACTTTAATTTCTGGTACCGTTTTAGTCCCGTAGCATTAATTTAAGTATTTATTTTATAAGTAATTCAAAAGCCATGAATTACCATCTAAAGAAATATGTAAAATTTATAAAACTCCGCTTTTCAAAAATTCAAATTATCGAGGACGCCCGGTATATAAACTATTTTAATTAAAACCAAAACCGCCCGGTATATTAGAAATATTTCTTGTTGTAAGTAAATCGATTTCAAGTTAATTCCCTCACCACCGTCAACGCCAAAAATTTTAGGTAGGAATTAAATTATAAATTCCAAAAACCGAGCGTTTGGGGCTCTCTGTCTGTCTGCTGCTGTTTGCAAACGTGTCACAATTTTGTTTTCTGCTTCAGTTTATTTTTCCGGGAAAAAAGAGCTTCTTCCGTATAAGTAATAGTACCGAGGTTGATGCTAAAAGTTTGTTAAATTGATGATTTTTAAAGTCAAGTGAATTGATAGTGCCCGAGCGGCCTAGACTTTCTGAATAATTTTTCATTACGAAACACGGCGTGCGGCAGCAGTAAGTGAAAAATTATTTTAGAAAACCGAATAAAATATTATGTTCAGTTTTAAAAGTTTTATATTGGATTTCCGTAAACGATTTAGTAGTCTGACTATTTAGAAATCTAGTACCGTATTTTGGCAAGCCGGTTTTTTTTGAAGCGATAAGAAAATTTATTATTGTGTTCTTTATATCGTTCTTTTGGAATTCGTGACTGAATCTTCAATACATTGAAATAGCATTTTGATTTTAATTTTCAGATTTAGATTGTTATACCTATTGTCCTGTCCCAAATTACCCAAATACATTTTAAATTTTGATCGATAATTGGAAATAGAAAACTGATTGTGGGGCGGAGTAGAGGCTGTTGCCACCAGCTGTTCCACTTTCAGACGGGTGTAATTTTCTCTGAATTACCTTTGATTTATCTTATTTCCTAATTATATATTTTATCTGACCGACAATTTAAAAAAATTAAAACTGATTCTGGAGCGGAGCACAGGCTGTTGCCACCAGCTGTTCCACTTTCAGCCGGTAGTAATTTTGTTTCAGTTTCATTCAATTTTTTTGTTAAGCTTTGGTAAACAACTAATAAGGTTTTCAACCATGTCTGAGACCAATGCATAAGCTGATCGATTATCTATTCTAAGACACAGTTTTCTTTTTGCTTGTATTTGGGTAACCGCTGTTCTATCTTCTGACCAAATTTTAGAATAATTTTAACCGATTATTTGAAATTTAAAACTGATTGCGGGGCAGAGCAGAGGCTTTTGCCACCAGCTGCCCATCCGTCAGCCGGGAGTAACTTTTCTTGAGTTCACCCATTTTTTTTAGAAAAGTATATTTTCTCTTACAATAATAAGATTTTCAACCAAGTCTGAGGCTGTTGCCACGGGTTGATTGATAATCTAGTCTGTTCATTAGTTTTTTTTATAAACTGGTCTGGTCGCATTTTCTTACCTACCCCGATTGACCGTCCCTACCGCGAAGGATAGTTATATGCCGTTTACTACTGTGATAGGTATTTCTTGTTTTTTTTCTGCTGTTCACCGCATTATTACAAACTGCTCATACCGCTTACGCTGTTATGAACAATTGCATTTGCTTGCTTACACCTGGTTTATTGTGCCATTGCTCACATCCCTTAATACCGGCAAATTTCGCATGGTGCATAATAAAATAAGGCTTTAACAGATTTACATACTGTATATATTTAACTGATTCGGTACAGCTGAAAATACTCAGAAATTGCTTTAAGTGTTATTTTGTATATATATTTTAAATAGGACTTGTAATATACAAATCAATATAATCAGTGTTTTCTTCATATCCCGCAGCATCGCCGTCTAAAGGTTATAGTTTTGTAGAAGTGTTAAATTCAACGAGACCCCTGGAATTTTCCGTAACTTTCATCTGAGGCTACCTGGAACTCTTGACGCTAAGGGTCAATGGGCCGTGGAGGGAACCACGTAAAAGAAATCTGGCGCCCGAGCATTTGTTTCAAAAACTTTAAAACTTTGGATCGAGGGTGTCCAAAGTAACGCGTCAGTTGGTAAGAACCTATGTGAGGTGAAGTAAGCGTCAAAACGCGAATTATAAAAAGTAAATTATGTAGATGTGAATTGTAAAAAACATTTTGAAAAATTACGGTACTCACGACCGTAGTAGCCATTTGTCTTTATTTTTTTAAGTTTGTTTTCTTTCGTATTCTAAACATTTTCATTTTATTGAATTTTGCATTTTTAAATCCTCTCTAGAATGAGTTATTCTTCTGGTGATGTTATTTATTATACAAGGAGGAGGAACAAAAAAAAGACAGACGGTACAGCTGTATGAACAAAAATTTCCTAATCGCCGAATACCTCATCATTCAACTTTTGCTAAGACTGAGAGATGATTTTGAGAGACTGGTAATTTAATAATTAAAACGAATAACGCAAGGAGACAAAGAATAACTAGAACTGTGAGTATTGAAGAAGCAATATTGAATAATATTTTTGAGCGACCGTATTTGGAGTACGTGAATTAAATGTAAGCAATAATATTGTATGGAGGGTTTTGCGAGAACAAATGTTGTATCCTTACAAATTCTTCAAGCATTTGAACTACAATATTATTCGTTGCGGTTGGAATTTTAAAATTGGTTCAATGAGGATCGTAATTTTTCAAAATATGTCCTTTATACAGATGAAGCGAAGGAATTTTCAAATCCCGAAACAGCCACATTTGAGATGACGGAAACCCTAATTGTATTCGTCAACGAGGGTTTCAAAGTAAATTTTGGGTAAATTTATGGGCGGGTATTGTAGGAGTTTGATTAATTGGACCATATATTTTGCCAAACAAATTAAATGGAGCAATTCATTTTCCCGTTTCATATTAAACTTATTATGAGTTATCAATTTATTTTCATGTCATAAACTATTATTTCAATAGAGAAATAATAAACTGTATTAACGTATTGCAGCTTCTTTGTTGAAGCCAAATATTACGAAAACTATTGATTTTAGGATATTCAAAGTTAAAAAGTTTTTGTAACATAATTAAACGTAGATTTAATGAAATTGATTCAGTCAGTGTCGTAATTAATATGGGGGTCGAAGGTACCGCTCCCACTGGATAAAATATTTGAAGACTAACATTCGGTAAACTTTTGCATCTTTAATAAGACAGCTAGGTACAAGATCTGAAAGAAAAATTTCGAACTGCTTACGAGAATATTATTTTATTATTCCAACTTTAACAAATCATTTGAAGGCTCTATGTAGCTACCTAAAATTTCATCATTTGTCAAAGGCTATTACCTGTAAAGCGTTGTCGGTCGAATATTGGAACATCCGGTATATAAAGGGTTAGTTTTTAGTGTGACAACGGTCCATAACTGCGTTATTATGGAAATTATCCAGAAAGGTTATCAACAAAAATTGTAGGCAACGACATGCTCCTGCTACGAGGTACCACATAATTGCGAGACAAAGCAAATATACGTTTTTTTTTAAATGAGACACCCTATATATTTCCTCCTATTTAGATTTGTCCCATTATCCCCTTACAATATGCAGTTTTACAAAATTATATAGAATGTTTATAAAGATTCGACTATGTTTATATTGTAATCGCTACGAAATAAACATTCTGTCTACTTTTCAAACTAATTGTAACAGAAATTATCGACGAACATCTGAATACAGCGTGAGATAATAAGTAAACTTTCTCAATTTTTTCCGCTTATTTTTGGTAAAATTGCATTTGGTATGTTCTTTTATGTTTGTGAAGAATTGTATACACCTAAATTCATTATTTTCCGAATAATTTTTTAATTTTCTTCAAATTTTATAAATAATTTTAATTTGCGAAACTAAAAATAATTTAATATTAGCTAATATTATAACAATATCATTTTTATTCAGTAAAAAAACATTATCCCATTGAAACTGTCAATAATTGTAGCAACCTAGAATAATGCGATATCAACAATATTTCCATCACACTATTGTATAGAAAACGTTTATAATGATCAAGTAAAAATTCAGGTGTACTATGGATAAATGACAGTTATTAACTGTTTAAGTGATTTCTGTGCTGGCAAACTGTGGTTTTAAACATGAATTTTTCTATGGAAGAACAAACAGATATGATTTGAGTATTAGGAGAAAGTATAAGAAATTGTTTACTTACATACAGAATATATCAACAACAGTATCCTGAATACGAGCGTTTGAAAGATTAATGGATCGCTTTGTTCGAACTGGTATATGAATATCAGGAAAGAACAAAAACTGTTACCACCGGAGCAAAGGAATATGATGTACTGCTAGCCGTTACCGAGACTGCCCTCATTAGTACTCGAAATATCACGCCAACAAGACATTAGTCAAAAATGGGCCGTACATATCCTCCACAAATATAAAATCCATCCGAACCATATTCAATTACACCAAGAATTGACAGACAATGATTAAACTCGCAGGTTCGCTTTTTGTGAATGGGCTCAACAACAAATCCGTGTTGACAGATTGCATTTTGATTTTGTGTTTTTTTGGGAATGAGGCTACTTTTCACAAAAATGGAACGGTGAAAAGACATATTGTTGAACGAGGATTATAGGAGAAATCTAAACATGAGGAAATATACAGAAATTCGCATTTAAAAAAACGTATGTTTGCTTTGTGGCGCATATGAGCCACTCTGTAGTGGGGTTGGTTGTAGTTTTGGCCACTGCTTATTGCTATACTGCTGTATTGCTTAGCCGCTTTGTAACTTGTGGGTGGGTACATGTGGAGAAATGCAACCATCGGATGTCTACCTCCTCGTGACACCACTGGATGTTGTAAACAAGCCTCCCCTTGGCTAGGTTACTAACAAAATGACACCCCAGCGAGGACTTAGTTCAAGGTCTTACGCGAACCGTGCCGAAGAAATTCACCAAGGGTGTGTGGTAGCTGTGTCCTAAAACTGGTATCCGAAACGGAGCCTCCGGAACACCTGACGACCTCCCGGCGTAACTAGTCTTACATCTACACAGACGGCACCGTAGATGTGGACCACCCCTTCCCCCATACTCGTGGGACTAGAATGGAAGATGATAAATCAAACGAAGACGCACTACTCGAAAGAGTCCGTCACTGAAAGGACCAAGGAGGAGTCGAAAGAGTTCACTAGGGTCACCGAATCGGATACCAAGGAGAAGCCGACAGGGTCTACTAGGGTTTCTGAAACGGAAACTGAAGAGGAGAGAGCAGCACGAAGGAAAGCTGCTCAAAAGTTCAGGAAGACAACCGCCCTTGCCAATAAGAGGTACCAAGAAAGAGAAGCGTAGAAGGCAAACAAGTTGAAACAGGGTAACACAAGTCGCCCAGTTGTACAACGACCACCCATGCCAGCAAAGGACCAGTAAACACCCAAACGGCACAAACAGGTAAGGGGTCGAAAAGGTTCCGCGAAACTCCCCCAGGAGGTAGCTCCAAGAGAGTGTACAGGGATGGCGAGACGCCGTCGGACAGCGGCAACCGCCTCGCATCTCTTCTTTTCAGGAAAACTTAGGCGCTTTCCCAACCGAAGGAAGCCCCCACAAACCCCAAGTAAGATCTACGAATAAGAAGCTAACGCCATCCGAGGTAGCATCGTCACACAGATGACAGCCACCACGAAGGCGGTAGACACCGCATCTCGGGGACCTCAGTCAAGGTTCAGGAACTCTGGCTTTTTGACTCAGGGTGGTTTTTAGTAACCGCTCAGGACGAGACATCCATGGAGTGGCTCCTGAATCAGTAGTCCCAAGAGAATAATGAAGGCATCACCTTCAAAACTAGCGAGGCGCCTTGGCCTGAGAGAATCGGATTTTGGCTGCCCACCAAGGAGGTGAACGTCGGAGAACTAAAGGGGGCCATTTCAGTGCAAAACCGGGAGCTAGAGGCCGAGGAATTGAAACATGTCTAGACGACGGGAGAACCTGGTGGGTGATTCCTCGTCTTCCTGGTGGGTCCGCAGACAGTCACGCGCCTGCAGTATCAGGGCTGGGAGCTTTTGTATGAGCTGATTACAATCCCCGTAAGGAGATTATCGACTCGAGGAGGAGCTTCTGGTGGTGGTCCCTCAATGCGACGGGCCTTGCGGGGGAAAGTAGATCCGTCCCACTCTGTATTACAAGCCTCAATGGTCGGAGTGGAGGTAAACCAAATAAACCTGCGCAGAATTGGGAAGGATCCAGACCGAAGCTGCAAGTAATATATGTTATGTTAAGTATAATATTTCTAAAGTCAAAACAACAGATTTAGGAACAATCATCCTTTATTATTAACGATTTCTGTTAACTGACTACTGAATGTACATCTCAGTGGAGGTGCGCATGTGTGGTCTATGTGTAGGTCAGTCAAATATCATAACAATATATACCTAATACAAGAACCGTATTGTTTTAAGAACAAAATTAGAGGCCTAATTATTATCGGAAAGTTGGATGATAATAAACAGCTTCAGGATAGCCTGCATACCCCGAACACCTCAAGACTTAAGAAAGGAGTTGGAGACAACCATATCGTCAATAGTTGGAAGCTACGAAAAAGCGTATCCTCTTAACGCTACTCCGTTCAGGAGAGTACAATGGTGGAGTGCTAAACTCGAATCCTTGAGGAAGGACACCAGGAGGACTCTCAATAAGGCGATGAAAAAATCCGAAGAAGCTTCTGCAGCGAAGTGAACTCACATCCGGAGGCATCCAGGTTAGCTAAAATACTAAGTCGAGAGAATAACGTTCCTATTGGAACACTCAAGATAGAGGACGGGTCCTGGACGTCATCCGCAGAGGAGTAATTCAGACACCTCTTCTAAACTCACTTCCCTAATACGAAGCCCCAACAACCAAGCTGCTGGCAGGCTCAGTCTGATGGAGACTCGGAACTAGCCGACAGAGTTGTAACGTATGGATCCATAAAATGAGTGATGGGAGAGTTCGAACCCTATAAAGCAGCGGGGCCGGATAAAATATAAAATATTTCCAGCGCTCCTGCAGCAAGGTTTAGATATTCTCCCCCCAGTGCTGAAAGGAATTTTTCAAACCAGTATTGCACTAGGGTGGGTCCCGGAAGAATGGAAGAAAGCTAAAGTTGTTTTTATCCTTCAGAGCCATTAGTCTCACATAATTTCTATTAGACACTAGAACAGACGGTAGGTAGACATCTATTAGAAGGAAGTTTAAAACAGTGCTCATTCCTTATCGGCAAGGTAGGTCAACGGAAACGGCCCTCCACGCCATAGTGCAAAGGATGGAGAAGGCACTACAACTTAAGGAGGTAGCTCTAGCCGTCTTATTCGACGACAAGGCGAGAGCAAACCTCATTGAGATAGCAGTGCTATCCAGCGGACCTCCCCGACTCTGGTCTCTTGGGTAACATCTGACCTCAAAAGCAGAATAATAACAGCGACACTAGATGCTATCAAGAGATTCGCGCGGAGGGAGGTTGCCCTCATGGAACTGCCTCTCGCTATGCCTATGGAACCTCATGACGGACAGCTTATTAGAAAGACTAACGAAAGAAGGATTCTATGCGCAAGCGACGATGGTATGCGAGCACATGCAAGTGGCTTGCAACATCATCGAAAGCTGGTGCAATTAAGTAGCACTTTCGGTTAATGCAAAGAAAATCGAAAAGAATAATTGAAGATGCAACGCCTCCCAAGTTATTTGGTACGCCCCTAAAATTTCAGGAGGACGCCAAATACCTGGGAGTCGTGCTTGATAAGTAGGTAAACTGGAAACCCTATATTGTGGCAACTGTGACAATTGGGGGGAAGAGTTGAGGAGTAAATCCCAAGATCCTACACTAGTTTTACACTGCGAACGTAAGATCGAGGATCCAATATGGTTCCATTGTCTGGTGGCCGGCTATGGAGAAGCAGTGGGTGTCCCACCAGCCCTCGATGTCCTCCTAGGATTGCCGCCTCTGCCCATATGGATTATTATGAGCGCGATGGCGGCCTTTGTAAGATTGCGGGACAATGGACACTGGAAGGGGGTGGCGAAGGCCACACAATAATAGTCAAAACAACAGAAACGGAGCTTCAAATTCTAGCTCTCAAAGCTGTTCCAAAAGAAGATAAAGTGAAGATAGGCAACAAGTTCAAAGTATCATTCCGCCAAGAAAGCAGTGGAACGATGTACACCCAGGAGCATCATGTGCTTTACAGACGGTTCCCGCATAGAAGGAAGGTCGGGAGCAGGTGTCCTGATAGAGGACATAGGAGTGCAAAAGAGCTATGCTCTGGGTAAATACTTCACGGTCTTCTAATCAAAAAAATTTGCCACCCTGAAAGCCATGGAGAAAATAACATCTAGAAGTCCTGTTAGCATTTTCTCGGATACTCAAGCCGCTATTAAAACAATTTGCAGCCCCAGAACTACCTCGGTACTGGTTTAAGAATGCGCAGACGCTCTGAATATACTGGCTTCAGAACGAGAAGTTGCCTTACTATGGGTACGGGGACACAGAGGGATCGAAGGCAACGAACGGGCAGATGAACTTGCCAGGCTAGGTGCCAACATGTCCTGCTGTGGACCCGAACCAATAATAGCGTTGAGTAACGCTCAAACTTCAGCCTTCCTCAAAGAGGGAAGTCTCGAGAAATATTGGAGAGACCTACATTCCCTTTCTCTGAAAGATGTCACGGCCTTTATACGCAGGTCGAGGTGTTTTGAAAGGAAACCGATCGAGTGAAGTAAAGGTGGAGAAAACTGGAGAATTGTAAAAAAGGCCAGAAGAGTGGTCTAATTACCAGGCATCAGCCGCACCGCCCATTTCATTAATTAATTCATGATCCACTCTGTAGATATCGGCAAATTTTCCAGGTAAGGACCATGTCGTTTCCTACAATTTTTGTTGCTAACTTTTTTTGGGTTAGGTTAATTAATTTCCATAATAAATTAGTTATCGGCCGTTGTCACACTAAAAACTAATCCTATATTGCTAGGTTTGTATCTTACTGCCATCAAAGAAGCGTTTGTAAGGTATCTGTTCATAAACTGCATCAGAAATACCAGCACATCAAAATAATCCTACGTATAACGTATATCTACAGTTCAAATTCAGTGAATAATGTTGCATCTCTTAATATTAGTAACGTTAGCAATATTATACTTCTACTCCATCCGCTAACAAAGGCGTCGCATCTTCTTCATCAGATTGAAATTGTTTTCCTGGTCTTCCTAAAAAAAATAGCAACATTCTGGAATTCTCAAGTTACAATTAAGGATCACTATGGTGCTAGAAAACTTTGTAAAATTGTTTTAAAAATAACGTCCTCGATTTGAGGTGACGATAAAAATACTCAAATATTAATAATTGTCAGTGTATGAAATTTCTTAGTTATCACAAAACTTAAAGGAAAATGTCTAGTAAAACGAGTTCTAGGGAAAGTAAGACATCTGAGGTGTAAAATCTTCAACACAATAGTTGACATTAATTTTTTAGAACAGGTGACCATAAATTTATAGAGCAAGTCATAAAAATTATAATTGAATTAACAATTGTAACTCTATGAATGACTATAATTGTAAAATAAAACTGCTTTCATAAAACATAAAATGTACAATTGTGCAACATTCAAACCTGAAGATGAAACTGAAGGACAAGATGAAACTGAAGGACAAGATGAAACTGAAGGACAAGGTTAAAAAGAGAAGCGGATTATTCTAATAATATATAATATTAAAAACGTACACTTGCACATACAAATATTAATATAAATTGGCAATTTACAGTTATCTACAATATTTAATGTCGTCCAACGATTAGCCTTCACGAAAATTGAGCGATTTTATAAAAATACTTTAAATAAAGTTTGTCTTTTTAAAACATAAATAGTGGTAAATGCTAAATCATTATTTCATGATAATAAATGTAAAAATTACAGAGTAACAACGATTAATAGATGCGAGATTATCATTAGATAATATATTATATTTACACTTCTTGATTAGTTCTGTATTATCAACATTTAGTTACTATAAAGCAGTAATGGATAGTTTTCAAGAAATCGATTCAAAATATTTTTTGATTTTTTATAACAAACACTTTCGTTTGACAAATTTTAAGGAAAAATATGTGTTCGGATAAAGGTTTATTTTTCATTGCAATAAGCTAGAGTTTGTTTAAACCCTCTCCATTTTCAAAGCAATATCTTGATCCGTAACCCCCTTATCACGCTGAAACATAAAAATTCATAACTGACAGGTTCCAATTATAGTTTCAAAAACTAAAATTCAGTTTACTTTAAAAAAGTTTGGTATCCTTTCATCTATTTTTATCCGTAACGTTGATAACCGAAGTCTAATTGAAACGTATTATTATTTTCAATAAAGATGATTTAATACCCAACAAATCCATAATTTAATAATATATTTTGAAGTAAATAATACAACAGAACAAAAAATACTGCAGCAATTTAATAAAAGAACTCATCAATATATACGAGCAGTGACTCATTTCCATCAGTATTCCATTGGTCTTCAATCTATCAGTTAACTTACTCCTGGTTGATCAACCCCCACCTGTATATGAAACTCTTTTACATCACAATAAAAAAGTTCTGACACATTCTAAACTTTTTTTAGAATATCTCCACAAACTTCAAGGTTACACTGAAATATATACCTAGTAACGCATCTAAAGCAAGCGAAGGGATTGTAGAAGTTGTGGCTATACCCAATGAACAAACAGTTAAACACCATATTATGCAGCATGCATCTTCTCAGGGAAACTTCACGCTATTCTAAACTCATTGATAACATTAATGAATATTAAGTCAAAAAGCCAATTGCATCCTACACTAAGCATACCCTACAGATTAGTGAAAAAGAGTTGTTTTTTATGGGCTATTTTCTCAGAAATAAATAGTAATAAAACAATCAACTAACATCCCAGTGGCGCAGCAAACCTGTCAGACACTCACTCTTCATACAATCACATTTGATATGAAATCCAATTTTCGCTTACATCCTTTCGACAAACAGAATACCAGATGAATTGAGAAAATACCCGAATTAAAAAAACGTCATTGGAGAAAACTGCAACCCACAAAAACTGACACCGTTTCTAAAATTAAACATTTTAACAAATTGTAACTATCCGATCTAATTCACCATGTGTACAGTAGTAGCTTCCATAATTAAGCAGACACATTTAAATGATATTCAATACATATACACACATTCGTACAAATACAACAAACTACAAACACTCAGGTATACACCTAGACATGAGATTCACATAGACTTATAACATAAAAGAAAATCTCAATAAACACTTGAAAATATGCTCTTCCTCAATAAAACTATAATGAAGCCTATCTGCATATAAGGCATCGTGTTATACGATTATGCGAACAAATAAAAAATTGCCATTAACTGTTCATATAATAGCTGATACACTTTGGCTTGCAGTAAACCTAATAATTGGTTTTGTCAAGGAACTCATAATAGAACGAAGTAGAAAACACCAACAATGATTGGTAAACCATGAAAATACTACTTCCACTTTTAGAACCTCAAAACGGAATATTAATACGGGAAGCCATTTCGTTAGTTTACAGAATTATATGTTTTGATTACTATTCAAGAAATAATAATAAAACCACATGTATAGATTGTACCCAATTTACATTTAAAATATAATAGTAGTACAATACCTAACGAAAATCATTGATACGTTACAATGTCACACTATATGGGGTAGCACGGTCGTCAATGGCAGGGGGGAGGCCTTGCTTGACTACCTGGGCGCCACTGATCTTCAGCTACTCAACCGTGGGACGAAGCCGACTTTCCGGAATAGGATTCGGACTGGGATATGACGCTTGCGTCAAGTACCATGGTAAAAGACTGGCATGTTAATGATGACCCGTCACTGTCGGATCACAGTTA
Organism: Galeruca laticollis; assembly: GCA_963921935.1. Lineage (NCBI taxonomy): Eukaryota > Metazoa > Arthropoda > Insecta > Coleoptera > Chrysomelidae > Galeruca > Galeruca laticollis. Next base: position 136,121,125 of record OY998180.1, read on the forward strand.
CAATGATGTTGTTTAAGAACAATCAGTAAAGTATAGGGATCCGAGGACCGCCAACTGAGAACGGTTTAAACTGGATCTCACGAGGAGGCTCGACGGATTCCCTGAGTCTCGGTAATAACGATGAGATTAATTGGGCCACAGCGGTCCTGGGCTCGATTATTGTCTCGTCATATGAAGAGAATTGTGCAGAGAAAACGAGGAAGGAGGGTAAAGGCTACAGATGGTGGAACAACAGCACTCCTGAAAAATCAATGCGTAGAGCTGCAATAAATCATAGAGTAGAGCCGGGACCATGCTACGCAACCGCACAGTAGAGGCCCCATGGAAGGATCATGTAGCAAAAATGGTCGTCGATAGGGGATGTCCACAGGGGGGCGTCCTTTCGCCCACTTTGTGGAACCTAGTAATCGACGAACTAATATCATTACTAAACGGTGAGGGCTTTCTAGCAATTGGGTATGCCGATGATACCATTGTCGTTGTTGTTGGAAAGCATATTAGCGTCCTCAGGGACCTAATGCAAAGGGCCCTGGATAAGGTACAGGAGTGGTGCAACGATCACGAACTTGCAGTGAATCCTGCCAATGCTGAGGTAGTTGCTTTCACCAAGAGGAGATGTATAAAACCTGAGGGTTTGCACCTTGGCGGAGTGCCACTTCCAGTGGTTGAACAAGTGAAATATCTGGGAGTGATCCTGGGTAAGACATTGACATGAAAGGCTCACCTTGATAGTCGCCTAAGCAAGGTGACTAACACGTACTGGGCCTGTAGGAGAGCCATTGGTCCGAAATGGGGACTAAACCCTAAGACCATTTCATGGTTCTTCAAAGTGATCATGCTGCCTATGCTCACATACGCGACTCTGGTCTGGAGGCCGATGGTAACATTGGCCACGCCTCCAAAGGGTGGTCAGTTTGGGGGCAACTGACTGCTTCATGACTACACCAACTGCTGCGTTGGAGGCGATTCTTGAACTTCGGCCTCTTCGCCATCTGATCCAGGCTGACATCGCGAGGGCACTCCTGCGCTTAAAAAGCTTGGGTTATGTGCGAATCAAGGAAGGGTGCAGGCACGTCAAGAAGCTCAGACTCCTGGGAGATGTCCCAGTTTTGGTCCGGGCGGCTGATTTTTGCCTGCGTAGGTACTCCTTTCAAACCCCCTATAGGGCGAAGATCCGAAATAGGGAATTCTAGGTGAAAGAGGGAAATCCACAACCTCATGGGATCGTCTGTAAACACAGATGGCTCCATTGATGGGGTGGGGGCTGGAATTTACTCCAGGAACCCAAAGACACAAGTTTGTGTTCCTTTGGGAAAGGGGATATCTGCATATCAGGCTGAGGTTTACGCTTGGAATGTGCGCAGATAAACCTAGACAGGGGTTATGTGAACCGATACATAACCATATACACCGATATTCAAGCAGCCATCATGGCCTTGAGTGGATATACCATCAACTCAAGGCTTGTTGCTGAATGTCGAGAACGGCTTGTTGCTGAATGTCGAGAACGGCTTGTTACCTAGCAAGGAACGTAGTGTGGCTAGAATGGATTCCGGCCCACCCTGGTTTTGAAGGTAATGACAGGGCGGATGCACTGGCTATGGAGGGGGCGGCAGCTCCCTTCAGTGAGCCGGGCCTGACCTTGGGCCTTACAAAGCAAGCAATCAATAGGGAAGGTTGGGAAACCAGCACCTCGCTCACTGGAATGCTCTATAGGGTCTAAGGCAGTCCAAGCTCCTACTGAGGGGATGGACTGATGGACATGCTAGGGAAGCTGTAGAACTACCAAGGAGTAGGTTAAGAAAGATAGCAGGGCTCTTAACAGGGCACTGCTGGCTGAGGAAACACCTCCATAACTTAGGTTTAGATGAAAGTCCCAAATGTAGGGGTGGCGGGTTGGCTGACGAAACGTCGGTCCATGTCCTCCTTGGGCTGTATTACGCAGGCGAATCCTCGGAGTCAGTGTTATGGCCCCTGGTGACACATGCACGCACCCACTAAAGAGGATTGAGTCCTTCATTGAAGGACTTGGCTTCATGGATGCACGAGTAGCAGGAATGGCACAATGGGCCCGTCAGTGGCCTCAGTGCCGGAACCTTGGCTTGAGCTTGCTCGGCCGAGGTTCGCCTGAATCCATTAGTAGTAGTAGTAGTAACTTGGATAGGGAAGCTCGAGAGAAGCATTGGGTAGTCGAATTGGTCACCAAGATCTGTTGATCCAAACATTCTACATCCACTACTAATTGTAGACAGATATACCACTTTTTGACGAAAAGAACATAATTTTTCACGTTTTTATATAAGTCTATATCCCAAGAAGGAATTTTCAAAGTATTGACATTTAAAGGAGAATGTTTGTACCTACTATTCAATTTCAGCCTTTGTTAGTCTATCTTTTGAACAGAACAGAAAAATATCATTTTAGAATTTCTAACATTTATACAAACCCATAATTACATCGAAATTATTAAAAAAATAGTTGGAATAATCGTTATTAAATGTTTTCAATATCCAATATCTCTCTCTTTAGTCTGTTGTATAATAATTTGTTGAAATCCAAAGCAAATTATTTAAATATATGGGATGTTAATTTCATCATTTAAATTATGAACCACCCAGTAATACCAATTTTTCATAATACAGATCATTTCTATAACTTTTACAAATGATTTTGTTTCAACTTTTGGTAGTGGATATACTCGACTCGTTAATGGTTATTCTCTCAGTTAATACATTTACATGGATTATGTTAATAAATGGTATACAAATGCACTTGAAATGTGATTAACGCTTTTTAATATCTACCTATTCCGACACAGTTTTAATTTGAAATGATAAATTTTGCTCAAAAAGAAAGTACTTTTATTTAACGTCCATTTAGAACGAGAAATGCGGATTTGTTATTTATTACAAATTTATGTACACAATGATTCTATTGGAAAGCATTTAAAATCAATTTGATTTTATAAATTTTAATACTGAATATTTATTTCGTTTATCTATTTCCTTTTATTAATATTTGCCAATAATTTCACTATTTACATGCGTAATAATTATTTACTTCAGAGATAGGAAACCCATTCAAATAATAATTAATATGTGTAAAGAAACAAACCATAATTAATTTTTCAATTATTTCACTAATGCCAGACATATAATCTTCACTGAGCTCTAACAAGACACGTTACAAAAAGTGGCCGGCGACATACACACCGGATTTTTTTCCTAAAAACCGATTTTTATGTGTTTTTCTCTCCGAAAAACTAAAAAATAACTCAAAAAATCAAAAACAAACTTTATCGTAAATGCGTAAATCAATACTTTTTCGCATCTTAGATAGGGTTGTGCGGAAAAGTAAAAAAACAAGCTTCTCCCAACTCCTTCTTGTCAGTCCATCTTATACTAAGCAACTTTTTTTGGTTTAATGCAAATAGATGTAATTTTGTATATTTGAATGTACTTTTCAATTCTGGTAATGTTTCTAAACAACGATTTTCCATACTATCATAAATAAAGGTGTTTTTCCCAACAGCAAAGTTTATATTTTTTGACGAATCTCCTATACAGTTGAAATTTGTTTATATCTGATGATTCTATTTTGGGTTTTAGGTTATACAGAACTTTTCATGAAGAATAACTTTTTTTCGTGAGACTAATAATAAGAATGTTTTCTGTACGATTTCAACTTAAGTGTGAACAAACAACATTATAGATAGCAAGTAATGGAATTGTTAGTATCTACCAAGCATAAGAGATAAAACATAACCTTTAGTAGATTAAAACGTTTAAAAATTAGTTGAGAATAAATAGTTATGGTTTTGCTTTCTTACTGCGAAATACATATAATGAGAGATTCACATTTTCCACATCATATATCAACTCATAAAGCTATTATAAACGACACATACCATGCATGACCAAAACTAAAAGCTATCAAAAATATATATATATATATATATATATATATATATATTGTTTTTATTTCGTGGTCGTTTATAATTATTGAAATATATAAATATAAAAATAATTTTTTCTAATTTTGACATATAAAGTGACACTTTATAAAACTCATTGACGTTTTGAAACACTTTATTTTTCGTAACTAGTTATGAAAAGTAAAATATTTCGCCACTATTTGCGAAAAATACAGAAGACTTGAACTACCTATTTATTGTCATTAAATTTGATGTACTACATATAATAAAGATTTATAAATTTAGTCAATGAATTGAATAAAAAGATTATTTATAAATACTAATAACACAATTTGAACAATTAGTAGTGATATTGACCCCAGCTGACAACATAGCTTGGCTTCCATAGCAACGAAGTAAGAAATACATATTTCCGAATTCAATAGACGATTTGAAAGGAATCTGCGAGGGACGCTCGTAGAGACATTTTGAGTACTTTTAATTTGAATTCAAATGGCCACATCCTATTCAAAATCAGAAAAAATATTGTATGAAACACGTTGGGAAATACTATTTTACGTAACTCGAGTCTCAGAAATACGCTCATTACGAACAATAGTGCTTTGCCCAACTGATTGCACGAATAACTATTAAACATTTGAAAAGAACACAAAATGAGGTATTCTCGTTTGTCCTAGAAAGAAGTATTTGTTTTCTTCTTCCAAAGTTAATTAGCTATTCCATTACTTACATTCATCAAATCACCCAAGGCTTCTGTTGTACACTACATTACACATTATTTATACTCAATTTCTATTTGAAAGATAACTAATGCCCGGTTGCAAGAACGCTAATCAAATCTCTCATCATGTGATGATTAATTAAAAAATGTTGAATCATCAATAGGAATCCGGTTGCACGAAAAAAATTAAACTCTTATTAATCATTCATCATGTGATTCGTCATTAGTTGTAGGAATATGTGGCAATAGTGTAAAATGTCACCGTTTGTTTTTAGGATTCTACAGTAAGTTTGCAATTTTCGTTGCTTTAAATACTAACGGTTTCGAGAATAATTTACAATATTTTGATTGATGAGTGTATTTTTAGCTAATGGAGAAAATTTTAAAGCGAAAAACTTCACCGAAAGGGAGAAGCAATTACTGCTTGCATTGGTGGAAAAGTGAGTACATTTTTAATATAGTATACCTAATACTACTGTAATACACGTTAGTCTCAAGGATTATGAAGTAGTACAATCTTATTTAAAAAAAATCATTTTATAGGCTCAGGGACACAACAAAAAATTACGACGCTCCACACTAGTCGTTCTTGGGACCACTGAAGTCGATTTCTTCGATGTTCCAGAGTTAAAGGTAGCACCAACTGAGTTCAGTATGAAAAAAGTCCAAAGCTTCTTATCCGCCTATAAACTCTTCGCATTCCCAGGACCTTTCCATGTTCTGCAAACCAATGACTTGCTATTACCCTTGTCAATGAGAAACGATCTCTTAGAGCTAATAACCTTAGCTGACGATCTGTTGTCCTACTCACTCTTCCTGTGTCTATGGCTGTTCATGTTCGGCTTTGCATCAGCCACTTAGCCAGTCGGTTAGAGAATAATTCGTTCATACTATCATTTGTACATCCAAAAGAATTAAAAGGGATACAGAAGGGTTAAGACATTGGTCACTCACTTCTTGTCTTGAGACCCGCCAAAACATTTATTTGACAATTTCACAAAGAAGACTAGGTTGGAGCTTGAAAGCTTATAATAGTCAAGTTGCTAGAATATTACCTATGGAGAAGGAAATTAAAATCAAATTTTGAGTTTTGAAAGTATGTTATTACCAGACAAAGAAAATATCATTTTGATCAGACAAATAAAATATCATTTTGATCAGACAAATAAAATATCATTTTGATCAGACAAAGATTATTTCAATCAAACATTTGGATCATAAATTTTAGTAAAGAACATGGCGGGGTTGGTTGTAAGTTAGTCATTGCTTTGTAGTTGATTTGCTTGCTTGTAGGTAGCTTCCTGCAGTCCAATGGAGAAATGCAACCATCGAGTGTCTGCCTCATCGTGGCACCGCTGGATACGTTAGCACTGTTGATCATCAGTGACAGCAGTGTTAACCAACCAAACAACACTCCAACAAAACCCAAGCTAAGGTCTAAGGAAACGTGCCGATGGCTGAATGGCCGTAGGGAATGCGACCGAGAACGTCTCCCTGGGGGTACCAGGCGACACCCCCTTGGAAATAGTCTTTCCCTGGCATACAGGACTCTGCCAGAGACGACACAACCTTTCCCTAGCGACTCGTGGGATCAAAATGGATCAACAAAAACTGGAGGATGAGCGAGAACGCACACTTCCAAGCACCGTCGAGGTAAAAGAGTCATACGCCATACGCCCCACCCTATCTAAACCTAGCACCAGCGGCCAAAAATGCGAGGCCAGTTCCTCCTCCAAAAGAGGCCCGGAACGCGTCGCCCCCAAGAAAAGAAGCGCATCCGCTGCAGCACCTCGGAGGAGATCTCTTCCAGAGGAAAGAGGATACGGATAGACGCTAAAGCAAAAAGATACAGCGAAGCACCCATTTACGGGTAGCTATTATAGACAAGGCCGATCCATACGGTAAAATAGTTACCGATAAAGGAGACCTTGTCAAAAGACAACTAATGGAGGCTTTGGACGAAACCCTTATGTCACCTGCGATAATGACGAAACGCTAGAGTAGCTGAAGAACACGGTTTTCAAACTGAAACCGTGGGAGGAGGCTAAACTCGACGTGATGCACGTCGATAACCTCCCGCAGCTGACAAAAGCCACTCTCTGGGTCAATAGCGAAGCTCGCGCTGACCTGGGTGACAAAGAGGATGTGCTGCGCCGGCTAGAGAAACAAAACCCAGGCCTTCGGGTAGATACATGGTTTTCCTTCCACCACGAAGCGAAGGTCAATCCCAAAGGGCATCTCTTCGTCTTCGGCATATGAGACGAGGAAATGGGAGTCCTAGAAAAACGATCAATGAGGATGAGCTACGCGTTGACATCATTGATCGTTAAAACAAAAAACTCGAGCCGGAACGGAGGAGATCGAGTATGGAACCCCCTCTCCCATTCGAGGAGCCCCAAGGAACTGTTGCTTCTGTGGAAACTGTCGAACCATCCCCTAACATGGCGACCGACAGTCCCTTGGCTGAACTAACAGCTCTAAGCCAAGATACAGGCAACGTCAACCCACCTCCAAGTGAGGACGTGGGGATGGCCTAAAATAAATTAAAACCTATCTTACCATCATCGAGCAGAGATGGACAATGAAAATGTAAGATTTATTCAGTGTAACCTTCAACACAAAAAGGTGACCTCGGCAACACTATGCCACCACCTTGATGTGATGCAGGACATAATAGCACTTATCCAAGAACCCTGGATAAGACAAACCAATAATTCAAAATTTTAAGCGTCCCAAGCAATCAGCGACCTAGGACGGCCATATATGTCACTAGGAATTTTAAAACCTACCCACTGACGCATTTTTCGTCCTCCGACCTGACGGTAGTGAAGGTTAAATATGCACAGAAAGGTCAAAAGAAAGTGTTTATACTGGCAACCGCATACCTCCCCTCAGACTCAGCTAAACCACCACCAATAAAGGAGTTGGAGGACCTTGTGGAACACTGTCTCACTCAGAAGCTTGAATTGGTAATAGGCTGCGATTCAAACTCTCACCACGTAACCTGGGACAGCAAAGATATTAACACTAGAGGTAAGTTTTTTTATGATTACATAACTAACAAGAATCTCTGTATTCTAAATAGAGGTACTGAACCAACTTTTATTAACTCTCGAAGTCGAACACGAATAGATATTACCTTATCTACATAAACACTTCGAATATAATCTCCGGCTGGTATGTATCCGACGACATTTCAATGTCGGACCACCGCTGGATAAAATTTGAAATAAAACTGGAGCTCACAACCTCCACACTAACTCGCGACCCCAGGAAAACGGACAGGACAAAATATGTCCACTGTTTGAAAGGGAATCTGCGAGGAGTCGAGAACGTGTTGCCTAACAATAAAGGAGATTTGGAAACCATTGAAAACTCCATAATTAATGCCTATAAGATGTCTTGCCCACTCACGCGGGTCGATCATGATGGAACCTCCACTCCATGAGATTGATCAGCTAAGGAGGACGGCGAGGGAATCTTTCAATAAGACAAAAATAAACAGACTCCAAGAGGATTGGAACGCATACAAGTCTCACCTCAAGGAGTATAAAATAGTCATTAGACAAATACAAAAAGAAGCATGGAGAATCAACTGCGAGAAAATCGAAGATTTCCCCCAAGCAGCTAGACTCCAAAAAGCCCTCTCAAATGATCCCCACGGTATACTAACCAAAGAGGATGGCACAAAAACTGCCAACCTGAAGGGCAGCCTTCAACGATTAATGTCAACTCACTTCCCTGACTCCAGAACCACAAACACGGCAACCTGGGAGGAAGAGGAGAATCACTACTCGACGGACCATGACTGGCGTATATCGCGACAGATCGTCGAAGCGGACAGACTGAGGTGGGCCATCTCTGGCTTCTCCCCCTTTAAATCTCCAGGAACGGACGGCATTTATCCAGCTCTACTTCAGTGGGGCCTGGATGACTTAATGCCGCACCTGGTGGGAATCCTCAGATACTCACTGGCACTGAGATATATTCCAAAAGGTTGGAGAGAAGTTAAAGTTGTGTTGATGCCAAAACAAGGAAGAATGGACCATTCCATTCTAAAAGCATATCGACCCATTAGCCTCACTTCATTTTAAATGAAAACCTTGGAGATGCTATGCGAATGATACATAAGAGATGTAGTGATAACACAAACTCCACTGTATCCAAATCAACATGCATTCACTCCAGGGAAATCCACCGATTCAGCTCTTCATCTTGTGGCGGGCCGCATCGACAGATCGTTGAAACAAAAAGAGTCCACCCTGGGTGTATTCATAGACATAGAAGGTGCGTTCGGTGGAACCACTTTTCCTAAAATAACAAACGCACTTACCAACAAGAATATCCCCAAAACGATAAATGGCTGGATATATAACATGCTCTCAAAAAGAGCAATAAAAATCAGTGTAGATGATGTAACCATCAGAGGCTTGGTTGTAAAAGGTTGTCCACCGAAAGGGGTACTCTCGCCACTACTGAACATGGTCTTTGACTCCTTGGTCAGCCGCCTCAACGATGGCAATTTCTACACAATAGCATATGTAGATGACCTACTGATTCTGCTAACAGGAAGATTCGATGAGACATTCTGCGCTTTAATGCAAGAGGCCCTCAATATCATAGAACAACCGCGCAAAGACCATTCACTGTCAATAAATCCAAAAAAGACGGAGATGGTTCTTTTCATGAAAAAAAGGAAGCTTGTAAAACATCAAGCCCCAAAGCTCCTAGATATCAAACTTAAATTTTCTTCAGAGGTGAAATACTTCATCTTCGACATTAAGTTAACGTGAAACTCTCATTTAGAAAGCAGAGTTGAAAAAGCATATATTTCTTAATAAACAGTGTCGTAGAACTATCTGCCATACCTGGGGAATGTCACCTAGGGCCACTGCCCGGATCTACACAGACCTATGCTGACGTACGGCGCGATTGCCTGGGGAGCAAACCAGCTGACACTCGTCCGAAAACTGGATCAAATCCAAAGAACAGCATGACTTAACACAATAGGAGGTAATCCTTGGTCTGACTCCCCTTGACATATACATCAAGGAGGTTGTGATATGAACAAGAAGATGAGACTGTCGAACACATTCTTTGCGAATGTCCGACACTCTCTCATCTTCGGTTTTATGTATTCGGCGAGCACAGGCGAACATACGCTAGTATGAGGGAACTTACTTCAGGCGACGTTATCGCCTACTTCAAACAAGTAGGTTGTAAGATGAGCTAGAACGAAGTTTGAATCTCAGAAGGATGCACAATGGGCCAATTGTGGCCTAAGTGATGTGGGGTCATCCACCCCTCAAACTATTACAGATACAGTAAAGAACATTATTCAGATATAAGTGATTTGGAGAACATGAAATTTTCATCCTTATACGGACTCAGATGTCAAAATAGATAAATATCCTAGAAGTCCAAACATTTTGTCTACATTGATAGCAGGTGCATGAAAAAAAACATCCAGTGTCAATTGAATTTTTTAATCGATCTATATACATTCCGTTAAAGTAGGAAAATTTTCTAATATTGATGCCAATATATTTGTAACTGTTTCTATCACTTTCATGATACTTAAGCGATTTCACAGTTAAGGTAAACTAATAGGATTTAAAGTCCTCCCCAGTATCAAATCTACCTTAATGTATATGTTTTGATAAAATCTTAAATCCTTGAAAGTAGGGAGTTCTCTATTATTTATTTGTCCAATTCATTCAATTTACGAATATTAGAGTACAAAGACAGATTTTAGTGAGAAGTTTTTGATTGAGGTTCTCAACAGAAATTGTGATTGTAACGAATCGAATATCTACACTTGATGACTATTTTTAAACCAATTATATCAGGCACACAGTTAAGATTATATCATTAGATGCTGATTCAATGAATGTTTTTTGTTTTTGGTGTGTGATAAGTTCTATTGATCTATTTAAAAATTAAAGGAAAGAAGCACCAATCAAACCACGTGTATCGATTTTAGAATTTTACGTCCCAAACATTAACAAACACAGTGGGTTCTAAAAATAACAGAACTCTTTAGTTATAGACTAAAACAAGCAATGTATTACTTTCCAAAACCTATATTTATTCATAATACGTACCATTTAACTAAACGCAAGCTTGGAATGATCCATATACTTTTTAAACCCTATTTTTAGAATACTCTTTAGCACAAGCGTCACGGGTGTTTGTATACCTGGAACGTCATCGTAAAAAGCTCATTTATTGCAGTTTTAAGTTTTAGGAAATAAACTAATCGCATGGAGAAAGAAAGGGCGAATACGAAGGGTGGATAACTCTCGATTACAAATAATGTAAAATTTGTAAATAGTATCTTCTGGAACAAATTCCTTCTGAACAATGTCTTTGAGAGAGGGAGAGAGAGAGAGAGAGAAGTAAGCTTTATTGTCATGAAAAATTATACAATTTTATGGACAAAGCGTAATAATTTAAAAATAGATAAATATAAAAAAAGTATATAAAAAATACTGACTATACTAACAATACAAAACATAATATATAAAAATACAAATTTAAATTAATAATTATAATACAATGTTAGCATCGTACATCATACCAAATATTGAACTACGCCAATGTAACTCAAAAGTCTAGGGTAGATTGCAGAATTCTGCCACTGAATAATAAGGTCTCTCAAGTAGAAACGCCGTTGTCAATCTCCGGAACCTATTGAATGTATTTGCCACTTTTAATTCTAAAGGTAGCTGATTGAATAGTTTTTTGGCATTGAAGGTGATGGAATTTTTTACCAGATTAGGGATGGGTATTGTTAAGTAGATATCGAAATTTTTTCTTCTGGTAGGGTAACTATGAATTGGCCTCTCAGATAAATTGTGAAAGTGTTTGCGAACCAAACACACGGATTCCAAAGCAGGCAGAGTTAAAATATTGTATTGTTTAAAATAGAATTCGCAATGCGTCCTACGACTCAAACCATAAATGTAACGAATAACTCATTTTTGTAGTTTGAAAATAGATGTGAAAAGGTGCAAACTACAATACACCCAGAAAGGCAAACCATAGCGAAGGTGCGATTCGAACAAAGAGTAGTAAGTTGTTAAAGCAGTACAAGAATCAAGTTGTTTAGACACAGATTTAATGGTAAAACAAGCCGAGGATAATTTTTTCGCTTAAATGTCTACATGTACAGACCATTTAAGGGCATTGTCAATTAGGAAGCATAGAAAGTAAGGACCGTTTTGATTTTTGAAAAAGCATTTTTTTAGTTTTTGGGTCATCTTCCAGCTTCCATTCTGCAGATTGTCGTTTAGTTTCTGTAATATATTTAAAGCAATATGTTTCATCACATGGTATGATCCAATTAAGAAAATCTGGAAACAAAACAAGCACAAATTTTTCTTTTACCCAAATCTTCGGTTAATATTGTGTAGATTGTAAAGTAATATGAATTTACTTCCACTGCCAATGTTCTCACAGTCAAATTTGCATCAATGGCGATTATTTCACGTATTTTATCCATTGACACCACGATTTGACGGTTTTCCAGGTCTAAACCATCATTTGAATCATCACAATCATAATGTTCTGTAAACCTGAGTACAATTCATATAATAATCACCAATAACTTTTGTTAACCATTCGTAAGTCCCTTTTTTACAATTTGCATTATGTTTTTACGTCAGAACTACAAAAACTAGTGTTATTAGAATATGTCAATCAATTAGCATGAACTTAGCTGCGTTCAAAAGAGAAATGTACCATTCTAATGATGGCAACATTTTATAGAGGCGTTGCGTATTCTATGATTTAAACTTAAAGTTCTGTTATTTTTAGATCACACTGCGTAACTAGAACATTTAATAAAAGCATTCCTAGGAGGGTTTTAGAATAAATACCAAACTAATTGAAGAGTTATAAATTTATTTTAATAAACAACTAAATTGTTTCACATTCAATAATTCCATTACTTTTGCTCGCCTCGTTAGTTAACAGAATATTTGTAGTGAGCTTAGATCATTAACATGATATGCAAAAGTTCTCAAAAAATAAGAACACTTTTCACGAAACTTGGGTCTTTAAAATTGACCTATTAATTAATAAAGCAAACTAGCCAATCCAATGCTCATTTTGGTAATGATTATAAGGCTGGTACAAGAGTGATCTGTGTGTGTGAGATGAAATGGGTACGCATTCCAAGATATATGTATATACTGGGTGTGAATGAGACATGGGCAAACCTTATAACTAAAAATCATGTCTTGGCCTGTAATATTATGCAACCAACCTGTTTATTGTTTTGTTGACTATTACTCTACTGAAATCGAATTATATGACCTGGCAACACTACACTGAGGGACTAGACACCACAGTTCGCGCCTGTTATTGGGCGTAAAGTGTATCATTGCAAGCAGACGCCATAATTCATGCAAGCGTGTTGGCGTGAATTTAAAAAACGGATATTCTTTAAAAAGTCTTTATTTTTTGGAAATAGAAACTACTTCCAAACATCGTAAAACAGCATGTTATTGTAGAAATGAAAAAAAGTGTTAATGCTAATTTGTCTCAGTTAATGATAATAGGGAACCAACCGAATGCTGCAAAAAACCTTATAAAAAGTCCAGTAGAAAAATAAATAAAACAGTTACAGAAACTAATTCAGAAATTGAATTTGCTTGAAGTAAATAATTATTGATGTATGTAAATGTGTCAAATATGAAGAATAATAGTGTTCCATAAACTTTCAAATTCAAGAATCTAATAAAAAATAACCTTATTATCTTATATATCTAATTATCTCACAGAATACCAAACTTTGCATTAAAACATTGGAATAAAAGTAGTAAATAAGAATTATTATGAAACACAATAAAGTTTGTATTTAGAAAAATTTAAGAAAGGGCAATTGCAATTTTACTGTTCTCTTTCTACTGTTGTAATATCCCTCTATAATGTAGAAATTCTAAGTAGAGTCTGTTCACAGATATAAGAAAGTGACTACCTGACAGCTATCAGGAAAGACCTAGGCCAGCTGTAAAATTGAAATATGGCTGAATAGGTCTGTACTTTCCTTAGCATTTAATCATGGTTTTGTAATAAAAATAAATAAAACTCTAAATCATATTTTATTTGTGTATAAATGTGAAATTAGAAATTATATCTATTACAAAAATATACAAATTACTCGGTACTTACATAATAATTATTCACTTAATATCACTATCGCTATCATCATCTATTCTAATTATTATTGGTGCTATATTATTTACAATATGGATATAGGATTTTTCCACTTTTTCAACATGCGTAAAAGAATTTGCCCAACTTTGTGAAGGGATGTTAAAAACTTCAGTTTCTATCAGTTTAAGTACAGTGGAGTTAATAGTGGGGCAAATATTGTTACAACAAATAGCAGATTTAGTTGATGCTAAACATGATCGATGGGATTAAATATACAATGGCTTCGTGGAAGTTTTAAAATTGTATGCCCTACATTTTTTTTTCATATCATCACAAAAGTATCAGTTTTGTAGTTTTAAACTTAGTAAAACCTCAATTAATTGTCTTTTGGTGTAATCTTCGTGAAAATAAAAGTCGTTATTATACATGTAGTTTTGAATTGTTGCTTTTGTGTCATTTGTGGAGGGAGTCTTGATCAACTGCATACTATTATTAATAATTCAGAGGTATATTTGGAATTTGCTTGTGTTTAAACCAATCTTCAGATAAATCAGCAGTGGTGTCCTCATGGTAATCCAAAGAAGAATATCCTTTTTTGCAGACAGAGAAAGTCCGGGGTATCATATGTGTTGAACCATGTTTCACCCAACTACATACTAAATAATTGACCTTTGCTAATCTCTGTAAATCCTACTTTTTTGTAGGTATTTGAATCGCTATTCCCGAATTCTACTGAATTCTATTAAAACCTGTCCTTTATTAATTTTTAAAAATCTCAAATCAATGTGTTGGATACACTTCCGTAACGTTGTTCTGCCACATTTAACGCCGGTTTCATCTTTTTCAAGCCTCTTAATTAAATGAAGGCACACTTTGTTCCTCATATAACTTGTAAATTTTACACCGTATTATATTTTGATCACTACTATCTACCTTCAAGTACGGACCTATTCTTACCTGCAATTATTCGTTCATTCAATGTTTGTTTACAGCCACCCTAAGATACACCCATTTAATATGCGGTTAGTCACTTTCTTATATCTCTGAATAGACTTCATCTTCATTTATTTTAAGTCACTTAATGCACTAGGAATAATTTTCAAGTTATTACAGAACTTTGAATGATACTGGTATATTATTGGAAATAAGATTGTATATAATTTCATATTTGTAAAATAGTTTTGGTCTATTTATAAGCTAATCTGTATTACACTGTCGTTAGTTTGTACAATTCGTTCATTTATAAATTGCTCTCAAGTTGTTTTTATTAGGTATAGGGAGTATACATATGCAAAATGTATTATTGAAATTATTAATGTTAATAATTTGCTTCAACAGTAATTTATTATTAATAGCTCATACTTGGGAGTTTGAAAGATTATTGAAGGGTACTATTTATATTTTTGACATCTTAACAGACAAAGATTCTCTGGAAGTTTTTAAAAGCACTCACTTCAGAGTAGCTTATTTTCTGTATTATTGAAGAACAGTTCGAATCTTACGTCCCACCAAAAATAAACAGAGACTAGAAATATACACAAGATAAGAACTCGTCTTCAGATAGAACCGATATATATGACAATGCTTTTTGACCCTCTAGATCAAAATATGCTTGTTGAAAATGTATAAAAATAACTCCTAATCTAAAACAATATTTGCTAATTATTTAGATATGTTTTTAATATAAAACTATTATCGCATTTTTCTAGAATTAGATGTGATTTTCAAGCATATATTACTTTTAATGTAGATGGTCAAAAGCACTATTTCTCGCTTTAGTTTCTCATTTAATACGGTTAATGTGTTGAATTATAGAAAGACACTGAGAGAAATAAACGTTATTAATACTATTGCATCAAAAAGCCATCGGTCGAAGTATTTCAGTGAGTGTGAGATTTTAATAAAGAAGGTTAAGTTGTTCTGAATTATAATTATTATGTAAAAATAATTTATTCCATAATATGACAATGAAAAAATAGAGGTAAAAAGGAATTAAACGAAAATTGAACAAACAAAAATGTGCAAATACAAAATCACATACCATAAGGTATAACAAGCTTACAACAGTTACCAATTTCTTTCATCCACTAAAACCCCAGCAGCAAGATCAGACGATATACCTTCATGCGCTGTTTTAGCCAACATGGCCGATTGAAGTATTTTATTCATTAATCATTAATCTAAATGTTTATATTAAAACTAGGTCATTTTTCAGAATCCTTTCATCGCCTTTTTTTCTCTAAAACCATTTACTTTTTGATTCCCTAGTTCTGTCATCATTCCTATTCTAAGTCTGGTATTTGATAGGAGGCTTAACTGGAAATGACACATCAAACAACTGTCTAGGTAGACTCTACATCCCAAGAAGCCAAGCACTGAGGATGACATATTAAGGATCTATAGATCACTCATTCGCTCTAGAATGGACTATGGCAGCATTCTCTGTATGTCAGCTACTGAAACTAATTTAAGACCTCTAAACAGCGTATAAAATTCATCTCAACGAACTCGTTTAAGAGCTTTCCGATCAAGTCCAATTGAAAGTCTTTGCTGTGCAGCGAACCTCCTCTCTGGCTAAGTCACACTGTTCCAGGGTATCTGCACACCCAGAAAATCCAGCCTATGATGTTGCGCACAAGAGGAATATAAACCCTACCACACCAATCATCCATATCTTGCCATCACTACTTTCCGAGGTAGACCTTAAACAAACGACATACTGGTTCCTTTACTCCTCCCTGGAATAAAACTTTATAAAAAATAAACCTATCACTCAAAGGAAGACACTCCCAACAAACTCATAAGGCAAAGCTTCCTGAATCTTATGCATAAGTCCAATTTCAATAAAGTACTGTACACTGATACCCCTAAAAATAACAATGGCGCAGGATGCTCAGTTACTCTCGAGCAAACAACTGTCTTTACAAATTTGCTTTCACCAAAATCCAGTGTTCACACTGGAGAACTATTTTCTTTACTTCAAGCCTTCCAAGCCATCACCCAAGCTACAAAAAAGTCGCTATATGCACTGTTTCCCTTTATTCAATTAAATCTGTCCAGGACATCTACAGCTCTCACCCTCTCATACAAGCAATACATGAACGATACCAAAAGCTCGCTCATAAAGGTGTAATTGTCACTCTATTTTGGGTTCCCTCTCTTGTTGGGAACGGATTGGCAGACAGCACAACAAAAGATTAATCAACATCTAATCATCCTGTAGAACCAGTTCAGCTGTACCAAAACTTAAAATAAACGGTTTTAGAGATTAAAACTAACTTTTCCGCATCTGTGAGATGCCCTGAATAATATTCTATCATAAAATTGTCACTTGTATACACTTCGGGGGATCTATCGTGCTAACAAACCGAAATTTGTCCATAAATAACCAAAAATGTAATATATCTGGATTTATAGGACCCGCTGTACTCGCTCTAGTCAGCTGAAAATCAATAGGGTACATCTGTAAGACACCTTGAAAAATATCCAATTGTAAAATTGGCCACTTGTATACACTCCGGAGGCTGTATCGTACTAACTCGAAATTTCTCCAAAAAGGACAAAAAATGTGGCACTTCAGGTACCATAGCACCCGTTGTACCAGCTCTAGTGAGCTACAAATCAATAAGGTTCATCTATAAGACGCGGTGAACAATATTCAATCATAAAATGGGTCACTTGTATACACGCTGAAGGCTGTATCGTGCCAACAAACTGAAAATTCTCCAAAAATGACAAAAATTTGGTACCTCATGTACCATAGCACTCGTTGTACTGGCTTTAGTGAGCTGAATCTCAATAGGGTTCATATTTGAGAAGCCCTGACCAATATCCAATCATAAAATTGGTCACTTGTATATACTCCGGAGGCTGTATCGTGTTAACAAGACATGTAATGGAAAGTGGCCGACGACAACGATTACGACGACATACACACAGGATTTTTTTTCTAAAAACCATTTTTTCGTGTTGTTCTTGATGAAATACGTAAAAATAACTCCAAATTTTTGTCCAAAATTTCAACTTTTTTGTGGATAAAGCAATACTTTTCTTGCATATAGAAAGATTGGGCGGAAAAGTAAAAATTTAATTTCAGTACCAAAATATAATCAGTTCTAGATAAGTCAACCATGTAACAATCTATTTTATTCAATAACTTACTCTACTTTGTAATATTATACTGTAACTGTGTCAATGGCCTCTGAAGCTGACACATTAATTCCAATAAAAAAATCTCAATTAATTTATTAATTAATGTTCTTAGACTGCTTTGTTGTAAATGTTACAATTTAGAATTTGAAAATATTTCATAAAAAACATTCCATAAAAACAAATATGTGTTTAATGCAGTATTGTCAATTGTGTTACAAATTAGTGTAAGTAGATTATTCATTACGCATTCATACTACTTTCAATACAAATAAAAAATATATAAACCATTAAACGATTTTACTTTAAACCCAAAATGTAATACTGTTTTCATAAGCAACAGCCCAAGCAATAACCACCACGCCAGCTATTACATATGCTATCTCTCTCACTCTCCCGGACGTCGTACGTGCTACCTGGCTGGCGTTAGTGGTTGCGTTCATCAGTTCGCATCGTTCCTGTACAGGTAAAATATCAATTTTTCAAATAATTTTAAGAAGTTTTTTATTATTATTTTTATTGAACTTTTTGCAACATGAATCTATTATTGTCAGATATTTTTATTGTTGTTTAAACGTCAATTTTGAATTAACAAAAAAATTTTTTCAAAATATTTTAGTATGGCTGAAATTTTTATATATTATTTAAGTATAACCCCAAAATTACTTTTCCAAACAATAATTCGATTGTTAAACCTTCAGTCAGACCGATATAATAGTGAAAAGTGAGTAGGCATGTTGTACAGACAGTCAGATGTTAGTTACGCAAACGAGATAGTCGCATGTATTAAACGTGAACGATGTCGTCATAGAAAAAGTATGGTATGCAACTCGCAACAAAATTGCCATTTTGCACTCGTATGAATTGCAGCACTTGCCTTCGGCTCGTGCTGCAAATTTCATACTCGTGCAAAATTGGCATCATTTTGTGCTCATTGCATAATATACTATTATCTAGTTTGCTGGGGAGAAATTACCATCATTAGTTGCGGACATTATTATTAAAGGTCAAAAATAAAATACTAATAAATTTCTTTGCCGAAAGATTATAAAATATTGCATTCTATTACAGATAATTTATTACAAGACGATAACAATTCAAATGACGATGATGACAATGAAACTGACAGCAGTGACGAAGAGGATGATGATGATTATCAAAATGCCTCCGTTATTTGTAATACAATTATGGATTAAAAAATCTAGCCTTAATTTTCACGTAACCATTCAAATTTTTGTTCATTTTCATACTTGAAATTGATCATTATCTTAATGCTGTACAACAATAAATTATTATTTTGATACCATGTTAATCCACAAATTAATTCAATAGTTTTTAATCCTTCCTCTGTAATTTATTCGACAACTATTTCTAGACCAAGCAAAATGATACCACATCACTTTTCACTTTTAGATCGGTCTGGCTGAAGGTTTAACAATCGAATTATTGCTTGGCTTTAGGGTTTTCGATACTTAAATACCATCATATAAAAATTTCAGCCATACTAAAATATTTTGAAATTTTATTTTAATTCAAAATTGGCGTTTGGCACAGTTTAAACAACAATAAAAATATCTGGTAATAATAGATTCAAGTTTAATAAAAATAATAATAAAAAAATTGATATTTTACCTGTACAGGTACGATGCGCACTGCTGAACGCAACCACTAGCGTCAGCCAGGTAGCCCTATGACATCCGGGAGAGTGAGGAGATAGCATATCTAAAAATTGGCCTACCTGAAATTCTTGATTTCCTGACGTTGCTAGCACTCGTAGTATAACTGAGTATCAGACTAGTTTGATACCATTCCTATTTGGTTTTATATATTTTCGGTTTCAAATGGTGAAGATTGTTTGATTGAATATACCAAGATAACAGTTTTAATGGAATATAAAATAGAGAAAATAATATATTATCTTTAACGAATATATAAAGGTGTTAACGCGAAAAATATTAACATCGACAGGTCAAATATCATTACTGACAAAAAAATTAAAAACGATTATTATAAAAAAGATTGTTAGTTAATTTCATTCCATTTCAAAATGAAATTAAAACGGGAAATTTACAATTAGTGTATATTTTTTTCTCAGTAGAGGCTTTTTTGGTATAACCAGACGATTTTTCCTACCTGCATGGGAAATCATATATGAACGAAGTATAGTGTAGTAATATACTATGATATGGTGAAATTTGCTCTTTTTTGTTATTACTTTTACACCTGTGAAATAAGACAAAAAAAGAGGCAAACCTCGGAATGGAAGATAACCAGCAAAAAATTTGTTATATAAGGTTATTATAAAATTTGAAGATCATGAAATTGTCTACATTTTTTTTATCCCCAACCGTTCTTGAGAAAAACGTGGGGGGCGCGCATCAGTATATAGGGTAACTATGTGAAATGCGGTATAGATATGAGGATGTCGTCAGTTACATCACTATTTGACAATAGCGGCATGCGAAAAAGTACGAAAACGAAATTGTACAATGTTATGGAACCCATTAATATTGAACTTGACCAAACTAATATAATATACATCGTCGATGGCGGATTTCTTGTACATCACGTTGTGTGGGAAAAAATTATACTTCCTCTACCATCTGTAATAAAATCATCAACTATTTGCAAAACCATTTAGGTTCAAATGGTATCGTTGTATTCGACGAATACTCAGATGACAGTAAAAATATAAAAGCAATGGAGCAGTTAAGGCGAGCTGCTGCTTTTTCAACATCTTACGGAGTGCATTCTGCTGAAACAATGATTGTGCTGACCACCCAAGAAAAGTTTTTTTATCAAGCACAGGGAATACATTTTTTTTATTAAAATGCTTATTGAAAAACTGGAAAGGGTTAACATCGCTACAAAACAATCCAGAGATGATGCTAACATCCTCATCATCGAAACAGCCATAGCAAAATCTGCCGAACAAAACCAAGAAATTTTCTTCAAAAAAATTGGCAAAGAAAATGTAGAAAGACGCATGTATTCCTCCAGAAGTTTTGATAAATTACCTAATTGCAAAAAACATATATTATTTTTGCATGTGTTAACTGGGTGTGACACAACATCTTCATTATTTAAAAAGGGAAAATTAAAAATTATATAAATGATAGAAAAACATCCGAACCATTTCTGCAAAAAACTGCTCTTCAAAAATCTTGTGTGATAGTGGAATACGTCTTCTACTAGCTGTACTCCACAATTAGAGCGCAATATTGATAAATGTCGATATACACAATTTATTAAATCAACAAGGTTTAACCGACCGGTGCAGTTGTCATCTCTACCACCTACAAGTTCAGCAGCTCAACAGCACATTTATCGTGTGTACTACTAAGTCCAAACTTGGTTGGGTAACGCTTTAGAACCAAAAGAATGGGGTTGGTTTCTACAAAATGAAATTCTGCATCCAAAAACAACATCATGACCACCAGCACCAGAAGACCTGTTAAGTTCTATATTTTGTAATTGCAAAAAAGGCGGTGGTGCAAACTGTCGATGCAGAAAGGTATGTTCATTAATATGTGGTCAATGTAATGGACAGGCATGTCTCAATGCTCCATCACAATAAAATGATTGTGATGGAGAATATGATGATGACTTACTTCCGACTTTGGAGTTAGCTGTCGACGACGATAATGATGACGTCGAAATTGAGTTGGAGGATAATGAAGAAGACGAAAACTGACAATTTCAAATAGTTTATTTTTAATTTTTAATAAAATAATAAAAGTAAATTTAACATTGTGCTTTTTTTACATTTTCATATATAATATCCTTCACTTACCTATAAATAGTATGCGTATATATATATATATATATATATATATATATATATATATATATATATAAATTTATCAAATTAAAAAAAATAATACCTAATAACTGTATTTTTATTCAATTATTAATTTTACAAGATAAACTATATACTTACCGCATTACACATAGTTACTCTTTATACTGATGCGCCCCCCCCCCACTCTCAGTCGTTTTTCTCAAGAATGGTTGGAGATACAAAAAAATGTAGACAATTTCATAATCTTCAAATTTTATAATAACCTTATATAACAAATTTTGCATAGGCAACGAGATAATTGTGAAAAACTGATTTTCGTGACCTTTTGAAGCCGGAACACCAAAACGAAAGTTTTTACAAATTTTTAGCTGGTCATCTTTCATTTCGAGGTTAAATGCTAATTTCACTGGGTTATTTGTTTTAAGAAAAAATTGGGAAGTGTGATCTTAAAATCATTGTTATACTTACTGAAGACTAATTGTGGTAGTAGTAACGTCCCTCTTACTGATTAGCGAAGAGATAACACATTCATACATTAATGTTATTCATCCTAATAGGGATTATAGCATTAAAAAATGCCCCCTCGGAATCAACAAACATAAGAATGGTTCACAAACGCGACACACATTGCTACCACAACACTTGCCCCATATTCAGGAAACTGTAAGATCAGAATGTGATGATAAAAAATACCAAAGTCAAGATAAACAATGCCCACATGGGTAGTATGAATTGTTGGAGAGAATGAGACTAAGTGTTTTTGTTTTACTCTGCATTTACCTCTTAACCTTTACCCATTTTTTGCGATATCTAAATCAAAGTCACTATGACTGGTACCTTATGTGAAGCGAGCGTCCCTCCGATCCTATTCATTGTTAGTTTTATCAAGTTTGTATAGGGTCCCTAACAGTTATTATGATATATTGATTCGAGGGCGAATGGCCCCTCATGCACACAGCCATAAAGACTTACTGAAATACAACTATTATAATTATAGAAGCTTCGTAACAAATCATTCATGAGTATTAATATACTAATTTTTAAATAGATATCATTTCTCATACAAACTCAGAATGTCAATTTCAATGGGACTCGATCATTTGATACATACAAATTATTTCTTTTATCCAATTTAAGTAAATGATAAATATGCGTTAATACATTATTTACAATATAAGTAACTAAGAGAGACGAATGTCATGAATTTTTACCAGCCCTATATTCATTGTTAAATTACTAAAACTAGAATAATAACGATCCCAAAAATAAACAGTCCAAAAGTCGCTTAGAAATTACGACGAGCTGTTATCATATTTTACTATCTGAAAAAGTGACACAGAAAAAAAAAGTAGACATTACAAAAAGTGCTCAAAACTAAACAAGTGAAACTACTTATTATTGTTTAATTTTAGCGCGTGATTTTTGTAATTTAGTAGTTACTTTGTGATTCGTACCATTTTTTTCTACTGCAGTTGTCTTACTAGCAACGAAAGTCCTGGATGGGCCACCTGGATATGGTATCCTAAATAGCTGTAGGTGAAGAAAGTCGCATATCTCTAGACAAATTTGTGTGCAATATCTGAGTAGATCAATTAATACCCATATCTACAAAAAATATGTTTTTATTAAAAACTACTTCTAATAGTCTAGATTTTTTGAAATTATTAATTAGAAAAAACAAAGTTGCGCCATTTCAAAGTTCATAATCCATCTTGCTTGAATAGCTTGAATAGACCACCTCATTACATTACAGTTTTGAATACCTTAATTCTTCTGGTTCATAACGATCAGTTTAGTAGCCCAATTGTCAAAAATAGAAAGAAACTTATATCAAAACGATGTGGAAATTCATTTATTAACTTCAAATAAAAAAAAAATAGATATTGAACATGTTTTAAAAGCTCTTGCTTTCAGGAATTACGTAATTTTCTTAAATGGAAACACTGTCTAACATTTCATCTTTGGAACACCACAATCAATTCTTTATAACAATTCGTATTAGCAGCTGTTTATTTCACAATTTAGAATTTTTTAAAGTCTCAAGCATATATTGTAACATGCATATCAACCTGTTTCGATTTCATATAATAAATTCCGTCTAATCCCCGCTCGCCGTTTCATTAGCCACTCCCAACCACAGAATTAAAACTGACCGTTTAGTGGTCGATAATTCGTGTTACAACGGAAAATTACCTAACCACTGACAAGAAGTTAACCTTAGTTTAACCATTGATCCCATAGTCTAAGATCCCACTGATCGATTCTGCAGCTATTTGTTTATTTAATGAGTCATTTTAAATGAATGATGAAGGAGTAAGCAATGGATTAGCGATTGGTTACCTATAAAAAATTAGCCGCAATTACCTCTCATTAATTTTTGTATAATTAATTTGCTAATATAAATTGTAGTCATATATTTTTTAAATCGATGTTACGTCATTTTAAAGGAAATGATGTGAAGAATAGAAAAAAAATGGGTGCCAGCTTTCAGTCAGCCGCAACGTTACGGTTACCAGGTGAAAACAGGTATATTAATGTTAATTATTTAGTCATGTATTTAAAAAAAAATTATACAAAATTATAGTTTTAAATTTCATATTTGCCTTGCTTTGAATAAACGATTCTCCCTCCAGGTAAGTGTGAGCGCAAGAGAAAAGATGCACGGATTACGGTTACGTGCTAAAAACAAGAGTACATTGTAGTGTATGAATTTACTGTACCTCCATCTGAGGCTACCTGGAACTCTCGACAAGTGAAGTCGAGGGGCCGTGGAGACAACCACGTTAAAAATCTGGCGCCCGAGAAAAGTGTGAGGTTTTAAAGGTGTCAGAAGTGACGTACCGAGGCCGTAAGAGGCTGCTACCTATACTACCTCCGAGGGCGAGCAGAGAAGAGGAAAGTCACGTCACAAACTGCTATGAAAAGTAGCGTATTTCTCATAGCTTACATCATTTCTCATGGCACTTTGTCCACACTACATACATTTATATGGAGAATCCAGTTGGAGATACTCGATACCTAGCTGCTTTCAGCAGGGATCCTCGATGCCTAGACTTTTTCTACAAAACTATTTACTTATATTCTTTAAATTTGTGCAATTGTAGAAAAATTATAGTGTGCAACATGTGAGAAAAGTACTTTTCTCACACGTGTGTTTGCGGCACTCGCCCTTCAGGCTCGTGCAACAAACTTCCACAATGGTGAGAAAAGTTGAAGTTTCCCCACTTGTTGCACAATATACTATTTGCTCTCCTTCGAAATCACTACTATCAATATTTTTGTTTTATTCTTGCTCAGTTAATTCATTGAGCTCATCATTAGAAAGACTAGCTGCTGTTTCTTGAACTATTTCTTCGACGTCTTCCACATTTACCTCATCTAAACCGGTTTGTTTAGCTAATTCCACTATTTCATCCATATCAACAGATTGTTCAATGTCTTTGCTCTTACTTAAATCTGGCCAAATGTTCTTCAATACTCCTTTCAAAGATCTTTCTGTTATCTCATTCCAATTCCATTAAAATTGAATATAACGCCTTGGTCCATTGGTTGGATTAAGGCAGTTGTGTTAGGCGGTAAGAAAATCACTTCGACTGGAATGCATGTTGTTAAGTCTGATCAATTTGTTGGGTGGCTCGGAGCATTATCAATTAATAGTAGTGCTTTTTATTCAAGTTTTTTAATTTCGCAATAACGTTTAAGAAGGGCAGAGATGTTCAGTGAACCAATACTGGAAAATTTTCATAATTATCCATGATTTTTTATTAGACTCCAAAATTACAGGTAAAGTTGATTTAGATATACCTTTCATCGCTCTTGGGGTTTTGGAGCGGTAAAATAGTACTGGTTTTAATTTGAAATCTGCGCTTGCGTTACCACCCAGTAGAAGTGTTAAGCGATCTTTTGCAGCTTTAAATCCTGGTGCTCGTTTTTCTTCACGGGATAGAAATGTTCGTTTTGGCATTCTTTTCCAAAACAGGCCTGTTTTATCAACATTAAAAACGAATTCTGGAGGATAGTTTCCTTGTTCAATTATCGTTTTTAATGTTGCTGGGAATTCAGCCGCCGCTTTCTTATCACCACTTGCTGCTTCTCCCGTAATCTTTATGTTGTGAAGATTATTTCGATGTTTAAATCTATTAAACCATCCTCGACTACCAACAAAAGTTTCACTTGTGTCACTTGCCTCAACTGCAATGTAATTAAAAATTCTTCTAGCTTTTTCCATTATGATAGATTGGTTTAATGGCAATTTCGTCGTCAATCCATATAGACAGTCGTTTTTCCATTTCCCCTATAATGTTATTTCTAGAACGGGTAATTCTAGTAGCAGAGCTTGACGTAGTTGCAGTTGCCAATGACAGTATTTTTTCTATATTCTTAAGAATTGTCATTATTGTAGAAGTTGCCAAATAAAATGCAGCACTAATTTCAGATTGACGTTCACCAGAATCTAATCTTCTAATCATTTGCATTTAATTCCGTACCTCATCGAAGTCTTCATGTTGCAAATTGATAGGATGTTCGACCATGCCGGATGACTCGGCTTCATCATGAACATCAGCATTTTTCTCACTTTCAGGAAGTGATGTACTCAGCTGTACATCAGCGACAGACACAGTGGACTGGTCCTATAAATAATATGACAATGAATAGAATTGAGAAGTAAATAGTTAACGAAATGTATACATTTAAAGAAAGAAATGCAATACTTCTTTATTTGTTAGGCCAGTCAACTAAGGAACATTTACTCCATTTTCTTGAATTACCTAATTCCCCCGAAAAATTTAAGCAAATGGAGTAAACGCTCCTCAGTTGACTGGACTATATGTACATAGCGAAAAGAAATTAATTTAATATAATGATTTACTTACGGTTTGCATTTGAGAATAATCTTCAAATTCACTTTTGTCTTTCCACTTTAAAACAGTGACTTTTAGTAATACTATTGATGATAACCACGTGCTTCAATCATATCACTATTTAAGGTGATTCATTGTATTTATAGTTTTTCTTTTTACGAAACAATAACATGAAATATAAAACTTTAATTTTGTATTAACATTTAAAAAAAATACACGACTGTAAATAATTAACAATAATATACCTGTTTACACCTGGCAACCGTAACGTTGCGGCTGACTGAGAGCTGGCAACCCTTTTTTTCTATTCTTTACATCATTTCCTTTAATATTACGTAAAATTGATTAAAAAAAACATATAGCTGCAATTTATATTAGCAGCCTATCACTAATCCATTGCATACTCCCTCAACATTCATTTAAAATTATTTTCATCAAAAAACAGATAGCAGCAGAATCGAGCAGTGGGATCCTGTACTACCATAACCAGTTGTTTAACCTGCCATGTTACAATTCACTCAAGTCTTTTACAGCATATACTTACGAAACACAACCACAATACGTAATATTCGTTTATGAAGGTATTAAAGTACTGATTCAGGAACAGCATTGCAGGTCCCATAAGAGCCCAATCTGTATAATCCATCTCACTTTTCGTCATGTGGGCCACCTTAAATAAATATACATTAAATTAGTTTTAAATTTAGGTATATTAATAATTAGTAAATTCTCGGAATCTTCCTATCACACATTTATCTATTTTATTTTCATCATACACTATGACTGGAAAAAAACAGGGAAGATATAAAACTACCGAATATAAGTGAAATAAAAGAAATTGGGCTTGGAATGAAAATAACCAAAGTCCTGTAGAGAGTCAAATCAGTGTTGAACTAGTCAATCACGGCGGTCAATAATTTTTGGAAGTAACGAAAATTAGAGAGACTAGAAAAAATAGGAGATTTTGTGAAAACTGTAGTCTTATTAGATGTCGTATATAAATTAACGTCGGATTTAGATTGTAACGAAAAATATATAGAGCTTTGGCGAATATCAGTGTGGTTTGAGAAGCCAGACATCAACAATAGACCAGATTGTTGAATATACAATCCAACAAATGAAATTAGGGTATTTGGTTGCAAGGCATATGTACATGTACCAAAAGAGAACCGAACTGGTAAACTTGATGCACATTCAAAGAAAATGACTCTAGTTGGTTACTGTAGTAATGGGTACAGACTTTATGTACTATTCAATGAAAATTATAACACCACTCAAGATTTACAGAAAATGCTTAATTTAGAATTAAATGATGATAACAGGGGAAAAGAAATTCCTGAAATAAATAAAAATCTGCAAAACAATGAAACAAGTCTGGATGGAGAAGCGAGGGATAATAAGTCTATAAGAAGAAGTAATAGGGAAAGACGAATGCCACACCACTTAGATGATTATGAAGTACAAATCATGATGGCCTTAACAGCTGGAGATTTGTCCTTTGATGTCCCAAAAACATATAAAGAAGCAATAGAAAATAACATGGAGTGGAAAGAAGCCATTCAAGAAAAGTTACAGACATTAGTGAAAAATGAAATATGGGTAATGGAAACACCTCCACCAGATGTGAAAATAATTGATTCTAAGTGGGGTTTTTCTGATAAGCTAATGGATGGAGAAATAAAAAAGGGCTAGGCCAGTAGCAAGGAGTTATCAACAGCCTGTTATGGAAGATGAACAACTATATGCTCATGTTGCGAGAATGATGACACTTAGAGTTCTACTTGCACTAGCAGTAGAATATGATTTAAGGGTATTTCAGTTAGATGTACACTCGGCATTTTAGAAAAGTAATTTAAATGAAAGAATCTATATGAAACCTCCTGATGGCTTGGAGGGTTATATTCCAAATAAAGTATGTAAACTTGTAAAAGATTTATACGGTTTAAGAAAAAGCGCAAAATGCTGAAACAATTTCATTAATGAACACTTAATTGATTTAGGTCTGAAGCGGTCAAAAATAGATCCTTGTTTATACTATACTAAAAACACATTTATGCTTATACGGGTAGATGATTTTATTTTATTTTCAAGTTCAGATCGGGAAGTAGAAACAATTAAGAACAGTTTAATATCCAAAATTGAAATCCGTGAGTTGAGTAATAACAATAAATTATTGTTTTTAGGGTTAGAAATAAACATACAACCAAATAAAATTTTTATTTCACAAATACAGTTAATATCAGTCAATTTGAGAAAGGTATTGATGTAAATAATTTTAAGGAACCTTATAAGGAGCTGATAGGGAGCTTAATGCCATGCCATTAATTCATTGAAAAATTCTGATTGTCTTGATATTCATGAACTCAATAGCCGCATCTTGAAGGAGACCAATTCTATTGCTGCAAAACATTTTACGGAACTCATAAATCTTATATTTTTAACACCGGTATTTATCCCGATATTTTTAAGCTATGCCTTCCTCTTTTTAAAAAAGGCGATGCTGCCGTAATCGATAATTATCGCCATATCAGTATTATTTCAATATTCAGTAAAGTCATTGAACAATTAATAAAAAAACAGCTGTATGACTATTTTGATTCAAACGAATTCTTCAGTAGCTCGCAATTTGGCTTTATAAATTCCCGCTTAACCACCCAGGCAGTTCTTAACGTTGTGAGTGGCGTAGTGGAAGAACTTGAACATGGTAACTGTACGGCCATAATGCTGTGCGATCTTTCAAAGACATTTGACTGCGTTTCTCACGACATTCTCTTAGAAAAATTAAATTATTATGGAGTTAGGGGATTCCGTTGAAGCTTATTGGTTCTTACCTGTCAAACAGAAAACAATGTGTTACAGTGAATGGTGTAACATCAGATTTTCTGGAGGTAAGTCATGGAGTCCCTCAAGGGGTCGGTTCTGGGCCCACTCTTGTTTATCGTTTATATTAATGATCTGAGCGGTTTTATGTTACCCTATATGTCGGTTCTATTTGCAGACGATTCAACATTTATTATTTCGGAGAAAGATAATACGAATTTAGCCGCCTCTCTAGATTGCGTTAGTAACAGGGCAAATGAATGGTTTTCATCGAACAAACTAAAATTAAATAATAATAAAACTGAAATCATGCATATATCTGCAAGTAATCAATTGTCATTTCACCAAAAAATGTGAAGTTACTTGGATTAGTCCTAGACCACAGGCTAAGTTGGCAGGCACATATTAGTAAAAAAACTTTCAAGTTCCTTATTCATTACGTATTTCTCACTCTTTCATTCGCATATTAGCTATGGCATCACCCTCTGGGGTAATTCCTCCCATGCTTTAACAGTGTTTAGAATGCAAAAAAGGCGATAAGGGTGCTTGCTGATCTTGATTTCTGGGATCATTGTCAACATAAAATATAAAATTATGCCATTACCGTATTTGTTTTTATTTCATACTCTAATTGAAATTCATGGGAAACAGTCAATGTTGTCTAGAAATTCAGATATCCACGACTACAACACTCGTATTGCTCATCATATCAGATGCAGCTACTTTCGGCTAAATAAGACGCAATCAAATTCACCAAACTATAGGCTTTTTAATATTTTGCCATCAATTGTAAAAACTTTGGGCTCCAATGCTTTTAAAAAATATTTAAAAAAGTTTCTCCTTAAATATTGTTTCTACTCTGTTGATGATTACATTGTGCATTGTCGAGGCAATCTCACCACCGTATCTCTGCTGTGACATTTTACTCTGTTTTTATCTTAAGATATATTTTGTATATTTCTTTTGTATGTATTTTCTTTTTGACATGCTTCAAATATTTTATTGTAAAGTAGTTAATAAATATCTATCTATCTAATGGTTATTATGCTTGGTTCATGCCCTGATTTATGTTTTAGTATTCGATACCCAAGTAGATTTCAAAACTGTTATAATAATGAGCAATGGGGACAGCCGAAGAATGTACATAGATATCTAAAAGGTACGGAGAACTATGGCTTAAAAAGACTAATGGTAGACGAATTAATGTCTTTGCATTTGCAGATTCAGACTTTGCTACTGATTCAAATGACAGGAAGAGTACAACGGGATTTGTTATAAAAATCAATAGAAATAGTTTTTTGGAATTCTAAAAAAAAATCAGTAGTATCTTTGTCAAGTAGTGAAGCAGAGTATGTGTCACTATCATCCTGCTGCACTGAGAGCATTTTTCTGGGAAATTTACTTCACAATATTCAGATAAATGTTTTTCCTATAACCATTTACAAAGACAATCAGTCTGCTATAAAAATGGCCCATACCTTGGAAACTAAGAGATAAAAGCACATTGATGTACAACATTTCTTTGTTAAAGACTTGGTAAGCAATAAACAAGTTATTATAAAGTGTATGCAAATTGCAGATACATTAACTAAAGCTCTACCCGAAAGTAAGTTTGTAAAATTTCTGCAGCTTTTAAATGTTGATATATGTTTTTAAACTTATTAATCTCGTGGTTTATTTCAAAAGATTTGTTTCAAATTTATATTTTTTATTAGGTTATACTCAAGTAGTTGTGTATGTTTGTTGAATTGAGGGGGTATGTTGAGTATACAATACAACACTCATGCAAATCTATCATTAGTGTAGTAAACTTAAGTTGGCAACTGTACACGTCATGTCATTTTTTTCTTTTTTATGTTAGTAGTAGTCCATGTTCCAGTTGTTGAGCATGCCACGTTTTAGTTAAACATTTTTACCAAATAAAGTAATTAGTTCTGAAAGAGTTGATTCTTTTAAATATTGAAAACAATACAGGTAACATCAGTAAAATAATTATTACAGACAAGGATTGAGCATGCATATTCTCTTCCAACAAGTTTATAATTCAAGGATTAGAAAATAACGACTAAAAAGCTGTGGAAAAGAGGAATACCAGTAAAGCTGATACAAATGACTATTGGATCAATTAGATTAATTGAACAAGGGTCTAGATTATTGGTAGTAAATAATGGTTTAAGACAAGGCTATCCTATGTTCGGTTAATTTATTTGGTAAGAAAATATATTATACTAGAAACTAGAAGAATATACAAATTGAAAATTACTTAGAGATAGTGCTCCCAAAATGTACAGATGTTTCTACATTTTTCTTATGAATGTACTTACCACAAGTCGATTGGTGACCTTGGCTGCAACAAAACCGAATGACAAGATGTACAGTGCTGGATGATTTTGATATATTTCTTGAGTAGATTTTTTATAAATTATAAAAGCCGGAACTAGCACCATGGAAAATGGTATTATTGGTGATAGAACGCTGGTTCCCTAATAACAAACTTACATTAATATTTATAAATTAAAAAAAAAGATAGTGCCTTGTTGGTTTTTTTTTCATTAAATATATTGATTGAAAGTTTTAATAAATAATATTACTTTACCATATCATCGGTATCTTGTATGTGTAAATCTTACCAGAAAATGCTTCTTTAAAAAAATATTTGAAGAGTAAATAATGAATTGTTATTAATAATTTAATTTAGTGGATGTTTCTTCTTGTGCTCTTTCTATAAATACAGATATTGAGTGGTGTATATCAATATTGCCATAGATTGTCATAGACATCTACAGGAACCAATACTTTTATTCAAAGGTTATAAAGAATTATTCAGACCTAAAACATCATTCAATGGGCGATAATAATAGTATATTTTTCAAAAACGAAAAGTATCACTTTATTGAACGATATATTTGTTTTGTGCCGGCATTTTATTAAGTGACTAGTTATAATTGCTGTAACAGATTTACCGGAAATTGTTCGATGTTTCACAGTGACATATTAATCATTATTAGACTCTCTAAACACGAGTCGACGAAGTCGATGACAAAATCGAAGTGTTATATTCTGGCTTCTGGTGTCCGTACATTTTAAGTTTCGGCGGACGAGCGGTAAGTGCTAGAGCTTAGGTATAAACGAATTTATACAAGGTCATTCATTAAACTGGAATTACTGTTTAGAACTCAACACATTGGCGCTTTTCTACTTGTTTAAAATCTGTTCAATATAGCCAATAACGAATTTGTAGGTATTATTAAGTCATATCTAGTATGCTACAACCAACAAAGCACTATATGATTACCAGTAAAAAATAAATAAAAATTATATTCTTAATAAGATAAAACATTTTACATCTTGCAAATTTCAAATTTTTGTTTTAAAATGATTAGGATTAATTTTTTGTAAGCTAATATAGCAGAACAGGAGAAACAAGTTGGATCGATTAGAAACAGAAATACTAAAGGAACTGAGTAAACATAAATATTGCTTTAAATTTCATAATTTGGCCCAAAGTCATATTTTTTTTATCTGCTTATTACTGTCTCCCAAGATAAGTACCTATATCTTTGGCACACCCTGTACACTCTGATGAGGAACGGATCGAAATTTGGAGTTGAATCTTCACTTTATTGAACACACCGTGATGCTCAAAAGTATTTGGTCACCTGCATTTTTCATTATATATATATATATATAAAAAATCATCTTTTAAAAACATTTCATTGAGCGCGCGTAATAAATATATAATTACAAAAAAGCAATAAACAAGATTTTTTTTTCATTCTCACTTAAGGATAATATCAAACTATTGTATAAATAATATAAAAAATATCATTTATATTTCATTATTTTTCTTTATATATTTTTAGTGGAACAAAAGTATCCGCTTGTGGAATTTTACAAACCTCCAAAAATATTAACTTTATCGTAAAAAGTAATAGGACTTTTTTATTCATATTTAGCAAAGAATCTATAAAAAAAATGTCCTGTTTGAAAATACCAATTCCTAGCAATTGCTTAAACAATTTCGGTTTAAGCAATATTGGTTCGGGAGGTGGTGTCAAAATTTGATGGATCATTTCTGCAAACTTATACTCTATTTTATGTACTAGTTCTTACTTGGAAAATAACTATAATAAGTGTTAGCTGGCTAAAATGAAAACGAAGATGCATATGAGTTGGATGAACTTCTACAAATTGGAAGATGATTCCGACAGTTCAGAAATAGAAGCCGAATATGAAAATGAATAATTTGATAGTTCACTAAAAATATTCACTAAAAATATATTACTCGATTTTGTAAATTATATCACTAAAAGAATGTTGAAAATGTATATCAAAGTTAAAAATTTGAGACAAATTACAAAACACCGTTTTAATTTATTTACATTATAATTATATTTACAATATATAATATCATGTACTCCTTTTTCTCTTTCAATTTTATTTTTTCCCTAATATCATATCTGCAAGTATCTTAGAAATTTAAGGTAAATAAAAGAGAAATACAATGATCAGTTGATAAGAAAAGTGGAAAAATGTGTTAGCTCCTCCATTAAATCACCGCGCGTGCTGAACACTATCCTACGCTACGCCACACTTTGAAAGCCCAGCTAACAGTTTTGCCGCATTTAAACACTAAAGCTTTCAACCTCCTAATCATGTTAAGCCGCGGTGTTGGACCAGCTGATAAATGGTTCTAAAATTCGATAACAAATAACATCTCTTTCGACTCATATTCTCTGTCGCCATGTTCTACTCAGAATTCTGCTAGAAAAAATAAATCCTTGCCTTCTAAACAAAATTTAAGTAAAAGTGTTCCTAAATTTAGTAATCGTTCTAGTTTTTTTTCGAAACCTAATATAGTGACTTGTTCGTTATGCAACGCAAGTCACAACTTGTAAACGTGTTCTTCATTTTTAAATAAATCTCCTTATGACCGTTATATCTTTTGTAAGAAAACGCGTCTGTTTTAAATGTTTAGAAAAGCATGATTCACGCACTTGCGTCACAGTTCGTTGTAGCCACTGTAATTTGCCTCATCATAATCTTTTGCATTTTAAGGGCGCTAATGGTGGTCCTCACGTTGGTAATAGCGTGGCTCCAGCTTGCGATTCGGCGCCTTCTACTTCTGTCGATCCTCAGGCCGCTGATGGAGCTTTGAGGTCGCATGTTGCCTCATTAGGCAGTGTTGTTTCTAAAAGCTCGAACGTTTTGTTAACTATTGCGGTGGTAAACATTAGGGATGGTTGTGGAATGTACCAACCTCTTCGAGCTTTCATTGATGGAGGTAGCTACGTTATCCATACAAGGTATTGGTGCCGTTCGAAGTACGGTGGTTGGTCGAGTTGTAATGATGATAAAGCCTGTGGATCAAAATGTTCTTGTTTTTAATTGGGAGGCGTTTGTTTTGCCAAAAATTTGTGAGGACTTACCCTTTGCTAGTTTGTATGTTGAGCACTGGTCTCACCTAGCTAGTTTGAAGTTGGCCGATCCTCGTTTTCATTTTCCTGGTAAGATTGAGGTACTGCTTGAAGCTGACATATTCTCCCAGATTTTGTTGGATGGCAAAGTTAAGGCTCGTATTGGGTATGTGCTTATGGTAGATGCAACTCTGCTCCTATGACGTCGGCCAAATCATTGTTTTGTCACATGGATCAAACGGTTTCGTTGGAAGAGTCTGTTCAGCAGTTCTGGAGTTTGGAATCTGTTCCTCAAGTAGAATGTTTTTCGCCTGACGATGTTCTTTGTGAACAAAACTTTGTTGATAATGTCTGTCGAGATGACACTGGTCGTTATACCGTTCCTTTACCTTTCGTGATCCTTCTCTTGTTTTTCCAGGGATGTATGAATTTGCTGTCAATCGTTTTGTGTCCCTGGAAAAAAGACTTTTAAGAAGACCCTCTCTTTATAAGGAATATTCTTCCTTTATGAAAGAATATTTGGATCTTAACCACATAGACCTCTAGCCCTATGTTTTGTTACTATATTCCTCATCATGCTGTAGTAAGACCTGATAGTTTGACTACCAAATTGAGAGTGGTGTTTAACGCTTCTGCGCAGTTTGCCAATCAGAATTGTCTGAATCAGTATTTGTTTACTGGGAAAAAAACTACAGCAGGATATTTTAACTATTTTCTTGAGTTTCCGACTCACTAGATATGTCTTATCCACTGATATCAAACAGATGTATAGGCAAATGCGAGTTGATAAGGTTAGGTTTTCTCCTGATGAAGTTTTGCAGGAATTTCGGTTGTTGACCATAACATTATGGTGTTTCGTCAGCTCCTTTTCTGGCTTTAAGGACCTTGTTGCAGCTGTGTGAAGATGAGGTATTACGTAACAGCACTTACGTTGATGATATCGTTGGTGATGTTGATACTTTGGAAATGGCGCAAGATCTTCGGAACCAGTTGATATCCTTAATAGCCCGAGGTCAATTTGAATTGCGCAAGTGGTCCAGTAAAGATTTACGCTTGCTAGATGGTTTGTCTGAGTGTCATATAGGAAGAAAACTCATTTCTTTTGTTAATGATAGTTGTTCGCCTCCTTTAAAAATCCTTGGTTTTGTGTGGAATCCACAAACGGATTGTTTTTCTTTTCAGGTGCCTGCTCTGGACAAGTCTTGTACTAAACGAATTATGTTGTCAGAATTGGCCAGAGTATTTAATCCTGTAGGTTTTCTCGCTCCCATGACGTTGTTTACTAAGCATCTTATTCAACATTTGTGGTAATCTAGAATTAATTGAGATGACCCTCCTACAAAATTAATTTGTGATATTTGGAACCAATATAAGGAACAGCTTTCATCCCTTGTGCATCTTGTTTTATGTCCGTGTCCAGCTATTATAGTAGTGAGCTGCATGGATTTTCTGACAGTAGTGAAAAGGGTTCCGCTGTGGTAATTTATTTGAATTTTGTATTACCAGATGGTCAGATTCGTGTCTTTTTTGTATGCGCGAAGTCGAAAGTGGTTCCCATTCGGACTATTAGTATTCCCCGTTTGGAGTTGTCTGCCGCTTACAATCGAGAAGTTGGTGGCTTGGTCCGACTCTGAGATTGCCCTCGGTTGGATAAAATCCTCTCTTTATCGATGGAAGACTTTCGTTTCCAATCGAGTAACTTATATACAGGAACGCATGCCTCCTGATAGTTGGTTTCATGTTCCTTCTGCTCAGAATCCCGCTGATTTGGCTTCCAGAGGTGTTTTACTGGCGTTGATGTTGAAGCAGTCTCATTGGTTCGCTGGTCCCATAATTCCACTACTTTTCCAGACGCGTCCCTTCCTTGTTCTGATTGTGCCGGAATGTTTGAGGAGGCACGAAAGGTAACCTTGATTTGTTATGCCGATGATAATTTTCTTGAAACGTTGTTAAAAAACAATTCTGATTTTGTGTTTATCCAACGTCTTTTAGCTTGGATTTTGAGATTTGTTCACATTTCCAGGTTTTCCCTGGAGAAAAAGACAGGTCCGTTCCAATGAACTTTATGAGTCGCTGATGATTTTAGTTAAATATACTCAATAGCGATATTTCGAGAAACAGTTAGAGGGAAACGGATTTTCTAAACCTCTTCGAAAGTTGTGTTGTTTTATCGATGATCGAAAGGTGTTACGGGTTGGCAGTCGTCTTTGATATTTATCTGTTTCTGTTGACAAAAAATTTCCCTTATTTACTTTATCGACTATTATCATAAAAGATATTTTCATGCCGGGTTACGTACCGTGAATTTTTTACTTGTCCAATCTTTTAGGATTTTGCCTCCTAAGCGAGCTATACGCTCGGTTTTGTCTAAATGCATTTCATGTTGCAAGCAAAATCCTCGGCATTACCAACCTGTTATGGGTAATTTACCCTTAGTCAGAATTTCCCAGATTAAACCCTTCCTTAATTCTGGCTTTGATTTTGGTGGTCCGATTTATGTTGTGATGAATCGCTACCGAGGAGCTAAATCTTGTAAGGTGTATTTGTGCCTCTTTGTATGCATGGCCACCAAAGTTCTTCACTTAGAGATAGTTTCTGATTTGTCCAACGAAATTTTCCTCTTAGCTTTGCAACATTTTATAGTGTAATGATGGCTATAATTAAAGAAAATAAAATTAATAAAAACAATAAATTGAATATGCCAAAAAAAACTAACTCATGATACAATGATTTATGTTGCGAAACGCACTATCGGAGCAATCACCTTTTTGGTGATTCGCGTTTTTCGCGTGAAAACTGCTGGTGTTCCCGTCGTCGCCAGAAACCCCACTGCCTGAATAAAAAAATCTGACTGCCCTCCTGGTCTTCGTAAGACCCCCCACTCCGCTCAGTTTTTTCGTTGACTTTGCAGTTCTACGAGAGTTTTAGAGAATTACCCAATTCCATACTTTTCCAATCATACTTTTTTTAAAATAAAGTCACAAGAGCAAAGTTTGCATATTCAATCGCCTAGTTTACGAAATAATCAACAATTTTTTTGTTTAATATTGTTTCGCAACTATTTCCGTCGCAACAAAGTAGCTAACAATTATTAAATTTCTTTGTTTAATATATTGTACCGGGTGTCCCAATTCAATTTATTGTTTTTATTAATTTTATTTTCTTTAATTATAGCCATCATTACAATAGCTCGGCGTGGTAAAGTTGAGAACTTGTACTCAGAATGCGGTAGTAATTTTATTGGTGCGACTAACTACCTAAAACATATGAAAAATGATGCGTCAAATGAAAATATTTCATTTCATTTTAATGCTGCCTCTGCACCACATTTTGGAGGATTGGCATTAAATCTGTAAAGACGCATTTAGCTCGAGTTATAGGTGATCAGATTTTATCATATGAGGAACTAAATTCCCTTATAATTCAGATCAAATCCTATCTTAATTCTAGACTACTGACTCCTATGAGTTCAGACCATAACGATTTGTCTGTTTTAACTCCGGGCCATTTATTAAACCTTGAGAGCTGCTTTCGGTTGTCTTTGAGCCGTTGCAAGGGAATTCTATTCCTGCCTCTCATCTTATAAGATGGAAGCTACTCAACAAATTGCATAAACATTTTTGGGAACGGTGGAGCAAGGAATATTTGCAACACCTTGCACCAACGCAGTAAATGGACTTCTTCGGACAATTTGAAACTCGTCGAAGTAGGGACGATGGTTTTGATAAGAGAGGACAATCTCCCTCCCACGCAGTGGCGTTTAGGCCGCATATCTGAATTATTCCCGGGACAGGACGGAATTATAAGGGCTGCGGATGTAACTACCACAAAAGGGCCTCTTCGCCGACCCCTAGCCAAGCTTTGTCTGTTGCCTATATAAATTCTGTAATTATTTTTCTTGTACATATTTATTGATGGAACTTATTTAATAGTCGCATAATTTTTTTATTTCATTTTTGTTATATGCTTTTTGTGTCAAAATGCAATGCCCCGTTGTCAGTTGCATTTTGGTGGGGGAGTATGTTGGGTTTCAGTTAGATTTCAATTATTTTCCTGCAAGGTGGACAACCCAAACAACAAACGCTTGTAATCGTGGTAGCCTTTTATGCTCGTGTTTTTGCTTCCAAGCAGAAATTCACAATGAGGAATAAATAATAAACACAATTACAAAAAACAATTTAGATGATAAAACTATTCAGAATAATTATACAACGATTTTTAATAACTTAGAAGTTTCTGAATACAAAATGTAGCTTAGAGAAGAAGAGTAATACAATACGTATTATTCAGATTTAAGTAATTAATCAAATAAGTCATCTCTTGAAGCAACAGAGATACAATAGTAAACTTTACTGTATGTAGGTATTTAAGTTATCCTTTTGCAATACGATTTAATTCATTCCTTGTAGTAACAAGGATGCATAATTAAATTGAGCATAATTAAAAAAATGTGTTTCACAAATTAACCCACACTGGAAAAACATTTTTGTATCTGTTTCAAGTATAGTCCATTTTTATGTACGAGAGAGTAATAAAACCTAATTTCTAATGCAAAACTTTTCATAAATGTACCTGAGCTAATACAGAAATAAGGTTTTATTACTCTCTCGTACATAAAAATAGCAATTCCTTGTTTTTAAAACATTATTATTTTTAAAGTTCGATCAAAAACAATAAATAAAAATTGAATTATAATCTTAAAGTGCAAATAAACAAAATTATTTATTTATAAAATAATTTAGTAGTAAACATTAAATGTGAGTATCAAATATGAAATAATAAAGTTTTGATAAAATGCTGAAAAAGATGTAAGGGGAAATACATATATAATAAAATATGCAGGTGTTCTTGTCTTCCAAGAATAATTGTAAACTATTTCCACATAACAGAAAAAAAAATTTTCGATGTAAAATGTTTTGTGCTACTTAACCCATTGTATGTACAGGTGCGTTTATTACAAACGTACTAGCGTTTACGATAAAACAAATAAAATATGTTATAAATAGTTGGTTAGTAAATAAGCATGCTATACTCCAAAGCCTACAAGCAAGCTAAATTATACACCATATTAAAGCTAAAAAACTATAGTGTATTTATTTTATAGATAGATTTAAGCAAACAATACTCAACGGATGATCATGTATTAGCAGGTGGACAACGAAGTTTATAGAAGGAATCTCGTTTTGTCTGCGGACATATTCAGTCCGTACATTGCGACATTTGTATGTGACTGAGGGCCGGTTTATCAATTTCAATTTATCTGTGAGATAATTCTTAAATATCAGTTATTATGGAAATACAGGTTTATCGACAACAGGATAACTCTTATCCGGCAGTTAAAGTGTCAGATAGATATCTCTTACTTGCAACTGGCAGATAAGTGAGATAAAAGATAGACATAGAAAATGGTGGAAATCATTATTTAACAAAAAAGAAGGCTGGTACAAGGAAATTCAATCAAACCATCCAAGTGTTCCTTGGTTCAAAACTATTCCATACATAGACAGAAGACACTTAACGAATATAATCCGAATGAGAACAGGGCATGGTTTATATGGTTATTGGTGTGAATGCGGACAGGAAGAAACACTAGATCATATTTTTCTTGATTGCCCAATAAACAAAACAAATAATTGGAATCTAAAACAAGAATTAGAAAAAATAGGTGTCACAGACACATCAAGCATGAAAAAAATACTAAAAAACATAAACTACAACCAAGTTAAGTTAATAATACAGTTCTTAAATATAAATAAAAGGAAAATTAAAAAAAAACTAATTAATTTTTTAAATAATTCA
Source organism: Galeruca laticollis (assembly GCA_963921935.1). Taxonomy (NCBI): domain Eukaryota; kingdom Metazoa; phylum Arthropoda; class Insecta; order Coleoptera; family Chrysomelidae; genus Galeruca; species Galeruca laticollis. The sequence goes on from OY998180.1 coordinate 136,161,791, forward strand.
AAGATGAATCTTAAATATGATTATCCTTATCTAATTCCCTTCGCCCATCCCACAAATTCCGTTTTCCGAGGCAACTCCCCGAACTAGTGGAATGCTCCACTGTTGCCCTGGAGCGAGAAAAGTGTTATTACCTTATCTTAGTCAAGATTGAAGAAAAAGTGAAAGATCCGGAATTCTAAATTATTTTGAATTGTACGAGTAAGCTGTTATCATCTAGTACTGGTGAGTCCATTCCAGAATTATTATTTGATTGAAACATTCAGGCCTTTGAAACAAATTAAATTATAGATGCATCTAAATTTAACAATGCGTATAGAATAATAAATAATTTGAAAATATAATCAAAACATTTCGGACATTTGGCAAGTCAAGTGACTGCTTGAAGTTGTTTGAACTTTTTCTAAAAAAAATTTATAAAACTTTCGGTATTTGATATTAGGTGTTATAGTTTGTAGGTTGTTTAATTTAATTTTGGGAAGATACGATTTTGTTCTTTGTCGTAAAAAAAGGAAAACTAAATTTTACATTTGAAAACATTTAAACTATTTAAAAACGTTGATAAAAATTAAATATATTTATCAAATTTTGAAATTTTATTTTAAAAAGTGACAATCTGTGGATTATTGGTGACAGACAAGTCATTTATGCATTGTGAATATCAAAAAGTAATTGATTGGTCTTTATAATCTGGAATTTACAGCTATAACATAATACAGAGTCAATGATAAGGAACTAAATTAATAATTAACAGTTAAATTGGACAATAATTTGAAATTAAATTAAAATTTATATAAATTTTTTATTTCTAATAGCTAATTGAACCCACCCTTAGAAAATAGTGATAATAATAATTCGAAACTAAATTCATTATTCAATATAATAAAATTTTGATAACCGGGCATTATTTGACAACAACTGTCAGTTTTGAATAATTCAAAATAGATGTGATTAAGCCGCATGTACAATATATATTAATACAGTTCTCTTATTTCAAATTTTAAAGAATTCATTTAATTTTTTTATGCAATACTTTTGGCAAACCTTGTATTGAGTGAATGAAAACGACGAATACTCAGTGTGTATTAGTTTATTACTTTCCAGCTAAGCGCTTTCGGCTATTAAGCCATTATCAAAGCCGTCCTATGAAAAATTACAAAGCTTGTGAAATTTTGAAAAAACAATTTAAAAAAGGTTGAACTTACGTCATTTAAAAAAGTAGTTGTCAAAGCCATCAAGTTGATTAAAAACAATACTCAAGATAGAATCATCGTTATGATTGAGTCATTGGAATAAAAACATTAAAATACCCTATTGGAAGGGTGTAAAATTATAATTCACATGATGTAAATTCACTCAAAATTAAAAAACTGAATGAAAACAGATGACAAGTTTGGCATTAGAATTACGGTGGCTAATAAGCCAGCGCGCCGTAAAAACAAGTGCATGACAATACAACATATTTACACGACGAACACTGAATCAAAAGCATGATTGAAAAGATGAAAAAATTCCTATAGTGAACTGAAAACTGTAGGGAACCCCGAATATTACATTTATTTTTAAATTTGAAAATGAAGTTAAAGATGTGAATAAAGCAAAAAATTGAAAAACTCTATTCAAATTCAATTCCCAACATTCAACCAATTTAGATGAATAGCAAAATCCCCCTCATCCCTCAGCTGCATACTGAAACTGAATTAAGAGGTTGGATCCATTCCCCAGCCAGTCAGGAACAAGCGTAGTAACCTAAACGTGTGAAATGCTAGATAACATAAATCAAATATTTAGTTGTAAATGCATCCATGGAGGAGCTTATATAATCTATTGACTAAGGTGGAAGAAATACGCTGGCAAGGTGAACCCAACAACCGACGGTCTCACATATGAATTAGATGTAATGGCATAGTGATTGTGACCTAATGACCCAAACTATGTCCCATACATAGCCCGACGTCAAGAACACAATGTGATTATGAATTTAAGTCAGTTGTTACAAACCTAGACCCATACTAGGCATGTACAAGAAGAGAAGAAATCATAGGAGTATGTTAAGAGTGAAAGGGGTAGGACAGAATGTGATAAGAGCTGCAAGATAAAGAAGTTGATGAACCCAACTATGACCCATACGTAGCTAGGTTAAACGGGAACAATGAGGTTAAGAAATTTTGGTAAGTATGACAAACCTAGATCCATACTAGGCATGTACAGGAAGAAACGGGGTGGGGTGTAAGGAGAAGACAGAGAAGGCGTGTAGTTATAACAAACCTAGATCCATACTAGGCATGCATAGAAGAGAAGAAACAAAGTTTATAAAGAGAAGAAAGGATAGCAGCCATGCCATGGCTGTGACAAACCTAGATCCATACTAAGACCGTCAAAAGGATCTTTGTTCTTAGAGAAAATTGTGGAAATGGAACATTTAGATTTAAAGGAGATTTTAACATCTTCAAGATTGTTGGTAATAATCTTTGAAATTTCATCTGAAACTACACCACAATAAGTCAACGCACGATACTGAGTTTGAACGTTGTTGTGAACCTCAGGATAGGCCAAATTTCTTCTCAACCTCCTTGTTGTCTTAGAGACCATACTATCAACAATTTGAGGAGAATAACCATTGTTAAATGCCAACTGTTTCAAGATATTAAGTTCTACGTTGAAATTATGTTGAGAAAGAGGAACCCTAAGTAACCTATATACATAACAAGATATGGCGGATATTCAACATAGAATGTCCGCCATATCTTGTTATGTATATAGGTTACTTAGGGTTCCTCTTTCTCAACATAATTTCAACGTAGAACTTAATATCTTGAAACAGTTGGCATTTAACAATGGTTATTCTCCTCAAATTGTTGATAGTATGGTCTCTAAGACAACAAGGAGGTTGAGAAGAAATTTGGCCTATCCTGAGGTTCACAACAACGTTCAAACTCAGTATCGTGCGTTGACTTATTGTGGTGTAGTTTCAGATGAAATTTCAAAGATTATTACCAACAATCTTGAAGATGTTAAAATCTCCTTTAAATCTAAATGTTCCATTTCCACAATTTTCTCTAAGAACAAAGATCCTATTGATAAACTCAATAGAAGTGGTATCTACAAATTAACTTGTGGTTCCTGTCCATCTACTTATGTGAGTAGGACTACTCGTTTTTTAGGTACTAGAACTAAGGAACATCTTAATAAACCCACTTCATCGAATTTCGGCTTCCACATTAAGTTCAATAACCATAACTTTTCTCCATCACGTAACTCAAAAATCTTACATAACATTCCCAGGAACAACTTTAGAAAGATGGACTTGCTTGAGGATCTAGAAATACTCAGAGAAATGAATGTTAACTCAGAAAACTGCCTCAACACACAGGTACATCTTAATTGTAAATTTCAACCTCTGTTCAAGACCTTGTGGTCCTCTACGGCGTTCGACTTACATTCTCACCGTGGCGATCCGGTCCAAGAATATTTCGCCCAGCACTCTGCTGATTCGTAAAAGGCGAATGAAAGAGTCTTTCCTATCTTCTATTCATTCTTTACCTCTATTTTTTCTTTCTTCTATTTTAAGTTTGCTCAACCTTATTCACTCCTCACATTTTTAGACACCAGGCTATGTATGGGTCATAGTTTGGTTAAGCATATAAGCTACGTAATAACTTGAGCAAATCATCCTCCTTTTCACTTTCCCTTATTTTCTTATTATTTTGCGTATGCCTGGTTTTTGACGGTCTTAGTATGGATCTAGGTTTGTCACAGCCATGGCATGGCTGCTATCCTTTCTTCTCTTTATAAACTTTGTTTCTTCTCTTCTATGCATGCCTAGTATGGATCTAGGTTTGTTATAACTACACGCCTTCTCTGTCTTCTCCTTACACCCCACCCCGTTTCTTCCTGTACATGCCTAGTATGGATCTAGGTTTGTCATACTTACCAAAATTTCTTAACCTCATTGTTCCCGTTTAACCTAGCTATGTATGGGTCATAGTTGGGTTCATCAACTTCTTTATCTTGCAGCTCTTATCACATTCTGTCCTACCCCTTTCACACCTAACATACTCCTATGATTTCTTCTCTTCTTGTACATGCCTAGTATGGGTCTAGGTTTGTAACAACTGACTTAAATTCATAATCACATTGTGTTCTTGACGTCGGGCTATGTATGGGACATAGTTTGGGTCATTAGGTCACAATCACTATGCCATTACATCTAATTCATATGTGAGACCGTCGGTTGTTGGGTTCACCTTGCCAGCGTATTTCTTCCACCTTAGTCAATAGATTATATAAGCTCCTCCATGGATGCATTTACAACTAAATATTTGATTTATGTTATCTAGCATTTCACACGTTTAGGTTGCTACGCTTGTTCCTGACTGGCTGGGGAATGGATCCAACCTCTTAATTCAGTTTCAGTATGCAGCTGAGGGATGAGGGGGATTTTGCTATTCATCTAAATTGGATGAATGTTGGGAATTGAATTTGAATAGAGTTTTTCAATTTTTTGCTTTATTCACATCTTTAACTTCATTTTCAAATTTAAAAATAAATGTAATATTCGGGGTTCCCTACAGTTTTCAGTTCACTATAGGAATTTTTTCATCTTTTCAATCATGCTTTTGATTCAGTGTTCGTCGTGTAAATATGTTGTATTGTCATGCACTTGTTTTTACGGCGCGCTGGCTTATTAGCCACCGTAATTCTAATGTCAAACTTGTCATCTGTTTTCATTTAGTTTTTTAATTTTGAGTGAATTTACATCATGTGAATTATAATTTTACACCCTTCCAATAGGGTATTTTAATGTTTTTATTCCAATGACTCAATCATAACGATGATTCTATCTTGAGTATTGTTTTTAATCAACTTGATGGCTTTGACAACTACTTTTTTAAATGACGTAAGTTCAACCTTTTTTAAATTGTTTTTTCAAAATTTCACAAGCTTTGTAATTTTTCATAGGACGGCTTTGATAATGGCTTAATAGCCGAAAGCGCTTAGCTGGAAAGTAATAAACTAATACACACTGAGTATTCGTCGTTTTCATTCACTCAATTTACATCTAGTGTGTACACCATATCCACAGGCATTTCTAAACCTTGTATTGTCTATGTACTCAATATAGTTGAAAAACCCAGTATATGTAGGATTTGACACTATTTAATTTCCGATGACATTTACCTGTCACAATTGAAAAACATATTCAAGGTTAGAGAAAATAGAAGTCATGATAGGTAAAAAGTATAATAAAAGAATTCCAAATTTATTTATAGTAAGAAAATAACAAATTTAGTTTTTAAAAAAAATCCCAATGGCACAGGACCAATTGGACAGGCTTATTTCAGTAACATGTTTGCATAAAACCCAAAATAAAAAATTAGATAAAAAAGTAAAAGAATGTTTTGAGATGTACAAAAAACCAAAGTAACACTCTGGCATCAAATCAAAAACAAAAAAATAAAACAAAATTCTGGTTAATTTGTGATTTTTCTTAAATAAATGTTTTAATGTACGATTTAGAGAGAAATGTTAGATACAAAAGTTGTGAAACGTATTAAGGTCTATAAAAAAGCTTAGTAGCTTTTTTGCGTCAAATGAAAAACAAAGGAAATACGATTTTTTTTCAACTTTGACAGGCCGCCATTTTGTTTTTACTGGGCCGATTTGGTTCATTAACGAACTCGTTCAAGATTTTGGCCTAACCGATTTTTGTAGCGAGTTTGGTTTCGATCCGTCAAAAAATACGCTCTCTATCGTGCTTACAAATTCCGTTATAATTTGTGAATTTTCTTAAATGTTTTAATGTACGATTTAGAGAAAAATGTTAAATACAAAAGTTGTAGAACGTGTTAAGGTCTATGAAAAAGCTCAGTAACTTTTTTGCGTCAAATGAGAAACAAAGGACATACGATTTTTTTTTCAACTTTGACAGACCGCCATTTTGTTTTTACTTGGCCGATTTGGCTCATTAACGAACTCGTCCAAGATTTTGGCCCAAACGATTTTTGTAGCGAGTTAGGTTTCGATCCGTCAAAAAATACGCCCTCTATCGTGCTTACAAATTCCGTTATAATTTGTGAATTTTCTTAAATGTTTTAATGTACGATTTAGAGAAAAATGTTAAATACAAAAGTTGTAGAACGTGTTAAGGTCTATGAAAAAGCTCAGTAACTTTTTTGCGTCAAATGAGAAACAAAGGACATACGATTTTTTTTCAACTTTGACCGACCGCCATTTTGTTTTTACTTGGCCGATTTGGATCATTAACGAACTCGTCCAAGATTTTGGCCCAAACGATTTTTGTAGCGAGTTTGGTTTCGATCCGTCAAAAAATACGCCCTCTATCGTGCTTTCAAATTCCGTTATAACACATACATATATATATATATATATATATATATATCATCCAGCCATCAGACGTCCATACATTACGCTTTTACTATCAATCGGACGTCTGTTTTGCATCAGACGTCCGTATAAGGGACGTCCGATAGCAAAACCATACTTTTAAGTTTTTCGTAATCTAAACAAAAAATGGAGTCGAACCATACCTATATCAAGGGGGACGTCCAAAAATCGTATTATGAACTAAATCGTATATCTTAGTTCACCGATTTACTGCTTGAAGCGCGACTATCGATTTTGCATCACTTTGTATATAAATATACATTCCGTTGTTACTTTTACCTTAAAGTTATCGGACGTCCCTCGATTTGGCAACAGCGCTCTAACGTTTTCGCAACTTAGTTCTGTTTCCTTCATTTGTGCATCTTAAGCAACGAAGAGGTCACAGAAAATTATTGTTGCTAGCTGCTTATAGTAAGTATGCAATTTGGTTATAGATTTTAAAGTTATCGATATATCAATATTTTTTTAAATTGCCTTCTTTATATTACTTATTTAGTTAATAGGTTTAATTACTATTACATGCCTAACCTGTATACGTTTCTTATTGGCATTCAGAAATACTATACATTCTGTTCCCGCTAAAAAACATTTTATATAAAAATAATATTCAATTAATTTTAAATTATGTACCTATCATTTATTTTTGTGTATCTTCTTCGGCACCGCGTTGTGCAAATCTTAAAGAAAACGGTGGTACACTTTTGAAGTAAATATCTAACAATAATATCAATACATATCTGGCTAAAATCTATATTTATTTCAAAGCAAATTATTTATTTTGATTTCAAATTGATACTATATGCAGTCATACAAGAGATGATTCACAATTTCAAATCAATCAAAATTATAATTTAAAGTTATTTATAAAGAAGGTTTTTTGGAAGGAAACTGAAAAAGTACAGCAATGATAGGTATGTTTTTAAGTATTCTAAGTATTCTATACGACACGGATCTTTTTTTTTAGAAGGGAAAACAAACCGTTAGAGTTATTTCAAAACTTTTGTACAGCTCTCAAGGTTGCAATTCGACTTTTTACTAGGTTGTTGGTTCTTTTTTTAAGCGGCAACAACATGTTTTATTTACATTATATAGATAGTTAGTCTAGCGCCAGGTTTGGCCGAATTTCCGTTGTAGCGCAATTTCCCTCATAGGCCGCTTTTCTAAGGCCAGTCCCACAATTTGGAGGAAATTCCGCCAGACTTGCTGATTTTTAGCGCGTCTCAGTTTTCCCATGTTGAAACAAATGAAACATAAAATTGCTTCTGAAGTAAAATGTGCTGCTTAATTTACGCAATAGAATTTTCCGGTCAGAAACAATTGTGTTCCATTTACTTTATTTAACAATGAGAAAACATGCTAGGTTAGATTTGACAACTCATTTTCGGTATTACCAATACCAATAATGGAATAATGGTATAAATTACAATATGGGACTTTGTTTTAGTTGATCAATTTATTATTTTTGACTAGAAATTATCATAATATTATTGCGAGTATTATTAAATCATGTTGAAATCTGAAGTCAACAGAATTTATACTCAAATATTATTTTTTGATAACACTTCCGACAAAAAACTTTAGACTTCTGTAACGTTCCTGTAACAGAAGGAAAAATTATTTCATCTGAAGTAAGTAACACTCTTTCCTTATTAACTGAGACAGTAGTCGTATTATCGTAGAAATGTATGAACCAGTATTCTATCTAGTTCGTGCATTCATTGATATACAGGGTATCTCTCCATATAAGAGACAGTTCATAACTCCATAACGCCCCATTTTATGAACATTTCATAAGTACCGACTATTTTGTGCATATTCAAAGAAGCCATAATTTAAAATTATTTTCAATTGAATGGGTCGTCCCAAAAATAGTTGAATACCAAAGTTTTGTTCATTTTAAATGGGGCACCCTGTATATTTTAACATTTTTTAATTCTCTCGACGAGCTTATTTCCACGAGGTATCATACTTGATGTCTGTTATGTATAGTAAAGGATCTACAACCAACTGAAAATCACATTTTTTGAGTTTAGGAAGCTGGAGTAACCAAACGGTTGAAAATCGAGAAAAACGGCTACATGTCCCTATCCCCATCGCGATAGTGAAGATTTAACGTCTACATGGCTAAGAAAACATTTAGCTCCTCATTCCCAAATTTTAAGTATGACTGACGCTGATTTGGAACAACTGTCTACTTTTATGGGACACGTTTATCGCACACCTAAGAGTCACTATCGTTTGCCTGATGATGTATATTAATCTGCGAAGGTTGCAATCATTTTACTCTTCATGCCAAAAGGAGGTACTGCAGCATTTAAAGGAAAACGTTTGGATAATTTCTGAATTTACGGAAAATACTAATGTTCAAGTTAACGGAATTTAAGAAAGGACTGGAGGAGAACACGGAATATTACCTAAACAAAAAACAAATAAAGAGGGAACCTTGGATGCAAGAACAACAAAATTAAGTGATTTTTTCAAATCAATTTAAAAATAAGAAGCCATCTAAACAAAGGGCATGTGAAGAATTAATTTTTTTGACTGGAAAACTTCTCGAAAACAAAAACTGGTTAAAAATTAAAGTTTTAGTACAAAATGTCTACAAAAGTAAATTTAAGGATTAACATATCTTTCATTTTAGGCATAATACTTTTATTTATTTTTTTATATTTATTAAAATTTGTAGGGGCTATTTTGACTAAAATATTAAACAAACTATTTTATGATGTGGTGCATCATTGCATTTTCAAATAAATATTAACAAAAAAAGGTTACCGTGTTTTATTAAACCTTCCGCATTAGTGTAAAATAATTAAGTGTTACAAAAAAATACCACTGAATTTAAAAAGAATATTAAAGCAAGTTGAATGAATGAAATAAAAAAGAATGTATTAAGTTAGATTTCTGGACTTACAAAAAAGGGAAGGGGACAAATTTGAGAGTAGAATTGAGAAATTTATTCAATTATCTATATAGGTATTTATTTATACAAACAATAGATTATAAAAATTAATCAAAATTGTGTAGTACCTGAAAGTAAACAATTTTTGAATGTATCTAGTTAATGTTTCCTATCTTCTAGTAGAGTAAAAATATTTTATTAAATTGTTATATCAGGATTTGCAATTCAAGATTAGTATACAACTGTAGTATCCAGTTCATGAAAATGTGGCAACGCTGTAGGTACCCCAATGACTGCAGTACGTACAATTTTTATACATTTCGGCGTCCAATAGCTCATTTTTGAACGGACGTCATATTGCCTAATTATCAAATTTTGACAAAAAATTAAAACTAATTTTATCAAGAATATAACACAAATATATAGGTAAGGATAGCATTTAAAACTGTATACTTGCACAAAAGTATAAAATATCCCGTGTTTTGGGGAGGAAGTCCGATGCTTGCCTATGAAAGGGGCGTCGGATGAATAGCAGGATGTATATATATATATATATATATATATATATATATATATATATATATATATATATATATATATATATATATATAACCTTTGGAACGGAGGGTGATTTTGGCATCTAGGAACACCAAAACGAAAAACTGCATTGAAATTTTTCCGAAGTCGCGTCATGCTACTCTCTACAATAGCCCTATTCCATTCTGAAAAAAGCCTAAAAAGAGAAAGTTTGGTAAACACAGGATAATGTGGTGATATTATTTAGAAAAATCAGCAAGTTGAATTAGAGAATCTAAAGGAAGAACATCTCTTTCCATATTTCTCCAAAGATTTGTAAACTAGTATAAGAGTTTGAACAGTGATTAGTAATAGAAAGCTTCATTCGGCACCCCATTTAAATTCTGTGCGTGTGTTTTTTCGGCAAGTTGTTCACTATTCGAGGATAGTGAAAGATCCAGAATTCTAAATTATTTAGAATAGTACGAGTCTGCTGATACCGTCTAGAACCGGTGAGTCCGTTCAAGATTAATATTTTTATTGAAACGTTCAGTCCTTAAATAAATTTAATTAGATGCATCTAAATTTAACAATACGTAGTGAATAGTAAACCATTCGAATATATAATAAAAAAAACATTTTGGATTGTGAGTAATTATTCGATATTTGACAAGTCATGTGAATGCTCGAAATTGTTGGAACATTTTAAATTTTTTTATAAATTTTCGAATTAGTTATTAGGTTGTTTTAGTTCATAGGTTGTTTAATCTTAATCTGTATTTAGGAAGATACTATTTTGATATTGGTCATAAAAAAAGGGAAACTAAATCTGAATTTGTCAATTTGATAATTGTATATAAACGTTAAATTTTTACTTACATTGGAAGTCATTTAAATTATTTGGAAACGCTGATAGAAACTAAATATATTTAACTAAAGAGGAATTTCATTTTAACTGTGACAATTTGTGGATTATTGGTGACAGACAAGTCATTTATACAGTGTAAATGTCAGAAAGCAATTGAATGGTATTTATAATCTTAGATATACAACCACAAGATATTACTGGATTGAAAATCTAAATATAAATTAAATTTAACAATACTTACAAATTATATAAATTATTTTGATAGCGCATTGAACCTACCCTGAGATAAGAGTGATAGGAGTATTTGTAAAATAAATTTATCTTTCAATTTTGATAGCCGGGAATTTTTGACATACGACGCTTTAAGCCGTGCGTACAATATAATAACATACGGTAATAAAGCCGCATGTACAATATTGTCGCTGCAACGTGGGGCTCTACAATATATTATATATGTGTGTGCTATTTTATTTTTTATATTGCCCACGTTGGGGAGCAAGTTAAATATGATTAACTATGATTATTTTATGTTATTTATGTGTGAATATTTAATATATTTATAATATGAGTCTATAATATATTGATATTTTGTTACAATTAAAAAAAACTTACACTCTTGGGTTTGCTAACTTATATATATTTTACCTGTAATTCCTCCTATTTAGTAGCATGTAGTTTATTGATTCCTAAAACTTTTATTACCTCGGCTGCTCTTATTCATTCACTACTCTTTAACTCAGTAGGGTTCTGGGCATATTATAATAAAATCAACCTTACTTATCAATTGAATATATTTATGTTACTTATTAAAAGATAGAAAAAAATATTTTAAAACATTGAACATTACTCATATGTAAAATATTATTGACTCTTTATTTTACTGTTGGATTCATATACCTCTTATGTGTAAAAATAAATGATTATCCTTTATTATTTCTTAAAATTCTTATATTATAAATAAAATAATGGTTTTCCTATATATATCCAAATGTCCACATTAAACAAACTTTCTGTATATTATAAAAAAAATTCATTCTCTTTGAAAGACGACTTTTGAAGACTCATTTGCATAACTTGGGTGAACCGTTTGTAAACGTTAGATTTCTTAGAAAATTATACGACCACCTGCGTTTTAAAGTTTGTTCAACTATTGTAAACTTTTTTCTGCTTGTTTTCTAAATAGGATTATTGGAAATATTTTAAAAAACTATTTTTAGTTTTATTCGGTACGTGAAATTGGAAGCATATCTGAAATATTTATCTACTCAAATTTGATCTCTTTAAAACATTATTTAACGTATCATAACCATTGTGTAAGTAATAAAAAGAAACTGAAATTAGTTGTGGTTTGTTGTTTAGTGGAAAGTTTTATATATATGATTGGAGAAAATTCAACATGACAGAAATTATACATCTATCTACAAATTTTATAATGGTAAGTTTTTCTTATTACATTTCCTGATATATTATGATCATTTTAAAGAAAAAACTTTTACTACCAGGTATTTATGATTTTACATTTCACTTTATTATTTGGTACCAAATATTTAATTAAACATACCACAGACCTTGTTCCTTTGATGAAATGATGCCTTCAGTTGGATTCATCCATGACGTTTTCCCGCCTTAGGTGGTAATTTTCCTCCGTGTAATTATCTGATGATAATTATTATTCTGCTTTATGTAGTTTCACAGAACTTCGTCCTTGCACTTGTTTTAATTATTAGTTAATTTTTATAGTATAATTTATATCTATTTACACTTATTACTTAAATTTTTATTAAAAAGAAACTGGATAACTTTACACTGCTTCTCGCTTATCCAACAACTGACGCCTAACTAACTATTCCGCGGTCTTTTTCATCTGCCAAACCCTTTCTATTGTTTATAACCGGAAGCTGGCAATGTTCTAGAAAATTCTTTGATTATAGTTCACCTGTCACTTTGTTTATTATTGTTTTTCTGACTTAAACTTATTGTAAACTATTGTTTTTTATTCATTATACACTTATTATCCTTGATTAATTCACTAACATCTTATTATTATTGTCTTTTTTCATGTTATTGTTTATTTGAGATGTTCCGATTGGTCAATGCAATTATTTTATTTTTATATTTCCTACAATCTAAATATTTACACAGTATACATGGATACAATTCATATCTTATTATGTTTGATATTATTACATTTATACATATAAATTAGGTCGGTAATCATTTATTTTTATTCTTGTATTTCATATTCAAATACATTTTATGTTGGTATACTTGTCTCAACTGTTATATTTCGTATAGGTCAATGACATTTCCTGTAATTACAGTTTCCTACTTATTATTATATTTCCTATATATATATTTTGATTAAATATTAACTAACATATCTTATTTATATATTTTTCTAATTCTAAATGTCATTTATTGTTCAATGATTGTAGCATTGTTGATTTTATTATTCCATCCTATTTATTCTTAGAATATAAACAAATGCTCTGGGTGTCTAAGATTCCGTGCAGCGTTACGTTAATTTATTGATCTGCGTTTACTTGTTAGGTTCTGTCTAAGGATGTTTTTTTCTAAATTACCGAATTATATTAAAACTGTTTTACTAATAATTGTTTATGACTTCTTTTTATATTTATTTACTTTCTTTATGATTATGTCCATTGATTGTACTTGATTATATTGTTATATGGATATTTTATTAATTTTGATACTTTATTTTAGGAATTATTTTTTTATTAATAAATATTATTTCTTTATGCTTTATCGGGATTCTATAAATGTTATGTGCTCGTTCTATCTACAACAATATATATATATATATATATATATATATATATATATATATATATATATATATATATATATATATATACGCATATATATATATATATATATATGCGTATTTATGTGTGTATACATATAGTTGTGTAAACCGTATTGCAACATTGCTATGAGCAAGACTCATGCAATACAAAGAAATGTGCTCGCGAATGCACGAAGCTTGCAAGCCAATAACACAAAAAAGGAGAAGAAGGATAAAAAATATCTGAAAAACCCAACTTATCTGCAAGTTACTTTTATCTGACGGATACCTAACTGCTGGATAAAAATTGCAATTGATAAACCGGCCCTGATTCTCTTATTTTCGACGTTATTATTGTTCTAGTTTAGTTGTATTATAGCTGTCGAGTACAGACACAGCTGATAGAGTTGCAAATTTAAGTTCTATTAGGCGACGGTAGGAAAAAAAACAGTTTAGTATCATCGAGATGAAGGAAGTGATTTTGACTGTATAGAACAAAGAGAATATCAGTTTTTAATGTATTAAGACTATAAAAGTCACTCTCTGAACCAAAACAATACCATTATAAAATAATTGCATTATTGAGATAAAGAAGCTAATTGAAGACAAGTGCACGAAACTTATTTCCGAAATGAAATACTAAAATCTATAAAGTATTCAAAGAAGTGAATAGAGATCGACATTTTTAAACTTTTTAAGCAACTGATATTTAAATAGAAAAAGCGACAAATTAGTTTATTATTGGAGAAAGAGGAAATTAAAATATCGAGACGGGAATATCTAAAAAAACGAACGAGACATTGATTAAAGCAGAACACTCGACATCTAATGAATGGGTGATTAAACTGTAGCTACAGAAATACCTCTAGTGGATTGAAAAATCCAACAGAAAAATTAGTAATATATGAATACATAGCATCTTTTCTTTAAAGATTGTACCTTAGAGTATAGTAAAAACAATATTTGTATGCAGTGACTCAACCCTTACTCTAAAGAATCTATCCATAATGTAATATGTATTTGCAGATAAAACCCATTTAAAAAGCTAGATTTATAGTAAACTTGTAAAAAATGGCGAATATTTATATTATAACTGAGTTATTTCGCGAATACTCGGAGTGGTTCTTGAAGAACAAATAAATTTAAACTATTGCGGATTTTAATAATTGCTTATTATAAATATATTTGTAAATTTGTCTATAATTTTTAGGTAAAGTAAGTAAAAACCACCAACCGTTCATTTGTGACATTGGAAATGAAAATGGAAATGAACGGAGAATCATTTGAAAACTGGTTTTTCGACATATTAACCAGTTTAGAAAAAACCGAGTTATTGTTATAGACAATAAATACCCATTTCCATTATAAAAGAATTTGGAAATTCCTAACTACTTCGAGGAAAACAGCTATTCAAAATTGATTGAAAAGTAAAAATACCAAATATGAAAAATATATACTAAAAGCTGAATATGTAGCTATTGTCAAACGGCACAGAGCGAAATACCAAAAATACAGGGTGTCCCAACTAAAATTTGCACTCCCAAAAATTTCGAGTTTTGTTCAAATTTTGAAAAAATGCCAAAACACGTCAATTTTAACCTACAGGGGGTTGCATTTTGATCGTACTTTCAAACTTCTTTTTTCATCCTTCTAGCGCCCAGAACTACCCCTTGAAAAACATTAAATGGCAAGGTGTGTCAAGTAATACATCATTTTGAATCTGCTTTCATTGTCTATGCAACCCTGTTATTTTTTTTATTTTGAATGATTTTCTTTTAGAAAATACGAAATTATTTCAGGATCATTGAGATTTTTTAAATTGCCAATTCTGAACATTCTCGTTCCAAATTTTAACAAGTTTTTTGTTATAGATGGAGAAAAACATGTTCTTATCTACACTAATTGTTGTTTTTAGTTTTTCAAATAACAAAATTTTTTAGTTGAAGGTGATAAAAGGTAAAATTCTCATGTTTATTCACAGTTCTTCTTGATCAATAACTCGGTTATTATTAAAATCCCAATTTATTAAATTATGATTTATTGTACACAAAAAAGGGTTGAATTTGTAAAACTGTACGATCAAAATAATGAGTGTGCTAGACTCTTTAACCCTTTCAATACGACTAGACAATATAAATGTTTTGTACCTTTCGAACTACTGGTTGGAACAAGAATTAGAAGAAATAGACTTAGATTATGGGATAAAAATAAAAATTGACGTGTTAAAACATACACCCAACAGAAACAAAGAAAGAGTTGTATTTTGTGCATAAGTTTTGTTAAACCCGTATAAATATTCTAATAAAACTTTTAAAGACATCGTTGTTTTACAAATTTTCCCACCTTTGTTCTTATTTAATGTTAAACCATCTATCTGGATGGGAGGATACTGGAGGATGGCAAAAATGGTGGGGAGGCGACAGGAGTGGGGGTCGTGGAAACTCGATCGTGGAAGGTAAGGTAATCTAAAATTTTACCTATATGATATGGACGTTGATGGGGTTTTTGCTATTTGAATATTCTTTATACCTTTTCATATTTCATATATTTTAAGTTTATATTATACATGTATGAGAATAAAAAGTATTGTAAATTAATTTATTATATGTATCAAGTATATTACTGTGTAATAAAATGTTTGTTTATTCAATTTTTTTTTATTTTTTTTTGACGTGACTTATATGGTGTTAACAACTGACTGAGCAGGGGTAAAGTCGCCAGCGCTCGGTATGTGCTGTGTGTTTATGCATTCTGTCGTATAGTCTGTGACGTGGGTTAGACTTATACGCAGAATGTTACCTCTTGTCTATACCCCGTCTCCTTCACAATGCCGTTTGTTCGACTTCAATCTGATTAATAATAACAGGGGTATATGCTAGTGCCCTTATGGTATCTTTTTTGTACATACTGTATATAAAAATAATCTACCTATCATAATGCCGTTTGTTCTATGAAAATCTGACCAATAATAGCAGAGATACATGCAGCGCCCTTATGGCATCTTTTTTGTACATCCTGTATAACGATCGAACGTGTCTGAGTCCTATGACATGCGCATAGCAACAGTGGGGTTGCCGATCTCAATGCCGTAATGACCTTGAGGGGTTGCTGACGTCACAGCAATAATGACCTTGGTTTGGTCAAAAAACCTTAGCAATTTCCCATGTTATTTTGCATAAGGAATGGCCCCGAATCCGTGTTGCCTATCTTTCATTTTTCGTTTTATCGATCCAATCGTGGCAGCTGCTCATGACGAGTACATCTTTGATGTCTTTCTATCTAGTAGCTAGTGTACCCTCCTTGCATACAACCATTTCACATTCAGCTCTTTCTAAGCGACCTTCAAATTTTGGTGTATTTTTCCTGTTTATCATGAATGTTCGAACACAAGGAAATATTATTGTATTTAGCAGTAAAATAGATGTAAAAAAGCGGTTGAAACATAATACTACATTAGGGCTTTTTATTGTCTCAGCTAATTTTAGTACAACTCGCTGACCAAGTGTGTCTTGTGCGAGTTCTGTTTCTTTTCCACAGTAGATATTTGTATCATACACGTAGCCTGTGTTAGAGTCGCATCTGGTCCATAACTTTATTCCCCTTTTTACCGGTTTCAAGGGGAGGTATTGTTTTAGAGAAGACTTGTGTTTACATCAGTACATGTGTATTGCCGGCAAACGATTATAGGACATTATGAGGGCACATTCTAAAACAACTTTGATTACACCTGGAGATGTTTCTTGTATATTTTTCTTTTTTAGTTCTCCCAGTAGCTTCAAACGTATATTTGTATAGTGACTTATTTGAATTATAAGACTTTTCGGAAACATTGTGTAGAAACAGTTAATCACAGGAGAATTTTTGTTTACTTTATCTGTGAGCACTGGCTTTTCTTGCGAGAGGATAACATACTTTGGAAAGAAGTTGTCAATATTTCTGGTCCAGTCGAAAATTGGATCTAGAATTTGCGGCTGCTGATGTGCGTCGTCATTTGACAGGTCCAGTTCCTCTCTAAATGATTCGTCAAATTCTTCAGCTTCAGATTCTTCTACTGAGGAGTTTGCTGTAGAGTCAGAGCATACATAGTCTGAATCGGCCCTGTCATCACTGTCGTGAAAAGGATCTGGTGACATGAAATAAATAATGTTAGCTAACAGAACACTGCTACGATAAATATATCCCCCTCTTCATTGCTGCTGGGACATATAAGTCCCAGAAGGCACGCACATACAAAAAACTTGACTAAAAAATGTACATTGTCCTACGTTTTCCTATTATACTAATATCGCTAGCACTAATAATCCACAGAATACGCGAAATAAACTAATAAAAACAACGTAAACATGCAGGGAACAAGTGCTCGAACTACAATCAGCCGGTGTTCGATGTAGACTGAGACAAAACAAATCATATTTTTGTATGTTATCCCCAAGCAAAGACCGGTCCCAATACATTTTAAAGGCGCGTTAAGCGATATAGTATTTTTAGAATTATTCTTGGGATCTATATTGCAGCATTGAAAGGGATAACCAAAACCACGAGGAACAGCAAGGAAATCGTCAGTATGTTACTCATTTAATTAAAAAATGTGAAGAAACTGGCCCTGTTTCAAACAAAAAACATGATCGTGAGTGTCCTATCAGAAACGACGCTGTTGAAGTAACTGTTCCTGTTCATCTTCTAATGGTTGACAGAAAAATCGCTCAAGTATCTGGTGTATGAAAAAGTAGTGTTCAACAGATTGTCAAAAAACATAAAATGTCATCCGAACAAGATGATAATGGTTCAAGAATTGAACGAAGATGATCTGGATCGACGTTTAAGGTAGACGGGCATTTGTCGCACCAGACAGACGGAACGGATGAAAATTTGCTTAAATGTGCGACAAGCATCAACAGGAATCTGCTCGGAGAAATCATATTTGTCTTTTCTTTAACAACATTTCTGTGCATGTGTTAAGTAGAGCTGCGAATTACAATGGATGACGGATTATTCATAACACTGGCTTCAGCAGTATGATGATCTTTCCTCTCTTAATAATTATATCATGGACCTAAATTCGTTTTTTTTGTATTTTTTTCTCCCTTCTTTCTTCAGCTTCAAATGCACATGCAATGGCAAATATTTCTTCATCAGAACTGCTCATTGCAGATCTCAAAAACAAAAAGCCAAAGAGAAATATTTCGTACTATCCCGCTTTTTATTGCACTAAATGAAAATACGGCAAGCAAATCCGAATAGATCAAATATAATGTGCGATTATGACAAAAATATTACTATTCGACCGTTGATACCGATACGTATAAATTCGCGCTTATCTTAGTTTTGCGAAAATTTCACTCAGTGGTTGAATTATGACGCAGGTTCACATTACAACAATTGTTTCTCCGATGAAAGTACGTTTACGTTGAATTGTCAACAGGCCTAATTGTTATAACAAAATGAAAATGTATCCTGTACTGTAATAAATCTATTAAAATGGATTTAGTCTCTATTCACAAAAATATTTCCTTTGAGAAAAGAATGGATAGCTGTAATGAATTCTTTATGAAATGGAATGTTCAATTACTTTCTCGAAAATCGGTAATATTACCTTTAAAATTATATACTGATTCATTATACTACATAATAAAATATTAAATAAATAAAGCTTTTTTTAACAATTTTGTTCTTATAATTAGATCATAGCGAAAAAATTATTTTTTTTATTTGGTGCTCAAACTTTTGTAGAATGTCATTTAGTTTATAGTTAGAATTCAATTAACACAATGTACAACATTAGAAAATTAATTATTGTTCCATTGATATTGAAACTAGGAAAATGATTAAAATATTAGAAACATTACCGAAAATAATCAAAGTACTTTTTAAGCTTAAAATATATATTGCAATTTAAAATTTATACGCGAAAAAGTTATTTTCAATAAGGTAAGGAAAAACGGATTAAAAACATAGATTTTCAAACAGTCTACATTATTATATCAGGTAAACCAAAAAGCCCATGGCACTATTAAAAAACGCAACATAAACATCCAATCCAATATTAGTTTAAAAGAAATAGTAGTTATTAGAACTTCAGACATGCCGTGTCTTTGAGATACTCAGACTTACAGCAACTGTGGATCCATTCTTGACAATTCCCTTATTACATGGTGGTACATTGGCACTGTACCAGGGATGTTGACTATTTTTGGGAAAGTGTGTATTAGTGCCTAATATAGCCGCACATATTTATTGTTATTTTTTTAAATATGACTAAAATTTTAAAAATCATGAATTTTACTTTAACGATAAAATACAAATTAAACAACGTGTGACGCCATTGGCGACGGATAGATGGTCGCAGCGATGTTACTGAAAATCGGACCGATCTTACTCCATCACCCTCGAATATTCGAGAAGCCGCGCGCACGTATATAAGAAGGTTGAGTCAAGTGGGACGGACAGCATTTAGACATTATGCCATTGGTCAGATTCGAATTCAGATCGAGTGCGAAATGTGTATACAGAATGTAAATCGGTGCCTAACGCGCGTATGGAATGTCGACGCAGACGCGATTTGTGAGTATTTAGGTGTTTAGACATCTTTAGTAGTAAATTGAATTTTCAGTCTTAGTTTCTGTTTATCGTTGTTTCGGTAAGATGGCTGCCGTCGACGAAATAACAAATTTACCATCTTGATTTAAATATTTTGAAATAGGTCCAGGAAAGTATAGGGCAAATTTGTTAAATGAGAGTGATGCGAAACAGTGAAAGGAAGAATACGTTTCTTTAACAAATACCAATTGGAGAATATTCAAAACCAAAAGTAATACGCCACATTACATATGCAGGTAGGTGTATAAGTTATTCCGTTAGCAGGCAACTACTCAACTAGTATTAGGTAGGTCGTATATTTTCAACTATCAATTGATATTTCAGTCTAGAATACAATTGTCATCATACATCATATCGTTGAGTGGAACCAAATAAAAATGCAAAAAATGGTAGTTATAGTGCGAAACTTAAAATTGCGATAAAATATACAACCAGAGATACGAGAAAAAATACAAATATGGAAAGGTGAGGCGATTATACGATGTATGTGAGAGGGTGCAGGTTTAAATTTCATATTTTTGCTTACAGGAAGGAATGCCGGACATTATTGTAATTACAAACAATCACAGCCTGACCTCTGCAGAGAGCCTAGGTTATTTACGCCCCATACGTAAAGTGAGAGATGAGTTTGACACCTATTTCGATAGTGGATTGGGAATTACAGAATCTATTCAATATCATGAATCAAAATTAGAATTGAAATATGGTGTGGGAAGCGTTGAGTTGGCCAATGCATTACTAAATCCTAAATATCGAATAGTGTATTTCATTTCTAAAAATGGTGTTGTTTCAGAAAATACAACAAAAACAGAAAATATATGATGAACATGGAATTATTGTACAATTTCAAGAGAACCCATTTGCTATAGTAGTGATAACAAAAATTATGCAACGGGCGCATGCCTTACCATTTTCTAAACATATTGTATTCACAGATAGTACATCTTGCTGTGACTCATTGAATCATCCGTTCACATTTATGCTTACGCCTTGTGAAATTGGAGTCGTTCCTCTAGGCGTCATAATAACTAAGGGACAAACTGAAAATGACTACATTGCCGCATTTCAGCTAATTAAAAGTAACGTACCGAATTCGTTCTGTGGAGAAGGATATCCTAGGATTTTCATGACAGACGATAGTGACGCAGAAAGGAATGCCCTAAAAGTTGTAAGGCCGGAATCTAAAACGCTTTTGTGTCGCTTCCACGTTTGTCAATAGCATTAATAGACTTTTCCTGTACTCTTTAGAAGAATATTATCAGCGTCGGCTTAGGAATTTTATCAATAACCGAGATAGTTCCAATCGTTTTTTTTAAACAAACAACTGAAGAAAATTGAGTATCTACCGAAGGAAAATCTAAAAAAATCCTCTTTTCTTTATGCAGTTCCCAGCAGTGAAAATAATGAAACTTACTATGACGTGGACATTCAAGCTTTTGCAGTTGCGAAGCGGGCAGGCTGGGAAGGTTCTGCAAACATCAAACTGCTATTTTGCATTTCTCCGGAGCCTGTTGTACTAACGCACCGGCAGCTTCTTTAGAAACACGTCTTTCGATGGCAAAACTTGCCGTTGGTGATAATATCCAACCGTTGTCGTTTTACGAGCCTTTCGTTTCACAACCATAAACAAGCAGTGGCATTGCAACCGAAAGCGAAGAAATTCTATCTCAACCAAATAATTTAGTTTCCACAAATGCCAATAATAATGAAGAGGAAGGAATACTTCCAAATGCAACTGAAATGGCAAGAAGTACTGAGGACTTCAAAAATTTTCAAAATGTCATTGATTTATTGCTCGCCAAAAATAGTCAATTTGGTACCAGCACAACAACCGTCAAAACGTTTTGCCGAAGATTGAAGAAAGTGGCGACAAGTACAGGTTGGGAAAGTTTTTTGTGCACCACTGGAACTTCATGTGCCCAGCACTACAGGCAAAAGTCTAGTATCAAAGTACAGCCTACAGCATTAAGCAGAAGAAATGTCGGCATAACAAGGGGAAGCAAAAGAAGACCTTTAGGCCGTCCAGCAAGTGCAGAACCTACCAAAAAAAGTCTTAAGAAGAAACATAATCTCTCACAAAATGTGACTCGTATTCAACCAAATGCAATTAAACAAGGATCATCGCACTAAATATTTCATTTGTGTATTATCTATCTATTTTCCACATATTCGCGCGTTTTTGCTGGCATTTCAGGTGGCCCAACAGCATATCTGCATGCGCAAACTGTGTCGACATTCCATACGAGCGTTTGGCACCGATTTACATTCTGTATACAAATTTAGCACTCGAACTGTGATTGGTACTGAATTCAAAATTGACCAATGGCATTGCCCTAGGTACCAAGTAGATGTACATAATGTCTAAATGCGGACGGGCAAAGTTGGTTAATAATTCTTCTAGTGTGCGGTAAGCACCAATTTTAAAACCTTTTTAAGTGAAATACTCGGTGAAATATGTCTTCGCAGAAAAGAAAAATAACTAACGAACATCAAGTTTATAATGACCGTTGGGAATCAGACTATTTAATCACGAAAAACAATAATAAACTTCAGTGCATTGTTTGTATGCAAGTAATATCAGTTCCCAAAGAATATAATATGAAACGACATTACACTACGTTGCACGAGAAAACGTTTCAGCAATATACAGGGGAGTCAAGGAAGGCTATCATTACGGATTATAAGAAAAAACTAAAACAAACAACGTTTTTTAAAAATCTCACGCTAATACTAAGTACAGTATTGTCGCTTCTTATGAAGTAGCGCTGGAAATTATCAAAGCAAAGAAACCTATTAGTGATGAAGTGCTTATTAAAAATTGTACAATCCCAATGGCAAAACAATTCAATGAATAAAAAATTGCCGAAAAATGCAAATGAAAGCACTGATCTGTCCGACATTAGCCAGCTTGTAATTTTTATCCGAACCATTCACAACGACTTCAGTGTAGCTGAAGAGATGCTTAATCTTATTCCTCTCCATGGTACAAACAAAGGTACGGATATTTTTGAAGTTGTAAATAAGGTGATTTCAGACCACGGAGGATTCGATAAATGTTCCTGTATTGTCACTGATGGAGCCAGAGCTATGGCAGGAACTGAAATTGGATTTGCAGGACTCTTAAAACAAAACAACATTAACTGTCCTGTGATACATTGTACTGTTCACCAAGAGGCCCTGTGTAGAAAATCCTTACATCTAATGAATGTCATGAAAGTGGTTGTTAAAATAACCAATATGATTCGAGGGGACAATCGTGCTTTGACTCATAGAAAGTTTCGTGATTTTTTAGCCGAAGTAGATGCTGCATATGGGGACTTGTTACTTCACACCGATATTCGTTGGTTAAGCACCGGAAACTGTTTGCAACGATTCTCCGCTTTACGCAAGGAGATACCTATTTTTCCTGAAGATGAAGTAAAGTCTAACACTACGGAACTGGAAAATCAAATGGTAGATGCACAATTTTAAGCAGATCTTGCATTTTGAGCAGACCTGACATCTCACCTTAACGAAATGAATTTGAAGCTACAAGGAAAACAGCAGAATATTGCCAACTTATTTGGACACATAAATGGATTTAAAAGTAAAATTAAGCTTTTAAAGTCTTAGCGTTTTAAATGAAACTTACTGTTTCTGGCTAATTCCACAATATATTGAAAAAATGTTGAAATTTCTAAAAAAATGACAATTGTTTACATTTCATTTGATGCCTACCTGATGTTTAATAGTTATTTTTGGCTAGACCAAGAGGTAACCTACCTTGTGATTGACTTAATATACATTAATAGAAAAAAGAAGAAGATATGATATTACAAATATTAAAGCTTAGATATTATTAGTCCTATGGGAATATCCTGGATATCATTTTTCTCAATTAAGATCAGTATAACTGTACAATGATATAGAAAACCAAGAAAACTATATCTGCTGTTCTTTACAATTATCACTTAAAAAGACAGTTTAAAAGTGGAGAACTCCCTAGATTTATCTGTTCATTGACGACTTCATATTGTGGGCTTCTCAAGTGTCTTTTAATTTCCAATTCTTCAAGGAAATCCAGTTCTTGTTTCTTATCACAAATATGTAATACTTCTAGTTCTGTGTTATTTGTCAATGAATGATTGGTGTCAAGTAGATGTTTTGCGTAGTGGGATTTATCTGGTTGTTTTAATCTGTATGCTCTTAAGTATTCACTATATCGAATTTCAAAATTTCTAAGGGTCTGACGCAAATAGACAGCATTACATTCTGGACATTTCAATTCATATATACCTGATTTCTTCAATGGTGATATTTTTGTTTATACATTTAACAATTTTGTACTAGCATTACTATCTGTTTTAAAAGAAATCCATGACCGGTAACTTTAAGTAAAAATCAATAGAATCCTAATTATTAATTTTATTTATTACTTTTCCCCCAACCTATCTAATATGCGAGAAAAGTATTAGTTTACCCCAAAAAACCTCTTTTTTTAATTATTTTTACATTTTTCATCAAGAACAAGACGAAAAAATGGTTTTTAGGAAAAAAATTCTGTGGGTATGTGGTCGTTGTCGTCGACTACTTTTCGTTACATGTCTTGTTAGCACGATACAGCCTCCGGAGTGCCACAAGTCGCCAATTTTATGATTGAATATTGTTCAGGACATCTCATAGATGAACCACATTGATTTTCAGCTCAACAGAGTCAGTACAACGGGTGCTATGGTACTTGACGTTCGGCATTTTTGTCATGTTTTGAGAAATTTCAGTTTCTTGGCACAATACAGTCTCCTGAGCGCAAGAAGTCACCAATTTTAGGATTGAATATTATTCAGGACATCTCACAGATGAACCCTATTGATTTTCAGGTTACCAGAACCAGTACAACGGGTGCTATAGTACTTTAAGTACGACAATTTTATTATTTTTGGACAAATTTCAGTTTGTTAGAATGATACAGCTTCCGGAGTATATACAAGTGACCAATTTAATGATTGGATATTATTCAGAGCGTTTCAACGATGAACCCTATTGATATTCAGCTCGCTAAAGCCAGTAGAACGGGTGCTATGGTACTTGAAGTACCAAATTCAGTTTGTTAGCACGATACAGCCTCCGGAGTGTATACAATTGACCAATTTTATGATAGAATATTGCCCAGAGCGTTTTATAGATGAACCTTATTGATTTTTAGCTCACCAGAACCAGTACAATGGGTGCTGTAGTACTTTAAGTAAGACATTTTTGTGATGTTTTGAAAAATTTCAGTTTGATGGCACCATACAGTCTCCCGAGTGCAACAAGTCACCAATTTTATGATTGAATATTAATCAGGACATATCTTGATTGATTTTAAGCTTATCAGAATCAGTACAACGGGTGCTATGGTACCAAATTTTTGTCATTTTTGGACAAATTTCAGTTTGTTAGAACGATACAGCTTCCGGAGTACATACAAGTGACCAATTTTATGATTGAATATTATTCAGAGCGTCTCAACGATGAACTCTATTGATATTCAGCTCACTAAAGCCAGTAGAACGGGTGCTATTGTACTTGAAGTACCAAATTTTTGTCATTTTTGGAGAATTTTCAGTTTGTTAGCACAATACAGCCTCCAGAGTGTATACAAGTGACCAACTTTATAATTGGATATTTTTCAAGGTGTATCATAGATGTACCCTATTGATATTCAGCTGACTAGAACGAGTACAGCGGGTCATGTAGATCCAGATATACTACATTTTTGGTTATTTGGGAGAAATTTTGGTTTGTTAGCACGATACATCCCCCCTGACATTTTTATGATAGAATATTGTTCAGGGTATCTCACAGATGCGGAAAAGTTAGTTTTAATCTTTAAAACCGTTTATTTTTTATTAGATCTTCAGCATATATAGGCTATAGTGTTGAATCCATAAATCAATTTTTCGAGATAGGTTTTTTATTTCTAAATTAGCGTAATTATACTTTCCACGACGACCTGCCATTGGACGTTTCTCAAAAAATACAAAATATTCAATTTAAAATTTTGTATTAGTGAGTTTTTAGATTTAAAATAGTACTATTTTGACAGAGCTTTCGGTTATACCTAAACTTGATATTAAGTTTGTTATGTTAAATGGAACACCCTGTATATTTTTACATATTGGAATTCCTAATTTTAAATCAAATTCGACCAAGAGGATACATACACGTATGTTCTATTAGTAACATTTTTCATTAACTGGATTAATAAAAGAATAACTTTCATCATAAACCTCCCTTTCCTAAATCCGTCTTGGTAGTCTTCGATCTGTCTTTTCATTATATCTATTTTGAATTATTGTTGTATGCAATGTTCAAGAGCTGAATGCCTACGTAGTTTTCACATACTATGGTATCACGTTTCTTACATTTTAGGGATTTATAAATCTAGTTCCATTCTTTTTGCATAATTTCTTCCCATATTTTCTCAATTAGACAGCACAATCTTAACAACCCTTCGTCCCTCTTCTATCTTATTTGTTTGGCCAATTATTGCCGCGTTTCCTGGTTTATTATCCGTAATCTATAGGTTTTCAATCATCTTTCCTCTTTATTTATTTAATGCACAAAGCCTTTAACGTTTTCCAACTTTGGTTTGATATCTTTGATGTGAATTCTATCGTATTTTTTACCGTTTTTGTCTCTTACTTTAGAAATCATGCATTTGCAGAAATATGTCTACCCCTTAATAAATTATCCAGGAAAAATTTGAAATTTAATTGGTCTTCAGAGTGTGAAAATTCATTTCATATTTTGAAAAAAGCATTAATATCACCGATCATATTAAAGTATCCAGATTTTAACAAACAATTTATCTTAACCACTAAAAATAGCGAGACTAACAAACCCACCATTTTAAAAGAATTACTAACAATACATTGAGGAATTAACCACTTTAAATGTTATTTATATGGAACTCAAAAGTTTATAGTTAAGACAGACCAAAAACTATTGACACATCTATTTTCAATGAAAGGCCCAACTTCAAAATTGACACGAATCAGATTAGATTTAGAAGAATACAACTTCGAAATACAATACTCGAAAGGAAAAGAAAACTACGTAGACTGTATGTCAAGAATTTCTATAGAAGAGCTTAGGGAATTTATATATAAATAACTCTCACATATTAGCCATCACAAGAGCACAAACTAGAAAGAAGAAAACATGAGCAGAAAAGGATCTTGTACGTGAAAAAGAGGCAGAGGAAATGCCATTAGAAAACCCTTCAGTACTAAAAGTATTGAATAATTTAGAAGCGCATAAATTGCCCATCCTATATTTTGAAAATAACCGTGTTTCGCTGAGGTCAGAAACACAACATCGACTTAGGGCGAGCGTTGGAGAAACTTGATAAGCTGTCGATAAAGAAGGGAATAAAGAAAGTGAAAATTTATGAAAATGATTACATTTTTACAAAGTGCACAATAAAAGAATTTATAGAAGAAGGTAAAAGAGAATTGAAAAATGTACAAATAGTATATGTAGCGTTCCAAAAGTAGTGGAACAGCAAGAAGAAATAATGAAGATCCTAGAAAGATATAACAATGATCCAATTTTTGGAGGACATTTAGGAAATAACAGACTTTTAAAGAAGATAAGAGCGAATTTTAGATGGAAAAACATGGAGATAGATGTAAGAGCATATGTTAAAAAAGTCATGAGTGTCAAATAAATAAAGCTAAACCACAACACAAAGAGAAATTTGTCATAACAGACACGTCAATCAAACCATTTGATATAATATATATATATATATATATATATATATATATATATATATATATATATATATATAAATGTCAGAAAACATTAAAAATAATAATTTTAATCGTTTGCGTTGAATTTCGGGATATTGATACCTATATAAAATAAAATAGAATTGTAGTTAGTATGTAAATGTATATAGTAGTATAAGAAATATTCGGAGTAGTTATTTTGAGAAAATCATAAATGGTCATGACAAGAGATGTCAAGGGATTTTTGACAAGACGAGATTTTTTTGAGAAGAAATTAAAAAAGGTATTATCGTTCGAAAAAGAAGTGTTCAACTACGAACATATTGATTCATAATAATAGAAAAGGAGAGATTTATCAGACAGTAACAAAATTTGAACGTGCAGAATAGAAAAGAAAGAAGCCTGATAACAGAAGATTGGATAGTGCGTATGGACATTTAACCGGTTGTGGACAGAGTGATAAGGTCAGACATTCGAGAATACAATAGAATAAAGAACACTTTCATTATAATTGAGTACTCAAATTTTGACAGACATTTATTGGACTAATTATTAGACATCAATTAGTATAAAAAAACGGAATTTAATTTATATGTACATTTTAGTAGGTATCAACATCGATTTATATTTTTCACATGCATTATAGAACAGGGAATAATTAGAATCTTGTTTTATTGATTTATGAGGAATGAAACCTTCACAACCTGAGGTTTTATAGAGATAGTATTCGATTGAGCTGGCAAAATGATTAAAGGTTAATTTTTAGATGTATAATATAACATTACAATATATATATATATATATATATATATATATATATAACAAAAGTATTGGTACGTTTGACTGATGAATATTAACAAAATATGTTCATCAAGAACTGGGTGTAGCAGTCAACAGTGGGGCTGGTGAGAAATCAAACAATTTTATTATTCATCAAGCTTTCAACCCTTGTTTGGGGTCTTCCTCAGGATGACTACAAATATTATATATTTAAAAACAATACGTTACAAAACATAGTCGTACTTACTAAAATGGATTGTCAGATCGACTATACCATAAAAGTTGGAAACAATAAAAACTCCATAAACAATATATACATTTAAAAAACATTTAAAAATAACATAAAA
This sequence comes from Galeruca laticollis, assembly GCA_963921935.1. Taxonomy (NCBI): domain Eukaryota; kingdom Metazoa; phylum Arthropoda; class Insecta; order Coleoptera; family Chrysomelidae; genus Galeruca; species Galeruca laticollis. The sequence continues at coordinate 136,190,766 of OY998180.1, forward strand.
ACCGTTACAAACAATAACATTGTACTGATTTAGAAATTATTATCGGATCAAACACACAATGAATATTACATTTTAAGATGTTAGAAATTAACTGATAAAACTCCAAATGAAAACAAATGATAACAAATGGTAAAAGTGACAATTAGCATGGAACAACACGGTGAGCACGGAACAACACAAAATGGCCTTTAACTAAAATGCAAACCAGCGAACACTACATTAACGAAGATGTTATGCCTTGTTAGTGTGCTGTGTTAGGGGAAATATTTTAGGAATTTTGTTCTTATTATTCTCATACTCCAAAATGTAATTAAAACTTTAACTCCTTCGAAATCCATATCATGTTGTGATTCAATAACATGGGTCGACAGAGCGCAAGACGGCCTTCCCAATCTGCAATCGCTTTTGTGAGATGTTATTCTACCCTGCAAAAGCCTTGAGGTTTGTCCAATGTATGCTTTATGACAATCCTTGCAATTGATCTTATACACAACATTGGAACTTTCTAACGGTTTGACAGAAATCGTGATTTGAAAATGCTTTACAATATATTTATTGATAATTCTTATCCTTCTAAACTTCTCAACAACATTATTTTCAGTTCTTCTTTTCCAATCTAACGTCGGTTGGCTATAGTTAAGAGTTCTAATGTTGATGATATACGTGAAACAGATATGAAATTTGTTTCCTTACCTTATATCAATGATCTGACTCCCAAACTTATTTCTGTTTTGAAACACATTCCACATGTTAAGATTTCAACGAGGAATGTGAAAACTGTAGGTTCCCTGTTTACCCGCACCAAAACTAAAGTCAAACCGTTAGAAAGTTCCAATGTTGTGTATAAGATCAATTGCAAGGATTGTCATAAAGCATACATTGGACAAACCTCAAGGCTTTTGCAGGGTAGAATAACATCTCACAAAAGCGATTGCAGATTGGGAAGGCCGTCTTGCGCTCTGTCGACCCATGTTATTGAATCACAACATGATATGGATTTCGAAGGAGTTGAAGTTTTAATTGGAGAAAATAACTACTATAAAAGGATTTTCTTGGAGATGGTGTTTATTAATAAAATTGAAAGACCCCTCAACACTAGATCAGATACTCAAAATCTGAGTCTCATCTATAATTACATTTTGGACTATGAGAATAATAAGAACAAAATTCCTAAAATATTTCCCCTAACACAGCACACTAACAATGCATAACATCTTCGTTAATGTAGTGTTCGCTGGTTTGCATTTTAGTTAAAGGCCATTTTGTGTTGTTCCGTGCTCACCGTGTTGTTCCATGCTAATTGTCACTTTTACCATTTGTTATCATTTGTTTTCATTTGGAGTTTTATCAGTTAATTTCTAACATCTTAAAATGTAATATTCATTGTGTGTTTGATCCGATAATAATTTCTAAATCAGTACAATGTTATTGTTTGTAACGGTTTTTATGTTATTTTTAAATGTTTTTTAAATGTATATATTGTTTATGGAGTTTTTATTGTTTCCAACTTTTATGGTATAGTCGATCTGACAATCCATTTTAGTAAGTACGACTATGTTTTGTAACGTATTGTTTTTAAATATATAATATTTGTAGTCATCCTGAGGAAGACTCCAAACAAGGGTTGAAAGCTTGATGAATAATAAAATTGTTTGATTTCTCACCAGCCCCACTGTTGACTGCTACACCCAGTTCTTGATGAACATATTTTGTTATATATATATATATATATATATATATATAAAATATATATAGGGAAGCCAAAGCGAGAGTTAGGATATATGAGGGCACACCAGAATTCCCCACCAGCAGAGGAGTTAGACAAGGAGACGCAATATCACCAAAGTTATTTACAGCAACATTAGAAAGCATCTTCAGAAAACTGGGCTGGAACAACACAGGTCTGAATATAGATGGAGAATACTTGAACCATCTAAGATTCGCTGATGACATCATCCTAGCGAGTAACCCTGACGAAATGCAACAACAAATAAATGAATTGAATGCAGCAAGCAACGAAGTAGGCCTTAAAATAAATTTGAGTAAGACCAAGATAATGTATAACGAATTGATAAACGCACAAGAAATAACAATTAATGACACTGCCCTGGAAATAGTAGAGGAATACATATACCTGGGTCAACTAATACACATATCAGGCTCTCTACTTCCAGAAATAAACAGAAGAATCAAATTAGCATGGAGAACATTTGGACAGAACTCTATCATCTTCAAGTCTAGAATGTCACTCCGTTCGAAAAAGACAGCGTTTGATCAGTGCGTACTACCAGTATTAACATACGGCTGTGAAACCTGGACCCTGAAAACTGATATCATTAGAAAACTCCAGGTAACGCAGAGGTCTATGGAACGATGCATGCTTGGAATAACAAGGAGAGATAGGAAAAGGCTTGATTGGATCAGACAAAAGACTCAAGTGATAGATGTCATAAATAGAATCAGATCCCTAAAGTGGCAATGGGCGGGGCATCTCGCTAGAAGGACAGACGATAGATGAACCACAAAGATAACGCAATGGTATCCCCGAGGCGTGAAAAGACCAAGAAGACGCCCCAACTTAAGATGGGAAACTCGCAGGATCAATTTGGGGCCGCATAGCTAGCAATAGACAACAATGGGCCCACATGGAAATGGAATATATAAATATGTAAAGGGAGGCTACACCATAACAAAATGGTTGAATAAGCTGCATATGATGATGATATATACACAATAAGTCCATTTACGGAACGTAGCAACGGTAATAAGTACTGTATAACAATATTATGTGAGCTCACGAAGTACGCAGTAATGATACCAGTTAGTAATAAAGAAGCTCAAACAGTAGCTAAGGCAATATTCGACAATTTTATACCGAATTATGGATTAATGAAAGAGATACGATCAGATCAGGGAACAGAGTATAAAAACGAGATAATGAATAAATTAGCAGAATAAAACACAATTTTTCTATGGCGTATCACCACGAATCAATTGGAAGCTGTGAGAAATTACACAGAACATTCAACGAGTATGTTAGGAATGTTTGCATATTGTTATAATACAACACCCAGTACATATCATGGTTATACTCCATTTCAACTATTATATGGTAGGAAATCGAATATACCCGAATTTTTAAAGAAGGGAATACAACCATGTTATAATTTTGAAAAGTACAGTAACGAATTGAAATACAAATTGCAATACGCCCACGAGCGACCTAGAGAATTTTTGCTAAAACATAAGACAAATAGGGACAAAAATAGTACATATCATGGTTATACTCCATTTGAACTATTATATGGTAGGAAATTGAATATACCCGAATTTTTAAACAAGGGAATACAACCATGTTATAATTTTGAAGAGTACAGTAACGAATTGAAATACAAATTGCAATACGCCCACGAGCGACCTAGAGAATTTTTGCTAAAAAATAAGACAAATAGGGAGAAAAATAGTACATATCATGGTTATACTCCATTTGAACTATTATATGGTAGAAAATTGAATATACCCGAATTTTTAAACAAGGGAATACAACCATGTTATAATTTTGAAGAGTACAGTAACGAATTGAAATACAAATTGCAATACGCCCACGAGCGACCTAGAGAATTTTTGCTAAAAAATAAGACAAATAGGGAGAAAAATAGTACATATCATGGTTATACTCCATTTGAACTATTATATGATAGGAAATCGAATATACCCGAATTTTTAAACAAGGGAATACAACCATGTTATAATTTTGAAGAGTACAGTAACGAATTGAAATACAAATTGCAATACGCCCACGAGCGACCTAGAGAATTTTTGCTAAAAAATAAGACACATAGGGAGAAAAATAGCAAAGTGATAGCTTCAACAACTCAATTCAAGATAAGGGACTTAGTCCTGCTTAAAAAGGCTGAAACTCGACCCGCAGACTTTGTTTGTATAATAGTCAATAGTTAGCTTATAAACATGTATAAATAAAACAAATAACAGATATTGATAAATGGAAACAAGTAGTGTATACAAGACAATTAAGTGAACACAGTAACGTAAAGACGTTAAAACGCGGAAAATAACCAGGATAATTTCCCGCTACTGGGGAAGGATGGTGTAGTGAATCCCTATAATTAATTTAGGCATTATAGAAATTGAAAACCTGCAGGTCATAAGACAATTAATATTTTAAATTAAAAGTTATTTCACGTGTATTGTAAACAGTGCGCGATGATACGTATATACAATCCAAATTATAGTTTATGCAAACACAGAGTTCAGCCATGGAAATCACCTTGACTGAAATCACGTCACCTTGACTGAAATCACGCCACCTTGACTGAAATCACGTCACCTTGACTGAAATCACGCCACCTTGACTGAAATCACGCCACCTTTACTGAAATCACGTCACCTTGACTGAAATCACGTCACCTTGATCTCTATAGACTATAAGCCGTTGACCAGCTGATTGCAAAAAAGTAGTAGTCGTAGTAATAGTAAATAACTATGACGTAGGTTAGTGTTACTCATCGTATCCTTAATATATATATTCGCATTGCATCGTTATGTAGAATTAAAGTTCCGAACATTTTATAGTTATGCGATAGTAAGTGTAACGTATTCCGCTCAATGTAAGTACAAGTTTTAGTTATAATAAACCCACCAATGATTTTTGTATGAAGACGTTTTATTGATTCCGTTCCTGCTACGAGGTTCAACGGTCGTGACACGAACCTATTCCTGTGGGGAATTGGTGTCAGCGCTCCAGGGCACATTCACCACATCACATACATAGAACGAAAAATATTTAATCGATCGAATTACATAGTCAAAAGGTTTTGTAAAAAAATATTGATTGATATTTTTTTAAATTATGGAACTATGAACTTTACCCGTGCAATAAATTAAATAAAAACACAATCCAACCAACGGAATTGAAATAACTATCAATTAGATCAGGCAAGTTAGGAATGTACCAACCAACAATTAATTAGATTTACAACTCTAATAAGCAATCTTACACTGCACACAAATAATTTAAATTTTTACAGTAACACAAGGATTGCTAATTATGTTTCTGACCTAGGTATTGCCGGGTGCCATCTGAGGATTCCAATGGAAAATTCGACATTTTTAACCTCCTCCAGAACGTTTCGTAAATTGACAGCGATATATGTTATTTACCGTAATTTTAAAAATTCATGTCAAGCAAAAAAAGAAATTAGCACATTTTGGTGCGATTAGTTTTCATAATTTTCGACATGTATTATAAGAACAAGTGAATGCGTTGAACTTAATTCTTTATACTGTGATAAAGCAACATCCTACAGCACTGCAATAAACTGATATAATGATTTCAATTGTGTTCCAAGGTTCGCTTCAGGACGAATTCCGTGAAGATAGTCCAAAACTGGTGCCATAGGTATCTTTGGGCGTTAGTTTAATAAAAGGTTCAATGAATATTTGTGCGTAAAAAATGTTTGCTTTTGATCCCACATAATTGTACAATTGGTGTAAGCAAATAGACCTTCCAAGACAAAAGGAAAGAAATACATCGAAGCAAATTGTTGCCTATTTCTTCAACATTACTGTTCATATGGCCACAGCGGTACAGTGGCATTAGTCCAACGCAGGTACACGACCATTTGTTTTCCAGACAAATTCGAAAAAAGCAGCAGGGAAGAGACATACCATTCTTCATCATGACAATGTAAGCTGTTTCACATTATCGAATTGATGCGTCATCCTTCATACAAGTCTGATTTGACACAAAACGCAAATTTTATTACCTCAATCAGAGTGAACAAAGTGCTTTGATGCGTGGTTCAATCTCATGTAAAAGTATATTGATCTTCATTGAAAATATTTTCAAAAACAATAAAACCAATATCTTTTTTCATTATTAGGCTAGAAATATAATTAGCAACGCTCGTAACTTTTACTCTATTTAGGCTTTGGAATACCTGTGTTAAACACTAAAAAATAACACATGCTCAAGTTTCATTACCACATACCGTTGGCAAATATGACAGATATCGAAATAGGTAAAAGTCCAGCTTTTGGTGACATTAATAACGTGATAAATTCAATGCAGCAAATATCATTAATAAATGAACAAAAAATAGTTCTAACATTTCAATACTCATTAGTTTATTGCCACAAAAATTAATATCTACACTAGTAAATATTTGCTGTACTTGATAAGAGAGTGGAAGTTAAATTCAAAGTTTTCAAATACTAAATCTACATATGAATTGGAACCAATGGACGGTTACCATTTTTAGATTAGAATAGCGATAAAGTATGAAAAGATCGCTATAAACAAATATACCCCAGTTTATTAATTTCATTGTATTTAAAATAAAAATGTATCCATATTGTCATCAGTTGTTTTAAGCAATTTAATAAGTGTAAAAAATAGCGAAGCACACCAAAATACATTTAGTCTTTATGTATGTCAAAAACAAGCTAATGATGCAAAATGGCTATCATGTCAACAATGTGTACTAAATGAACAAAAAAATCGAAATTGTAATATATGTATCACTAGAAATTTTAAATCACTTTATTTATTGAGCCCACCAAGTATATTTGTCATATCAAAATGATTTTAAACCGATATATAATCTCTACATTTTTGTTTTAAAAAAAGTACTTTTTTTGCTATTGTAGTAGTTTTCATTAAATTTTGTTCATGTTTACTATTGAAACGTTAGTAAGGAACATTTAACGTTTGTAGATGAAATTTTTTTATAAACAACCTCTAATCTGTTTGAAAATAAATATTTTTACCGTTTCCAAGGGAAAAAAACAATTTCTTTCCTGGCTGTATACCGCGATGAATATTGAATTACATGTTTGTGAAAGTTTAGTGGATTCGGATAAAAAATAATAACTAGTTTGACTCTTTTATTTTATTCGCCAACGTTTTGGTGCAATTCGTCATCTTCTTCAGGGCTACAAAAACATTTTATATATTGTTACAACCTTGTGACCTGGATTGATTCATATTTTTATGTGAGTTTTTCCTCTACTATTGTTAAGCTTTTGTTCAGTGTAGCCTTGTTTTTGAATTCTAATTATCATCTGTATGTTCCAATTTATTGTGAAACTGTATTTTTATTGTTCGGTATTGTTTTTGTAGCCCTGAAGAAGGTGACGAATTATACCGAAACGTTGGCGAATAAAATAAGAGTCAAACTAGTTATTATTTTTTATCCGCTTCCACTAAACTTTCACAAACAAATTTTCATTCGGATACGAAGCATCATTGCATTGAATTACATTTTCTTGGAAAGCGGAACAGTCATCGATTCCCCTTTTTGATTGAAATGTATTTCACTATTCGTCGCGACGTATAGCCAGATAACTAAATGTTTTTTTTTCTTTCAGAAAACGTTGAATGTTTCAAGTAGACTTTGATTGAAATATACTTGTTCCTTAATTATTAAATTATATTTTAACATTTGCTACAACAGAAAAAACGCATGCAATGTAACAACATAGCAACAAATACTGATTTCAATCAATCTACCATTCATTTATAATTGACATTTACTGCAATGATTGTGTGGCACGTTGTGAATAAATTTAAAAAAAACCGACTTAATATTAATCATGAAGAACTTTTTAAATAGACAATACCAGCAATTATTCATATGATATAAAACAAAGCGAATAACTGAATTTTTCTAAATAAAAAGGTACTTTTAAAAATCCACTCTAAGTGCTTACAGCGATCGAGGATCCATTCTTTCCAATCCCTCCGATTTTTAAACTTTCGATAAAAGATAAAAATACTTGGAAATAGCCTAAATAGAATGCACTACACATCACGTGGGCCATATAAATGTCAAATCCAAAAAGTGATACCTAGAAAACAACGTCAACTAAAAACATTTAAGCAACAAAAAATCCAAAGATTCTTCAACCTTCCAAATCGAAAAATTATATATTTTATAATTTCCACAACAGATTAATTAAAATATGCATCGAATCATATAAATTTTTTTGAAAAATAAAACTTTCTCTCAACAATTTCTTTTTATCATAATTCTATTTTAATAATTTAAAGTTCAAGTTAAGTTAACACATTAACATCTTAGTCGTTATTCACGTATTTAAAGAGACTGATAAAATATAAATTTGTAATAATGAAACATACTTAACAGGGTGGACAACTTCAAGTGATGTGACAACGGCTTTACTACAGATAGTTTACTAGAATAACAGGGATAAGCAGATAATTGGGAATTAGTTGTTTTAATATAAACTAGCTAAATATTTATACGGATATAGAGCTCAACTGGAGAGAACACATGAGCAAAACAAATAGACATCAAAATGAAAGAAATATACTGGTTGCTTGGAAGAAAATCACGAATATCATTAGAAAACAAAATACTATTGTACAATGCAGTAATTATTCCAATATAGACCTATGGTATCGAGTTATGCGTCTGTGTCAGCAAGTCAAGCATCACTTTAATACAGAGAGCACAATCAAAAATCTTAAAAGTATAACAAATGCTCCATGGTATAAAGCATGATCAGCAGACCTGAAGTAGGAAAAAAAGTGGCATTCTCAATGATGAAAGCACCTACAGGACAATGACAGAATTAACTAGTCTACTAGCCAGAAAAATAGCTTATAGCCGGAAAGTAATTGAACATTTTAAATTTTTGAAAGTGAATAATTGTCAATTGTTAAACACGCTCAAAAATTTGTTGAGATACTGAGAGAAAACGATTAAAATAAAATAGTAAATACGCAAACGTTGGGTGGAATCAAAAATGTATATGCTTAGATGCATTTCTACTTCATCAATATCAACATATATTTTCTTTCATGTTAAAAACGCTAGATTCAAATGTAATTTTATAAACTTAAAATGTTTCTTTTCAAAATTTGCACCTGTTTTATTTGCAATACAATATAACAATGGTACAATTTAAATTAATTGAAAAACTTAATTTTCATTACAAATTATTTTATATAAATAAAACTACACTCAAGATGGGAAAATATTAAAATTTCAGATAGGAGTTATTGATATTTGATTAAGATCTTTTTATGTACGCATAACAAAACAATATCAACGCTTTTATAAACATCACCAAAAAATGAGAAAATGAATGCAGGTCGTTAATTACATAAGTGATCTGTACATTTTTGTGTGTAGCTTATATAAGTCTTACTGACAGGATGAACCTAATTTTCACGAATAGATTTAGATTCGCATTGCATTTTAAATTATCAGCTTTCAGTATCTATGAAAAAATAGTATTTACAATGTTTTACATAAATAAGCCAACAGCAAAAGCAAATATATCAGTCATCTAGTATCAAAACCGGTTAAATCACATTTTTCAGGAACAAAAAAATAACAAACTATATTGTTTTATTTCATCGTACAAAAAAATAAATTTGAAGCTTATAGTTTTTCGAAAAACTCTATAAATAGTTGATGTAAATATTACATCCTAAAAATATGATCTCAATCACATTTGTGTTTTTTTCATTCTTACTTTTGGATAAGCTGTTTTGAAACAAATTTTGGATTTAATCGCTTTTGAAATGAACTAGTTGATTTTTAAAAGAACAAAGAGGATCTTTAATTTTAGGAATATATTATTATAAAAATAAACGAGTTTTAAGATTAAAACTAGCTTTTCCGCACTCCGGGGCTGTATCTGCTAAAATGTGGTGTATTTGGATTTATAGGACCCGTTGTACCGGCACTGGTTGGTTTATCTATGAGACACCCTGAGCAATATCCAATCATAAAATTGGTCACTTGTTTACACTCCGAAGGCTGTATCGTATTAACAAAGTGAAGTTTCTCCAAAAATTTAGTATATCTGGATTTATAGGACCAGTTATACTGACCCTGGTGAGCTAAAAATCAATATAGGTCATCTGTGAGACGCCCTGAACAATATCCAATCATAAAATTGGTTACTTTTATAAACTCCAGAGGCTGTATCGTGCTAAAAAACAGAAATTTCTTCAAAATTGCAGTATATCCGGATTTATAGAACTCGTTTTACTGGCCATGGTGAGCTTAAAATCAATAGAGTTAGTGTTTTTAAATGAAACTCAAGGTCTCTAGTTAATTCCACAATATAATACAAGTTATTGAAAATTCTAAAAAATTGACAATTGTTTCGATAAATCAATATCATCGTCAGAATGACAGAAGTTACATTTCATTTTATGCCTACCTGATGTTTAGTAGTTATATTTTTGGCTAGACCAAGAAGTAACCTAACTTGTGATTGGCTTAATATATGTTTATAGAAAAAAGAAGAAGAAGTGATATTACAAATATTGAAGCTTAGATATTATTAGCCCTATGGTGATATCCTGGATATCATTTTTCCAATTAAGATCAGTATAACTGTGCAATGATATAGAAAACCAGGAAAACTATATCTGCTGATCTTTACAATTATCACTTAAGAAGACAGTTTATTAGTGGAGAATTCCCTAGATTTAACTGTTCATTGACAACTTCATATTGTGGGTTTCTTAAATGTCTTCTAATTTCCAGTTCTTCAAGGAAATCCAGTTCTTGTTTCTTTTCACAAATATGCAGCACTTCTAGTTCTGTGTTAGGTGTCAATGAATGATTGGTGTCAAGTAGATGTTTTGCGTAGTGGGATTTATCTGGTTGTTTTAATCTGTAAGCTCGTAAGTGCTCACTGTATCGTATTTCAAAATTCCTAAGGGTCTGACCCAAATAGACAGCATTACATTCTGGACATTTGAGTTTATATATACCTGACTTCTTTAATAGTGGTATTTTTGTTTTTACATTTACCAATTTTGTACTAACGTTACTTTCTGTTTTAAAAGAAATTGTTGCATTCGTTGCTGAAGATATTATCTTTGAAATATTATTAGAAATATTTCCTGCATATGTGATGGTTTTATAAGTTTTAATTTCATCAGCTTGTTTAGGATATATTAGTTGTAATGCCACTTTTTTCTCTTTTTTACTAATTAGTTTATTTATCATATCTAATGGATAACCGTTAGATGTTGCTATTTGTCTAATTGTATTAATCTCTCTATCAAAATTACATTTGTTCATAGGAACTGAAAAAGCTCTATGTATCATTGAATTATATGCTGCTAGTCTGTGTGAGACAGGGTGGTTAGAATTGAATGGAATTGTCACATCAGTCTGTGTTGGTTTTCGGTAAATTGAATAATCAAGTACATTATTAACTCTTTGAATTTTTAAATCAAGAAAATTGATTGAGCTATTTTCTTCAATTTCTAATGTAAATTTAATTTTCGGGTGTAAATTATTGATGTGGTTGAAAAACACATCTAATTGTCGCTCACTACCCATAAAACAAGCTAATATGTCATCCACATATCTATACCAAAATAAAATATTTTTCGAAATATTACTTTCAAAGATCTTTCTTTCTAAATTGTCCATAAAAATGTTTGCTAAAATAGGTGATATAGGGCTTCCCATTGGTAAACCTTCATTTTGAATATATATCTTATTGTCAAAAGTGAAATAATTCTGATTAATGCATACATCAAATAAATTAAGTATATCTGATATTATTCCTGGATTAATATTTTTATCTTCTAGTAATTTTCTTACAAGTATTTAATTTAAAAACATTTAAAAACACTAATATGAGCATATTCCACGAAGTAAGGTTCGAGACAGTCAATTTCAATAGAGTTAATTTGTGAGACGCCCTGAACAATATGCAATCATAAAATTGGTCACTTGTATACACCCCTGAGACTGCATCGTCCTAACAAACGGAATTTTCTCCAAAAATTACCAAAATGTCATACTTCTAGTACCATCGCACCCGTTGTACTCGACCTGGTGAGTTAAAAATCAATAGGGTTCATCTGTGAGATTTCCTGAACAATATTCAATTATAAAATTGGTGACTTGTTGCACTCCAGAGGCTGTATCGTGCTAACAAACTGGAATTTCTCAAAAAATGACAAAAATGTACTTCAAGTACCATAGCACCCGTTTTACTGGATCTGGTGAGTTGAAAATCAATAGGGTTCATCTGTGAGATGTCCTGAACAATATTCAATAATAAAATTAGTGACTTTATGAACTTTTTCTGGGGTAAACCAATACTTTTCTCGCATCATAGATAGGGTTGGTGGAAAAGTAATACAAACTGCTTACATAGTTAAAAAATAATAAAGAAATATTTTCAGAAACCATTTTGAGAAAAACACGTAAGCATAACTTAATATTAAACAATATTTGATGGACCATCAGTATCTCTATTGGTACAGGTTTCTTCAGTAGTTGTGGCTAATGAGCCGTTGGTAACGTATTTTTCTAACACCTGTTAGTAGAACTGAAGAATTGGCATGTTCAAATAATTCTCCCGAAATGTTTTTTTTTAAAATGCAGAGGCATCTCTCAATTTAAGGGCGTTCATATCCACTTCTTCTGCTGGAATGGGTTTTGGTTTTATATGAGATGCAGTGCATTTTTTCTGAAAACTGGAAGGGCTTTTCCAAAACGGGCTCAACTGAATTTGTATCATACATGTACGGTTTTTGTGTGAGTTGGAACACACCTATTGTGATACTGATTATTAGTCAGTTTTGAAACGAAACTGTATAATTAAATCCAGTTTTGAAACGGAATATAAATTCATTTCTCTACTAAGTTAGAATGGCAAGTGAGCGCTTTTGAAACATACTGTTTTTAGGGTATATTGGTACACATTGTAATTTTTGTAATAAAATGGAGACCGGTTTTGAAACTAGACGACTCATATTAGCAATAAAAATGCCACTTACAACACAAAGTACCCTTTAAAAACGTGTTACTTACTTTTACTAATAGTTTTTTTTATTTTGCTAGTTTTTAATAAAACTGATTCTAAAGCTATTTAAAACAAATATTGCCGTGGATCATAATTCTGCCAAAATCTAAGTGTATAAATTTCATAATATTTTAAGCGCAATTTCTTTTAGACACCATCTTTCAACAGTTTTATAATAGCTTTTAAATAAATATTATAACTTAAAATATTCAGGCTTTTGATAAAGTATTTCATACTGGCCTACTCTATAAGATCAGAAAATTCCTTCCCCAAAATGATTTCCTCATCTTTAATCCTTACTTCGAAGATCGGCACTTTATGATTAAATACCAAGATTAATACTCAACACTCCATCAATAAATGCAGGAGTATATCTTTTGTAAATATCCCATTTCCCTCAGAAAATACATTCACTTCAAATTTTGCACTATATCATATCTTCAAACTGCATCTCAAATATTGCCCAATATCATTACATGTTTCCTCGGTTAGAAAGAAAGTGATGAGTGAAAAGTATAACAAAAAGAATTGAGTTTCATCTCAATCAGCTTGCCAATAATCTTGTGATGAAACTTATTAGATGTAGACTCGCATTTTTAACGAAAATGTTGTGAAAAATAAATGGAGCTGAGAAAGAGGAGCGTGTCTATCCGCTAAACAAATAATTTTTATTCTGTTCTACATTCATATATGTATTTTTATTATTTCTTTATATTGTTAAATGTAATGTAAAAGTATTCAAATTACATTGACTGTAATGATTTTGAAAAACAATAAAATTCTCTACCTACTTACCAGACCTGGACAAATTACTTTTAAAAAGGAATCATTACATTACCCATTACTTTCATGAAAAATGTAATGGAATTACTTCAAATTACATTACTTGTAGAAAAAAAATTAATTCATTATACATTACTTATTAAAAGGATTTCGATTACATTTTCAATTACTTCCAGAGTATACCGAATATAATTAAATTAAACAGAAATCCTCGATTTTTTTAGATTTTATTCAACAAACACAAAAATAAATTTTTATTTTTTTATCACAAGCATTCCTCCTGGGATTGTTTATAAAGGTGGCAAAGGAGAACAGCCGTCAACAGCCACAGAATAAGAGTAGCCAGTATTGATATTTGATGTAAGTAATGGATAGATGTAATGAATTCCTTTTGAAACGAAATTTTCAATTACTTTCTCGAAAATCGGTCATATTACAGATTACATTACTTTTTTCACAAAAGGAGTGCAATTAAAATTCCTTTCATTTAAAGGAATTAAATTAGTAATGCATAACATTTTGTAAAACTGTCCAGCTCTGCTTTCTACTTTAAAATTATTAATTTACTTTGTAAGGCTTTCAGAGCCGTTTTTGTACTAACTTTTAAAACAATATAATAATTCATAATGCTACATAATAAAAGGTTAAATAAATAAAGTGTTTTTAACAATGTTATGTTCTTATAATTAGATCATAGCGAAAAAAAATTATTAGGTGCTTAAACCTGTGCAGAATGTCATTTAGTTTATGGTTAGAACTCAATTAACACAATGTACAACATTACAAAATGAATTAATGTTCCATCGATATTGAAACTAGGAAAATTATTAAGATATTAGAAAGATTACTGAAAATAATCAAGTACTTTTTAAGCTTAAAATATATAATTGCAATATAAAATCTATTCGTGAAAAAGTGATTTTCAATAAGGCAAGGAAAAATGGATTAAAAACATATATGCTGAATGATATTATTCTATACCTTGTTGATTTTCAAAACAGTCTACATTCTTATATCAGGTATCCCAAAAAGCCCATGGCAATATTAAAAAACGCAACATATGCATCAAACCCAATATTAGTTTAAAATAGATAGTAGTAAAACTTAAGACATGCCATGTCTTTGAGATACTCTGACTTACAGCAACTGTGGATCCATTCTTTCCAATTCCCCCAGAAAAAACAGTTACTACATGGTGGTACATTGTCATTATACCAACTGATATTGTAGTTATAGGAATTGCATACCACATTTCAAAAGAATCACTAAAAATCTAGGTATAACGAAAATTAGAAATGGCAAAAAAATCTTTATGTGGTGTTACAGTTTCAATAGTTAAATGTTATCTTTAATGGTTATATATGTACTCATGAAAAAATAATTTATATAATTTTTTTCCAATGATGAATTGATTTACACTACGATTTTCAATCACCATTTACTTTATTTCAACCATTTCAAGTTTAGTTGAAGATTTTGATAGCGGTCCAGAGAGAGACAAAACTGTAACAATATCTAAACCAATACTAAAACCAATGAAAAATGAAACTAAAAATACATTTTTCAAAAGCTGGCATAAAAGAAAGATACTGACTACACATTATATAGAGCTATGAAGAGAATGAAGAAAGCAGTGATCTAAAATGCTTCTCTGAGACATCTAACAACTCATGGATCAGAAGTATCCAAATAAAACCAGGCACATTTGCTGATCATTCTGAAAACCAACCTTCCAAGCACATACAAAATGATCAAGAGTAAAAGTAAAGTTAAAACTGAAATACAGGCATACATTAATCCAAAACAGGGGCATAATAATTTGAGAAATCATCAAGAAATTACCAATTCGTGAAATTAACCAAACTATTAAATGGACTCAATGCCAGAGCGTAGCCTAAATAATAATGATCTATAAAACCAGGGAAGCTAGTCAATAAGTATCATCATATAGATCTATATCTCTTCTCTCAGTTATAACAAAGTTGGATGAAAATATATAAATAAAAAAAAAACTGAAACTGATAATTGAAGAAATGTGTGTTATACCTTTACACCAATTTGGATTTTAAAATAAACATGCCACAATCTAACAAGTATATAGAATTAATGAACAGATTGAAAAAGCACTAGTAGAAAAGAAAATTTGTTCAGCAAGAATACACTGAGTTCCAAAAAGTCTGCACCATAGGGAAAACTGTTTTATTATCTATTTGTCAGACAATTTTATTTTTGATAAAAATTGGTGCAATGGGGAAAACTGGCATTTGAGTTGTGTACAGTAGTCGAAGCAATGAAGCACTTAAAAAGCCGAAGATAGGAAATCTTTTAGGATAGGACGGATTGCAATGTGGTTATTAAATTTGTCAAAAGGCGTCTCAAAAAATGCATTTTAGGCAGAAGCAATGTAGGTTATGTTAGGTTTATAATGAGTGAGTCAATGAGGCCCTCCACTGCGACTCGTGAGAGTCTATTGTGGCTCATACCTATTCACATTTCACCAAACAAATTCAGCTTCTTAACGAAGCCGATTAATTTGTTCAGTGAATGATATTTCAGGTCCGAGGGCAAGAGAATGGCCCTGCCAAACATCAGATACCTGACTCGAGCCGCAGCGGGGCAGACACAAATTATATGCTCTGCTGTTTCATCATCTTCCAAACAAAGACGGCAAATCGGATCGTCCGACAGTCCAAGTTTCAGCATATGATGATTAAAACGACAGTGGCCTGTTAGGCACCGTAAATCGTGTCTATTATAGCCTAACATTTGTTTGGAAACATTATTCGAAGGATGTATGAAGGTCTTTGAATGAACCAATCCTGGTATATTATGCCAAAAGTCTACAACTCTTCTTGCAGTCCAGGTATTTAGTGTTTGTTTGGCAACACTTGTTGCTATGCCAATTGTAGGTTCTGGTCCGATAAAGTCATGAGCGGCACCCTCTCTTGCAAGAGAGTCAGCCTTCTCATTACCATCCATACCAGAGTGACCAGGGATCAAAACTAGCAATACCCTGTTGCGTTCTCCTATCGAGGCGAGTCTTTTTTGGCAGTCTAGAACCAATTTCGACGTTACACGGTACAAGCTAAGTGCTTTCAAGGCCGCTTGGCTGCCTGTGAAATTTTTTATTGATCTATGTGTGTGGTTGGATTGCCCCAAACTATCCACACATGAAGCAATGGCATACATTTCCGCCTGAAATACGGTTGCATAGGATCCCAGAGAGGTTGAGATTTCTGTCCTAGGTCTTCGCCCGTATACACCCTCACCAGAGCCCGAGGGAGTCTTTGATCCATCAGTGTACCAACAGATGTCTACTTTACACTATGACTTTCGGTGGTCGCTAGCATACTACTTTGCTCTGTATAAGCCTGTTTTGTGCATTTAGAAATATGCACAATTCTATATGCTGTCCATCTGGCCTCCTTTTCCAGAAAAATATGGAGAGGAGATAGATCCAGAAGGATTTCCATGGCTGCTGACGGTGTGGTGCTGATAGCACCAGTTATAGCCAAACTAGCCTGTCTCTGTATGCCAGAGAGCTTTGCTTGGGCCGTTTTCTGTAAAGCTTTTGACCACCAAGCAATGGCTCCATATGTGATCTAACAATCATCACATATATCCAATGGATTTGTTTGGGACCCAAGCCCCAAGATTTTCCGCAGATCCTGCGACATGTCCACAAGGAAAGTCTGGCCTTATGGATGACTTTTTCCAAGTGAGCGTTCCAAGTAAGTTTTTTATCTAGGATGATCCCCAAATATTTTACTTCCGCTGCAAATGGAATAACCTCACCATTATAGGAAAGTGGCGGAAGGCCCGCCAAATTCCTTCTCCTAGTGAAGGGAACTATTACAGTTTTACCAGGGTTAACAGACATCTGTTCCCTCTGGCACCAACTGTAGACATCCTCCAAAGTCCTTTGGAGGGTATTATGTGCAACCCGTCCTGACTTGGTTCTTGCCAGAATGACAAGCAGCAATGTAACTTCCAGTTTGTAATAGGTAGGAATGGTATACATAATTTTTGGAAGCGAATGCAAAAAACCGCATTCCGATCCATCCTATCCTAAAAGATTTCCTAACATAATGCTTCATTGCCTTGACTACAGGGGAGAACAAAAAATAGGAATTTATCAGAGTAAACTACCATTATTTTCAACATTATCAAAAAAGTATATAGAGAAAAGTTGTTTAGAATGGGAAAAACCGCATGCAAACCGAATGCAAAAAACCGCATTCCGATCCATCCTATCCTAAAAGATTTCCTAACATAATGCTTCATTGCCTTGACTACAGGGGAGAACAAAAAATAGGAATTTATCAGAGTAAACTACCATTATTTTCAACATTATCAAAAAAGTATATAGAGAAAAGTTGTTTAGAATGGGAAAAAATGTTTAGATTTGAAATCACAGCCACATATGAAAAAAAAATGTATACCCCATTTTTCACGGTTATAGCCTCATAAAGAGTACTAGTGTCTAATATACACTTTAGGCGACTCCTACATATTATTATAATGATATTTTGATAATTATTTTTTTAGAAATTTTCAATTACAGTAATTCATATACATTCTAGCCAATCAAAACATAGTGGGAATAAATTACTTACATTATTCCAGGGAGAATTATTCAATATATATTGTTTTTATTGAATGACACCGGCATCTCTCATCAATTTTCAAAAAATTCGTAAAATGAATCCCAAACGTTTTAGTGAATCATCAGTTGATGAAATAAGTAATATGATCATTGAAAGTACATGTAAGAATACCATAATAAGCAGCGAATCGATTTAGAAACAATTCCAATTATTTTGGGACGAGAGGGGCTATAAATTGAAAGAAAATACATCAACTACAAAACTAGCAGTTATTTTGAAGAACTATGGGTTCAATATGAAGAAGCAGAATGGAGAAGACTATAAAGAAGCTGTGATCAAGACAATGTGGAATAAAACCGCAAAATTATTCAATTCAAATCCGCCAGAGATGCTAAAAACACCAAGCGTAAGTTATTACAAAAAGAGTCCGAAAAAAGGAAACAAAGTTCTTCAAGTTTGAGCAAAGAAGAAATCTTGGACATGATAAAATTATACGATGAAAACACACTGCCTGGCTTGCAGAATAAATTCTATTACATTGTTTCATATGAACTAGCATGGGGTGGTAGATATTAGACGGACCGAACAATGCGGGTTTGATCCCCACTAGAATAGAGTACAACCCTATATTTTCCAAAACGACACACGGGGGAGCACTAAATGGTTAATACAAAATACCGAGAACCCTGATATTCGATTCCTCAACAAATTACTCAGAAAGCAAAGTGCAAATATCAAAACTGACAGGTTATTTTTAACAGTTAATACTGCTTGAGATAAACCATATTCTTCAGGATGGTACAAAACTTGCTGATTGGGGGCGTCATGTCTAAGTGCATAAAATAATATGCAGAGATGATTGGACGCGATATTAAAAAAATTAAAAATACCAGCCATTCCGCACGATCGACTGCAGAGTCTCACCTTCCAAAGCAGGTATCAATGAGCAGGAAATTATTAATATCACAGGACACAGCTCAACCAATCCATTGAAACCCTACCTGCAATTGGATAATGAACATAATTCAAATTTAATTAATAACCTGAGAGAGAGAGTGGGGAAGCATCATTAACTTTAAACACATCAGAACAAAACAATGTGGAAAAATTCTCCTCTCAAGAACACAATATTTATAATAATTGTAATTTTCATGTTCAAAACTTCAATGCCTCCTAATTTAAATAACTCATTCTGTTTATATTGATTCGAGTGATATAAATTTGTTGAAATAAAAATATATAATTTTTATTGTCAAAAACACGAGAGTTAAATAAATTAGATAATAATTCTCCAGACCTCTTCACAAACTTGTTGCCATTTGGCAGTAGCCACTCGAACCCTTTACACCAATTTGGATTTAAAAATAACCAAGCAACAATCTAACAAGTATATAGATTAATGAACAGATTGAAAGGGCATTAGAAGAAAAGAGAATTTGTTCAGCAATAATATATTGAAATTTCTTTTATCTAAGAAATTCGGTACGCTATTTCTTCTGCCTTCTGCCAATGAACCACTATTTAAAAGAAATTGTGAAAACCAATATATACTAAAATTTGCATCCTCCTAATATTTCGGGTTTTGTTCAATTTTTGAAAAAAATGCCAAAACTAGTCAATTTTAACCTACGGGGGCCGAATTTTTATCGTAGTTTTAAACTCCTTTTTTCATCCCTCTAGCACCCACAACCACCCCTTGAAAAACCTTAAATGACAAAAAGTGCCAAGTAACACATCATTTTGAAGCTGCATTCATTGTCTATGCAACCCGTTATTTTTTATTTTAAATGAGTCTCTTTTGGAAAATACGAAATTCTTTCAGGATCATTGGGATTTTTGAAATTGCTAATTCTGAACATTCTCCTTCCAAATTTTAAAATATTTTTTGTTATAGATGGAGTAAAACATGTTCTTAACAACATGAATTGTTGTTTTAAGTTTTTCAAATAACAAAAATTTTTAGTTGAAGGTGATACAATGTAAAATTCTTATGTTTATTCAGTTCTTCTTGGTCAATAACTGTTATTAAAATCCCAATTTTTAAAATAGTTTATTATAAAAAAGAGTTGAATTAGTAAA
The DNA here is from genome assembly GCA_963921935.1 of Galeruca laticollis. Lineage (NCBI taxonomy): Eukaryota > Metazoa > Arthropoda > Insecta > Coleoptera > Chrysomelidae > Galeruca > Galeruca laticollis. The sequence goes on from OY998180.1 coordinate 136,211,072, forward strand.
AATGTACTGTCCTAGTGTTATTGCTAGACTCTTTAACCAAAATCATGTGGAACAGCAAGTAAGTTGTCACTATGTTACACATTTAATTAAAGAAATTGAAGAAACTGGCTATTTCAAACAAAATATCGTGAGCGAGAAATGACTCTGTTGAAGTAACTGTCCTTGATCATCTTCTAATGGATAACAGCCAATCATTGAGAAAAATCGATCATATACAGCGTGTCCACGGATGAGGTATCCTATAGGTGAAAAATGTTATAATTTTCAAATTGTCATTCTTTAAGAAATATTTGACAACAATGTTAACTATTCAACAAAGAGTATATCTTATTAAGTGTTATGGTATTGGGGAAGTTTCGTACCAGTATGCAATTGCAAAATTTCATGAAAAATATCCAGATGTAACCATTACGCAATGTGGATTAAAAAAATTAATAAAGAAGTTTGATGAGACTGGATCTGTTCAACACAAAAAGAAATTGAAAAAGGCGTACTTTGAGGAGGATGATGCAGCTAGTGCACTAGCTATGCATTCGTTAAGGGAAAATCGCAAGATGAGTCTACGAAAAAGAGCAGTGGAGTTTGATTTTTGCTAGTCACTTACAGAAAATATTTAAGCAAAACAAAATTCATCCATTCAAACTAAAATTTATTCATATCTTACAATATTATGATTATGACACAAGGTTAGAATTTTGTGCGATGATTGGTGAAAAAATTACTCATTCTCACCGATTCTTTCACAATAATATTTTGTTTTCTGATGAAGCAACGTTTACAACAAATGGAGTCGTTTCTTCCCAAAATTGTCGATATTGGGCTAGTGAAAACCCGAGCTTACAGGATTAACTGCAATAGTCAACTTGCTCAAAAAGTTAATGTTTGGTGTGTGGTTTTACCGGATCGAATAATTGGACCGTATTTTCTAGAAGATACATTAAATCAGGAGGTATATTTGTATTTGCTGGACGACTTCTTAATACCTGAATTGGAAAATATTCCCTTGGAGCAAAAGAGTAGAATGTACTTGCAACATGATGGATGTTCGTCACATTCAACTTTGTTAATTAGAGGATGGCTGGATGAATATTTTCTTGGGCGATGGATGGGACGTTATGGACCGCCCCGATCCCCTTATTTAACTATTTTAGATTTTTTTATGGGGCTACTTAAACCATAATATTGAAGACTTGAAACGAGCTATCATTGATGCCGTTAACGAAATTACCCTAGAAATGCTGCGAAATACTTACAAAGAATTTAGAAAGAGAATTGAGAGGTGTTTTGAAGCTGGGCGAGGATATATTGAATAGATGTTTTCCACTTGTGGGCCGCGGGCAGCTCGCTACTGGACCGCGGATGCTGACCGAAACTCAAGAAATAATATTAAAATAGTGCAAAATAAGTACGGTATTAATAAATCGGTCGTCGTGATAATATATTAATTTAGACATTCTCTTTGATAGTGTAAATTTAGTCATTCAATTAACTTGGCAGAAGAGCAAGAGCGCCAATTATGCTACGCCGTCTGAATCTTTTCAAGATCTTCGACAAAGAATCGTGACAGAATGCCATTTAATTACGCCAGAAATGTTGCGAAAAATTAGAGAAGTATTTGAGAACAGGCTGTACCATGGAAGTTGGCCCTTTAAATTCGTTAAAATTAAATTGTTTTATTAGAACTACTGTTGTTTTCTTTCACAATAATCTAAACAGAATGGGGTTGCATTAGCACATGCATAGATAATGAAAGCAGCTTCAAAATGATGTGTTACTTAACACCTTTGCCATTTAAGGTTTTTCAAGGGGTGATTCTGGGTGCTAGAGGGATGAAAAAAGAAGTAGGAAACTACTATAAAAATTGAGGTCCCTCTAGGTTAAAATTGACCTCTTATGGCATTGTTTCCAAATCTGAACATAACTTGAGATATTGGGAGGTGCAAATTTTAATTGGGACACCCTTATGACTACATAATACCACATTCACTAATGACACATGCATATTGGTAAGTTGGAAGGACTGAAAATAAAGCTAAAGACAGACTCCATTAATGCATGGAACAAAAGATGGCGCATCAAACTCAATGGAACAAAATCAACACATATTAACTTTACAAACATATTTTTTTATGTTACAAAGAATATCAGAACTCGACAATAGTTGTATTACATAATAATAGTGAGTACCTAAGCAAATCAAAATATTTTTTTGATTAGGTGTGAACTTTCTTTTAACTTTTACTAATGAAATTTCTGGTTTTCCCGATGTTTTCTACAGTTTCAAGTTACTATTTTGAACAATATGGCATATATATGATAGTCATCCCTTCTAATTTTTAAGAACCCTAAATAATTTGAATACATCAATTTTTAATATCGACAGCATCCAGATTTTTAACTTATTTTAGATACTCTGTGATATAGGACATGTATAAAGATAACATTTAACTATTTCAAAATATAACAAAAAACAACAAGGAAAATTATAAATGGAAAATTGACATAGGTTCTTGAATCATTCAGTATTTTTATAGGAGCTGAAATGAAATATTGGACTGAGAATAATTAAAGGACAACTTACTTTTGTGGACCACACACTAGGGCCGAATACTGCAGAAATCATCAATATGACTATTATTGTACATTGTGCTTCAGTAACATCTATCTTTCCAAACCGCAATGTACCTGATACATAAGTTTGCCAATGAGCGCAATAAAATAGAGTCATTGCACAAAAACACTGAAACAAAAATATATTTTGTAAAACAAATTAGAAAATATTGTTGAATTTTAGAGAAATTTGTAGTAAATCTATTCAACAACGATATCCTCTAAGTTCAAATTTTCTGAAAAAAATCTTAAAGTGGTGATTACTATAAATATAAGTAACGAATTTTTATAAAACGTTTAGTACATTTTTGGGCCAGAAAAATTACATGCTATTGTGCAGTTTTTTTTATTATGAGAAAATATTATTATAAACCACAACAATTTTAGTAAAAATGTTTGACCTATGAGTATTGAAGAGAAATATCTTTAAAATAAAACCAGGGTTGGGCAAAATCTGATTTTTATTGAAAAAATCAAAAACCATTAATTTTTTTTGAAAAATCACGATTAATTTGAATATAAAATTTGAACATTTTGATTCTTTGAAATTATTATTAATTATTTTAATGTATAAGTCTAAAAATTATAATACAATTTGCGGCTCAAAAACTTGTGACAACGCATTTGTCGCGATTCTTGCAAGAAAATTCTTGTCGCGATTTGTTTTCCTTCTGTCCTATACACTCACTATACAGTGTCGAGTGAGGCACGAACGCGGTTGTTGTGCTTTTTGCAAGAATATTCCTTCTCAACCTATAAATTGACGTTGCCCAACAATTTCACGCAATTCGCTAGTTAAGTGAAGTGAAAACATATAAATAAAGTAGAATGAGTGGAAGAAAAGAGGACCCAATATGGCAGTTCTATATTAAGATAACAAATACAAATAAATTGGGGTGTAGGGCTATTTGTAGAAAGTGCAAGAAAGATATTCAAGGGTTAGTCCAAAGACACCACGATGTTTGTAATTATCAAGAGAGGAATACAGGTAATTAAATTATTAATTTTATTTATACTTAATGAAGATTTTTATTATTAACCCGGGAGTGATCGCGTGGTTAGATTTTGCCTAACATTTTTTGTTGATTCTCCAATCACTTGATATTTTATTTTTGAGATAATTTAGTGAAAGTTTTGAGACATAAATATTAATTAAGTTAAACAACTTAGTGTAATTTTTAATTATATATTCTGAGATATTTTGAAATATTTTTTAAATATATACGTATTATATTATAAGTAGATACATTTTTGATATATAACAGAATACAATAGGGTAACAAATGTTTCTATACAAGACAGTAATTAGACCAGTCGTACTTTACGCCGCAGAAACCTAGAATTTAACAAAAAAAGAGGAAAACACATTAGAAATCTGGGAAAGGAAAATACTACTGAGAATATACCGCCCAATTAAAGAAAATGGAGTATGGAGAATATTAAGAAACTACGAAGTTAATCAAAAATTCAATAGCCCAATAATAACAAATGAAATAAGAAGTAAACGATTAAGGTGGGCAGGACATGTACAACGTCTAGGTAATGAAAGGTGTGTCAAAAAATACAGGAAACTAAAAGACAAGGACGAAGAGCAAAGGGACGACCGAAAACTAGATGGTTGGATGGTGTAGAAGAAGATCTTAAAGAAATTGGAATAAATGACTGGAAGAACAAAGCAAAAGACCGGAAAGAATGGAAAATATTAGTAGAAGAAGCAAAGGACAGACTTCAGAGCAGAAACTAAATCACCGAATTCACAAACTCCCTACTGATTTAAAGCAGTAGGGTTGGCCAAGAGGCTGGCCACCGCTACCGGAAAAATGAGGCTAGGAATCCCAATAGGGAGACTATGGACCTTAATGTCTGAAAGTCAATGAGAAGAAAAGATACATTTTTGAGATAATTTTAAAAAAAATTTGATAGATATTATTTTTAACAAAGATAATATAATTTTTTAGTATTCATTTATAGATATTTTAGGATAAAGATTTTAGGCATATAGGATTGTTTTTAAATGTCTAACACGTGGCATTTAATGTAACTTTTTTAACGCGACCTTTCCCAGGTTAATTAAAGATTATCTTTACTCTTCTATACTTACTTGATTTTTAATTTTTTTCAACTTAAAAAAATAAATTTGCTTTTACATCTCTATTGAACATTTTCACTTTATTTTAAAATCAATAATTCAATACTATATCAATATATCATCAATTAATCAATTTTCAATTATGTTTTTTCTCTTTCCAGAGAGTCGAATGTCGCTTGACAGTTTTGCTAGCACATCATCTGCCTCAAGTTATAGTTCACTCATGACGGATAGTTCATATGTTAGAAAAACTCCACGGAAAGTACCAACAAGTCCAACAACTTTTGAGCCAGTCCAAAAAAAGAAAGCAATCGAAACTCAGCCTACCACGAGTGGTTCTGTAATGCGGACTTCAACTGCTGAAAAACATAAGATTGACAAACAAATAGCAAAGGCTATTTTTGCTACTGATTCGAGCTTCAGATGTATTGAGAATTTAGAGGTGAAAAAAGCCATTCAGTTATTATGGCACGGTTATAGACCGCCCTCGAGAAAAATGGTAGCAACAAGTCTTTTGGACGAAATCTATGAAGAGGAAAAAGAAAAATGTTTCTCCTCCCTGTCAGGACAGTCCGTAAATATGTCAATTGATGGGTGGTCAATCGTGCACAACGAACCAGTGATATGTGCAACGAAACTATAGACACATCAGGAAATCCACATACTTCAGAATATTTAACTCAAATAGTTTGTGATCTGATTTCTTCATGTGAATTAAAATATAAGTGTACCGTAAAATCTTTTGTGACAGACAATGCCGCAAATATGACACTTATGAGAAAAACATTAGAAGACAAAAAGGAACGCAAAAGTTATAACTTATGACTGCTCTGCACATATTTTTAATTTACTGTGCAAGGACTTTCAAGTTAATGACGTTAAAGAACATGTGGTCCAAATTGTTAAGTATTTTCGAAACAACCATTTGGCTAGAGCTAAATTCAGTCAAGCAAGAGGCAGCGCTTTAGTCCTTCCAAGCGATGTGCGATGGAATAGCCTTGGCGACTGCTTTGAGATGTATGTCACTCAGTGGGACATCATATTAAAAATCTGCGAAGAAAATAAAAAGGAATGTTTCAAATATTGCGATTAAACATGCAGCGCAAGATTATGTAAACATTTTAAAACCTATATGAGTTGCTCTTGATACTGTGCAGAGGAAAAATGCTACTATCGCAGATGCTGTAGAGCAGTGGAAACATATACAATATATCTTTGATGAATCTGTGGAATTACCATTACAAAAAACACAACAATGTAATAATCGATATAAGCAAACACTAACGCCATATCATATAGCGTATATGTTGAATCCACAAAAAACAAAATACCAGTTAACACCAGAAGAAAAGAATATAGCTTTAGAAACAATTAAAGAGTTATATGAAAACACTGGACTGTTACCTTTAGTAATAAAGTTGAATGCCCACAGTGCTCCATTTTAGCAAGTTATGTTTTCGGACGAAGTAATAAAAAATGTAAACGGACTACAATGGTGGTTATCACAAAATGATGAGCCGAAAATCTTGAAACAGTGCCAATAATAAAACAGTTCCTGTGTGCAACTGCTTCTTCAGCTTCAGTAGAACGCGTATTTAGCTATTTTGGTCTTGTTCACTCAGATATTAGAAACAGATTAGGCATAGAAAAAGGAGGAAAACTCGCGTTTTTGTTTAAATTGTATAACGAAAATGAATAGACTGAAAATATACAGTAATAAAATTTAGGTGTTACGTTTAGTCTAAGGATTTGGAATTATGTACTTCTTTTTTGTTGTTTTTGCTAAAAGCAGATACTTCTTTTGATTTTTGAGAAAACTTTTATATCATGTTGTTATCTGGATAAAAAAGAAAAAAAAACTGATTTTAAATCATGATTTTAATTATAAAAATCAAGCGATTTAAATCATGATTTTAATCACTTGATTTCTCCTCTGGATTTTGCTTGTCATACTTGTTTTCTTAATCTTTTCATTTTGTTTAATACATACTAATAGATTTTCTTTATTTTACTTTTCCGCCTAACCTCATCTACGATGCGAGAAAAGTATTGGTTTACCCCAAAAAGTTGGATTTTTTTTAGTTTTTCGTTCGGTTTTCAGCGAGCAAACACGAAAAACGGGTTTTTAGAAAAATAATCCTGTGTGTATCAGGATTGGAAAAAATGACTTTATTTGAAAAAGTCATGAATTATCAAAAACATGCGTTTAACAAATATAAAAGGCTTGAATCAGCGAAGAATCTTAACGACTTCAAAAGATGTAGAGCTAAATCCAGATACTTGATTAAGAGATACAAAAAACAAAGTTTGATTTCGCACGTATCTACAATAAACTCATCTACACCACTTAGTATGGTTTGGGATAAAATTAGAAAAATAAAAGGATCAAGTTCAATCAAACACATAAATAACCTTAGCAGCAACAATAAAATAATATCTGACAATCAAGAAATAACAGAAGTTTTAGCTGAAACCTATGAACAAAATAGCAGTAACGCTAATTACACAAAAGCCTTTAATCAACATAAAACAAGAACTGAACTGGTAGACGTTATAATACGCGACGATGACAGCTATCTAAACGTGCCCATATCATTACAGGAAGTTGAAGAAAGCCTCATGACTACAAAAAACTGTGCAGCAGGTCCTGATGAAATACCTCCAATATTTCTGCAGAAACTGCCTTTTAGAGCCAAATGATTTTTAACCGAACTTTTTAATCTGATATTTTCCACCAAAAACTTTCCTCCTTTATGGAAAGAAGGCATAATCATACCAATTTTAAAAGAAAACAAACCAAAAATTCTTCCTACATCATATCGCCCTATTTCATTGACATGTAGATAAAATCTTAAATAACCAACTCAAATGGCACATAGAGAAACTAAATTATTTTAGCTCAATACAAAGTGGTTATAGAAAAGGTAGATCAACAACAGACAACATCGTTCTCTTGGAAACGGAAATTCATGAAGCTTTTATGCATAACCAACACCTTGTCACAATTTTTTTTGACATTAATAAAGCCTTTGACATAACCATCCCAGACACCCAGAAAAAATACTTACCATTTTATGAAATGTTAAAGAGATCAGATTTCGATATTGAACAATTTCAACTGTACCATTATGTCATGAAACTCCACCTTGGATAATTCAAATACCAGCAGTCAACTTCTCATTAGCAATTCAGCCCAAACAAATATTCAAATTAAAATACTATGATCTCATTTCTAAATTCATTGGTTATGATCATATTTTCACTGATGCATCTAAATCAGAAAATGGAATTGCATCAGCATTTTTACAAGATATTAACAATTATGCAATCAGGCTAAATCCTCACTGTTCAATATACACAGGAGAGTTAGTCGCCATATTTGAAGCTTTGAGAAGCTATAAACAGCCAAACAAAAACATATATTAATAATATCAGACTCTTACAGTGCTCTCAGAGGAATTAAACAACTATTTCCTTCTCACTAAATACTTTTAGACAATAAAGAAGAATTTTACAGACTTCAGATGACACGTGTTAAAATAGAGTTCCTATGGGTTCCTTCTCATGTAGGCATACCATGAAATGAAAAAATTGACGAAATTGCACGACACTTTATAAGCAACAAAAATCTACCATATTTTGGAAAAGTTCCAGCTGCCGATTTAAAACCAGTTATAAATGATTTTGTATGGGATATCTGGCAAAAAAGTTGGGAAGGAACCAAAACGCTTCTTAAAGAAATCATGTCATCAGTAAAATCTAGACTTACTCTTCCACAGAACAGAAAAGACCAGGTTGTTGTAACAGGTTAAGAATAGGACATTCAGCCCTCACACACCAGCATTTGTTAAATCAAGAACCATCAAAGCAGTGTTTAACATGTGATGTGCCTCTAACCATAAAACATATACTTTTGGATTGTACAAATTTAAGTGTTAGAACAGTTAACAACATTCCGCCTAACACAAACTGTGCATTAAGTGAAAACTGTGAAAAAGTGCTCAAATTTTTTAAAGACTCCAATTTCTATTACAAAATATAAGTACCTATTGCATGTTTTTTGACCCCGCTCATAATCCTCGAGGTTGATGCGGTGAATAAAAAAAAGTATAGAGTTTAATGGAAAGATTTACAAAGCATTTCTGCACTCAAACTTCAAAATTAATTTGGTATTTTTTCTTTCATATCATCCCTTGTTTTGAAGGTATTTTATTATTCATGAAGCCCCCAAAAAATGGTCCATTTCATTGAATTGATAGATTATGGTGAACAGGAGCACAATCATACTTCTTTCAGTAATATGAATAACTGATTTACTAAAAAATCTAAATACATCTAAGCATTTAAATGCTGCTCAATAAAATAAAATCTGGTCCTACTAAACAGTTGCCAACAATACCTCCTCACAAATTTAATTATATCTAGTTTGACTGTGTGTAATTATGCGATCTTTTAAAACCCTGTTTTTCAGATGCTTTTCGGGGATAACCTAAGTGAAACACAAAAACAATATTAATTAACAATTGGCTTTAGATACAATGAATGAGTTGCATGAAAATATTCCAATACTGCAATAAAGTTGAATATTACCATTTAAACATAATTATGTATACCACCAAAATATTGAAAAATGTATATGGAAACAATCACAAAGGGATCAGCTAGAAATTGTAAGAAAATTCAACTATAAAACAGTTTCTAGGTGCAACTGCTTTCTTAGCATATGTAGAAGTAATGTTCAGCCCTTTTGGCATACACTCTGATATAAAGAAAAGGATGGATATTGGAAAATGTAGAAAACTAGTTCAAACCATATAATTAAACAAAAGTTTGTATTGTGTTATTTAGTTATTTATTAAAAGTGTTGTTCATTTTTGATTTTTGAGAAAAAATATGTATTACTTGTTATATTGTTCTGAATAAAAATGTATGTTATGTACTTTAAAGTGTTGAGTCCTATTTTTTATTTCATTTTGGAAAATATTTTTTTATAATACATATTTAACTACAGCTGTGATAAATTAACATTAAAGCTGTTAACTGTTCAGTGCATTATAATAATTGATGTTATAAAACCAATTAAAGAATATGAATCACTGGACTTTTAGAGGATGTGGATTTCATTGAAATTGCTTCAACAAATAATAAAATACTTTAACATAAAAGCAAAGCAAGCAAATTTTTCAGATACCTTAAGATAATACTTATGACTGGCAAAAAAACATCAGACCACATTGCGTACTAGACATCTAGTAAATAAAATCTCAATTATCACAAACGATGAAGGTCAAGCAATTCAAAACTATTTCATAAATTAGGTCAATTACAATTGATTAAGAATTACAAATACCTTGTTACATGAGTAAAATATATTTGTATAATTCGAATATTAAATAAATGCATTAGTATAAAATCAAAAATTAAGCAAAAAACTAAAAATTTACCATACAATATTAAAACATTAGCCTCATGAAAGTGCCCACATTTTCTTGTATTATATCTCCTTTTATGTTCTATCCATTGTAAAAATTAGGTAATTTCTTGAAATAATCTTTATATAACTTGTTCCATTTGTTCTTTTAATAGTTGACATAAATGTTCTAAGCCATTTTCTACCCTTCTATGCATGGTTTTTAAAATCTTTTCGTCATCTTTGGCTTTTTTCAAAAATTTTTGGCATCAAACCAATGCTAGAATCGTTCTCCTATTAAAAAATCAATCAAGGTCCAACAATATTTAGTGCACTGGTTTGCTTAGTTTTCCAGTTATCTAACTTTATGTTAGAAACCATATTAAAAAATATTGAGAAATAGCTGCTTTCAGGTCCGTGAAGTTAGCTCCCAAAGTTTTCACGATTTAACTAAATTTAGTGTCATCGGTAGTTATTGGAATCTAGTTTGTTACCTTTTTTGAATATGGGGGTGATAGATGCTAATTTCCAGCTGGAGGGTATGGAACTTTGAGTAAATGAAGTCTGCATAATTAACGACAGGGGAGTTGCAAGCGAGTTTGCGCAGCTTTTTAGGAGTTTTAGAGTTAGACCATCTAAACCAGGTGATGCGTTAGTGCGAAGTATCAGTAAGTGCTGTTTTATACGGTCTGGTGTAAATACTACATGTTCTAAAGATGCCTTGAAGCGAGGACAGTTAATTAATGGGAGGTTGTCATTATTGGGTTCTTGAGTGAAAACTTGTGAGAAAGCTAAAGAGAGCGTCTCAGAAGACTCTTTATTAGAAGAGCATACAGTATGATCGGGTTTTTGAAGTAGGGGAATGGAAACTTTTGATGATAGGGAAGATCATATATATTTGAAAACCTTTTTACTGTTACCACTGGAAATGATGTTTTCTTCAAAATTTTGTCTTAAAGTTTTGAGAGATAGTTGAAGGGTATTAGAAAATCTGCGGTGGTTCAGGAAGTCACTCAAAAGCTGTGTGCGCTGATATTTACGCCAGAGGCGCCGTTTGTGCTTGATACGTTGTAGTACTGCGTGGTTTATCCAGATTGTTTTTATAAATCTCACGGACAGTAGTATGTGCAGAGATTATCCTGAGAGTAGTATCATGAAATGCGTCCCACATTAACGAGGGATCGGATAAATTTGTGAAAATTAAGTCCCAATCAAGTCGGGACAGCTGTGAATCAACTTCAGTAAAATCAGTAGTAGCATTAGTTGTGATTTCATTTTTGCCCGGTAATGTCTGGATAAACTGAACGTGGGCAGTTATGACTGCATGGTCTGATGTTCCAACAGGAGCTTAATTCAAGAGAGGAGATTAGCTGTTCATCATTAGTGAGTATGAGACCTAGAATGGAAGGTAGATTATTAATTCTGAATCATGTGGGTTCTGTAATAAGTTGAAGAGTTTCGAATTTGCAACAAAGTTTTTAAATAAGTTGTGTGAATTTACATCATCTGACAATGAGGTCACCATCCAGGATATTTCTGGGAAGTTAAAATCTCCAGCAATGATGAGATTATCAAGAAGTGATAACTCTTCGAGTTTTTCAAACAATATGTTGTCCATAGTAAGTTGTGTACCAGGGGGGCGATATATGCAGACCAGATTAAGAGAAAATACATTTTTAGAAATATTTACGTGTATACTATCCATCCCAGGTATGTCTAATAGTTTAATTTTAGTAGAAAAAGTTGCGGTAATATCATCGGATAAATAAATGCAATACACCTCCACCGACACGATTTTCTCTATCTTTACGATAAATTGTATAGCCAGTAATGTTAATTAAGGAGTCTGGAGTTAAAGGTAATAAAAATAATTCGTGGTTTAAGAAGTTGCACTGTGCATGCGAATTCACCAAGTTTAGCGTAAAGTGTATAAAAAGAGCGAGTCATTGATTTTGCGGGTAGAAAAGTTATGAACGAAATTTCGAGATTTTTGGGATGCCGTTAGTGTACCTGATTGTCAGATCATGTTCGCCATTATTTTTACGGGTATCTAGTTCACTTCGAAGTTCTCTTAATCGTTGTTGTTGTGTAGAAACTTTTTCAGTACGCTTTTCCTCGAGAAGTTTGGATTTATGCCTCAATATGTTGTTGGCATGGTGTTCTGAAGGCATTACAACTTTGATCATGCGAGAAAACTTCTGGTTGGGTTTGCCGACTCTGTAGAAGGTAATGGGGGTTTCATGGCATCCGACAGTATCCAAGACAAGCTTAATTTTATTCATGTCATCATCCTTTCATAGTTGAGCATCCCCAGAGGAGGGTTCAGGTACGCCTCTGATTATAATATTTTTGGCTCACACTATACGATCTACCGCCTCATTTGCGATGTTGTCAGTGAATTCAGTCGAATTAAATGCATCGAACTGACTCAGTTTATTATTTAATTGAGTTAATTTATCATCAAATTCGTTTATTTTCTTGTGAATTTCTGTTTTAAAATCTAGCAGGAGAGCTTTTAATTCGGAATAATTTGAAACATTTGAACAGCAATTGTTGCAAAGGATAGACAAGCCACGAACCCTCTGCCGTGTAACCCGGTCGTCGGCAGAAACATCGGTGCATGCCATGTGTATTGGTCGCTTACAACCGTCACACTGGAGTTTGCGATCAGTTGTGTTTACCGGCTTCAGACAATTGGAACAAGTTGGCATAGTAGGCATACTAGTTTTTGTTGTAATTAGTACGTTCTATGATTATGAATAATTATTGTAAAATGGTGAATTGTACAGTTTAAAATATTATTTGTATATTATTTTACTGCACTGGCACTGCACTTTTTCACACACTTATCACTGCTTACTGCTTACTTGCCATATACAGAGATTGCTACTTGAAAATTTATTTACAAAATATACAGCTAATAGAAAGAAAGAAAGTAATTTTTTTCACATAAAAAAATATTGTACAAAAAAATTATACAACAGTTATAGTGAAACATGTCACAAAGTATAATAAAATGACTTAACTAAAGAACACAAAACACACACATACATATATAATTGTTTACATCATAGACCACAGGCAACCTTTAAAAATAATGAAAACAGTTCCACAAAAACAAAACAATTTTTGGCAGATTCATAGCAGGTAAAAACAGAGACTATTTATCAATTAAAAAACTCCTCTATAGTGTAGTAGTTTTTTCCTAGTAAAAACTGCTTTAGTTTATTTTTAAAATTGTAGAAATTACTGTTTTTTATATCCTCTGGGAGGATATTATAAAAGTTACATCCCAGATACTCTAGATTTTTTTCAAAAAGTGCAGTATGGTGTCTAGGCACCAATAATTGACTTTTATTTCTTGTTTTATAGTGATGAGAAGCACGCTCGGCCACATAAATCGATCTATTCCTATGAATGAAAGTACATGCTTCCAATATATACAGGGTGTTCATTTCAGGACTTCCCACCCTAATTTTCTCGAAATGTGTGTATTTAAAAAAAAATCCTGGGACACATCAACAAATATATTGAAGGGGACAACTTTTTATCATAAAGGCAACGCGCCCCCTTTCACCCCCCGCCAGGGGGAGTTGCCAACTTCAAAATCTTAAATGGGAAGGGGTATCGAGTTATACCTCATTTTAAAGGTCTTTTTAATCTCTACACGTCGGTTTTTTTTTAAATTGATCGATTCGTTGTCGAGATATTTAGGAAAATCTATTTGCTGCTTCGTACCATTAAAATAAAAACTGCAACTGTTTATTCTCATTCCTTTTATCAAAACTAAATTACAATATTGTACACAGATTTTCAATTTAATAATTGCTCAAACTGTTGCCCATTGTTGGCCAAACAATGGTATAACCGTTGTTCAAATTCGTGACGCACATTTTCAAACACTTCTGTTCGAATTGCTCGACATTCTGCAGTAATCCTTTGTCGAAGGTCTCCTATATTTTGTGGCGGGGGGGTGTAAAGAACTGATTTTAAATGTCCCCATTGGAAAAAAAACATGGTGCTAGATCTGGGGACCTAGCTGGCCACTCTATAGGTCCTCTTCTCCCTATCCATTTACCGGGAAATACATTGTTTAACCATTGACGGACCGGAAGCACATAATGGAGGGGAGCTCCATCTTGCTGAAAATATAACTCATTTTCGTCAAGAAAGTTGTTGCCATCTCTATCCAGTTGATTTTCAATTTCTTCGGTAATTAACGGACTGATCGTATTTCGAGCATATTCAAGTACATTTCACCATTTCGATTTCCATTTATAAACAATGGACCAATTACTTGATTTCCTAGTATACCGGCCCATACATTAATTTTTTGGGGATGCTGGATATGCCCTTCGACAAATACATGGCCATTTGGCGGTTAGATTTAGGACATTAGATTTAGAAAAAAAAATGAGTAAAGTCAGCTGAGTGTACCAGAGAAAAAACAATTATCAAGAAAAGACTTTTTACCAAAATATAAAAAAGTCTTTTCTTGATAATTGTCATTAGATTTAGGACATACCTATGAGAGGTGTTCTTATCTGGGTGTCCTTCGTTAAATATTGCAGCAGTTCGTCGAGCACATTGGTTTTCGGCGCCGTAAATTAACACTATTTTAACTTTTTAAGCTAAAGTGTAAACCATTTTTAATAAATTGCTTTTTCACACAACTGGTAAGTATGGTAAACAATTCAATAGGTATCAGGTCTTTTACTTTCTCTATCAAGAACATTTTTTCGCATTTTTTTATACAACAAAGTTGAAAGGAATAACAAAACAAACAATTGCAGTTTTTATTTTAATGGTACGAAGCAGCAAACAGATTTTCCTAAATATTTCGACAACGAATCGATCAATTAAAAAAAACAAAAGCAGACGTGTAGAGATTAAAAAGACCTTTAAAATGAGGTATAACTCGATGCCCCTTCCCATTTAAGATTTTGAAGTTGGCAACTCCCCCTGGCGGGGGGTGAAAGAGGGCGCGTTGCCTTTATGATAAAAAGTTGTCCCCTTCGATATATTTGTTGACGTGTCCCAGGATTTTTTTTAAAATACACACATTTCGAGAAAATTAGGGTGGGAATTCCTGAAATGAACACCCTGTATACACCAGCCAGGGTCAATATTTTGTATTTTTTAAAAAACTCCCTACAAAAATCTCTTATTCTGAGTTTTGCAATAATTCTTATAGCATACTTTTGAAGAACAAATACCCTTTGCCTGGTAGAACAGGTACCCCAAATTTGTATGCCATATTTTAGATGGGAGTGAACATTAGCATGATACACTGTCAAGAGTGTATTTTTACTACAATGACTGGCAAGAAATCTAAGGCTATAGCAGCTTTTCCTTAATTTGTTACACATGTTGTCAATATGCGAATGCCAGGTTATGCCATAGTCGATAGTGACACTCAATAATTTAATTTTCCTTAGATGTAATAGGAAATACAATGTTTTTAAACAATTGGTTCTGTCTAAATTGTCCATGATTATTAAACAGCACCGTATTTGTTTTAGTTTTGTTTAATTTTATGTTATTCCTCTCTGACCACATAACAACTTGATCATATGTTCTCTCTGTTGATATTTTTAGAGCATCCTCATTGTCTTCAATAATTATAATATTAATGTCGTCAGCATAACAAGTTGGATATATTCCAGGGACAGCATTTAATGTAGTGAGTAGGTCATTAACAAAAACCAAAAATAAAAATGGACCCAAAATTGATCCCTGGGGAACACCTTGTGAGACCTCTAGTTCCAAACCAAGAGTATTATTCACTTGAACAATTTGTTTTCTATTTGATAAGTATGACTCCAACAAATTGAGTGGTATACCTCTTACACCATATTTAGACAGTTTAAGCAGTAAAAGTTTGTGGTCCACACAGTCAAAAGCACTTGAAAAATCAATAAATAAACCCATTACATGCTTTTTAATATCAAGAGATCTAACAATTCTATTATGGAACTCTATCAATGCAGTCTCTGTACCTTTTTTTGAAGTATAACCATGCTGTGAGGGCGATAATAGCTTAAATTTAGCAAAAAAATTGCATAACTGATTTTTAATATTCAATTCATATACTTTGGAGATAGTAGACAAGATACTAACTGGTCTATAGTTATTAATATCATTAGGATCTCCTTTTTTGTAAATAGGAACTACTCTAGCCAGTTTTAAAGATTCAGGGAAGATTCCCCTCTCAGTTGACAAATTCAATAAGAAACTCAATGGTTTTGTCAATAGAACGGCACACTTTGTAATTAATTTATTATTTAATCTATCAGTACCAACTGCAATAGTATTTTTTAAAGATAGCATTAATTCTAAAACCTCCTCCTCTGAAACAGGAGCCATATAGAAGGTTTTAATATTAGAAGAGATATTTTCATTGACAAATTCTGCATCGCAAACTAAACTATCAATAGGGGGTTTAGTAAAATTTATATTAAATTTATTTTCTAAAACAGAATCACTTATTTGGTTACCCTGATCATATAATTTGAGTTGGCTACTTGATTTGTTAGTTTTTTGCAATTCACTAATTATTTTCCAGGTTTCTTTAGTCTTATTTTTCGAGTTTAAAATACAGTGTAAACTTGAAAATTAAGTAGGAGCACAAAATTGTACGTGCGTATTCGACTACTATATCGCAGTATCTTCAAGACTTGATAAGAATTGTGAAGCATACAAGAGAATATACAAGGAACTGGAGCAAAAATTTTATTACCCAAGTAATTATCCTTTACAAAAATAGCAACCAAAGGGAAGGTTAATGTATTTAAATATACAGAGTTTACTGGCAGATAAAACTGAACTGAGTTTAATTATTAATAACTGGAAACCTTCAGTAGTTTGTTTATCCGAGACATGTACAAACTTTTGGGCTGCAATATGAATGTTAAAGTTCATTTCCTACATTCTCATCTGGACAATTTTCCGGAAAATCTCGGAGCAGTGAATGAGGAACAAGGAGAATGATTCCACCAGGATATAAAAGAAATGGAACGCAGATATCAAGGACGCTGGGTCGTTAACATGATGGCTGACTACTGCTGGATGTTAAAGAAGGAAAATCTTCAATCCCACAGCAGGAAAAGTACTAAGCGAAGTTTTGAAGGAAAAAGAAAACGTTACTACAAAGACTTGTAAATCTATTGTAGTAAAGCCTTATCAACTTTTCTTACAGTATTATCAAGATTTAGTTATGTTTAAAGCAATTAATTATAATAACTAGGGATCGACCGATACCGATATCGGTATCGGTTTATCGGCCATATCGGCCTTCTAGGCCGATATCGGTATCGGCCGATATATAAACTACGAAATATGCCTATATCGGTATCGGCCGAAAATGTGAATTGCTTAATATTTCAGTTCTTAAGGATTTTTTAAAGGAAATTAAAACAGAAATACTAAATAAAAAACAAATAAAGTTTATTATAATTCAAAATTTAGCAAAAAAGTCATTAAAATGTAGAAGTAACACCCTAAGTTAAACAAATTATCAAATTAATATTTAAAGTTAAGTTTCGGCAAGTTGTAATGTAACAAAATTAAGCTTTCTGCTCTTTCTGGAGTTAAACGATTTCTTGCGCTTTCATAAACATTTCCAGCTGAAGCAAATAGCTGTTCACTAGCAACACTACTTGGCGGCGGTGCTAGATATATTATTGCAACTTTGTACATCAATGGAAAAATGTCTTTTTTTGCGCCCACCAAGTCAAAGGATCTTCATTTCTTGATATTTTTTCTAATTTCTTATACAATTCAATCTCATCATCAATTTTATTCATCATATTATCAGTACTTTTCTTATATGACACTGATTTACTGGTCGTCATACCAGTAAGTTCATCAAAAGTATTCCAAAATAAACTATGAGAAATTGAGCCCGGGGCATTTTCCTGAATCTGTTGGTTTACCTCGTGTGATTTTTTGGCGATTTTCGCTAAAGGAGCATCATCGTCGCTCACTTCAGATTCTCCGGAATTATCTTCCAGCAAGTCTGAATCTAGTCCATTAGTTTTTAAAAGTTCTTTTTTTAAATCTGTAAAGGTTCTTTGCGATAAATCATTGTCAAAGAAAGATGTCTTGAACCTTGGGTCCAAAAAGAAGGTTTCTATCAGTGAAGCAGGCTTTGCATCTCTTATTCAAGGAGTCTTTAAGCTCATTTTTGGTACTCTGCACCCCTGAAAAGTCAGCTCCTTCAGCTTTCTGGAGATATTTTAAGAGAGTTTTAAGTAAGGGTATTACTTCCGATATAGATGCACTATTCTTACTAAAAACCTTCGTAATTTCTTCAAAAGGTTTTAAGAGATTTAGTAAATGTTTTGCTAGTTCCCATTGGTGGTATGCTAGTGTCACATCTTTTAAAGCTGGATTGTCCATTATATATATATTAAGAGCGTTTTTTTGTTCTATCAGACGTTCCAACATATAAAAACTTGAGTTCCATCGTGTTGGAATGTCCTGCACCAAAGCTTTCTCGGTCATATTAAGGGACTTTTGAATATTCTTCAGCCTATGACAAGCCAAAGAGGAGTGACTAAAATGAGTTACTATATGTCTTGCTTTTGCCAATAAATCTATAATTGATCGTTGACTTTCTATGGAGTCATGTATGGCTAATTGTATGGTATGTATGAAACAGGGTTGGTGTTTTAATTTAACCTCATCAATGCCTTTTTTTATGTTGGCAGCATTATCAGCCAAAACCAAAAGAATTTGATTCTGATCTAACTCCCATATTGTCATGAATTCAGATAACATCTGTGAGATGTTTAAAGCTGTATGTGACCCAGGAAAATGCTTGCAGGCCAGTACAAATGAACATCTTTCAGTCGTTTTAAAATCTATCCAATGTGCAGTAAAAGAAATAAATGGGTTGTTATTATGCTTGCAAGTCCATATATCTGTGGTGGCAGAAATTTTAATGTTTTCTTTCAAGGAAAGTGATAATTTTTCACAAATTACCAAAGTACATTTTTTGTATATATCAGGAAGTATTCTTTCTCTAAAATATTTATCTGAAGGAATATCGTAACAAGGAACCAATTTATTTAAAAGCCGCTTAAAACCCACATCGTTCACAATACTGAAGGGCTGTATGTCTATAGCTATTAATTCTCCGATATAATAGTGAATCTTTTTAGATTTAGTGCTATCAATGTCCCATAACTGCATATTTTCAAAGGATTCAAAAATCTTTGGTTGTGTGGTTGAGCCTCCGCTTAAGCTTGCATATGAACGAGATGAACTAGGTTTTTCGTGTGCTTCTGCATCTAAAAAACAGAACCCTTCTAAATACTGGGTGTTTCATAATTCATAAATTTATATTCAGAGGTACTGTTTGGCTTCAGAGTTCAGGAGTAAAAGTACTCACTTAACGACTTAACGCAAAAACAAAAATTTAATAACTTGTCGATGTTGCAGCCAAAATTACTAATTTCTAAAACAAATTTATTATATACTTACTGCCATCAACATTTTTTTCTTTTGACTCCTCACTTAATTTTTCAATGTGAAACTTCGCCATATGATGCTTTAAATTGGTAGTATTTGCTGTTTTGCCTTTACCTCCCAGAGAAACAACAGCATTACATAATTTACAGGTGGCATTTGCTTTTATTGTAGAGGCATTAACTTCGTTCTTGGAGAAATACGTCCAGTAAATACTTTTACCACTAGTTATGTTGCCACTAATACTGCTAGTTATTGAAGATAATGAACCAGAACCAGGCTCTTGTAAAGATGACGACGACTGTGAAACGAATGGAGAACGCACGACAAAACGATCCATGTTTGTGAAAAATCAGTGCAATACTATACTACGACTACTACGAGTTTTATTATCTTACTGTTTCTCAGCGTATTCGGAAATTCTGGTATTCCCCGACGGAGTGAACATAGCCGACTGGCCGGGCTTTGTTAAATTCGGAGATTCACCGTATCGATTTTTAGTATTCCGCCGGGCGATTTTACAAAATATCGAATTTGCTCTGCAATTTTTTAGTGATTTTATGGTTAATCCGTGTAACGGTAACAGTATATCATTATAAATCACTTTTACCTCATTTATACAGCAAAAAATTTACGACAAAATTGTATGGCCGATATATCGGTATCGGCAGATATCGGCTATGAGTTTATCGGTATCGGCCACAAAAAATCATATCGGTCGATCCCTAATAATAACATTGTACATAAATAATACCTATATAAAATGTCAATTTCATAATTTTCACCTCATTTTGTAGACAAACCTTACGCGATAGAAAAAACCAATATTATTTCTGAAATCAGCACAAAGGAATACCCAATAATCAGTTATCAAAACTCAAACAATTTAAAAAAAATATTTTTTTGCAAGCCTGTGTTACATTATTCACATTCACATTTTTTTATATTAATTTAATTAATAAAAATGGTTATCGAAGCCGGACGAACAGAACAAGAATCTCAGTTGATAATTTCTCGCCGTGGCCAACTAAAAGGGCAGTTAACTCGGTGCTGATTCATATGCCTCAAAAACAATAGAAATTTCAACTCGTATGCAAAGAATGGAACTCATATTTGACGAATTTAACAAGGTTCAAACTGAAATTGAAGAATATGATGTATCCGAACAAAATCTCTCCAAGCGAGTCACCTTTGAAGATGATTATTATGAGACAGTAGCAATGGCAAAGGAATTAGTTGAGTACTTTACCAATCAATCTCAAAACACTTTATTTATTCCACAACAAAACAATTCAAACCCTAATATCCAGTTTTCTGCTATTCAATGTTAAATTGCCTCCTTTATCACTACCCGGGGGCTAATTCCTCAGACCTGCAGCATTGTGTACAACAAATCCAAGGACACTTGGAGGTTAATTAACTATGAGCGCAATTTAAATAAAAACCTTTCAGCCTCAAACAGCATTTCCCCTGAGGAATATAACATCTTTTTCACAAATGTAGCAAATGAAATTGTAAAATCTCTACCCTCCTGCAACATTAATGCCCTAACCTACCTCTATACACTCCCCAAACTGAGAACTTCTATCTTTCTCAGTCCAGTTACTGAGCTTGAAGTTAAACAAGCAATAACTACGAGGATATATTGAAAAATTCTTAGCCTACTATAGAACCAAACAAAATTTCAGGGTCAAAATATTTTATTACTCAACATATTCTCGTCTTAATTGGATACATTTATTACAGCGAACTTGCAACATCTCTAGACCTTTCAAAAAAAATGTTTCTTCTTGCTCTGCAAACCAGACCTCCACAGCTTTTATCACCTCCTCGTTGGAAGAAAATTTACGACCTTTTAAACTTTTTTTCAGTTGAGGAAAGAGATGATAGTCGGACGGAGCCAAATCTGGTGAATCTTTTCTCTTTAATTTTTTCCCATAGAGTGGTCAGTAATGTCGAATAGTAATCTCCAGTTATTGTTCTATCATTATCCAAAAAATCAATCATGATTACTCCATGGCAATCCCAAAAAACTGAAGCAAGAACTTTTCCAGCAGATTTTTGGACACGAAACTTCTTAGGTCTTGGAGAACCATAGTGTCGCCATTCCATCGATGGTTGCTTTGTTTCTGGATCGTAGAAATGTACCCAAGTCTCATCCATAGTAACAATTCGGTATAAGAAATCTACATCGTTTTCAAATCGAGCACAGATCGAACGCGACGTTTCTACCCTTGCACACTTTTGGTCAACATTCAAACATTTGGGGATCCATTTTGCAACAATTTTTCTCATGTCCAAATTGACGTGAACTATATGATGAACGCGTTCGTATGAAATATTCAGTGCTTCAGATATTCGTTTTAGCCCCATTCGCCGGTCTGATAAAACCATGTCATGAGCTGCATCGATATTTTCGGGGACTGACACAGAGACTGGCCTTCCCGATCGATTATCATCTTCAATGGAAAATTTACCTCTTTTGAAGCTTGCATTCCAATTTTTCACGGTCGCATACGAAGGACATTGATTACCAATGGTATTAAGCATATCTTCGTAAATCTGCTTACCTCTTAACCCTTTTAAATAAAGGTATTTGATGATAGCTTGATACTCCAATTTTTCGATTTTCACATTTTCGGTGGACATCTTTTTTCTTTTAATTTATTGCGTAACTCTGGTTTACTTTTTCTTTTGACGTCAAACTTTACACTGACACTTCTAATAAGTTATTGTTCATTGCTATGGTAACGCAATATTTTGTTTATGCATGGAACTGGTCTAGGCTAACTAGACATCAATACATCCTCGTAAATTAAAAAAACTCTGCTTGTTTGGACATATACAACTTAAACAGCAGAATGATTAAAGAAACCATACACCTTGTTTCTGATCCATTGACTTTTCTTTTCAATCGTTTCCTCTGTGAAGGACTATTTCCAGACATCTTTAAGACAAGTTATTCCCACATTTAAAAAGGGCGATCCAAATATTCCTGATAACTATAGACCCATATCTATCATTCCTATCTTTGGTAATACTTTTGAGATGCTAATTAAAGAACGCTTAATTTCTTTTTTTAATGCTAATTCAATACTTAATAAAAATCAATTCGGATTTAGGTCTAACAAATTAACTACCCAAACTGTGATGGCTATAGTTGAGTCAATAATATATAATATAGAGAAGGGCCTAGTGTCTGCTCTAACTTTATGTGATCTGAGTAAGGCTTTTGACAGTGTGAACCATGACCTCCTATTAGGCAAACTCGAATATTATGGTATATGTGGCACATCTTTAGAGTTAATGAAGACCTACTTATGTGGGAGGAAGCAAGTTGTTTATACATCTGTAAGTTCCAGCTCATGTAGATCCATTTCGCACGGTGTACCACAAGGCTCCATACTAGGACCAACTCTTTTTGTGATATATATTAACGATATTTTCAATTTCTTATTTCCAAGCTTATCATTTTGCTATGCAGATGATGTATCAACGGTGGAAGCAGACTCAAATGTTAACGACATAATGGACCTATGCTCGAGAACAGATAATAACGCTGAAACTTGGTTTACTTCAAATTATCTCAAACTAAATAGGGATAAGACACAGAAAATTATAATATCATCAAATCGACAAATAACAACGAAGCAACATGTAGATTTATTGGGGTTTAAAATTGATGACATGTTAAATTGGGAAGCACATATTGCTGGTTTGTGCAAAAAACTTTCTACAGAACTGTTTGTACTAAGACAGCTGAAAAGGTGTCTTAGTCAAAGTATGGTATTACAGACATATTTTTCTCTTTTTAACCGCCACCTAACATATGGCATACTTTTATGGGGTCAGTCTTCACATGCAATTAAAGTCTTTCGAATACAAAAAAAAGCTGTCAGGATCATAGCCAATGTTTCTTACAGAGAACATTGTCGTCGTTTATTTCAAGTCCTTAAGATTCTACCACTGCCATGTACCTTCATATTTTACAAAAATAATACTAAGTACTTTACAAACGCTGACTTTCATAATTACTCAACTGGAAGAGGTGCACAACTGAGGCCTCAATTTTATCGACTGGATCTATCAGCTAGAAATTCACTCAACTTGCATTTATACAATAAAATACCAGCAGATATTACTGGTTTGAGTCATAACCGTTTCAGGGTTAGAGTTAAGCACTTGCTATTGAGGCACTGTTTCTACTCCATCAAAGAGTTTTAGAATTGTGAGACATTGCTCTTTTAAATTGTTAGTTTTGTTGTTTGTACTTTTAGAAATAACTATTTTAAATGTAATAAGCGTGTAACTGTAACTAGCATTTACCTTACTATGTCTGTTTGACTTGCCACTATTGTACATTTTTGTAATTAATGTGATGAAATAAATCTATCTATCTATCATACCCAATTGATAACATACATACGCTTGAAAGATTGATCAAACAAAGAAAGAAGCAGAATTATACTTGACAGTCATAGATCTAAAGGAGGCATATGATATAGTAGAGAGAAGAATTGTGGAAATGTATAGAAGAACTGGATTAAATAATGAAAATCATAGATGGAAAAATGAAATGGAGGAGAATAAGGAACAACAACATAAGAGAAATAGTAAAACATCAACAATAGAAAAAATAAAGAAATAACTACTGGTATGGCCACATAATGCAGATGCTTCAAGGCATGGCTAGAAACGTGATGGAAATAGGACAACGAGACAATAAATAAACCAAATAAAAGAAAGACCAGATCATAGACACCTCCCAATAAAATACCTGAAAAGGCACAAACATTTAATACAAGAAAATGTCCAATATAAATCTATTATATGTTGTGAAATTATTGCACGAGACATAAAATTCGGAATTTTAATTCAATAAATATATTTTTCATAAAATTACAGCAGCTAACTTTAAGTGCAAACAAAATCATATTTCAAGTAAAAAATTATGTTTGAGAAGGTGTTATATTTGTACTTTTTTACTTTATATTGTAAATTTAATAAGTAGGTTTGGTCTTTGTAGCCATTTTATTTAGGAAATATTCTTTATTAGATAAATTTCTTTAATATCCAGTTTTAATGGGCAGCTTGCAAAAACGTTGTAGCAACAAAGTGTTGGAATGTTTTTTACTTCAAAAGAAACTTGTTCTTCAATAATGAGTTTTTACCCATACTATAAAGATAAAACAACAAGAGACTTTTAAAGCAATTGTATTAAAAAATATTACAGAATGGGTTTACACTAATGAATTGACTTTTTAAGTAATTAAAATACATATATACTAGTAAAAATTTCCTATTTAGCGCAATTCTTGCTATTTGTGATATGGTTATTCAAATAAATTCATTAAATTAAAAAAAATTAAATTTACCTGAAAGAACATCCATCCTGGATAATAACCTAATTGCACAGCTGTACATGCAGAAAGGGCTACAAATACTGTGGATATTGAATCACATCCATGGTCAAAAAGTTCACCAAGTGGACTTGAAGAATTTGTTCTCCTAGCTTGTTTGCCATCAATTGCATCTAAACTTTGATAAATAAATAATCCCAACGCACATAATGCACAAGTCCATCTGGGAGCTTCAATTTTGGCATCTGGTGAATACCTAATTTTAAAAATTTTATGTTAATAATGATCAGACACAATATATTAAAAAAAATATTGTTTGATAGATAGTATTATAGACATAGGTTCTCAGCTGCGTTTCAATGAGAGAATTATCTGTTAGAAAAAGTGTTATTGTGTCCTATAATACTATTTCTACTCACCATGATAACAGTAAAGATGTAAAAATATTGATACCAAGGCCTACGACAGTAATTAAATTTGGAGCTAACCAAATGGGTACTTTTAATACTAGCCAACTCCAATACGGCTGTAATATTTTATCTAACAAACTATGACTTTGGCAAGAATACTCATGTTCCCCTAGTTTTTTCAACTGTACTTCTGATAACAGTTTTTGCCTATAGAGTTTCATATTTAAAATAAAATGTATGTTGAAGATTTATCATCAAAATTTAACTCACAACTATTTATAATTATAAAATATCGGCACAAAAAATTTTAAATCAAACAAAGCTGTTAATATTACGTCCCTAACAAATTTGACCCAACATGACTACATGACATATCTCAGCCATCTGTCAAAAAATGACGTTTATACACCTGGCGACGTTGCAGAACACAGAACAAAAAGGAGCTGTTTTTGTTCTGTGTTGTAGAGGCAGAACTCTATGGTCGACATATATAGCCTGTCCAAGCGAGCGAGTGGTTATTACCGGCGGTAATGTCAACAAATGTCAAAATACGTCACAGTTATACTGGTCGCTTTAATATAACGGTATTTACCAATGTCTTTATCTACTTTCTGTACGGTCTAGAGGATTTGTTTAGTTAAATTTTCGCTGTTTTGATTTATTTTTCAATGTTCATTATCGTTTTCCCATTTCGAAACTTAAGAACTTCAGTTTTATTGAATATGCCATAAACAAATTTGAAGTATCACATCTGTCAACCGCTATAACTCCGTAATTTGACATCAAACGATGACGTAATGGTTAATACCAATCCTCGCTAGGACGCTACGGTATTTACTTTTGGTATTAACCAACCCTCGCTTGGACAGGCTAGCGGTGACGTCATCATCTTAGGCTATGTCAATTTTGTAACCAAACAAACATAATAGCCATTTGGATACCATTGGTGTGATTTTGGACAAGAGATTATTCCCTTATATTTTGAATATAACTGCTGATTTACGCATTTAGGTATACACTAAGACTTCTACAAAGAGATATATTCGATTCCAGCCAAAATCACTCATCTAAAAACAAGCTGTTTTTAGTTCAGTGGCCAAAATAGGTACTATGTATATTAATATAATTTTAATAAAAGAGTTATCTAACCTAAACATGCTATTATAAACTTTTGAAATACAATTGTTTTAATTCTTTTTCTATCTGTATTATCTAATTTTAGGTTTCTTCACATAAAGAATAATGGTACTGTGCTGGCCACCAGGTTGTAGGAATTATAATGTCAACTTATGAAGTTAGGCAATTCAAACCACGTGACTTTTTAGCTGTCAATATGGCGGCGACGGTCAAACATTGGATTCAGTACATTCATTTATGTTTATAAAGCTGCAGAGTTTTATAGTTATAAAACGGTTTACTTTGTATTTTGTGGGGTTTTAACTTAGATTCACAAATAAAATAGATATGTTTGTTTTGACTTTTTCCTGCCCCAAACATTGAGTCACATTCTAAGCTCACTTGCGAGACACTTCCCCTGCTTTGCCATATTTACAAATCCTCTTTAGTTGAGGGAAAAAAGAAATTAGACGTTTGATTGAAAATTTCTTAAAAAGTTATGCAAATAAAAAAAAGTCATACTAATTTCTGCATTTGAGTCGCAGCTTTTAAAATTAATTAATGATACTTGAATTTTATTTAATAAAGGCATATTCTTATATAAATTTTAAACAAGAATTTGTTGGATCCTTAGATACCTTTATGTTTATAACTAAAAGTGCTCAAGATTTCAGTACCTGTTAATAGTAATCTATTTAGTACTTTTGTCCTTGTTTAATTACCATATAAAGAGAGATGCAAATATTGTCAGAGTGTGATCGACGATCATTTTAAATACGCCGTAATATTGTACTAAATAATGTCAAACGTGGTTTGTTTATACGAGCGCCATTACGACTAGAGAGTAAACATTTAAGTTGGGTTTATACAGCAAATAAAATTAAATAAAATAGCATAAAATAAAATAGAAAGAAATAAGGAAAGTTTGTTCGGTTTATACCAGTGATATGGATATTACAACTCACTGGTTTATACAGACAAATAAAATAAAATAATTGTTTAACAGTCACACGTCAAATACACGGAACATAAAAAATTGTGTGTCAAAGTGATCGGCCTTTAGTTGGGAATGGGAAGAAAACCATCGATATATCGTATCTATATTATTCAACAGTTTCGATATATGGATAATACAAAATACTATAATACGATATTTCAATATATCGATATATTATTCAAAGAGTGATTACTTAGGAACTATAATAAAATTATCGGAATTTAACAAACCATCAATGGAACTAAAGCCTTCCCACAGAAAGAAAAATATATACAGACTATAGTACCAAATCACAGATAATAATATAAGACAATTTTTATTTGTGATCAAAGCAAAGGAAACTGAGCTCGATTAAGCGAAAGATAGTATCGGAATTAAAAATATTTAAGAAACTTTTCATTATTAGTGTTTTTAAATGAAACTCAAGGTCTCTAGTTAATTCCACAATATAGTACAAGTTATTGAAAATTCTAAAAAATTGACAATTGTTTCGATAAATCATTATCATCGATGATAATAATTTATCGAAACAATTGTCAATTTTTTAGAATTTTCAATAACTTGTTTTATATTGTGGAATTAACTAGAGACCTTGAGTTTCATTTAAAAACACTAATATGAGCATATTCCACGAAGTAAGGGTCGAGACAGTCAATTTTTTAAGAAACTTTTCGATTATTTTCGAAAAAATATCGATATTTCGTACCCTTCCCTTCCATATTTTGAGGTTTTGTTCTGTTTCCGTTGAATTGTAAAGATCAGCAGATATAGTTTTCCTGGTTTTCTATATCATTGCACAGTTATACTGATCTTAATTGGAAAAATGATATCCAGGATATCACCATAGGGCTAATAATATCTAAGCTTCAATATTTGTAATATCACATCTTCTTCTTTTTTCTATTAACATATATCATAGATAAATACTTTTAATAAGAAGTAGAATGGAATCTCCTGTACTAAGTCAGAAGTCACAAAGTTTTGTCGAATGCTGCGCCATCTATTGTGGTGGAAGGTTACTAATCACCAACAGGGAAAAAATAAAGGAAGAGACCTGCATTATGTCACAGTTTACTAGCTACTACTAGATGGCAAACCAAGCAAATACTGAAGGTTTTTTGAATTATGCCTATATTGTTTTTTCTTAAATAAACAAATAAAAACAGTCACACAAAGTTTAAACACTTTTTGAAATAACCTGTTATTTTATTTTGGCTTAAAAGTAGGATAGGTTGTTTCAAAAAGCTGTTTAACGCTTTTATCCGTTTTTATTAACCAGGATAGATTATTAGACAAATGTCGACAAATAGTTTCTAAAATTTAATATAAAATTTTGTTTATAAAATAGTACAGGTGATTTTCTTCTCAAACTTAAGATAAGAATAATTTATTGATAATAGCATGTGCTAACAAATATTACACATATGATACAATAATGGATTCCAATGTTTTTCAAAAACTAATTTTTTCCCATATACATTGTGTATTTTGTAGTGAATGTTCTGGATAATATAAACTCTGTTTAATTTTGTATATAAAGGTGATTGTATTTAAGAATATGATTTGTGAAACACTTAACAACCCCGTCATTTCTAACATGGTTTTCACACTAGTAAAAGCCTATTACATTTCAAAATATGTCGCAAAGTTTGATTTTGTTTTCTCTGTAGTGTCTCTTTCTCATTGTAATTAAGTAAAAATAATATAATAATGTTAATAACTTTATTCAAAAATATGGTTTTACAATAACACTACATGAAATGAATAAATTAGGTTGGCGATAAGTCCGTGCCCGGGGGAGTGGGATGGAGGAGGCTGGAAGTGATCCACCCCTAATCTTCCATGCGAGTTTCCTGGGGGGGGGGGGGTTGCCCTACCCGACACGGCGCGTCCCAGTGGCTCATAGGGTGTCTCCACGGGGAGTGGTCGGTCATGGTTCTTGCGCCCCTAAGAGCTGTGAGGGAGGCACAACCGACCAACCCCGGGGATAGGTGATGAATAGGAACGATCCGTTCTGAATAATCGCCCGCGGATCAAAAGGGATAAAGGAAAAAACCTGACAAAAAATCATCGTCGCTGACCTCCTCGCCTCTGCTGAGCATCTTACAATCAGTTAAGGGGAGGGAGAAACTTCTTTCTTCATGACTATCATGTCTCATCTACTCTAAGTAACCCTTCAATTTCTTGTACTTTCTCTATCTTTCTTTTCTTTTCTACTCTTCCACACTAACACAATAGACTTTCTCTTCACTTTGGATTGCATGTCTATCCCTCTTCTTTCCTCTCGCCAACTAGGTCACTTATTTTCTCTCTTTCTCTCCTTATTTTTCTGCTTTCTTTCCACCTACCATATTCTTCAATTTCTTCATGGAACATCCCGGTCTATCCCACAGATAATCAATTCAACTCA
The DNA here is from genome assembly GCA_963921935.1 of Galeruca laticollis. Lineage (NCBI taxonomy): Eukaryota > Metazoa > Arthropoda > Insecta > Coleoptera > Chrysomelidae > Galeruca > Galeruca laticollis. Next base: position 136,240,945 of record OY998180.1, read on the forward strand.
AAGACCACACACAGGGGAGGCAGCTGTGTGGGTCTACCCGTTGGCAAATCTGCGTCCGGAGGCAACCGTGAAAAAAGCCTAGAGGAGTAAACCTCGAAAAAAGAACCCGTAATCCTCGTTGTTAGCTACCGTGGCCATGGATGAATGGCTGCACGAAACGCAGTCAGAAACGGTGCCTCTGGGATACCTGGCGACCTCTGCCCCGCTGGACATTCTTTCGACCCAACTCGTGGGACTTCAGATGAGCGAAAAAAAACCTAAAAAACTTAAGGAAACTAAAAAAGACGACACTAAGCAAAGGAAATTGGATAAAGATTTGCAAAAAACAACAAATGAGGTAGAGCAAGAGGAGGTGGCGGAACAGGCCTTTGTTAGAAGTAGGCGAATAGCTAGGACGCCTACAAAGGGTGAAACATCGGAGGCGACGGAAGGAGCCCCTACTAAGGAAGGAGATTGGGTAGAAAATCGATACAGGACGGATAGCCAGGGAAGTAGCACAATTGGGAGGATGGAGAGCTGGGAAAGAGAGGATACCCGGGAGTCTTATAAGAGATTAGAAGATGGGTATGGAATGGGAAATACCGCTCAACAGGACGCAGGCGACATAGCCGAGAACAAAGAGGAATCTTCTGATGGTGAAAGTGTACTCTACGGAATTATGGAAGGAGAAAATTATGGGAAGGATAGAAAAAGAAAGAGGGTGATAACTCCGGAGAAAACGAAGACCAAGGAAAGGAAAAGGCGGGGAGAAAGGAAAACAAACCTCCTGGGAGAGATGGAGATGAAGATGGCGGCAATTAAGGGTATGCTATGGGGAAAACTGTGATGTCGAAATCCTCAGGCTGATTGGGGAGACTATGACACTCCTTAGAAGAGAGCGGAATAATAGGGACAAGGAAGAAGCGGAGGAAGAGAAATGTAAAGCTTGCGCGGAGTTGGTTAAGATAAGAAAGATTAAAGAGGAGACGAACAGGATTCGGGAAAATATTATTGCAGAGATGGGATTGGAAGGGTTTAGAATGGTTAAGGACTTGGATTGGGATGAGGGGGCATATGTTAAAATAAAAATGGAAAACGGGAGGATTGATAGAACAGTCATGGAAAAGGATACGCTGATCATCATGGACAATAAGGACAAAGAAGGAAGGACACAGGGCAGACTGGCAGGAGTTAAGTCTGAAATAAAGGATCTTGTGGAAGAAACAGGTATCTGGTCTACTGAATACATTGAGGAGGGGACTAAGAGATCTACGGACACGACAACTAGAATAAAGTACACCTACTTTATGATGGTGGAGGAGGATAAGGAGAAAGAAAAAACTTATTCTGCTGTAAAGGAAGCGATAGAAAAAATTGAGAGTCGTAACAGCACTAGCCTCATGGTTATATGCTCTGAGGCAGTAGATAAGACCGCCATAAGAATGGCCCTGGAGCACTGTCTGAACTCTAAGGAGATAGAGATAAAAATGATTAGCGAGGAGGAAAAGGAGAATAAAGGACCTTCTAAGAGATCCTTCGTAAACGAGGCAGTAATGGTTCAAACAACTAGGAACAAAACATGCGCTGAAATGTTGACGTGCCTCAAAAGCGACCTCAAGGAGGAAAAGGGACTCGTTCGACATATAGAAGGTGTTCGGAGAACCAGGGAGGGCCACCTGTTATTGGAAGTCAAAAAGGGCAGTGAAGCAGGGAGGCAAATTTTTAACAAACTAAAGGCCAACTCAAGCATTGGAAACGTTCGTAGACTAACGGCTGGCAAAATCAAGGTGGCTGCAAACATATACGGAATGGATGCCGACATCCTTGAGGGAGATATAAGGGAAAGCCTTAACATCGCCCTGGGTAGAGGAAGAAATGACGAGGAGGTCGAGGTAAAGGCATTGAGGCCTATGAATGGAGGTAGGCAGGCGGCGACAATTTTAGCGCAGCCTAACACATTAAATAAATTGTTGGGAATTAAAAATTTCAAGCTGGGCTACTCTATCGCAGTTATGAGGGAAAGAGCTAGGGAAATAAAATGCAATAGGTGCTGGGAAGAGGGCCATATGGCGAGAGAATGTAAGGGAGTGGACAGAGCACATATGTGCAGAAACTGTGCCAAGACGGACCATTAAGTCAATGAGTGCAGGGAGAATCCGTACTGCGTGATATGTGAGAAAAGTGGACACAGGACACTAGCGGGCCCATGTAGGGGCAAAAAGGGTAATGAAAGTTCGCAGAGTAAGAAGGAGATAGTAAGCGAGCCATAGTTTTCATCAGTTTAAATACGACTGTGAAGGAGTCAAAAAGTCCTGGAGTAACTAGATACCACATGCCTGGATATATCCTGGAAGCTGATTTAGCCGGTATAATCGGGGAGGTGGAGATACTAATATGCTTCGGGGGGACTGTTGTTCTTGTAGTTGGTGTTCTATTTCTTGTTTTTAGTATAGCGGCAATTTACACTGCAATTTTAATAAGAAAATTTTTAGAGGCTATATACACCAATGTTTTATCCCATAATTTAATTTGTTTTTATTATTATTTATGTATTTATTTATTTATCTGTTTTTTATATTTTAATGGCCAGTGCGGAAGGGAAGGAAACAAAAGGAAATTATTGGGACATAATGGAATCGCGATATGTGGGAGGGGCGGAGTCCTTATAAATAAAGATGTTGAAAGTATTGCAGGTTAACCTGGGGAGGGCAAGAGCTGCGCACGACGTGGCTTTCGACGAAGCGGCTAGGGTTGGCACGGGCATCATGATAGTGTCCGAGCCAAACAAAAGGATACGGATAAATAAAAAATGGACTATGAACAAACTGGAGGGGGTCGCGATTGTTATCCTAAATAGGAATCTAGAGATAGGGAAGATACACAGGAACGATAGCTACGTCAGCGTAGAAATTCACGGGGTTAGAGTTATTGCCACTTATATCTCGCCAAATATCCCACTAGCAGAATTTAAGAAAAGTATAGATCGGGTGTTTGAGGAAGCCTCACGGCATCCCTTGGTTTCAATGGTGGCTGGAGATATAAACGCCAAATCCTCTTTGTGGGGATCAAATACCACCGACCTGAGAGGTCAGATTGTGGAGGACTGGATGTCTCAGTTACAGTGGACGCCCAAAAACAATGGAGTTCATACGTTCGAGCGTGGTAATTCAAAAAGCCACATAGATGTGACGCTGTGTTCTGAACGAACTGCAGGCCGAATCCAGGGCTGGAATATTGATTTTACGAACCCCTTCACAAATCATGGGCAGATTACCTACGTGATTAAAGTTCAGGACAGGATACCAAAAGGCACCTGGAGGAAAACCCCAGGGCTCTGTCATGGGGCCCGTCTTGTGGAACGTAATGTACGATAGGATCCTGAGGCTGATGTACGGTCCAAGGGTTGAGGCAGTAGCATACGCCGATGATTTGGTCTACGTAATAGAAGGAAAGGACGCAGAGGACGTGAAAGCGAGGGCAGAGAAAACGGTGGCCTTGGCGGTCAGGTGGACCAGGAAAATGGGACTGAGGATAGCCCCTCAGAAAACTGAATTGTTGGTTGCAAAGGGTCCGAGAAGTACGGGGTCTTTCAGTATAATGGTTGAAGGCAAGGTGATCCGGTCATGCAAAAGTATCAAATACCTGGGGGTAATGTTTACTAAAAATCTGAATTTTGCGGAGCAAATCAAGTATATTAGCGAGAAAGCTTCAAAGAAAGGGGCGATGCTGCAGAGGATCATGCCGAATGTTGGGGGGCCCAGCTATTATAAGAGAAGGGTACTGTGCCAAGTGGTACATAGTGTTCTGTTATATGCGGCACCAGTCTGGAGGGAGGCAGTTAAAGTACAGAAACATCGTAATAATATTATAGCGACACAAAGAAAGAGCCTAGTGAAGACCATATCGGCGTATAGGACGGTCTCCGCAGAAGCTGTACAGGTAATCTCTGGGTTTCCATCTGCGGACCTTTTGGTGGCTGAAAGGTGTTTTCTTTACACGATCGGGGGGCGCCTGGCGGGAAATAGAAGGATGGCCAGGGAGAGAATGCTGATGAAATGGCAGGAGAATTGGGAGAAAAGTCTGAATAAGGCGGCATGGACTAAGAGGTTAATAAAAAACGTTATACCATGGATCAAGTGCGGGCACAGGTATACTACATACTGGTTCACCCAGTTTCTTACGGGGCATGGGTCTTTTGGGACGTTCACGTTAAGGATAAAAAAGACCCCTGACGACTTGTGTCGTTTATGTGGAGTAAAGGATGATCCGGAGCATGTGGTGTACGTGTGCACTAGATGGACAACTCAGCGGAGACATTAGGAACGAGATTGGAGATCTACCAGCGGTGTCTGAACTAATCCCTACCATGATTGAGAGTAAGGCAATGTGGGATAAAATATTTGTATTTATTTGCGAAATCATGAAAAATAAGGAGGAAGAGGATAGGGAATATGAAGATACACAGGATTAAACACGTACAGGAGGAGCGCTGATGTACAAAGCTTTTGCGTTTTTCCGGCTGTTCCTTCTTACATAAAGGGGAGGGTGGTTTAGTGCGGTGAAAGTCCCACACGAACTCACAGCATTGCACTGCCCGCTGTGGGAACGGCATTAGCTTCCACCCCACCTCTCAGGGCAAAAAAAAGGTTGGCGATAAGTGTTATTACACTTGTTTCGCAAAAAATAATACAATTTAATCATATACAATGGTCACATGTAACAAAATTAGTTATAAACTATTTGAATTCATTATAAATAAAAACACTATAAAATGTATAAAATTGAATCAACGACATAAGGATTTTAAAATTATAATTAGGCCTAAATACAGTAGAAACTAAGCATATAATCCATTGGAGTGAAGTCAACACAATAATGTTATAAACTACAAACAACATGAACGAACTACAGTACTAAGTATCATAAAATAAAATGTTATAAAAATAATATTTATTTACCATTTTAGGACATATAATACTACAGATAAATTGGAATGTTAATCGGTTACCACAACAATTTTGATATGGGTAAAAGTGTGAATGATAAAATATATATCAAATGTAAAAATGTAATAAAATAACAATATTTCTTGAAGCGTATTCATATTTAACACAGACGAAAATGGAATAGAGATAAAAAAATGTATACGAAGAGGAAGTTTCTTGGTCAATATTGATTAACTGAAATAATCATTCTCAAAAGACTCGAACTTTAGACCTCTTCATGCATATTTTCAGCTGTTTTTTGAATTGGATTGAGTTGGGTATAGTGCGAATTGTTTCAGGTAAAGAATTGAACACTTTTGTAGCATTGTAAGAAAAACTAGTTTTCAGCAGTGATTTTGTTGTTTGTGGTATTACATAGTTATTTCTTTGTCTAGTGTTTTATAGGTATGTTTTAGTAAGTTTGACGAGTGTTTTTTTGTATAGTACTTTATGTTGACATTGTAGTAATAGAGTTGTTTAAGGTCGAGTGCCTCTGATTCTTGAAATAGTATATCACTTGGACATCTTCAGTTTTTACTAAGAAAATTTTTCAGGAATCGTCGTTGTAGAACTACAAGGGGTCGGATGTGGGATTTTAGTGCATCTCCCCATGCTAATAAACCGTATAACGAAAGTGACTTTCACCGAGTGCATGATATAGTGCGAGCAAATGATGAACAGGGAGGACTTTTTTCATGTATCTTCATTTATAAAAGATACATTGTAGTTTTTTGGTTACGTAGTTGATGTGTATATCCCTTTTCATGTGCCAGTGTATTATGACTCCTAAATACTTTATGTTACTTTCGGCTGTAATTGTAAGCTTGTTTTTACCATCGAGGATGTTGAGAAGAGGAAAATGAGCAATATTTGTTTTATTACAACTGAAAGGTAGGAAGTTGGTTTTTTGAAAGTTTATACCTAATTGCCAGCCATTTTTTAATGATAATAAAGTCTGTTTCTACTATTTCTTTTACTTCTGTCCAGGTATCCGCCTCGTAGAAAATCGCGGTATCGTCTGCGAAACCGATAATATTGCCCCTGCTTTTCACAGAAAATAATCGTTCATCTGATTCCACTGCCACAAGGTTTTGACTCTAAAAAAAATTAAAAAAAGGTACATTATAAAATTAAGAATTTTTATACTAAAAGTCAAATTTAATATGCAAACTTTAGGTTATTATAAATTATGATTTAACTTAAGAAACAAATTACCTCTAGGAACAGCAAATCTCGCCATATCATTTGATTCTTTATTCTACAAGTTAAAAAATTATTTCTCTTTAAAAAATGACATACAATAGAACTCTGTCGAAATCTCTAATATACTGATCCATTTGTTATTGTTTTACTCATCCTGACATTTTGAGCTATTACCACAGCATATAGAACACACAGCAGAGACTTTTACTTGGCGGGAACAGAATGCGCAGCTATTCGCGCATACACGCCCTTCGGGATAAAACCTCTCAGATCAGTGACGAGAATGCAGAAGGAGCTAGTCGTAACCATTGTCGTACGTACTTGGGTGTCTTTTAATCGTTAGTTATAAAAATTCAGATTAGTTTGACTTAGTATTTGATTTTTGAGTGTTAAAACAGTTCTTTTTCTTATTTTAGTTAGTTAGTGTCGTTGAGATTTTTATATTAATTCTGAAGTACCGTTGTTTTGTTAAACTGACTATAATGGGCCGTTCTTGTGCCGCGAAATTTTGCAAAAACAAAAGTTATATATGCAAAAAAAGTTTTTTTAAATTTCCTGTAGATCCCATAAGGTAAATTATACATATCTATGTTACTTAAATATAAATAGTTGTTGTCGGCCATGCTAAATCTCACCACCGGCCTATTCAAAACTGAAACTAACATTCGAATCATACTTTGTTATTTTAGAGCCAGAACTTGGGTTGTCGCTTGTAATAGGGAAGATTTGTTAGGTGTAGTAAACACTTTAAATAAAAGTCACAGGATTTGTCAGGACCACTTTGAATTGAAAATGTTCACAAATGATCAATGCAATCGGTTAAATCCGAAGGCGGTTCCAACATTATTCCCATTACAAGAGGGATCTTCTAGGGGACCTAATTTTGATCATACATACACACCTTTGTATGACTTGAAATCTCTGGATAAATCAGAGAAAAATATGCCACGGATAAACATTTTGCAAGATATAATTATTAATCCAGGTAAATAATATATTGTACCTACAATATGATTATACTTTTTACTTTTCTCGGATACGCCGAAGTTCAATACAGTGTATACTACTTGGAATTTAAAATGAATAATTTAAGGCTTTTTATGAATAAAAGTTACTCAAAATCGCCTAGTAGGTACCTAAATAAAGCTCGGATTATAGGCAAATTGCCCTTTTTGTCTATTTTAAGTGTTTTTTTTGCATATTTTACTTTTTTTCGTAACATCCATCTTTTTGTCTTTTTTAAATTTTATTTTATGTATGTTAAGATTTTCTGTCTTTTTCAGTAAAATCTTTGCATATATAAGCGCATTTCTCTTCATTTTTTGTTGCTATAAATCCGAGCTTTATATATAGGTAAGTGCTTCAGGTTCTTGATAATTTTGAATAATTTGTTAATTTGTAATACAAAACAAATAATTAGATCGCTGTCAGTTAGTTAACTTATTCAGGTATTAAGAACTTTATTTGAGCGCTATTATTGTTTTATTTTAGGTGCAATCTCAGATCAAAGTTTTATTGCCGATGTAAACTGCCAAACTCCACGTTCTACTTCGTCCACACAAACTAGCAGTGATCTGTCCCATAATAGTCCACGAAAGAGGAAATATCGTAGTTATGTTACAGATCTCAAGAATGAGATTATAGCTTTAAAGAAGAGAGTTGTGGACTTAGAACATAGATTCGAAAATATTGAAAGTGAAATAAGCTTGGAACAATTTTATGGACTGACTTATAAATTTTGTGGCAACGATGAAGTAGCTCGTCTAGTTAATTGCCAAATTAGTCAATAAAAAAAAAACCTGTAGAAATCCTACTCCAATTCAATTTAAAAGAACATTTAAAAAATTAGTGTATTTAAAAATATTCCACTCAGGGACCGAAAATTGTGAGGCAGATCCAGATTCCATACTTTTGAAGTTGGCAGATGTACCTGATGTACATGCGGTACCGTCTACAAAAAACATGCCAATAGAAATTACCACTCAACTTATAGGTACAGATTATCAGCAAAATGAGATGCTACACAAGAATTTTGTACGGTATATCTGTGGCTATCTGTTAAAAAAAGCCCTTAATATACATAGTTGCGACGTGTGCATAACATTTTCAAACCATCGACAAGAATTAGATGATTCTTCATTATATATCTATTTTAGGGCATACGAAAATTCCGAAAAAACTATTTTTGGAAATTTAAAAAATCCAGCAGACATTTTTGTGGATTTTATTGCGAATGTTGAAGAAATTTTTCAGACAAATTTCCACTGTCTAATAGCAAGGACCAACATTTGCAATAATCTTTTCCAACTTGTACACAGGCAATATCTTGCGCATCCTTGTGGGAAATTTCCCAAAGAGTTTGTATTAAAATTGTACTTACGCATACGACTTTATTATACTTTAAAACATATTAATAATAATTTTAAAGATCAAAAAAATATTCGTAATAAATTGATTATATGGCGTAATCAATAGGTGGAAGTATATATTTGTGTAAATACTTCAAGTTACAAATTTATTATGTCACATAGAACAATTATTATTTAAATGTTGGTTTGTGTTATTGTATTTACTTTTTGTATTTGTAATGTTAGTATTGTTTATTTAACGTCATTATTGGACACATTTCATTTTTTTACTAATCTCACTACTCCGTGAGTGAAACTATTATTAATTGTAAAAATATTTGCGAAAGTATCGCACAATTTTAATAAATCGTTTTTCACATGTGAACACATATCTAGATCTTATGTCTTTTTTAATTCTGTTTCCGAGTTGATTGTTTCACTTTTTAAGTTATACGTATTAAATTAATCTGAATTTGATAATTGCATATCGTTAATTTTGATTATAACACTCCCATATAATTTTCATTTAAAATTGTCACATATGGATTATCCTTTGACACTATACTTATCTACAAAAATTTCTTCAATTATCTCTAACGGTGTATATATCGATCTTTTTTATCTTCTAAACTATTATAGGTAGGCTAATTTTATCAAATGCTTCTAAAAGCACATACAATTCTAGCATACTAACTTTTTGATTGTATGTGGTCTATTAACGTGTGATCTCGCAAGTTATTTGATTTTCTTTCTAATCGAACTACCTACTTCCCAATGCGGTGATATAGCTAAATAATAAATATGAATATTTCACGTAACAAGAACAGCTTGCCTATATTCTATTTTTATAAGTATCTATGTAAATTCAAATAAACATAATACTCTCATGTTTACTTTAAATTTCTAAGTACGGCCCTGCCAGCGGTACTAGAATAAACCCATAGCCAACTCTGAGATTTACCTTCAAATGGCGTCCTCAAGGTCACAGATTTTCAATAAATAATATCAAAGTGCCGACGTTAAGAGTCTGGGCTGTGTGTTTATTAGGCTGTGCTATTACTTTGAGATTGTCTTCTTTTTAAAGTTTGTTATGAATTTAATGATATACAGAGAGAAGATAAATAAATCCAAACTTACATGAGTATAAACATATCTCAATCTCTATATACTTGACGTTATTCTAAATGAAGCACCATTAAGTTTCCATTCCTAGTGATATTAAGATCGAATTCCTGATCTTAAAGTCTTAATTCTGTCTTTTTGTTGAGGAAGTGCAATAGTTGAAATGAGGCAGAATAATTGTTGTATAGATTATTTGTTTTATCCATTCGCTAAGGTAAGAACTCATTCTTCCAAGAAGATATATTTTTTTTTTGACTCTTTTTTAGATATATATTCTGAATGCTTGGAAAACGTTAAATTTTCATCCACCATGACACCTAGGTATTTAAATTGTTCCACTTGTATATTTACATTATTTACAAAAATTCCACCATCAGTCTTTGTTATTAAATCTACTTTTTATAAGCATAAATTTTGTCTTTCCTATATTTAATCTTAGGCCATTTTGGTTTAGCCATTTATATAATCCTACAAGTTCCTCGTTTATAGTATCCACAATCACACCCACATTTTCTCGTATAAAATATAACAAGGTATCACGTTGCCCTATTCTACTACTTCTTCCGTCTCCTCAGTTTTGCTACATTTTGTATATTTTTGGCACTAAGAAAAAACTTTGGAGCTTTCTTTGAAACGGGTCTTGTGTCTGTTCCTCTTATAACATCATTAATTTGTTTGGTATAATTAAACATTTGAATTTTAATTAAATATTTGAAAATACCAGTTTTTATTTTTTTATCGTGGAAGCAATCCGTTAACTTTAATCTAGTCTGAAGAGTTTTCAGGGTAAATGGAATCAATTTTTTTTTATGTAAATCTCTATTGAAAATAAACCTAATTATATCCATTGCCTTCTTCGTTTTCTCTAAAAACGTAGAGTTTACATATTTTAAAGAGCTTTTTGTTTTTTTATATTCCTTTGCTCTCAGGAATGCCTCATTTTCTTCTATATTTTTAGAGGGATCGCTCTTTAAAAAAAGGTCCTTGCATGTACACGGCAAGGCACCGACTCTTTTAATTAGGTATCCGGAAATGTACCTCAGAGCCTGTTCCTCAACACGTTGAGTAGATGGAGGTATATTATCCGTAACACTGCAGAAGTTTTCTACACTAGCCTCTAAATCATCATCTTCTGGCAACCCCTATGAAAGAAATTTGTGGTATAAATAATAGAAAAGCCATACAAATAAAAGGCATTTTGAAATTTTAATGAAAATATGTATTTAGGTACTAACCTGTGCAACAAGTCTCTGAAGTGTAAGAAACATCTCGGAATTATCATTTTCACAATTGGCCCCTATTGATTGGGAAGAGGTTAACTGTTCAACAACCAAGCTCTTGTAATAATGCCCAAAATCCGTTGGTGTTGGATTGTTATTTCTTTGTCCCCTCTGCCTTATCTGTCCAAAAAAGTTTTCTAGGGGGTCCTGGTTAAAACTTCTGGGCATTAAATATGAAAATCCTAGGGTTTGTAGAACCTTCCAAAGCTCTTGAAAATTTTCTACTGTTTTTATCAAATTTTTCAGTGAGGGTGGTATGAACTCCTGCACTTTTCCATTCTTAAACCTTTTGAAATGTATGGTTTTCAGAATTTTAATAGCCTCTTCCCAAAACTTGTGGTGAGGAGAACTCTTTGTAACTGCCACCCGCAAGTCTTTCCCTGGGTCAGCTTTGAAAGAGCTTCCATTGAGACTGTCAAAAAGTTGATCTAGAAAATCCAGAAGAGATGCTGTTGCTGTTCTTTCTAATTTTATTGTTTTGTTTTCTATGGTCACTGTTGTACCTAAAATTAATATAAATTAACCAATATATAACAATTCTCAATGATAATTTTGTTCATATTTGAATAAATTAGATAGTTACCTGAAAATGCAAAAACATTTATTGCAGCAGCGACAGAATGGCTGAACACCTGAGTGCATTTGGCAACTTTCATCTTGTGCATCTTTTCTGGATTCACATGGGCATCTGTGATTTTGGACATTAACCTCAGACTACCTAAATAGGGATCAAGTTGGTAGGCATTGAAAATGTGGTCCCATTTTGCCAGCTTGTTAACACCTTTTTCTTTGAAACTAATTTCGTAATTTACAAAGTTATTCCGAACACCTTTAAACAGATGAGGAACATCATACAAAGGTAAAACTTTTTGGCCACCTATTTCAAAAAAGTTTCCCTGAAAATCAAGTCGATGACGAAGATATTCTCCTCTAGTGTCATTGATGAGAATGTTAATTGCAGCCAGATTATTTGATCCATGATCACAAATAGTGGCCACTATCTTCAAACCAATAGCATGACATTCCCTAATAATGTTTTTCAAAATATTGACCAAATCGTAACTTTTCGTTGCACCATTTACAAAGTTGTAATAAATTGGCTGTTTCCATTTTCGCCTTATTCCTCTTAACATAAATACCTAAAATGAAAGAAAAATTACTTAGATAAAATTTTAATATAGTTAAAAAGTTATTAGATAGGTATATTTAATACTATAATTATAGATGTATGAATATAACAGTTTTCAACACTATTTCGACACCTTACGTAGTTTGAAAACCAATGTCCGCTTAACTAAAAGACCGCAACTACTTTCCGGCCTATATGCCCCGACAAACAACAAATTACACAGAGAGTAGTCATTTCTTCTTAGTTAAACAGTGCTTGCTTTGAAATAATCCTATACAAAACATGTAAGGTGTCAAAACACTATTAAAACTATTGTTTTCATTCTTATTAAATATTTTACTGAAAACTGTAGTTTACCTTAATGATACCTTAAAAAAACTGTGACAACTAGTATACAGTTTTTATTCTTACCTGAGCATGATTCGCTATCTCTGATGTTTGCTTGAATCCTAGGTTTTCAAAGCCAATAACATTTCCCTCATACGAATTTGGGTGCAGATTTGGTTGTAAGCTTATTTCATCAAAAATTAAAATACAATGTTGATCTAGTGGATTTTTAGAATTTTTAGCTTCAGCTTTAAGAACTGCAAAAACTTCTTCATGTATACCAGGTCGAATTGGAATTCGATTAAGTAGTTTCATGACGGTTTTCCTTGACGGCAATGCAAATAGCTTAGACAAGAATTTGTACCCAGATTCACTTTGTTTGTATAAAGCTAATGCCAATACTTTGTCTTCCAGTGTGTACCTTCTTCCTTTTGTTTTTTTGTCAACATTTTCAATTTGACTTTCCAAAAATCTTTTGCGAATGCGATCCAAACTGGATACACATTTTTCAAAAAGTTCTTCTAAACTGGGTAGCTCTTTTTTAAAATTGAGTGGCTATTTGATAGAGACGTCTGGCTTTTGGTGATAGGTCCTTAACCCTAGAGACATTCACCTCAGCAAGTAAATCAGATCTTTCTAAATTAAAAAATAATATCATTAGCAATAATAAATAATATGAATATGCAATATACATTGCATTTAGATAACATTTTTGTTGAAATGTTAAATTTTAAACCCTATTTTAGACAATATTCTAATAGAAGTATACAGTCAAAACTTGATGTAACTAAATAATATGAAATTATAAATGCATTTCTAAGTACCTAATAATTTTTCATGTTTTTTAATAAATCAAAATATTGACCTATACCTAATATCTACTATTTCTGTGAAAATGTCTTTGTTAAACACCTATATATTAATAAAATCAATTAATTATTCACTCACTTCTTTTTGGAGTAACTGTGGCATTCAAGTCTGCTGGTGTGACAGAAATAGTATCTTGAACAGCATGTGTTAATAATTTCATCTCGGGTTCAACTGAATAGCTACAACTAGCCTCATTAATAGCACAGGATTCTTGTGCTTTTTTAGCTCTCAGTTTTACAAACTGAGCATTTAAAGCTTCCTGTAACTTTAAAGTCCTAGGACTCTCAGTTACATATGCAATGTCAATTTGTGGTACAGCTAAAGAGGTTGATGGTTCAGCTTCAATTATTGAGGAAGGAATATCATCAGTTCCCGTTTCTAAAGATTCTAGAAAATAAAAACAATTATTGAATAAATGTATCCTAGTTAGTTGTTAGTTTTCTTTTCTTAGATTATTATAGATTTACCTGGTAAATTGACTGATGGGAAAACTCCTCTTTTCAGAACTTTATTTGGACCAAAATCTTTAGGTGAAAAGTGTAAGGCACACACTCTACAATTGTTGTAAATATTCTCAGATGGCATTTTCGCATTCAACCTTCTGTTTCCACATAAATTTACCCATTTGTCAAAAATTACTTTACTGTTCTTGGCAGGATTCGGAAAACGATGCTGAGAATACATGCTTTTATAGCAACCACTAACACAGCATGCGAGTGAAGGCATGGCTCAAATATACTGCTAGGTGGATACTATGGAACACAAATTTTAAGTTGTACAGTGTTTCTAAGGTATAAAATTGTACAAAATAAATCAATTTAAGTAAACTTTGGAAGCAAAAATGTTTACTTAGCCACTGCGCATAGCTTCATTACTTTGAATTTTTGGTCTCTGGCAAGTTTACGTAACTCCACTTATATTGATCCATTTTATATTTATGAAAACTTGTGGGAACTTCATAAACAAATATAAGAAAAACTTATTATTAACATAAAACAAACTTTGATATATGGAGGTATAGGGCATTCCAACGAATTGTCACTGGTTACAGGCAAATTTGGCAGGATTTATTTACATTAAGCAACATTGGTTCTTATAGCGTTTGAATATGTAGGACTTTTTTGTGTTATTAAATAATATATACCTATATCTGTATAAATATTTACTGAAATTTGGGTTTCCGCTGCTACCAAGGCCGCAATGTTTAAGCCTGATCACTTTCATATATTTCCCTTGAAATGAATTTTTTTATATTTGGATATTTCAATTTATTTACAATACCCGTAAGTAGCCATTTGTTGGATTGCTCTGCCTTATTATATATTCATTCTAAAATACTTACCACAAAAATAAAAATAGGAAATAGTCTTTAAATATAAAATTATCAAAAACAAGCACAAAACAACTCACTAAAATTCACTGAACATTGGCGACTTATGAAATATAAAAACTATTTTTCAAAATTCAAATTTCAAAATTGACACTGACTGACGTCCAAACAGCTTGGTTTTGGTAAATTCAAAGATGACGGTATTACAGCAATCAGTAAAATAAAGTTCGTTAGTAACCTTCCAAGCGAATAGATGGCGTTAAAAATGCAGTTGAGCAGTGGCTATAATAGATCGCAGGGCATGACATATATTAAGTCAATCACAAGTTAGGTCACTTCTTGGTCTAGCCAAAAATAACTACTAAACATCAGGTAGGCATTAAATGAAATGTAACTTCTGTCATTCTGACGATGATATTGATTTATCGAAACAATTGTCAATTTTTTAGAATTTTCAACAATTTTTATTATATTGTGGAATTAACTAGAAACCGTGAATTTCATTTAAAACACTAATATGAGTAGATTCCACCAAGTAAGGGTCGAGACAGTTAATTTTATTATTTTCTTCCTAATAACAAACGACAAAAGTACGTATGAAAGGTAAGGTTATGTGTACCAAACCACAGATAATACTAAACATACAATAATCAATAATCTTACGATTGCGCACATTCATTTTCAGATAAAATAAAATATCGAAGATAAAAGTTGGCCAACTTTTATTTTATTTTATTTTATCTCTTATTTGTTATTTTCTGTATAAACGCTATATAGATTTTCCATAAGGTCAACTTTATATTTTATTTAATTTTCTGTATAAACCCATCTTTTTAGTTCTTTCGTTTTGATGTGATTTTCAAGACTTTTTAGTGTGAAAATAAACTTTTAAGTTAATTAATTTAATGTTTTTGGATTATCATGGTTCGTCGGTGCCAAGTTTGTCAGAAAAACAGCCGAAATTAGCAATGCCATGTATCTACAATACCATCCCCTCTTTTTGTAATTCATTCATTATTTCACTACTGGCGTTTAGAATTGTTGGCCGCAAATATAAACATGTTTATGAATGAATTTCCCTTTCTATGTTTATTATTTCTCTAAGGGTTTTAAGGTGTTTTGTAGTGTTTGAGAAGGACAATTTTCCTATTTTAAGATGAAGAGTGCTTATTTTAAATCGTTATTAGTGTAAAATCCAGATGTAGGAGAAACATAAATAGTTTAGCTAATAGATATATTATGTGTAACCTTCTGCTATTAAATCAGTGTTGTATTTTATTTTTTGTAAATAAATGTAGAACTAAGTTAGCCTTTTATTAATTGTAAGGAATTATATATGTATTTGGAGTTATGTAATGAGTTTATAAATGATTGTTTTTTGTCCATGTTGTCTTGTGAAGTTGTTTCTATGACCTTAGGGGTTTTGCTTTCTAGTTTTTTTTGTTTTTGGAAAAAATAAACTGTTATATAAGGGTTTTGTTTTTTATTGTCCCTAACGTGTGTGACATTTAATGCATTAGAAAAACAATTATTTTACACTGCAAAATATAAGTTTGATTTCATTTTGACATGTGTACATTACAATACATCTTTCTAATATTAACATGAGTAAAATCAATGAACTTCAGCCTCATTGTTCAAAGATTTTGATCTTATTCATCAATATCCATGACCTGTTGACAAAGTAATTAATTATAACAATTTTCAACAACCTACAATACATAAATTAACATTGCTATTACTAAAAATTAACATTCTTTTTATCAAAATAAAGTGTGCAAAACATGCTCATCGAGTATCTTTTCTTGACCAGGACGATCAGTTACACATATCCCAATCAATTGTCATTTAGCTCTTGAGACAATTTACATAAAAAGGACTACTATTAATTATTTTTTACCTTAGTGTCAGTCATTTTTGTCCTTTTATCTCTGCGATTCTTTCGGTCAACATCTGCAGCCCTTTTTTTACTTTCTGAGACGCATGTCCCATATGTTGAGATGGTACCCAGTTAGGGTGTTCTTTATCTTCGAGGACAGCAAGTTTGCCTAAAATGAGTTAATACCTACTTGAGTACAAACTACGTAAACTAGGAGCTAGTAGAGTTGATATATTTGATAAGAAAGCCTACCAGTTATAAAGTGTCTACAGCAAACTTTCTAGTGTTTCAATAGAGATTCGGTCTGATCGTCTCTCTTTATTGCTGCAATCCATGCCACAGATATCCATGCAGCCCTGCGAAGTTTGGTCAAAACGTTTATCTTCGTTAGAAAACTGTGTTTTGTCTCTGCGGGAACAAAACGAAACTTCATCACGACTAGAACGGCTTCCACAACCAACTACAATACATATCGAAGACAAACACTACATCATATAAAAACCACAATTTACAGCCAATTAACAGAAAGAAAATCAATTTAATGTGGGTTAAACAATTACACTCTACAGTAACTTTGTTATTTATTTGACGGTCACCGCCATATTGAATTTATTTTGACAGGTCGTTGGATTGCCTAATACAATTGTTTTAACTCTTTTTCTATCTGTATTATGTAATTTTAGGTTTCTTCACATAAAGCATAATGGTACTGTCCTGGCCACCAGGCTGTAAGCATTACAATGTCAGAGAGAACTGTAAGTTTTATAGATTTCCAAAGGATCCAAAAGTAAGAAGCAAATGGATGAAGCTGACTAAGGTGGGTGATTTGTGAAGCTGACAAGGTACCTACATAATGATAAATATAACATTTTATTTTGTGTGTTTATACAATATTTGTAGAACAATAGAACCAGACCCCGGAGCTTTTTGTGTAGCTGTCATTTTATGGACGGAGAAAAGAAAATTAGCCAACTATTTTTTTGTACATGATCAATCTTTACAAACAAGGTAGAAGCAAACTTGTCCATGTTCATTGTATGTTTGATTTTGTACTGTATATATCGATCTCCCTATAACATATACATTATTATTTGTCATTACACATATATCGTTTTACATTTTTTATAAGTTGTTTTGTATGATTTTTTAAACGTTAAACCATTGTATTACAAGTAAATATTTCTCTGTGTAATAAAGAAATTTGGAAAAGTTTTTGTTTATATTATTTGTTTTTTGATAAAATTGAATATGTTTACACATGTAGTTGAAAAAAGAGCCTACAGATCAAATAAAATTTGAAAGCAACCAACAGAAACTCTGAACCTCGTACAAATATGATTTGATTGAGGCAAAGTTGTTTTCAGACTAAATGGCATATTTTCAATCATGTAAATTTGCAACGTTTCCTCAATTTAATTTTCTTAGCACAAAACAAATCAAAATTCATAATTATGAAAACATTTTATTATGTTAATATAAATGGTACAAATTTCTAAAGGTAGAATGTTATTAAAACATGTAAATTTCTCTTCCATTCTTGATGTCGAGCAATTCCCACAATAATGTCACTTGGTATCCATAATATTAAATAGCACATGTCCTCTCATGCAATATGTAATGCACCTTGTATATGGTGATCATAGTTATATTTTTCAATTATCACTAATATATTTTCATCAAAATGAATTATGTAATTCCTGTCTCTTGAGAGTGGTTTTAATTATTTTTCCTCATTCGGATACTTGAAAGGACACTAAGCTTTCTTCACTAACAAGCTCATATTATCATTAAAAAAGGTTTCAAGAGAATGTTGAAACAAGTTTTGATGACACTAGAATAAACAATCACTATTATTTATCTTATATTTTCACATTAGGGATGCAAAAGGCGCGCTAAAAGTCGATTTTCGATTATAGAATCGACTTGGACTTTTTTGATTCTTAAAGTCGATTAATCGTTACAAAAAATTGGATTTTCGACTTTCGAAATCGACTTTTTTAATACTTTACCTATTATTTGAGGTAAGGAGAAATTTAGTGAACATTAAATATATTTATTTATTTATAATAGGCGATTTATTTATTATTTGCACATTTTATTTAAGCAATACACATAGAAGTATTATTTTTAACATTTAAAAAAATATTCTATACAGTAATTGCACGGAATATGACATCAACGATCAGTACAAAATATTTAAATTAAGAATTAAAATAAAATATTAAAATGGTAATTAAATATACCACATATCTTCATCAAGTGATCGTAAAAATATCAATTCATTTAAGTGATGCGGCGATAAGCGGCTCCTTAATTGGTTAGCAATGAGACCAGCATGTGAAAATAATCTTTCACAGGATACTGAGGTTGCGACGATAGATAAAAACTTTTTTGCTACTGTCCATAAATGGGGATATTCATATTTCAACAATTCCCAAACCACCAGTGGATTAGAATGTTGCTGTCGTTGAACAGCTGGACGAGTTGAATACTGATGCAACTGTATTAGTAATCCACCTGCTTCGTCTGTGTCTGCTTGAGAATGACTGTAGAAATAGATATTTCAGTCTCAGTCGGTTGTACCAAAGATACTAGCGATGATATTTATAGTCCAATCAGCAAGTTGTTAGTGTGGATAATGGACTTTGGTTGGCGTTTTGTCTATGTAAATTTAAAAAAAAATATAGGTCGATTGATGAAAACGTTACAAACTGTATAACCATCAAATATAATATACAAACCATAGAGAAAGTGATTATTTGTCTATAATACAAACTACTGAACATTACATTACATTGACATTTTAACCTTTAACTTTCCGTGCCGTGATGTCATTCTGTCAATTAACATATGACTTTGACCTGATTTTCACGCCAAGTGTGAAGTGTGATAAATGTTATAAATAAGGAAGCATTAAATTTCAACTGATATAGCGCATTAACTGTGAATAGTATTTTACCATCAATAAAGGTTGTTAAAAAAAGTCGAAGTCATCAAGTAAGAATCGATTCTAATCGACTTGAAGTGTTTGAACTCGATTCTAAAAAAGTCGATTTTTCATCAAAAATCGATTAGTTACATTATCATAACTATTATTTTTTATATCGAGTAGATACGATTACTTACTTTTTAACAGTTTATTCCTTTCAAAAACACGTATGAAACGATTAAATAATCATAAATCTATACTGAAATGGAAATTCTTATGGTAACAAGTTTTGTTTGGATACATCCTCAAATTGTGACGTCACACTTATCTCGCGTATTGTATTTTTGGCAAATACTCTACAAATTTTTTCTGTTTTTTGACTGGTAGTAATGGAATCTGTTGATTTTATTATAAATTGCAAGAATCTGTGATTTTGGGTGAATAGGGAGAATTGCCAATTGTTAAGGACTGGTAAGCACAAAATTTTTAATTTTTTTGGGCTTTTGCAATATATATATATATATATATATATATATATATATATATATATATATATATATATATATATATAACTACTGAAATAGAGTGGTAACCGTGGACATGCATGTTTCTGGCTCATTTTGCCTCATCAGCACGGCATAACCAAATAAGGATGTGAAATTTGGGAGCAAAGATGTTGATCGAAACATGGGAAAACACAAAATAACGGATTTCAGCAGGGAAACCAAACGCTCATTTGTGTCTTCAATTGGAAGATCCCGAGTTTTCAGGACAACAACCAACATCGACACGGAGGCGCATATAGCCCCCCGCCATGAACCTTCCGACCCATAGTAAATAACAAAGAAGATGTAGGAATATCGCGTGATATGTTAACAACAACAACAAAGAGATTCATGGGTAATTCACGCAAAATAAGGGCTACTGAATTACCCATGAATCTCTCTGTTGTTGTTGTTAACATATCACGCGATATTCCTACATCTTCTTTGTTATTTACTATGGGTCGGAAGGTTCAGGGGAGGGGGTAATTTGTTTTTGTTGGTGGTGCATATAAGTTCATTAGAAGTATATCTTTTTGCAAATTGTTATTGGGAGGGGGGGGGGGTGTACAACTTTGCACTGAATAATGCGATACTACTAGAGTAAGGGTGCAAAGGATATTTTTGATGGAGCATAATGGTGCATTGCCAGCGCTCGATATGTTGCAAAGTACAAATTTGAAAATTCCGATGGTGGGGGGCTAGCGTTTATTTGCCGCCCTCCTCATATACAAACAACTGCAGTTTCTCTGGGAAGGTGGTGCAAATAAAATCAGTCTTGGAGCATATTGGTGTATTCGGAGTGCATACCGACCAAATATGTTCATGTTGAAAATAGCTATTGGAGAAGGGGCAAATTAACTGCACTTTTTTATGGCATGGAAATGTGAAATTTGTCAGATAAAAAAATTACCTACAGCACAAAATTTCAACGAAAAACATAAATTTTTGATTAAATTAATACAAATAATAAGTAAACTGTATAATATCTATCTCTGTATCTGTAAAAGTTGGAAGGGTGGGTGACCCCACAGCACTTAGGTCACAATTGGCCCATTGTGCGTCCTTCTGAGGTGCAAAACTTCCTTCTAGCTCGTCATCCAGCCTACTTCTTTGAAGTAGGCGATAACGTCGCCTGAATTAAGTTCCCTCATACTGGCGTGTGTTAACCTGTGCTCGCCGAATACATGAAACCTAAAATGAGAGAGTGTCTGACATTTGCAAAGAATGTGCTCGACAGTCTCATCTTCTTGCTTACATCCTCTACAAAGTGGTGTGTCAGAGAGACTCAGTCTGTCTGTGGAGGTGTTTTCCTAGGTGGCAGTGACCAGTCAGAATACCCGTGGCTGTTCGTAGGTTCCGCCTGTTCATAGTCACGTATTTTTTGGCTACTTTGCTGTCCGAATATTGTAGCAGTTCCTTGGTAAGCCTGCAGCCTTCTGCGTCGTCCCATCTACCCTTAAACTTATTAAGAGAGTGTTCCTTTAATAGATCGGCCGTCGCTGACGCCGATAGACCAATGAAAGTGCCAGGTCCCAAGATTTTGTGGGAGGCTGCCTTCCTGGCTAGCGAGTCTGCAATACGGGTTCCTTTCGATTTCTCATGGCCCTTAATCCAGCCTAAAGTGACCGTGTTGTTGTTACAGGCTTCGATTAAGGCCAAGTACTAGGCCTGATGTAATACGTGGTCTGTTCAGGGCTAGTAGTGTTTGTCTACTGTCCGTAAGGATGTATATATTATTACCTGTGGCTTTCCTTTCAGTAATCTCTTTTGCAGCGATGAAGATAGCAGTGAACTATGTTTGAGCAACACTTGCATTGCAGCCCATTGTCCATTTTATGTTTAGATTCAGGGGTCTGGAGAAAATTCCACATCCTGAGCCCACATTTGATTTAGACCCATCTGTGAAGATGCGGATTGCGCCTTCTTCCAATGGGCCTTGTGCGTTACCCTTGTAGGGTCTGTTGAAGGCATGTCGCAGTGGAATCGAGTCCGTATTGGTCTGTAGCAGTGGGACCTCCCTGAGGGCCTCATGCCACAAGTTACGTCTCAGTTTACCGGATCCTACATCAGGTTGTATACCGGTAGAGCGTAGACGTGTCATGGTCATCAAAACAACCTCCTTGATGTATATGTCAAGGGGAGTGAGACCGAGGATTACCTCCATAGCTCTTGTTGGTGTGGTTCTCATGCCTCCTGTAGTGTTGAGGCATGCTGTTCTTTGGATTTGATCCAGTTTATGGACGACTGTCTGCTGGTTTGCTTTAGCTACCCAGGCAATCGCGCCGTACGTTAGCATAGGTCTGATGGTGACAGTGTAGATCCAGGCAGCAACTCTAGGTGACATTCCCCAGGTGCGGCCGATGGTTCTACGACGACTAATACTTAATGTATATTCTTCATTTCATTTTCATTCGCCATTAGATCATCATCATCTAAACTCGAAACATTTGATTCCAAATCACTAATTCCCTCATTGTACATGTTACTATTTAGTAAAAAATACAAATACAAACAAAATCCAATGCGTAAGTTCGAAGTTAGTCAAATTTTGTAATCAACTCAAATAGATCAACCAAATTCGGCCCGTGGGGGATTTACTGCGGTGCTATGGTAAGAGTTGCAATGTTGATTAGAAATAGTTTCTTGAGACTTCTCCGTAAACAAATTTCAATAAATAAACTTATATAAATAATTTCATATGTTTAATTTATAAATCCAATTTGTACCAAAATTGATATAAAAAATTCGAGATTTTGTATTGATTCTTCCTAATAATACTCTAAAGCAATTGATTCTAGAATAATATCTTTAGAAAATGACGTTGCACAAACAAACAGACAAATTAAAGAATTTCTCATAAATATACAAAATATTGAGGAAGTATTACATAAGGATCACTTACGATTCGAACATATAGATTTGAAAACGGCTGATAATAAGAAAATTGTAACAGAAATGGAAACTAGATTAGATTCTACATCTAAAGAACGGAGAACTGAAATAGATAACATGAAAAGGAAAATAGCTGATGCTGAAAAAAATTTGATGGCGTCAAGTATGGAAAGCAACAGAAAGATAAAGGTATTGGTGAAAAAATTATCAAGGGAGGTAGTGGGCTAATTAATGAATTATTTTTAGATGGTCGAACAGTTATCTCACGATATTTCTTCAAAATTGGAAGAAAAAAATGCCCTAACTATTAAAAAAGGAACCGCTTCGACTAATAAACAACTGAATTTAGTCATAAATGAGTTGTTGGACGAACAGATAAAAAATGTACTATCAAAAATACAAAAGATACAACAACAAACAATGAATGTATCATCAGAAAAGGATTTGGTCCAGTTAGAGAGACAGAAAGTTGATTTAGAAGCTTGTAAATCATTCTACGAGAAAGGGCGAACATTTTCGAGAACGCAAGACGCAATGCACAAAATACTATGAATACAACCGTCCAACAAATGACTACTACCGAAAATGCGATTAAGGAAGCTCAGAAAAATCTTCAAGGTACCTCGATAAAAGTGAAACTTTTTTTTTGTAAAATTAAACCTTTAATTATTCTAGAATTTAACAATTCTCTATCTGGAATTCTAAAAAAAAAACAATAAAAAAAGAAGAGTTACTATACCTAGAAAGACAGTCCAGTTTTTGAATATTTCTTCTTCTGAATCATCAAGCGACGTTTACACTAGCGAACAGGTTAGTACAAAATTTTTAATTACACTGGGGGTCCCATGTAATTATATATATATATATATATATATAAAAAATTTTATTATTATTTTTCAGTATTATTCAGTATTATAGTCGGGTAAAATTTTGTCACAATTTGACCTTTTTTGACAGTTCATGTTTGTGTCACCATCAGTGCTTTTTGTTGGGTTGGAACATGCTTGACTATTTCGCTGCTTTTTGTGAGAGAGAGAGATTTGCGATTGGTCGGGGTTGTTTTGGCTCGGCGGATTGTGGTGTTGGTCGCATTTAGTTGTTGTAACGTTTTTATGATCTTTTGTAGTGCTCCCTGATGATGGAAATAAACGTTTCCGAAAGCTTGGAAATTTTATAAAGAGTGTACTTTTATTTGCTGCTACCCCAATATTCTGCCAATTTTTTCTAACTGGTCAGCAAAGACTTCCAATCTTTTTTTATATATATATATATATATATATATATATATATAAATTCATTTAATTTCTTCAACCATTTATTTATAATATTGAAAAGTTTATTTTCTTGGGTTCCTAGGTTGTTTGAAATAATTAAAAACGATTATGTTTCACGTTTTTCTATGAAAAATGGATATATATAATTTTAACGTTTCGCTTCTTCTTTGGAAGCATTTTCAAAAACAGGAACCCAAGAAAATAAACTTTTCAATTTTATATATATATATATATATATATATATATATATATATATATATATATAGACGAAAGTAGTTCGTTGCCGAAACTAGTTAGGGTAACTTTTTTATTGGGGAATGCGGCAATGAAAGTTACCCTAACTAGTTTCGGCAACGAACTACTTTCGTCTAAAGTTTCAGAAATGGGGTTCTACTACAACATCAAACAAAGATATGGAGAAATAGCTGTACAGAACTTTAAGAATTGGACAAAAACTAAAACTAAATTAGCTAAAGCAATCAATAGAAGAATTTTCCTATTGATGTGTAGAAAAATTGGTATTACACCTAATCACATTAATACATTGCCGCATTCCCCAATAAAAAAGTTACCCTATATATATATATATATATATAAATTTTTTTCATTCTTGGGCAATATACGAGTATTTGTTATGAAAGCAGCCGTAACGAGGTTTTAATGTGTCGTTTTTGTGTTGACTGGTATTAAAATGGATTTTATATTTATATAGGGAGTGGTAATAAATTTATTATATTTGGAATGTGCCACGTGTTTCTCTATATTTCTAAGGTTTTATAATGTTATTATAAATTTTGATAAGATTTTTTGTGTCAGTCTTTAAATTTACGGAACTGGTTTTTCTTCCGTAAATTTAAAGACTGACACAAAAAATCTTAGTAAAATTTATAATAACATTATAAAAACTTCCACACATTCCAAATATAATAAATTTATTACCACTCCCTATATAAATATAAAATCCATTTTAATACCCGTTAACACAAAAACGACACATTAAAACCTCGTTACGGCTGCTTTCATTGTATAGAACAAATACTCGTATATTCCAATACAAATTTACATCAATGAATGTCATATTTTTAAAATGTTCATTTTGTTTGGGTGTGAGTTATATTTTGTCATGTGATACGTCCTAAAACATCTATAAAATATATTGAATAATCAAATGAACGTTCTGTCGAAGGTAAGATTTATTTGTTTTGTTTTTAAAAATTCATTCTGTAACTTGTACCATTACTTTTAGTTTTAACAAAAATTTTATTTCTGTTGAAGGTCATGGAAAGACCGAAACGTTAAATAAAAATGTATTAACTATTAAATGTCTTTAAAGATGGTCCTCAATCCCAAGAATATAAAATAAACAATATATAATTAAATAAAAAAGACCAAGAACCAAAAACAAGCAAAACTATAAATATATATATATATATATATATATATATATATATATATATATATATATTTATATACATACACATATACTCGTATTAAAATTAATCCTAATATAACCCACCCAAATTTCAATAATATCGAACAACTCATTTAAAAGTTATAGGGGTGGCCCATGAAATGGTACACACCCTGTATACTCTGTTTTTTATAGCTAGCTGTATATGAGAAGATATCCGCCGATTATGCTAAAGTTGAAGAGAAAAAAAAGAAGAGATTGAATGTTGTTGATTAATTTTCAAATTTTATTTTATATTCATTTGGTTCTAGAATTTCATTTCGTTTCAATATATAATGTAAAAACGTAATACAAATTGTTTAGTTATATATTCTTATAATTCAGATAAAATCTAGCACCTCTCCTGGTAATAGTCATTATTTATAAGACGTATAATATATACAACAATGCAAGTTATATTATAAGGTTCGGTCATCACGTGAACAGGAAAACAATTGTTTTTATGTTCCGTGTCCACACCGTCTTTCCGCTGTATAGATTATGCATATCCTTTTTAAAAATTATTATTGTATCTTGTTTTCAGACAATTCATGAAAATAAAGAATAGGTATGTAGCCCCGGTCAGTGCTAGTAACATTGGTTGGTAACATAGGGTTTTAATACAGAGTCCATAAGCGATAATATGTTAGAAAGAAGCAAGTATATTCAGTGTATCACCTATTTTCTTTAACAGGGTATCATAACATACCAAAGAAGTATCGTTGCACAAACTGTTAAATTTATTTCTCAAATATCACTCTAATAATTAGATTCTAATTCTAAAAAACAATAAATCGACGATAGTGACATTGAATAGGCTACTTTTTGAAATAATTTATTATTACAACTCAATAATTGAATACCGTACATATTATAAAATGGCAAAATAAAATTGACGCTATTCAAGAATTCACTTGTTTGATGTGCGGAGTAAAGAACTGTTCATGTGTTAATGAAGCTCGATATCGTATTTTTCAAAAGAGCTATGGAAGTACTAAGAACAATGAGTAATTTTTGACGAAATTGAAAAGTGTGATTCTCAAATCTCACCCTGCTGAAAATCGCCTGAACAGAAAATTTTGTAAATTTTATGTGGTTAAACGCAACTGAACCTGAATGCATTCAATATTTCTATATCTATGCATTAAACTCAACCGCGAATATTTGAAAGTTGAAACCTCGATGTTATTGATTCATGTTGAATGTTTTTGATTATAATCTTGTATTCCGGTAACTGCTATCACATTTATTTCACAATACTCATCTTTCTATTGAATGAAAATTAGTGTAATCCCAATTTAGGACAAATTTGGGGCGTGAAAGTGTCTTAAACTTAAATAAGTGAAGAACGGAATTTTTGAAAACTATTATTACAAGGTTACCATACAACGTTTAAGTTGTTTAAAGGGTCCTGTTTTCCAAATTTGGGTTTTAACATTTTCTCACATTTGGAAGCAAAGTACAATTTATTTTGATCGGACAATTTATAATGTCAATTATGTATTACTAAATTCACTCAAGCGACTTTGTATTTATTACTGTATGTGTTTACGGATATGAACTAAATTCCCCATTAACAGATTATTACTCATTTTTTTCGTATCTAAGTATTCTCATCTTAATTTCAGTTCAGTATAATCTCCTTTATTCTTAGTCTATAAATTGTTGTTTTAATCCAACGAACTTCACACCCAATTAAATATGATAATTATTGTACCTGACCATGATGATGCGTGTTAGCACTCGACTGAGTTTATAATGAATGAGTTAATGTTTTTGTTCATTGTAAACATAAATCTCTACACGAAATTTGATACGGGGATGGTTCAGTATTGAAAGGTTTATTGATTATATTTAATTTAATTGAAAATATTTATCAGGCAAGATGTGGGAAATGTATCTAATGGATAGAATTGAAGGAATATATCAGTCAAAATATCTTTTGGAATTGTTTCACAGCAGTTCATTCCCAAAGCATCTCAGAGTGGCTTAAATGTGTTTTAAATAAGGTGGTTTTAAAGTGCACTGCCCTGAAAGTTTATAATATACGCAGAAAAAAAGCTCATGATAGTTGGGTTTGCAAATTAAATGTCAATTCCTGGAAATGAATCTGTGAACAACGTAATAATCTCAGATGAGAAGATGTTCCAATAGGCATTAGTGGATAATTAAAGTGTTTATATCTTGGGGTTTTTCGTTATTTGTCCCATATACTAGACCAGTGGTCGCCAACCTCTCAATGTGTTGGGCTACTTTGTTAATTTTGGAATAAACAGCGAACTACCCACACGGAAGCCACGTAACGCAACGTAAATGAAATAATCCACAGTTAATTTATCATTATATGTATTTATTTTACTATTTAACCGGTAATACGTAATACATATGTACTAATAATAAGCTAATAACAAAATAACTGATATTACTAGTACGTACTTGTTCATAGCTACATTCCTACCTACCAAACAAAGGTGTTTGAAAAATAAACACAAACTTTTATCCAGCAACAACGGCATGTCACGTAAGATTTAAAAATAGTTAATAATAACAACAACAAAAGTAACGCACTATCATGAACATAAACATTGAAAAATAAAAAAGGCTGACACTCAGACTCATCGATAATTTATTTAATATTTGCAGTATAATTTGATACAGCCATTCGAATACAATTATCCAAATGTTCATCTGTAAGTCGATTGCAATATTTGTTCTTAATAAACTTCATATTGGTAAAAGAAGATTCACACAAATAGGTTGAACTGAATAATGCTTTCACTTTCAAGGCAACACGGCATAGAACTGAATATTTCTATTTACTTACAATAGGCCAGATACATTTGGTACTTGAGACTAACGATTTTAAGGCTAAATAATTTTGAAACTCAATTACTTCCATTTCTGTTGCAGCGATGTCTTCGCCAAAGTTCTGCATAACACAAGTTGCAAACTGTTGGATATCAATTTCCATAAAGGGTGAAACAACAAACTGCGCTACTAAAGCCATTTCGTTGAAATCATTAAAACCGTTTTTGAAGTTATTCTTCAGGGTAGAAACTATTTCTACATATTTGCTGTCATAGGGTTCTAATGGATTTTGAGATATTTTTTCTGAAAGAATAGGAAAATGCTTGGCATCGCTGTTAATTAGGTTTTGTTCCCAAAACTCCAGCTTTTTGATAAATGATTTTATATCAGAAATCATTTCCGCTAGTTCTTTGTCTAGGTAGGTCCCCGTATTGACAGTCAACTTCATCGGCCAAGGTTTTGAATAATCTTCTTTGTGACGCTTGAGCTCTAATCTTGTTCACAATTTTTACCACTAGTTTCATAACGTTGTTTAGTTTCAGAAAATTTCCACATAATGCTTGCTGATGGATAAAGCAGTGGTAACAGAGAAATTGCAGAAAAGTTTCATCTTTACGACATAACGCCACCAGACCCTTATCACAACCCACCATGGCTGGAGCGCCATCGGTTGTCAAGCCTACCATTTTCGATATTGGAATTTTCTCGGAAGAAATAATATTTTTTAAATGAGAAAACAACTCCTGTCCAGTAGTGTGTCCTTTCAGTGGAATAAACTTCAAAAGATCTTCTTTAATCGTAAAATCACTAAAAACCATCCTGACGAACACGGCCATCTGGGCAGTGTCAACGACATCAGTTGATTCATCCAGTTGAAGTGAAAAATAAACACAGTTATCTAAGTCAGTTCTTAACTGTAAAAAAATATCATTGCTCATTACTTCTACACGTCTCATCACTGTATTAGCAGAAAGTTGCATAGATTTGATAGCTGAAACTATCTCGTCTTTATTTCTAAAGTTGGCAAATATCGAATCAGCAGCTTCTAAAAACGCCTGTTTTATAATTTCCCCGTCTTCATAAGGTTTTTTTTTGTGCAATTATCTGGGACACACGGTACGATGCTTCAGTTGCAGCCTTATTTTTGTCGACTGTTCTTAAAAATATTCATTGTTGTCCAATTAACTGCGTTTTTAACTGTTTGCTCCTTTCTGGCGGCAGAATGTAGTGGGAATGATTTTTCAAAATTAGAATGTACAGTTTTATGATGTCTCTCAATATTTCCTTTTTTAGCAACGGAGACCGAAGTATTACATAACAAACACACATTTTTATCTTTAACTTCTGTAAAAAAGTATTGTTCTTCCCATGCCGAATGAAAGTGGTATGTCTTTACCATCTTACAACTGATTGCCATAATATTATTATTTGTTGTTCTCTACTAACCCAACCGCTGGACGTTCAGTTTTAAACTAAGCGCAATGTCGCCGCGCCGTGCGTATTTATCCCGTTCAAAGCAATCCTGATCGTTCTCGAACACTAACGCGCTGGTTCGGCTGGTCGGTTCTAGCCTATTCTAGCTTGATGGCGTCAGCGGCAGATCGCTCACCGCAACGTTGCCGCTGTTTATGTTTAATATTATGACAATTAGATTTTTTTGTGGAATTTTCGGAAGCTTCTCTGATTTTTGCAGTTTGTATTTTTTAAATTAAAATCGTTGTGAGAGCAACCAGATTTGCCTCCGCGAGCTACCGGTAGCTCGCGATCGACAGGTTGGCGACCACTGTACTAGACGTTCAAACCTTTCTAGCAAGTTGTTATACGTTATTATTGACTTTTTTTGTTGACAGATGAGTTGTTGGGGGAAAGAGTATAGATGAGTTTTTCATTAATTTTCCTAAATACTAGATGCTAAGATCTTTCCAGCAATCTGCCATACGCTCTGATTGACTACTTTTTTCGTTATTAGAAGATGGTTGGGAGATGAAAGAGAGTGGTTAGTTTTTTCATATTATTTTTCCCGTGATGCTGACGTTACACCCGTTAAAACAAGCTTGCACGTCCGTAAATTGAATGAAATTCACCTCTTCTCTTTTAGCGTCGATTTTGCTATTGTTTTGGACTCTTTTTAAGAAATTTTACAGCTCCATTCGTTTTCTCACAGCCCAATTATACAATTTTATTAATTTATTTATAGGAAGTCTTTTCTATATAGTTGAATGAGAAATTAAAAGTGATTTTCAGTTTCGAATTTTTTCATAACGAAAATTCATTACCTTCACACTGTTCTCTTTTTTGCACCATCGATAGGGACAAAATCATATTTTTCCATTACATACATTATGTTCTCCAATGTTGGTATTATAGTGTACCTAATCCCCTAAATTAATTCAATTATTGTTTACCTATGTTATTATAATCATTGCTTTTATTTAAAATAGTAGGTAATTGTATCTAATTTACCGCAGACACTATCATTAATCAATTTAATTATAAATAGTACTCTAATTTAGTTAACGTAAATAATAAACACAATTTTAGAACATGCACACGGTCATTTATCTATGGTAAATACATAAATATTAGGAACCTTTTTAGATAAGCACAGTATTATGTCAACCCTCTCAAGTGTGAGATCGAATTCTTCTGAAATAAACAGTTAGTGGCATCAGTTAGAGTTTTAATCGAAATCAATTACAAAATTGGTGTCAGAAAAAAAATGGATTTTGTTAGTAACCCAAGAAGTACAATTTTACAACAAGAAAGGGCTGTGAAATAGAAGCTGTTGAATAAAAATTGTTTCAAAACACACCTCCAACTTCCATGAATTCTTTATCATCCAAATTCCAAGAAAATCAAGTCATCTTCAATTCAACTTTAAGAAACTCTTCAAGGTCTGCAATCAATTCAACTCTCCAACTTTAAGAAAATCTTCAAAGAAAATCAACTAGTTCGTCTCTTCAACGTCAATCCACATCGAGGTTCCAGAATTTACCGAAGCTCTTCACATTGATTGATTTTGAAGATAAAATTAATATCGAACGAAAAATGTCAATATCTACGGAAATTTCTGAAAAATGAACTAAATTCGACAGATATAGAAGTAAATTAGGAGAATTTATGAGGAATTGTGATCTGGTAGTTAAATTAATTGAACCTGAATTTAAAGACATTTTGTTTTCTATTAATTTAACAAAATTAACGGATGATGCTGGTGCCATAAATAAACGAGTTATTTTTCGAATTGGACCGAGCTAACATCATATATCAATAATATAAATGAAATTTATTACGAAAAACGCACATTGTCCTAATGTCAATTAGAATTAAATTTCATGCAGACAATCTAATAACGAAGGTGCATCTCTATATGCAAAACGTATAGAAGAATTGTACGTAAAAATAATAAATTCACTAGATTCTATACTAAATAAGCTAAACAAGCCGTTATTCAAGTAATGAAAACCTCAAGTAATGAAAAACGAAACCCTCCATGTTTTTGTTACCGGAATTAATAAGGATCTTTCAATATTAGATAAAAGTTAGAAACCAGATTCATTAGAAACTGCCATTTCAATAGGTGTTATATAGAAGAACAAGAGCATAAATCAAAAATATATTTTTCTACGTGTCAGATTATTCAATTTAATCAAAAGTATTGTAGCAACCAGTAGCCACTGTCATAAAACTAATCATAACCCGATACCTTGTAGATTTAATAAGCTTGTTAGCCAAAAGAAGGACAAATCAGAACAATACAAAAGAACTATAGGCAAACTAATAACAACAAGAATGCTCAAAATAATCACAATAGAAATTTTGATAATTCACAGAATGAATCTAATTACGTAATTTTTCCTAAATTTTGCAATTAATGTAAAAAGAAGGGTCACGTAATTAATGAATATAGGAAAAGGTGATATAATAGTAGTAAAAATCTAAACTCGCTCACATTTAAGCGAAATTCCAATAATCATAATAATAATGCTAGTCACTCTCGAATCAATCATCTTGAAAATTTAAACTCACATGCATAGACAAATCAAATAGGAGACCACAGTATACCTAAAGTAGGCCCTAGACCAGGGGCTCTCAAACTTTTTGACACTGCGACCCCCTTTTTAGACCTAGTATTTCGGCGACCCCCCTATTTTTAAATATAAATAAAAATGAAAAAAAAACACTATTGGCTAAGTTTTATCTATAAAAATACTATTAACTGGTAAAAATAAATACAAATTGTTGTCACTTGAATTGTTTTATAATAATGCTGAAAATTAATGTGCAGAAAATTACTGCAACCCTCTGTCGAGCAGTTTAAGGTAAAATTAATGAGCAGTGGTTTTCTGCAATTGTTTACCGAGGAAACTGTCAGATGCTTTTAATTCTGCTATGACTAACATTTTCAATACAAATGTAGTCTTGTTGCAATTCAACTTAATTGAATGCTAGTTAAAATAAAAATAAACTCTGTTCATTATTTATTTATAATCTTTATTTATTCTGTAATTATTTATTATTTATACACTGACAAAAATTGTATTTTTGAATGTCATACAATTTACTACAATTCACATAAACGATTAACAAAACTATATGACCATATGGAGAAAACACAAACTTCAAATAATGTCAAATTGCTTGACACAGGATTGCAGTAAGTAACTTTCCGCACACCAATTTTGGGCATAAGAGAAAGTGGGATAACTGACTTCGTGGCACGAACAAGGACAAAGTAATGATGACTCATGGGGCCTAGAATAGACTGCAGTCACAGCTGTCTGCGCACTCTGCCAGTCGGTGCCCGGCAGACGACACGACAGTCTGGCTTCTTGAGTCGATCACTCAACACTGTGTGTACTTTGTGAGTAGTATTGCGAGCAAATACAGTTGGAAAAAGTAGTTTTTGAAAAGACCGTCGTCAAGTAGTGATGCTAGTGCTAGTGAGCGCGAAAAGACAAAATTCCGCAAATATGACCAGTCGTACATACAATTCGGTTTGACTGAACTGGCAAACAAACCTCAATGTGTGGTGTGTAGTGACGTGTTGTCAGCTGAAAGCATGAAGCCTTCGAAAATGAAACGCCATCTTGAAACTAAACATTTTGCTTTGAAAGACAAACCAGTGGAATTTTTCTAAAGAAAACTGTTATCCTTTCGAAGTCAACAGGTAAACATTACAGATCTTGCTGATGTTAATAAAAATGCTCTTAAAGCTTCATACGAGGTAGCACTCAAGATTGCTAAAAAAGGGAAACCCCATACAATTGCTGAGGAATTAATTCTTCCTGCTGCAATTGATATGGTTTCAAATATAATCAGTCCTAAAGATGCTGAAAAATTGAATAAAATCCCGTTATCAAATGATACTATTTCAAGAAGAATATGTGACATGGCTGAAGATGTTCAGAACCAGCTAAAGAAGCAAATAAAAGACAGTACTTTTTTTGCAATTCAGTTGGATGAGTCAACAGATGTTGCCAACTGTGCTCAGTTTTTATGCTTCATCCGGTACGATTACGGTGATGCTATTCATGAAAATATTTTGTTTTGTAAGCCCCTGCCGAATAATACAACATGTGAAAGTCTTTATAAGGTGTTTGTCGAAGCAACTGAACCTTTTGAATTGGATTGGAAGAAATGTGTGTCAATTTGTAGTGATGGAGCAATGGCCCTTACGGGAAAGAAGAGTGGCTTGATTGCCAGGTTGAAATCATTTATACCGAATGCAAGCTGGGTCCACTGTTTTTTACATAGGCAAGCTTTGGCAGCTAAGAAAATGCCAGATAAATTACGGCAAGTGTTAAATGAAGCTGTCAAGATAGTGAACTACATCAAAAGTCGCCCGCTGCAAAGTAGGTTGTTTAATAACTTGTGTGAAGAGGTAGGAGCCTTGCATAAACATCTTTTATTTCACACTGAAGTACTGTGGCTATCCCGTGGTAATGTATTAAGCAGGCTGTTTGGATTAAAGTCAGAAATGTTGTTATTTTTGGTTGATAGTAAACCCGAACATTCCACTTTTTTCAGTGATGAAAAGTGGTTGGTTAAGCTTGCTTATTTGGCTGACATATTCTCTCACCTAAATATTTTGAACTTATCCCTACAAGGACCGGACAAAAATATGCTATATGCTCAAGACAGAGTTAATGCATTTGTAAAAAAACTCGGTGTTTGGAACGCAAGAGTTAAGAAAGAAGATTTTGAAAATTATACACTAACTCAAGGGTTTATAGAGTATCTGTCAAGTATTAACGCTACATCCCCTGACACTTCATCTCTCTCCTTACTAGTATCTTCTCATCTCGAAAGTTTGATTGAACAGCTGACATATTACATTCCAAATAAGGATACGAGTGGGGTTTTGTGGTTAGTCAATCCGTTCAGTGATCAAGTCGAAACAAAAGCTGAGCTAACTGCTCGTCAACATGATGAACTGATCGAAATTTCAAGTGATCAGTCCGCAAAACTCACTTTTAACAGTGCTTGTATCGACAAATTTTGGATAGGTATTAAAAATGAATACCTAGAACTGTTCACAAAAGCATTACAGACTTTGATGCCATTTTCTACGTCTTATAACTGTGAACAAGGTTTCTCCATAATGGTGAATATCAAAACAAAATCAAGAAATCGTTTGACCCTGGAAAATGACATTCTTTTGTGTATAACAAAACTCAATCCGGACATAAAAAAATTGGTTAATTCCAAACCAGCTCATGTTTCCCATTAAATAGTATTAGGCCTTTTTCAACTTGTATGTGTATTACAAATTTGTGTAGCCTATAAATTGTGTTATTAATAAAAACTACAGCTATGACTGATTTGTTTTTTTCCTCCTTATCCCGCGACCCCCCTGGACACATCACGCGACCCCCCTGGGTGTCGCGACCCACAGTTTGAGAACCCCAGCCCTAGACTATCAAGCGGCTTGATCAATTGCTTGAGCAAATTGATTGTATCAAGCGTGATTGATAGTTTAGAAACTCGTTTGAAGCTTGAAGCAAGCATTGACGGTGATTGATAAAAATTTTAAATGACTCAAGCGGATGGTCAAGCCGCTTGATAGTCAAGGGCAATTTCCATCAAGCATTGCGTCAGTCAAGCGGTGGAAGGCAAGGCGTCCACTTCGGAAGGCGAGGTTCGCGAAAACTCGGAGCGGGAATTCATCAGTTTGTTGATTGATTGTCCGGAGTTGTGGAAAGTGAAGAGCAAGGATTATTTCAATAGAAATAAAAAAAGTGCGGCGCTAGAAAAAATCGTGGGGGCATTGAAAAAGATAAAACCCGATTTCAGTGTGACACAATTGAAACAAAAAATTAATGTTCTCAGAACAAACTTCAACAGGGAGTTCAAGGCCATCGAGGGTAAAAAAGTGTCAGGGACATCCCTGATCCTTCGCTTTGGTATTACAATGACATGCACTTCATAAAAGACCAGCTGGAAATCGCACAAATCGAAACTTCTGAGGTAAAAATTTTATTTCATTTTTGTTTTATTTTTTTTTACAGTATTTATAATTATTGTATATCACGAGTAATGTTACAGTTTTGCCACGGAATTGACCCAGACGTGTTGAAAAATTTGCAGAAGTCATCCCTTATTCTTTTTGCCTCTACTGTAGAATTGCCTGTGGTTCTTTGAAGTTGTGCCATCTCTTGAATCTCTTGCCTCCATGACCCAGGTTCCACAGCACCAGTCACAATATCGTCTCTGTCAATATCCTGAGGTTCTTTGAGCACAAGTAGTTGTGCAATTGGCAACATGCCATTACAATTTTCACAGCTTTCGGTGGTTCAAATTTAATGGCATTTTGAAATATTTTGAATCTCTTCGTTAATATACCAAACGCATTTTCAACAACTCTTCTGGCTCGGGACAGTCTATATAGTTGAAAATCCTTTTCTCGTTCGTCAAAACAGCTCTGTTGTAGGGCTTCATGAATTGAGGGAGAAGTTGGAATGCTTCATCTCCAATAAAGACGTAGGGAAATTTTTCAATAGGAGTGTCTGATAACTCTCGAGGATCAGGCTGGTTATGAGACAACTTGCGCCAAAATAATTTGTTCTTCAACACAACACCATCTGATACTCGGCCATTTGCTCCCACATCAACCATCAGAAATTTATAATTTGCATCAACAATTGCCATAAGCACAATGCTGAATGAACCTTTGTATTTGTAATAGTAGGACCCAGAATGGCGAGGTTTTTGGATTGATACGTGTTTGCCATCAACGCTCCCCACGCAGTTGGGGAAATTCCACTGTCCTTCGAATTCCTGAGCAACCCGTTTGCATCCATCCTGCGATTTTGAAACCTAGAAGAGAAAAATTGCTGTTGTGCTCAAACTACACCATGCCGGGGAACCGCACAGTTTATTAAAACCCTAGGCTGCCGTCCGACAGAAAAACCGACCGGAAAAATTCCGTGCGGCTCTGTAACGCATGGTGTAATTTACATAGGCTTGTAGTAATTTAAGTTTGTAAGCTTTCATTCACTGTATTTTATTTATTTTTACAGCAACCGACTCCGGAAGAAGACTCGCAATCACAACTCAGTTTCGAAAGTGTAGGGTCTCCTTCTGACGTAGTTACACCCTCAACTCCTAAACCAGCCATCCCTGTAAAGACGGGTAAAAAAAGGAAAGGTGGGCCTGATAGCACTGATAAATTAGTGGGACTAGCGACTGAATATTTCAAGCGACCTGAGACTGAAGAAGATATTCTGGCTAAGGGATGGGCTATGAAATTAAAAAAAGTTAAGTCCAGACCAACGACGCTTCGCAGAAAAAATCATAAATGACATTCTTCTTGAAGCGGAAATGGGCAACTTGACAAGGGAAGGAGTGCGTTTTCAAACCCACCCTCGTCGTTGGTCACCCTCGCCACCTTCATCGTCATCTTCTTCAATGAATAGTTGGCAAAGGTACTCCAACCCAGGGCAGACGCTGTACATTTCGTATCCAAGTGAAAGCGCTTCATACCCAGAGCAATACCACGAAACGTCTGATGAAGGTAATGCTGCTACTTTCCTCTCCTCATTTACCTCAATGTGCTCTAATATTTTCAGTTCAGCAATAATGTACATTACCTGTGCGATATCTGTATTATTTGTAAAGTGTAATTATTTGTAAATTTTTTCCTTTTTTAAAATATAAAGAGATTTACTTGGGCAATAATTTCTTACCTGGATGTTTTCCTTCAATGCCTTGATAATTGCAGAGCAAGTTTCCATTATGATGAGTTCCAGAGTCTGCGGAGCAATGGCACACGTCAATTTCAGGTCTTCTAAATCCATGCCAGATGCTAGGTACCTCAACGTGACAGACAATCTCTGACTTGCAGGAATCGTCTCACGCATTTTCGTGTCGTTCTTCTCGATGTCTTGGCGGACTAAATCGAGTAGATTATCGAAACTTTCTTGGTCCATGCGTAGAAAGTTCCTATAATCCTCTGGTTCCGAACCACTCAGAAAGTTAAGGAGATGTTGATGAGTGAAGCGGTTCCTCATTTTATACCAGTCCTTAGACCACCGTCTTTTTTTCTTTTTGTGGTTTCTCCCCTTCACAGCAACCAATTTTAAGGCCAGGATGCCCAAATCTACATTTGCCACCATTATACGCTCCACACTCCTCCACTTCTCAGCTTCGACTGAGAGTTTTGATCAAAAGATTGAAGTACGCTTGAAGCGCCCGTCAATCGGAGCCTCAAGCATTTGATCAAGCCGCTTGATAGTGTAGGGCCTCCTTAATAAACAGTATTGCATCTTCAAGGCGGTACCTTTGAAGTTTAAAAGTAACTGTCGGCCATGTTTTCTGGATAAATGTCTGGTCAGAAGCCAGCTTTATGGGAACGACAGAATCGTACTTAAAAAATTTCTTTATTGTAACAACGCGTCAAATGAGGATATTTTCTGAATTTCCGTTTGTTAAATGTTGATATATTGTGACCTTATTTAAGTCCATACTTAAAAACACACACACCTGTTCACACAAGATGCAATTAACATAAAATGAAGTAATGAAAATCACAGATGAAAATGGTGTGCGTGATCACGTTCGTGACGTTTTCTTGTTCCTCTGTTCATCGTGCCGTGTAATGGCAGACGCACAGGCTGTCAATTAACTCGAATATCGATATTCCATTGGTTGGATTCAGACAGTGACAGGAGAATGCACCACACTCTTTATTCTTGATTAGTTTAAATATTTAATTCTCAGAACATGGCGTCTTGTCTGCGCAGTCAAATCTGCGCGACTTTTGCCGCCTGTCCAAGATGCACTACTGTTTGTATACTGTGAAGAGATGGTTTGATGTATAGACGGTATGTGGCACAACGTTTATGCGCAAATGACCCGCACATGGAGTCTCTGCAATCGCGAGCTACAAGACTATTTTACATAAACAAAATACAATAAAATGGTTCAAAATATATTAAATTACAATACATTTTAATATATCGCCTTTAATGTCAATAAATATTATAAAATATCCTAGTATATCAACTTTTAAGTCATTAAAAATGAAAATATACAAAATCAATCTTACTTTGGTTGGCGTGAATCTGGCGTCTGAGTGAGTATTTTTTAATTTATTTAGTATTTAGTTTAAATCTCAGATTAACAAATAACATAGATATGTTTGATTTTATTTTTTCTGGCCCCAAACATCGAGTCACATTCTAAGCTCACTTGCGGACACTTCCACTGCTTTGCCATATTTAAAAAGTCTCTTTAGTTGCAAGAAATATGTAATTAGAAGTTTAATTGAAAATGAGTTAAAAAGTTATGCAAATCAAAAAAGTCATATTAATATATGCATTTGAGTCGCTGCTTTTAAAATTAATTAATAATACTTGAATTTTATTTAATAAATTCTTATATAAATTTTAAACAAGTATTTGTTGTATCCTTAGATACCTTTATGGTTATAACTAAAAGTGGCAATATTACTCAATATTTCAGTACCTGTTTAATGTATCAATAGTAATTTAGTAGTTTTGTCCTTGATTAATTACCATATACCATAATCCAAACGTGATCCAAACTACCAAATTTACATATCCCGCCTGTAATAATTAATTCCGCCAACCGCAAGGGGTGCGCTCAGATCGACGCTAATACACGGGAACGAACGCTCTCTTAATATGCTTATTTCTCTATGCTCACATGGCTCTCAACGACATGCGGAATCGATTAGAGACGCCCGTTAATTCGAGCCGCATTTCAATAATGAATTTTTGTGTAATTACCTTTATTAAACTAGGTTGTACTCAATTAATTAAAAATCAAACTATTTTTTTATTAGATACTGGTGCTGATATTTCACTTATAAAACTAAGCGAATTAAAAGAGGATGCTAAATGCGACGAGGATAATCCAATTTTATTAAGAGGTATAGTTAATTCATCTCCTGACCGTTTGTTATAAGTACTTTTATCGATATAATTGTTGAATACCAAATTATTTAATTATTGCGTCGTCCTTGATAATCTTCCAATTCCTTTTGACGGATTGAAAGGGGAATAATTTCATTAAAAAACAGTTTTAAGAATTAAAACCAACTTTTCCGCATATGTGAGACGCCCAGAACAATATCCTATCATAAAATTGGTCATTTGTATACACTTCGGAGACTGAATCGTGCTGACAAAGCTAAATTTCTCCAAAAATTACCAAAAATGTGGTACTTCAGGTATCATAACAGTCGTTGTACTGGCTCTAGTGAGCAGAAAATCAATAGGGTTCATCTGTATAAGACACCCTGAACAATATACAATCACAAAGTTTGTAACATGTATATACTCCGGAGGCTGTATCGTGCTAACAAACCAAAATGACAAAGTAGAATTAGAAGAAGAGTTCGAAAACATGGGGGTTGACATACTGGGAATAACGCAAACAAAAAAAAAGGACAAGGAATAATGAAACTGATACAAAATAATATATTGATATATAGTGGAGTAAGACAAGACCAGAGAGCAGCAGCTGGAGTAGGATGCTTAATACATAAAAAATTAGAGAAACAAATGCAAAAGTGGACTGCGTGGTTCGTACGTATTTTAACTGTAGAAATAAAAAATAAAAACATCCACCTATTAAAGACTATTATAATTGTATATGGTCAAACGAAGATGACAAAATAATGAACAAAGAAAAGTTTTGGGATGAACTTGCTAGAATAATGGAACACGTCAAAGGAAGAATATACATAATAGGAGATAGGAGCGGAGTAGGTATAACTGATGACAAATATGAAACAATAATTGGAAAACATGGAGAAATAGCTAGAAACAACAATGGAAAAAGAATGCTAGACTTCTGTCTCATAAACAATTTGATCATAACCAAAAAAATATATTCATTAATACACAAGAGAAGTTAAAAGTAGAAATGAAAATCAATTATCGATTACATAGTCATAGAAAGCAGGTACAGAAAAACAATAATAGACACAATAGTAAGAAGAGAACCGGAAATTGGTAGTGATCACATTGTAGTAATGGCTAAATTTAAAAAAAATACAATAAAACAGAACAAACAGAAATTTACACGTCAACAAAAAAACTAGCACAATAAAATCATATAAATTAAGAGATGAGGAAACTGCGAAACTATACGAAAAGAAGATAAATTAAAGATTGTAAATACAAAATTAAGAAGCAAACAATGGAAGCATATAAGACAACTGGAATTACATTGAAGATATCTTACTAGAAATTGTAGGAAACGTAAGTGGCATAAATAAGAAATATAATAACATATAACAAACACCCTGGTGGACGGAGGAAATTTGAAACCAAATAAAAGCAAAGAAAAAAGCATAGAAAAATACCTAGCCTACAGAACAGGAGAAAACTATGAAAAATACAAAACAGAAAGGAAGAGAACAAAAAAATTAATAACAGCCTCTAAAAATGACCTATGGGAAAAATTTGGAGACAAATGGAAAGAAACTGCTCAGGGAATCAGAAACTATTTTACCGAACGGTAAAGTAATTCCGAACAGCTGAGGAAAAGGAAATCATGGGGAGATGGAGCGAGTATTACCAGGATCTTCTCAACTACCTGCACGAACTGGAGGAACACATAGAGGACAATGACGGAGTTGAAACATTAACAAAACATTAGATAAAGAAGAACTGGTAAACGTTATCAAGAAACTAAAAAATGGAAAAGCACTAGGGTCCGACAAAATTACAGCAGAAATGATACAAAACATGGGGCAGAAAGGAAGAGATACATTGTTGCATATTTACAACATAGTATGAAAATACTGGAGAAGATCATTGAAAAAAGGATCAGAATAAAGATCGAGAGAACACTGGCAGAAACACAGAGCGGATTCAGATTCACAATAAAACAGATAACTGAAAAAGCATTTAAAGAAAAAAGGAAAAATTTTATGGCATTTTTGGACGTAGAGGAAGATTTGATGCAGTACCAAGACATAAAGTATGGAAAATACTTTTGGACAGGAGGAATAACTAGTAAAATTTTAAGATTAACACAGAAAATGTGTAAGAACAATGAATACGCAACATTAAAAACAACGTGATATCACAAACATTCACTACAAGCACAGGGCTAAGACAAGGGGGGAGCTAAAAGTCCGTTACTTTTTTATAATATTCATGGATAAAACAATAAAGAAATTTAAACAGCTAACAAAAAATTATTGTGTAGGACACTTACAATTACCAAAACTAATTATAACTTAAGGAGCATTCGAGGATGACGTTCTATTACTGGCTGGAAGTGAAAAATACTTGCAAATAAACATAAATGTTTGGAACACAGTAATGAAGGAAAATGGAATAAAAATAAACAAAAACAAAACAAAGGCAGGAGAGCACAGAGAAAAAAATTAAACAGCTACATCGATGGAGAAAACATAGAACAAGTAAATAATTTCCAATATCTAGGGGTAACAATAGATGAACGAGGGACGCAAGACGCCGATATCAACAACAGAATAAACTTTACTATGCAATGGATACAAAATTTATAAATAAAAGAGAAATTTCAAAAAATAAAGGTTTTCAAAACGATATATTGACCAATACTAACATTTGGATGTGACTCTTGGGCCTTAACAGAACAACAAAAAAGTAAAATACAAGCAACAGAAATGAAAGATCTTAGAAGAGCTTTAGGAGTCACCAAGAGAGAGGGGCTGAGAAATATATATATATATATATATATATATATATAAGAAAAGATCTAGAGTACAATCCACTTTGGAATTTGTAGAAGAGAGACAACTAGATTGGTGTGGATATTTGTAGAGAATGAACGAAGAAAGACCAGCATAAAGAGTATGGAGAGCGAAAATACAAAAGAACAAGAAAAGGGACAGACCAAGAAAGGCGTGGGACAAAATTATAGGAAAAATACTAAATAAAAGAGATATAAATTGGAAACAGCAGCGAAATTCGCACAGAACAGACGAGAATGGAAGAAATTTGTACATGAATAAGCGCATCATCATACACCATCAAATGGTAGAAGGGTTCACTGACTATATATATATATATATATATATATATATATATATATATATATATATATATATATATATGTATATGTGTATATATATATATATCATTAAATTTTTTTATTTATTTATATCTATTATATTTTATATAATTTTAAATTCGGTTAGTTCAGGAAATTGTTATTTTTTCAATTATATTTGCATTTTTAGGTGAAGCATAGAAACATATTATTTAATTTAACTCTTTACTCTATGTGTGGGTTCAAAATAGCTTTATATACAAATTTTTTACAAATTATCTATCTACTACTAATTAACTATGTCTAATATAAAAAACCTTAATTATCTTTATTTTTTCCTTTCCTACCAAGACCTTCTACAGTCCATTCCTAGCTTCACAAAAGTCTAATCACACTGTCTTTTTACACCTTCAGTCCTAACCTAACCAAAAATGACAAAAATGTCGTACTTCAGGTACCATAGCACCCGTTGTACTGGCTCTGGTGAGCTGAAAATAAATAGGGTTCATCTGTGAGATGTCCCGAACAATATTCAATCATAAAATTGGTGACTTGTTGCACTTCGGAGACTAATCAGGATGACTGAGTGAAACAAGGGTCAGCATACTAACACCTAAAGGAGAATCTGGCAACACTATTTAACTTAGCATTAGAATATATAACGAGGAAAATTCATAAAGGGAACTTAAGGTCAAGTGGTGGACAAATAATCGCCTACGCTGATGATATCGTACTTGTAACCTAGAGAAGATCTATAATGGAGACAATGTTAAGCGAGATAATTACAGAGGGAAAGCGGATGGGTTCAAAAACCAATGAAAACAAAATAAAAATAATGAGATTTGGAAAGCAATGTCAAGGTGGAAAGGTTAAAGTTGGCGAGTATGAATTTATGGAAGTAGAAAAGTTTAAGTATCTCGACGATATGATCAATAATAAAGGAGACAGGAGTACTGAGATTGAATAAAAAATTATTAATATAAAAAGAGCCTTCCATGCTAACAAGAAATTATGAAATTATTGAAAAGTAAGTAAACTACTCACAAAAGGAACGAAGATCAATATATATATATATATATATATATATATATATATATATATATATATATGTATATATATATATATATATATATATATATATATATATAATAACAAGATGTACTAATAGTGCGTGACAAATGAACAATAAGCAACGAATAGATTAGTGGGTATTGCACGCAAATAGAAGAAGGGGCTACTGAAAAGAGTGGTAACCGCAGACGTGCATGTTTCTGGCTCATTAGCCGTCATCGGTACGGTACAACCAAGAAAAGATGTGAAACATGGGAGCAAAGGTGTTGAATGAAACATGAGAAAATATAACAGAATTCAGCAGGATAGTCAAACACAACATTTGTGTCAGTAATATTAGAAGATCTCGAATATTCAAGACAACAACCAACATAGACATATATATATATATATATATATATATATATATATATATATATATATATATATATAAAACGATTATTAGACCAGTGATGATGTATTCAGTTGAAACAATGACACTGGCGAAAAATGATGAGGAGAAATTGACAAGAACGGACAGAAAGATAATCAGAACAATAATCGGCCCAGTAAAAATTAGTGAAGGGGAATATAGGATAAGAACGAACCGAGAAATAACTGATGAACTCAATGGCGATGATGTTATAAAGCAAATCAAAGTTCAGCGAGTTAAGTGGTTGGGGCATGTATGGAAAGAAGGAACAAAATCTATAGCATACAATATGATACAATGGGATCCTGGGGGTAGAAAAAGACACGGCAGGCCTAGGACGGAATGGTTAAAGGAGGTGGAGGATGACCTAAGAAGAGTAGGAGTTATAAACTGGCAGGAAACAGGAAGTTGTGGCGGGAAATAAGCGAGAAAGTGTAGACATGGAATATGGGGACTGATCCATCCCAACAAGAGAATCTAGAGAGCATGTTTGCGGCATCACCCCACTAGG
Organism: Galeruca laticollis; assembly: GCA_963921935.1. Classification (NCBI taxonomy): domain Eukaryota; kingdom Metazoa; phylum Arthropoda; class Insecta; order Coleoptera; family Chrysomelidae; genus Galeruca; species Galeruca laticollis. The sequence goes on from OY998180.1 coordinate 136,285,806, forward strand.
GATGTTTAGCTATTATTATTAATATTATTTTAACTAGTTCTCTTCTTAAGGCATTGTACATAAACTCAGGCCGTTTGGTCTGAGTGTGGTTTATTCAAATATACAGATATAAATCTATCAAAGCATATTTGACCTTCCACTTTTTAGCGTTATTTTCCCAGTACTTTCCTTACAATGGTGCAAGTGCCAAGAATAGCTGTTTTCTGCATCTTTCCAATTGCAGATGGACTGATTTTAAGAGTATCCACAGCCTTACCAAGCTGCCGTGGTACAATGCCTGTTGTGGATAGGACCATGGGTAGGATAGTAACTTGGTCTACTTTCCACTGCTCTTTGATATACTGAGCGAGGTCATCATATTTTCGAAGCTTTAGGTTGATTGTGTTTTCCATGTTGTTATCATTCACAACTGCGAAGTCGATAATCCATACCTGTTTTTCTCTCAGGCTCCACAGAACCACATCCGGCCGGTTTGCTGCATTTGTCCGATCAGTAAATATTGTTCTATCCCAGTATAATTTGTAGTGGATGTTTTCTAGGATGCTTGCTGGTGTATACTTATAAGTGAGTTTTTCTGTTTCGGGTATCAAGTTATATTTGGAAGCCAGAGCATGGTGTACTATCTTTCCTGTTTGATCGTGGCGTTTCTTGTACTCAGATGCGGTGAGAGAGCTGCATCCTCCAGTTATATGTTGGATGGTTTCCCCCATCCTACCACACATTCTACAAGTGTCATCTATCACGGTTGGATCTTTAATGATATATTTGAGATAGTTCCTAGTTGGTACAACCTGATCCTGTATGGCGATCATGAACCCTACAGTTTCAGGGAAAAGGTATCCTGTTCGTAAGTAGTGATTCGACCACTTTTTATCTGTGCCCTCTGCGGCTAGGATAGTAGGATGTCTTCCATGCAGTGCTTTCCACTGCCATGCTTCTCGTATTTCTTGTACAGATGTTGGGTGAATGTCACAGTTATTAGTTAGGTTCAATGGGGTGTATTTATCATCTTGAGAGCATACTATATTATGAAGCACGGAAGTCCTTGCTTTTATATGGAAATAGCTTCTCATTTATTTAATTTGAAGAATGTTCATGTCATAGAGGCTTACTATGCCCAATCCATCTTCTTTGCGGGGTATATAAACTCTTTCCACGGCACTTTTAGGGTGACGGCTTCTAAACTTGATCAGTTGAGCTCTGATCCATCTGTCCATATCTTCCAGGTCTGTATTGCTCCATTTCACAACTCCCATAGATAAGTGATGACTGCTATGGCGTATGTGTTGATAGCGATAGTAGTGTTCTTGGAATTCAAAGATGTTTTCAATACCCGTCTCACTCTTTTCTGAAACTCGCTCCTAAGTTGTTGTTTAATCAGCGTATGCTCGATAGTTTTGCTCTGGTTCATCCCCAAGTATTTATACAGCTCATCCGTATTCATTGACGTTATTGTTTCCTGGTGGGCGGTTTCATATGTTAGGTTTTGGTTGAGTTTCCCTTTGCTTATACTTTGGATTTTGCACTTATCTACCCCAAATCTCATCTTTTTATCTTCGGAGACACTTTCGGTTACTTTTAGTTGGTACTGAAGCCCTGTCTTTGTTGCTGCGTATTGTTTGAGATCGCCCATGTAGAGTAGATGGCTGATCTTGCGCTTTTGTCCGTTTTCATCCTTCATCTCAAATCCTTTCATCGTGTCATTTAACAGGTCCGTTAGCGGGTTTAGGGACATACAAAACCACAGGGGACTTAATGTATCTCGTTGATATATACCTTTTCTTATCTGTGGTGTAAGCTATTTGAGGTGTTTTCAGGTTTAAGGTCGTGCGCTACTTTTTCATGATCTTTTCCAGGAAGGTGATCAGTTTCTTATCTATTTTATAAATTTCCAGGACTTTCAGAAGCCAATCGTGGGGACAGGAGTCATACGCCTTGCGGTAATCTATAAAGGTTGTAAATAAGTTTCTTTGCTTCGTTATGGCTTCTAACATTAAGATCTGGTTTATGATTAACTGATCCTTACACGCCAATGACCCTTTTTTGCAACCTTTCTGTTCTTCACCTAGGATGTTGTTGGAGTCACAATGTTTTGTAATATTTTCGGCAATGCAGGCTGTTATTACTTTGTAAAACGTATTGAGGCATGTAATTGGTCTGTAATCAGCTGGGTTAGATGACATCCTTTTTTTTGGTATCAGCAGTGTATTTCCCTCACAGAATAGCTCTGGTACTGAGTATCCATCCTCCAAAAATCGGTTTATCAGTTCTAGCATCTTTCCATGCAAGGCGTGAATTCTCTTTATCCAAAAGTTCTGAATAGTATCGACTCCCGGGCATTTCCAATTTTTGAGTTTATCAATCACAAGCTTCAGCGTCTCAGGTGTTATAATTGTCTCTGCCATTGGTTGTATCCTATTTGATTTATCTTCAATTTTTTTCAGCCAGAGTGCGTCTCTGTTAAAGTGTTCCTCTTTTGACCATATATTTGCCCAGAATGTTTGCATCTCTTCTTCGTTTGGGGGTATGGTTTGGTTGTTCTCAGGCAACTGCTGTTGGGTATTTTTGTAAAATATTTTCTGGTTCCTCCCAAATTGCACATTGTGGTCTCTGCGTTCCTTACTTTTCTTATATCTTCCTAATCTTTGTGCGTATACACTGAGCTTTTGTTTCATTGTGTCCAGCACTGTCGCAATATTGTAATTAAGAGGGTCATATTGTGTGTGTGTTCTGTATACATTCTTAATCTTTCCAACCTTCTTCTTCATTCTTTTGCTTCTGCTTCCATTAGTAAAGGCAGTCAGGACAGCAATGTTCCTCCGGAGTTCTTCTATCTTCTTTTCCAATCTAGTTTGCCATGGCGGGGTTCTTTCTATGTTTGGCTTGTTTGTCTCCGTACTCTGGTTCTCTCTAATCTTCCCCCCATTACATATTACTGTTGCAACTGCTGTCCTATATAAACAGTGGCACAGGTCTCCATAGTTCTCTATACCTTGTACTATCTGATTGTTTAACACCTTTTCATTTGCAATAGATATTAATTGCTCTGGTTTGCGGCTTCCATATTTCTTTGGTATCTTTGGTTTCTGGGACGGTCCAATCCCATTATATAATATTTTCACCTTATTGAATTCTTGTATCATTTTCTCCTCCAATCTATATAGCTCCACGTCTTGTTCATTTTCTTCATTGCTGTTGTATACAGGTGTCTTCTGATTGACTATATTGTTGGGTGGTACATCTGGGGTTACCTCAATAGCAGCATTTGTTTGTTTCCCATTGACGTCGAGTTCTCGTTGCACTTCCTCCTTTATTTCATTTCTTCTTAATTCAGGAATTAGGTTTCTCCGAAATAAGGCTGCTCTTCTATCAGCTACATTTTGTTCGGTCACGTGCTCCAATGTTGGAAATTGGTGAACAAAAGCTTCACGTAAGTTCTGTCTGTGCCCTATTAGCTGGGTCTCACACATTATTATTATTATTATCATATAACCATCCGATTCGAGTTATAGACGAAGTTTTCTTATAAACTCATTTTTTATGGTTTAGTGTCGATTACTGATAAAATTAAAGACTGCAAGAAAAAATAAATAAAAATATTGTTCGAAAAATCATTTGCAAACATTGGTAGATAATTTCCGAATCATAGATACTTTCAAGAACAGAATAATTATTGGGAAAATATGAACAAAATGAATTTTAGAAGATAGAAAAACCAGTACTAATAAAACTTGCATAATACGAATAGCTGAACAGAAATATATTTAGAACTGGAAACAAAACTAAAAGAAAGCATTTGTCTATTACGTACACTGTCAAACTGTCATGTATATAGATGTCTTTAGATTGGATTCGATATATATATATATATATATATATATATACATATATATATATATATATATATATATACATATATATATATATATATATATATATATATATATACATATATATACATATATATATATATATATATATATATATATATATATATATATTGAATCCAATCTAAAGACATATTCTTGTAGTAAACGGTAAGTTTGTAGAACTCATATCAACAATAATTGTTTGCAAATTACGCGCAACCTTCTGTGAACGCTCATCCTGGCTACCCTGTATAAAAAATATATATAAATATACGGATGAAGTTTACGCAAACATTATAATAAACGAATTCTCAGGTGAGAGGTTAAGAAAATTGCTTACAAAGTGATGGTTCCTACAAACTTATTTGCGTTACTTCTTTGTTTTATCTTAACTGATTCAGTGTCATCGGCGGAGCAACCAAATGTGATAGTTATTGTAGCTGATGACCTCGTAAGTTTGATATCTAAGACTTCTAATTAAATACTAATAATTGGAATGAATTTTCTGTGTTTGTTGACCGTATACAATATAGCTAAAAGATTTTAATATAAAAAGTGGAGTTTTTAATTGAGCATTATTTATCATGAACACGTTTTACACTGAATTCTTGGAATATTTTCAAGCATCATTATTGTGAATATAATTGTCAAATTTATTGGAAGCAATTTTTTGTTGAATGAAATCTCGTTACGGAATTGAATGATTAAAAATTCAAAATTATTATTATTTCACTTTAATTAAAATTGTTCTGAAGACTGATTCATAATCAATTGAACAAAATATAACAAACAATTCCGATTTATAATGCGTTTATAAAGTTACGCATAAATTCGTTATTAAAATAACTATCATAATATTAAAAACTTGGACAGCAGATTAATTTTCTATTTTAAGCTACTATTTTTTAGTAATTTCACTTTTTGGATGCATTAGCGATGGTTACATTTTTAAACAAATATCAACAAAACTTAGATTTTGGAACATGTTAATGGTAGTGCGCCATCTCGTTGAAACCAGATTATCAGGATCAGTTTGGGATTTTTTCAACTGGTTTCTTCTTATTTAGTAGTTTCTTTATAATTCTTCCATACCCCTTTAGTACTATGCTCAATAATGTTGTCTGTTTATAGTTATTACATTCTGTACTGATACATTATTTAAAAAAGTCGCAGATTGCACTTTAAAAATTTTTACTTCTCCCCGTAGTCTCTGTAACATTTTGGGGAGCATATTTAGTTCTCTTTCTTTCAGGCTCTGTAACATCTCGGAGGTTTTACTGCCGAAACCAGGTACTTTACCTCTAAAGTTTATGTTACTTCTTTGACTTCTCCCATTTTTATCACTAGATTCTCATTTTCTCGTGTTCTCATGTTCTTAACGATCTTCAAAATAGACTTTTTCTCGTTCTATAATTTTCTTGCCTCAGTATTACCTGGTATTTATTTTAATTAGCTTTGCGTTAAATGACTGAAGAAATATTAAATATGATGGATAAACGCAGAATATACAAGAATAGATATACGACTTTGTACAAAACACTTAACAAACAAATAGAAAAGAAAATAAAGGAAGCAAAAGAATACCGGATGGCCCAGAAATGTTGTGAGATTGAAGAGTTACAACAAAAGCACGATCATTCCGCAATTCATAAGAAAGTTAAAGAAATGATAGTCCAGGGAAGAAAGAACATCCCAAACAGAATAGTTGGACACGACAATAAACCCATATTAGACGAAAAAGAACTGAAAGACCATTGGATAAATTATATTCGACAACTATTCTCTACTAAAGATCCACGTCACTTTAACAGTAAAGAAGATTCAGAAGAGGCACCAGATATTCTGACATCGGAGGTTGAAAGAGCACTCAAAACCTGCAAAACAGGAAAGGCTGCTGGGCCAGATGGAATCCACATTGAGACTTTCAAACTATTGAACGAGCAGAATAGAAAGGTTTTGACTAAGCTTCTAAATCAAATCTACAAGAGCGGAAACATCCCACGCGACTGGTTGAAGTCCGACTTCATTCCCATACCGAAGAAAGCAAATGCACATACATGTGAAGATTTCAGACTAATTAGCCTAATGAGTCATGCATAAAAACTTCTTTTAAAAATCTTACACAAACGGATATTCAAAAAATGCGAAATAGATCTAGATGACGCACAGTTCGGTTTTAGAGAAGGAATGGGCACGAGGGAAGCACTGTTCAGCCTATCTGTATTGTTACAGAAATGTCGAGATCAACAAAAAGAGGCTTTCATCTGTTTTATCGACTACGAGAAGGCGTTCGACAGAGTCGAACACACAGCCCTGTTTAACATCCTGAAAGAAAAGGGTCTCGATAATAACGACATCCAGTTCCTGAAAAATTTATACTGGGACCAAACAGCAGCCATCAGGGTCGAAGGAAACAAAACAGATGATGTACCCATTCATAGGGGAGTGCGACAGGGATGTGTCTTATCGCCCTTACTATTTAATATATATTCTGGCTACATATTCGATGAAGCTCTACAGGGTATGGAACACGGCATTAGAATAAACGGGCATCTGATTAACAACTTACGCTTTGCAGATGATACCGCCATCATAGCCGATGGCTTAGAAGGACTCCAACAACTTTTAAATCGAATCGACAGAGTAGGAGAGACCCTGGGCTTTAAAATTAATATAAAGAAGACAAAAGTAATGGCCATCACTAGAAGAACTAATCCAGCACCAGATATATATATATATATATATATATATATATATATATATATATGTATAAAAGGACTACCCATCGAAAACGTAACCAAGTTTAAGTATTTAGGTACCTGGATAACATCTGATCTGAGTCCTTGTACAGAAATCAGATCGCGCATAGAACAGGCCAGATCAGTATTCAATAAAATGCGACCAGTGCTTTGTAACCGATCACTGAACTTGAAATTACGCCTGAGATTTGTCAATTGTTACATCTATTCCGTCTTGCTGTACAGATCCGAAGTCTGGACCCTAAAGGCCGAAACACTAAGGCGGCTAGAAGCTTTCGAAATGAGGGTGTATAGAAGGCTCTTAAAAATACCCTGGACAGACCACATCAGTAATGAAGAAGTTCTGAGAAGATTAGGTAAGGACAGAGACTTAGTTGTCGACATAAAGAAAAGAAAAACCGCATACTTGGGACATGTAATCAGGAGTGATAGAATGAGGCTGCTGAAAATAATAATGGAAGGCAAAATAGAAGGCAGACGAGGTATAGGAAGACGCCAACATTCGTGGTTGAAAAACATAAGAGACTGGACCGGACTAGACTCACATTCCTTATTCCGAGCTGCTCAAAACCGAACACAGTTCGCCGAGATTGTTGCCAACCTCCACTAAGGTGAAGACGGAACCGAAAGAAGAAGAAATGACTCACACTTTATTTGGAGGATGGGTGACTCTGTGGAGGTCGAGACCGCTGGGTTTGATTCCTGCCTACACCGGAAACATTTTCAAATGTATTCAATTAAATAGTAAACAACGTAACAAGTTCTGAAAGTGATATTTTAAGGAATGAGTAGGAATCCTGCGGTTCCATAAAATCACTTTTGGATCATCTTAAGTACAATATTTTTTCTGTAGCGGTTTTGTGTGTTAAAAACGATATCGATGGATATTAACGTATGAACGTTACATAGACAATTACATACAGTAGAACAGCAGAGTCTTTTCCATCACGTGTCTGATAGACAGTACCAACATAGTATGTGTTGAATAATATCGTCAACTACGTCACGTGATGGAAAAGCTTCACTGTTTCTACTGTATATAACGATCACTAACGAATACATTACTCATGAATATTAATTACACAATTATGACAATTACTTATATGAATATTGTTAGGGATATTAACAGAAGTGTCAGTGTTCAAACTAGAATGGGAACAGTTATGGATTAAAGTAACTATTAGTAGGAAGACTTATGGCATAGGAATTATTTATAAACCACATGAAAAAAATACAAGCATGTTTTTAGATGAAGTTGAAGACAATCTTGTTTATGTATATGTACCACTGTTGACGACATTATATGTATGGGAGAATTTAATTTAGATTTATTGGACTTTGAAAATACCAACGTAAAAATGTTTAATTGCATTTTAGAAGCACTTAATTTATGTCAAATAATTGAAGAATCAACTAGAGTTGCCGCATATCCACGGCAACACTTTTAGATTATGTTATAGCACCGCACAGTTCTGATTGTGATGGGGAAGCTAAAAGTTATTTCTGATCATTCAATGGTATTTTATTCTTTAAAAATCGATAATAACGTAAAATTCCAAAATTTATTACTTACAGAAGTTTAAATTTTTTTAATGAAGTACTCTTTCAACATGATCTATTCAGCACATCGTTTTTTAGAATTTTTGATCAAACCACAGTAGATGAAATTTTTTTTACTACAGCTTTACTTAATATTACTGACGAAATTTTAAAAGATGCAGACCAAGGAGAATGTACAATACTAGTGTTACTAGATTTCAGTCGTGCATTCGATACCTTACATTATGATCTTATGATTAGCATGTTAAAATATATTGGGTTTTCTAACAATGCTAGTTCCTTGCTGGAAAATTATCTAAAATCTAGACAAGTGTATAATGAATGATCTAAATTCAAGTTTTTTATCGCTTAATTCGGGTGTTCCACAGGGTTCCATCCAGGACCTTTATTGTTTTCTATGTATACTCTCAACTCCCAACCAAAATAAAAAATTGCGACGCGAACTTATGCTGATGACACTCAGTTGTATTTAAATTTTAAACCAGATAACGTGCAAAATGCGTGCACCATTATAAATAACAATTTAAAAGTATTTATTGATTACGCAACTGCGTAATTGTCTAATTATTAATCCGACGAAATCAAAAGTAATGATATTGTGCAATAAACACCCCCAACAAACTTTGAAATACTCAATTAACATTTATATCAACAATGAAAAACTTGAAGTTGTAAATGAAGCACAAAATTTGAGTGTTACTCTAGATTCCGAATTTAATGTTTGAGAGGCATATAAATGAATTGTTATAACGTGCGTACTGTAATATTAAAATGATCTATGGAAATCACCGTTTATTTTCAATTGAAATTAAAAAACACCATTGTGAAACACTCGTATTATCACTATTTAATTACGCAGATGTATTGTATGGGCCACATTTAATGCTTACTTATAAAAATAAAATTCAAAAAGTTCAGAATTCGTGTCTACGTTTAATTTTTAGAATAAGAATGCGACAAAGAATATCGCATAAATTAAAAGAAATTCAATGGCTTAATATGGAGAATCTAAGAAAGCTTCATTTTTTTAATACTTTGTCATAAAATAATTATAGATAAAAAACCCTCTTATTTACACCGAAAAATAAAATATAGGTCTGATGTGCATAATATAAACATAAGAAATATGGGATATTCCCACCTTTTCAACTGAACTTTTTCCACGCTCTAACACTGTTATCAAATCGGCAGTTTATACAAGATTCAACCCACATTGAAAACTTGTAATATACCTAAATTTAAATAAAATCTTCCTTAAACGCCATCTCCTAGACTTTCAGAATAATTAATGTGCCATATGTTTTTTTTATTTTTCTTTCTTTCTTTACTTATCTGTTCTTGTTTTTTAATATAGTATTTGTCGTTTACTGCGTGTAATTTGAAAGTAGCCGAATCCGCCTTATGAGATGTATTTTTTAATACTTTTTTTTCTTTATTTCTTAAATATTTTACATTATTCTTTTCTTTATTTACTACTTAATTATTGCTAAATTTATACTATGGCTAGAGCCTTAGCGCTGTTATTGGGGTTAAGTGGAGGAATATTTATGTTGTGTCTCGTACATAACAAAAATAAACTTCGCCCTAAATTTTAGAGTATTTTAACCTTGTATTTACTTTACTTTTCGGAATAAAAGACGGTTCATTATTATTATATTATTATCAATTAGACGCATCAGTAAATGTACTAGTTTTCGAGATATTAATTTCGTGACGGTCCTTTTCACTCTGTGAAGCTATGTGAATTTTGTTTCTTAAAGAATATTCTACGTATCCCTCTGCTACATTTGTTCATTTCCATCCTCAGTGTCTCTTCCATACTACCACTCCTTTCAGCGAGTAAAGTGGCTGAGCTCTTGCGTAAACAGGCCCAGTATATTTTTTGGGATTCGGTAATTTAAGAAATTCAGCAATTGTGCAGACGATTTTTCCAAAATTGTGAATACCAATAGGTTGTAAAATACATTTTCCAGTTTTATGATCTTATATCTATATAATTTTTAACATTAATTGTGGACATCCAGTAATTGCTCCAGAGGCTTGATGGATGATTAATAGTATGTACATTTTTATTATTGCTCCATTGTTTAAATAAACTGTAGACCAATTCATACCTCTCTCAATAATTCATAAGTAGCGGCTTTAGCAGATTCAGTAATCTCTTGTGGACTTATTTCAGCCTCACTTACACTACTGATTTCCATTTTTTGGATTTGAAAAGCGAAAAAACACACACCATTGTTACATGACAAGCGCTGCCGTAATAAAATTGTGTGCATGTTATTGTCAAAGCCGCCAACATAGATATCCAACATCGTCCTTAAAGTAACAAGAATCGTCCCGAAAGTAAAGAAGTCGTTTTGAAAAGGACAAAAATCGTCCCGAAAATTGCTATTTTCGGTACCATTTGTGTAAAGTGGTTCTTTTGATTTAATAAATCATAGCGAAAATTTTATTTTCAGGAGGGCAGCGGAAAAAATATTATTTTTAAAGAACTATGAGTACGATAGTCTCCACTTTGCCATTCTCTGTTAGCTTCTGAATAATAGTACTGTTCCTTAGTGGCGCTGAGAAAACAGTACAAAGCCTACACAGAAAACAGAGAGATTAATAACTTTAGCAATTTCATGTCGATGATACAAACATTCCTTAAATACGATTAAAAATAATATAAAAGTTTTGTTGGGCACATTAAACACTTCCTTTGAAATTTTTCAAATGTTGTTTATTGTTCATAGCATTGTTATTGTTACACATTTAAAGAATAAACTTTTTCATAAATTCGAAATGTATTAAAGTTTTTAGAAGCAACTAACTCGAAAACATATTAAGCATCTAAAATTGAATGTTTTTTCATGTTTTTAATCATATTTAAACGGAGAACACAAATTCTTTGATAAACTTAAGCAACAAGGAGTAACGAGCGCACACTTTTAGCGATACCAAATTAGAATCCCAATTAGTAATCCTCATTCCTAAAAGTAAACATAAAACTCCCTACTACAAACTACAATAAAATACTTACAGCTTCGGGCATATTTTGTCGTACGACGATGTCCAGTTTTGTTTTCTTTTCTTTCCTTCTTTTTCTTTTATACATTGACCTTATTTTATGAATTTTCTTAATGTTGTTCTGTTTTGTTTAATTTTATATTACTTGACGTTTTACATAGTTATGAAATTTTTTTCATTACTATTTTTATTAATGATTTTTCCTACAGTAAATCCCCTCATTGCCTATTTACATATGTTGGATTCTGCTGGATGACACGGACATGTAACGGCTTTCCCTGTATAATATTTTACATGTGGATTGAAGTATACATTAAGGTAATTCGATATATTGTGTAATTCTGACTTTTTTCTATCTTGACACCTTTTACAGGCCTGATGATGGCTCAGTGAGCCGAAACTAGTTGCCCCCTTCATATTTTATTAATATACGCTGTAGTACGGATTTTGGGTTTTACTTACTGCTATTTACCTACAGACTACATTCGAGATGGATAGTCTTTTTCATATAAAACACCCTATTTACAAGTAGACTACTGAAATATAAAAAATGTTGCCAAATCAAAAAACCAAATTTAAACTTATATGAGGCATTATATCTGGTTTTCGAGTTTTGGGTTGTTCTGTTCTGTCGGTTTTGACAACAATTTAGCGTTTATAATCTCAATTAATTATATTGTGAATACTTTAATTGTGTTTTTACTTTGTTTTCTTTGAATTTTGCAATGTTAGCAAACGATATCAAGATATTATTGAGGAATTTTTAACCGACGATGAAGAAGATGCTACGAATATTGATAAAAGAGATTCAATTTCCTCATTAGAAAAGTTTATGGCTTGTCTATCTATTCAGACTATTAATTTTAGAAGAAATAAATAAAAATTCGACACCCGGAATGAATACAGCAAACTCAGACAAGACAAAACTACACCACAAGAATCAAACTATCAAAACGCCAATTAAAAAAATCTAGGTTTTGTTTTTCTTTTGCCCGTTTCTTCTTTTTGTTTTAAAAATGAGACTCTTATAAAACTGACATTTTAAAACCTAAAGTTAACTTGACTGGTAAATTCAAAGATAACTTCAAGAAAAGTTTATAATACCCTCCCCTAGAATGTAATGCTAGACATTCTTAATGAATCGCCCTATACAGTTATTTTGTAACACAATTAAATTGGTTTAGCTTGTATTCATTTCGATAACAATTCAGTCTGTTTCCAAGACGTAAATAAAATAATAAATAACCCTTTCGGAGAAGTAGTTCATGTTGATCTTGATTTCGAGTATTACAATATTTATTGCTTCTTTAACTGAATGTATATAAAGGTAAGCTGACACGGGTAGTGAATCAAGATTGTGTCTGACGCTTTCGTTGGAAACTAAAGTGAAATATGAAAATAGTCTGAACGATCGTATGGTGTTTACACGGCAAAAGTGCCAGTCAAAGATTATATACACGGATAGATCTGCCATTCTACACAAAAATTTAATAATGCATTGTATGCCCAACGATCTATAGATACATCCGTATACTAATCTTTTAATTGTACAAAGGCTCTGTTAAAATTGCTATTAGTTCAGTTTCTCAAAAGTCCACTACTAAAACTGTTATGGATATACCGTTTTTAATGTATAGGGAGCCAAAACTACTTCAAATTAGTAACTTTATTATTAGAAAGTAATGTGACATAAAATATATACGAATTAAAATTAAATTGAACTAGAGGACTCGTGCTGCTTCGCAGCGTTAGGATAGACTATGTATGAGAGGGTGTAATTATTACATAATAGTATATTATGCAACGATCATGTTGTAATAACCATTACATGAGAGTTGCATACGATATTTTTTCTACACCCGATAAATAATCAAAACCCATAAATTTTATATTTTTATTGAACACAATAGGTAACACCTCGGATGAATATTGGTATTGCCATAGATACAAGAAAACTATGAACATTTTATTTGAATTTATATTCAACATATAATAATAATCCGATTAATATTAAGATTATTTATTGTGCAGTTTGAAAAGTTTATTCCAGGTCCCAAAGATCTGGAAGTGGAAGGAATATTTACATTTATTTCATTATTGCTAGTCTCAATAGAGTTCAATATTGTATTGGAAATGCTGATTTTATTCTGAACCGAATTTTCAATGTAGCCTTCTGCCACTGAATTGGATTTCCAGCCACCATGGCGTTTTATATAATAATATCACCACCGTCATCTACTAATACGGTTACAGATGTCCTACGAAAACAATGCCCTGTATATCAGGCAGATTTAAATATGTTGCTATTTTTTTCCCTATATCACCAAATAGATTAATACCAATGTTTTGAATTGTGCATTTTCCATTTAAATAATTAACGAAAAAAGATGGGGTGGGGCAAATTTTAGGCCGTAGATTCATATATTTTTTTCTAATTCCGTAGTATTCAAATGCACACCATGTTTCATTGAAAATTATGGGTTTCTATTGATTTAAAAATCTGTATCGTAATGAAAAATCTGTATCGTAATGGGTATCATTATCAAACGGCTCATGGGCATATAAGTGCATTGTTATAACACGGGAGTAGAAAAAATCATTTTACAGCACTTTCTAGCAGACACTATTAGCTGTGCGTCGGTCGCAGTATTTGGAAAAAATTGAAAGTAAAGTTGATTGTGCATACATAACTTTCCTCAAACTCAACGAATTTAAACAATTAATAGCTCAACAGAAAGGGATTGATCCACTGAGTATTCTTAGACTTTTGTCAACAGCCTACGTTAATTAGAACTCTAGTTATAGAGGTTTGAGTGAAGGAAAATCTTGAAAAAATTGAATGTAAAGTTGAATGTGTACGCATAACTTTCCTCAAACTCAACGAATTTAAGTAGTTAATAGCTCAAAAGAAAGAGCTTGATCCACTGAGTGTTCTGAAAGTGAAAGGATCAAGATCCATTCATTAAAAGAGAATTGTTCGAGTGAATGTGTCCCATAAGTAATGTACAGGGAAGAATCGCGTTTGAGTATAATTTGAGTAAGTTGGGAGTTGAGTAAATTTCAATGATTGATGACATATATGTGTCTAAATACCTTTCATTAAAAAGAAATGAAGGAAATCGGCCGGATAGAACGGCCAGACAGATAAATTTTTTTAATATATAAGATTGTCGTCAACTGCTAAAGTCAAGATCAGAAACAAAACTTAAAAATAATATAAGGTGTCTTCCAACACACTCCAACCTTGTGTCATCATGACACCATCAGTATCCATATCTCTCAGGAAGTTTTATGTCTTCTAGATCTTGTTGTAGACACGTGCTCTCTAATTGTTGATTTCTTGTCGTCTTTACTTTCTGTTCGAATATTTTTAGCCCTTTTTGATACTGTAGATTTGGGCAAATCTTTCGAACTCTTCATTTCCAATAAAGTAATTCGTTGCACTGGCCTCAGCAGCTCACCTGTGGCAGTTTTCAGCTTAACCAATCTGACTATTCCATCATGTCCAGGTATAGTACCTATCAATCACACGGCCCATAGGCCATTCGACTTTCCTTTTATTGAAATCCGAGATCAAAACAATGTCTCCGACTTTGACTGTCTCATCAGAAGTTTTCTTTGGAAAAAGAGTGAGTTGGCCCAAATATTCAGATTTGAATCTTTTCTGAGTTTCAAACGATACTTTAAACGCGTACTTAGATCTTTGGCTTCAACTAAATCAAGATCAGTCACTCCAACTTCTCTAATATCTTGTAGAAACAATGCAGGCGAGAGAACCGTACAATCATTTGGATCCTCAGACATGTATGTGACTGGACGGGCGTTTAAAACGGCTTCACAATCACACAAAACAGTCTGTAATTCTTCGAAATCAAGACTCGTTTTTCCAAGAGTTTTTCTTAACAATTCTTTCATCAGCCGTATAAGGCGCTCCCACCAGCCTCCCCACCAAGCAGCTGTGGAAGGAATCATTTTCCAGTCTATTTGTTGAATTATTGTACATCTCTGAGCTACTTCTAACCAATTCAAGTCTTTGAAAGCGTTTGCGCATCCAACGAAATTTGTTTCGCAGTCTGTATATACTGTTGAAGGTCGACCTCAGCGGGCAATAAATCTTCTTTATGTCTGCATAAGCGCATTTCTTGACAAGGATGACTTTAGTTCAAGGTGCATAGCTCGGTAGATAGCACAAGTATACAGTGCGATCCAAAACCTTTTCATTTGACTTGAGATACAAAGGTCCTGCTAAATCTATGCCTACAATCTCGAACACTGCAGCATCACGAACTCTGTTTTCTGGGAGACATATGGCGGGAGTTTCAATCAGTTTACCTTTGAATCTCCTGCAAGTGATACATCTACTAATTACTGATTTAACAATGCGTCTACATTGAAGAATCCAGTAATTTCCTCTAAGGATACTCATCAAACCTTGAACTTCAACATGATTATTCCTAATGTGTTCTTCAAAAATGAAACGTTTTACAACTTCATGATTTGAGGGCAAAACATACGGCATACGAAAATTCTCTGCATAAGCTCTATCTGCAATTTTGGTTCGCACCCTGATTAATCTTTCGTCGTCAGTATAAGTACACAGGGATACAAGTTTAGGATCTTGATCTGACTCAAAACTTTCTTCTTGTATATATATATATATATATATATATATATATATATATATATGTATATATATATATATATATATATATATATATATATGTATATATATATATATATATATGTATATATATATATATATATATATATATATATATATATATATATATATATATATATATATATATATCAGCACTACAGACCTATCTGGCCCTCGGCTTCGAGATCTTTCACTCTCTCTCTTTCCATTTTTTTCTATTCCTCGCCTCGTTTTGCCAGTCCCTTACTCCTACTGATCTCAGGTCTCTCCTAACCTCCTCCAACCATTTCTTCTTTGGTCTTCCTCTTCTCTTTTTACCACCTACTCCCCCTTTCAGCACTCGTTTTACCCATCTATCTTCTGCCATTCATCTCCTAACCATCTCGCTCGTTGTGCTTTAATTATATGGGTTATACTTGGGTGATTATACAAATCTGATAATTCTCTGTTTGTTCTTCTGTATATTCCATTTTCTTTTATTCTACCATAAATCTCTCTGAGCATTTTACGTTCCCATATCTCTAGTTTATTTTGCTCTTTTTTGTTCATTGTCCAGGTTTCACAAGCGTAGGTAACTGACGGTCTTATTATTGTTTGGTACATTCTTATTTTTGCTGTTCGTGATATGTCTTTTGAGTTAAACATCTGTGATACCATTCCTGCTGCTTTACTGCCTTTTGTTAACCTTTTTTCTGTTTCCCTTTCTTCGTCTCCTTTATTTGTGATAGTGACTCCCAAATATTCGATTGGTTCCACTTTTTTTATTTTGTAGCTTTTGTTTCCATTACAATTTATAATAATATCGGTTTTTTCATTATCCTTCAATACCATGTATTTTGTTTTTTTCTCGTTGATCACTAGACCATATTCTCTTGCCTTCTCTTCTAGTAGCTTAAATACGCTTAGCAGTTCTTTCCTGGATCTTGCCATAAGTACTATGTCGTCCGCATATGCTAGACACTGATGTTTATTCCCATAAATTAAACCTCGGTTGCAGTAATAAATTTTTCTTTTCCAACATTGTTTTTTCTGCAGTTATTGATGAATCGTTTGATCCAGGCAATCATGTTAACAATTTTGCTAAATTTTGAGAAATACTTATAGTACCATGCATAATCATCAGGCACATATAGAGCGGAAACAACTGTTTTCCTCCTCTCGTAGTTAATTTCTTCTTCGTTACAATTTAAATTTTGACTAGGCCATTGTGAAATTAGATCCTGCAACCAAATAGGACCCTCCCACCATCTTTCATCATTTATGTTTTTAGCTAAACAGAGACGGAAGATCTGCTTAGGAACATGGTACCATTCCTGAGGGTTGGAAGAACTTTTATTTTTTCAACATGATTCCAGATAAATGGTTTCCAATATTCGAAGCATTCTTACTCCAATTGTTGCAGCCAAAACTTCGGGACAGGGTATGGTTAATTTTTTAATAGGTGCTACTCGGGATTTGGCTTCAGCTAGTCTCAACAGAATTTCACCATCATCCAATTCTGTTCTGAGGAATATACAAGTTGCATAAGCGTTTGCACTTCCATCGCAAAAAACATGTACAGATTGAGTTGTCCAAATAGTCACATATGTTGCTATCCATCGCGAGGAATCTTAACAGAAGCCAAATGAGGTAGATCTTGTAACCATTTTAGAAATGTTTCACAAATTTCTCCATCGATTTCATGATCCCAACCCAAATTAAAAAACCAAGTCTTCTGCAGTAATAGTTTTGGGATTAGTACTACTGGACATGAAAAACCAATGGGATCGTAGAGTTTATGAGCTGCAGATAATATCGTACGTTTTGTTAAAATTCTTGTATCCATTTTGTCAAACCATTGTAGTGAAAGTTCGAGAGTGTCCAATTTGCGATTCCAGATAAGACCAAGGATATTGCTTTTTGCCTCGACTTCAGAATTTTCTGGTAAATAATGCTCAACTCAAACCTTCCATCAGCCAAAATTTTAGTTGACTGTTCAATGAATCGTTTGAGAAATTCTTCATTTGGTACACTTGTTAGGACATTGTTGACATAAAAAGATTTCATTAACCTTGAAATCACTTCGAGACTATAAGAATTTTCTTTACAAATTGAGTTTCTCACGATTTGATTCAGATGAAATTCTAAGACTGCTCCTAATAAAAATGGACTGCACGTTACTCCAAATACTACACGAGTATGTCTAAAAATCTTCAAGTTCTGATTTTTATCATACCAAAGAAATTTTAAATAATTTCTATCACTTTGTTGTAGACTCATCTGAAGAAATGCCTTATTTATATCAGCGGTGATACCAATCTTTTCCGTGCGAAACCGTAAAATGATAGATGGAATCAATTCAATAAAATGAATACCTTTTTCAAGACATTGATTCAAGGATGGTTGATTCTTTTATCTGGATGAAGCATCGCAAACTGGAAGTACGGATGTAGTAGAGCTATTGGGTTTATACACTGGGTGATGTGATAAAAAAATGACCGGACTGACATGATGTTTCGAATGTCTATCTTCTGGTAAGGATTCTATGATTCCTTCGGACAACCTATTATCAAATATTGTATCATAGATATCATTATCGTTTTATAACTATCTTGTGATATTCAGTAGTCTTTTATGAGATAAATCAAAACTAGATGGGGTGACCTTCAATCCACGACATGCTCACTTCATCACTTCATGCTCACTTGTCGATTCTTTGTTTAACAGTTTTTGAAAAATATTCCATAACTAACTTTTCTTGTTCTTGTTGTGATTTCGCTCTACAAGGATATTGAATACCAAGAACATCCAAACTCTATAAGTCAGATATAGCAACATCTTTTGTAAATAATGAATTAACTAACAAAGATGTTTTGATCGAGTAGTCCGGTTTAAATTTACCCATAATTGTCCATCCTAGTAATGTATGAACTGCTACTAATCCACAATTCAAATCTAGTTTTCGTCCAGAAAACAGTTTTCCAGCTACGTCGGCTCTCACCAATACTTCAATAGGCGCATCTGTCGTGTCTGTCATTTTTATACGTCCAACCAGGGTCCCGTTTTCACAGAACTGACGTAGTTGCAAATCAATGGTTGGTCCAATACTTCAAAATTGCAACAATAATTTTCAGTTAAACTATAAAGACGAATCTTGTAGCAGGTATGACTGACTGTTTCGGTTTGGGTCCCTCCAAAGAGCGAATGAACTAGTTGTTCTTCGCGAATTGGTGTGCAGACTACTTCTTCAAGCAGTTGTTTTGTGATATACGACTAATGAGAACCAGTGTCAACTAGAAGTCTTACTCGTCGTGATTCGTTCTCTCCTTTCAATTCTACAACTATTGTTTGTAGATAAACCTCTGGATAGGTGTGGTAAGTCAGATTTTGTTCTTCATATCGTTTTTAGGACACATAATGGAACATTTTTCTCTAAAACGACATCTTCGAGCAATATGATCAAATTTTGTGCACAAATGACAACAAGCTGAATCTAACAACTTTTGTCTTCTCTCTGTGAAACTCAGTTTCAGTACTTCCTTACATTGGTCAGAATAGTATGAATTTTTACAAAATACACATCCTGGGACTCCTTTACTGAACAATTCAGATGCGGTAGGAGTAGATGAGCTGCTAGCTACACTTCTATCTTCAGGCTTTCGTCTGTCTTTAAAGCTGGACATAGCAAGATTAATTCTGTCTTCATTCATCACTTCTTGTCTGAGAAAATTCATGAGACCATCAAGACGTTTCTTCAAACTGGACTCCGATGAGTATAATTGACTACGATGCCAAGCTCGTATCAATTCCTCCCCTATACAAGACTCTACTAAAGGATACAACATCGCAGCACAGGTATCGGATTTCAAACCTAAACTTTCATGGACTCTTAATTGTGATTCGATTTTGTCAAAAAATGTTGACAGTTTATTCTCTCTTACATAAACATCTACTAACAAATCTTGCCTTCCAAATCTTTCTTTTAAGCTATCAATTGCTTTTACGTAGTTACGTTTAGTTGCAGGGTAACTGTCAACTATTTGTATTGCTCTAGAACCCGGAGCTGTGGCTTGGATAAGATACTGTAGTTTATCTTCTTCTTCAATATCAGAATCTTCATCAATTCTACTAGATTCCAAAAACTGAGCCAACCTTTTATGTCCCTTCCAAATTGTCTGAATTCAAGTTTAGGAATCTTTAGTTTCAGTTCAGTTTTTCAAGAGTCCACTACTAAAACTGTTATGGATATACTGTTTTAATGAATAAGGAGCCAAAACTACTTCAAATTAGTAACTTTATTATAAGAAAGTAATGTGATATCAAATATATATGAATTAAATTAAAATGCATTGTCATCAACTGTCAAAGTCAAGATCAACACCTAACAATAATACAAGGTGTCTTCCAACAGATCCAAACTAACGTAATCTATGCTCGGGATATTTGAAAATTGATTTCCGCGGGATATTTAAAAATTGACATATGGATGCTCCGGAAATTTAAAACATATGACTGCGCGGGAAATTTGAAAATAAAGCGAAATTTATGTGATCGTCACCTCAAATTATAAATGAAAAAAGTATTTTGCAAAATACTTCTTTTTTGCTAGCGTTTCAAATTCAAAAGTTGCTGATAACAACTAAATGTGAAAAGTTGAAAATGAAATGCTATCAAAAAAGAAGTATTTCACTTCAAACAATGCTTATATTTCATTTTCAATTTGAGGTATAGTTTTGATCATTTAAATTTCTATGGAAAATTATTTAAATGTAAAATTTTGTATGAAGTCTGGGTAAATGGAATATTAAAACACAGACTGAGCATTAATATAATTTTTATTTTGCGTTTGACTTTCTATACATTGGATAAATACATAAATTATCAATGAAATATAAGAAAAAAAGTAGGTTTTGATAAGAATGAATCAGTGGCGTAACTACGGGGGGATGAGGGGGATAGAACCCCCCCCAGAACACGAAAAATTAAAAAAATCCAATACATAATCGCAGAAAACCTATATGTTATTGAAATGTGCTAAAAGCTAAGAACTGTAGACAATAATTTTATAAGAAAAACAAAGCAGTTTTAGGGGCTCAAAATTTGAAAAAAATTTCGATACCCAGATCTCCCGGTACTTCATCCCCCCCACAGCTTCATCCTAGTTACGCCACTGGAATGAATAATCAATATTTAACATTGTCTCTTTTGTATTTGTCTTTAAATTTAACAACACCAATTTCAGTTGTGACTCCAAGCTGCTCAAAAGTGGATAGTGTTATCATAATTAGATCGTTATTGACAGATGTGGATGGTTCACCAAAAGCTTACTCGAGGAGCTACCTACAAATCATATAAATACAGTTATTACTTTATTGTTTTCAACACACTTTGAATCAGGATTAAGAGTAGAAATGAAATTGTTTATTTTTATAGTTGTTATTTGTAAGTAGTACGTTAGGGTCTATTTACGAATCATACTCTTAGTCATCACTATCATTGTCTTAGCATAGCCTCTATCAGTTTTAAAAATACAAGATTTGTACTTTTAAGGTCATGTTTTCAATAGATGAAAAGGATGGAAATAATTAAAATCATACTTTTCTTCAAATTGAGCCATACTTCAATAAACAAATATACTGATATTTGATCTATAAAAATGACATATTCATTAATACATAATAACCTACTATAACTTTCAGATTTTTGGAAGTTTAAAATGATGGTAACTGCTTCTGTACCCAGAAAAAAGTATCTACACCTTTTTGGTAACCTAAAAACAAAAATAAGAATTCGTTTTATTTGCATAACTACTCACAATGATCCCTCATGGGTGTATTGTAGCGCCAACAAGTATGATTGCCACAGTAAACATAGATATGAGTACTTATTAGACAAATATAGTGTTGATAGTAATAATTTCATTAATCTGCCATTAGGGTATTTGCAAGTTTCTTCAAATTGAGTATCACATATTTTATATGACGTCAAGTGCTAACATACGGGTTGTTAATTATTTGTAACCAAATTCCACAAACGGCTTCATTGGTAGGTATGGAAGTATATAAAAAAGTAATTATATATAAACTTCAGTCAATGCTTTTAATTTCATATATACATGCTAATTTATAATTATCACCCAATAATTCCCACTATTAAGTTCGACAAAATGATTCCCTTAATACATATCATACTCATTCATTTATTCATCCTCATTTAACAACTTGGATTTAATTTTATTATGTTAAATTAGAAATGTATACATTCTAAACCTGAACTGCTATTCATTATTAATAGTTAATGGCAGTTTACATTTAGATATACATTGTAATAATAAATATTATTCACTACCTTTTCGCCTGTTTCTCAGTACACCATGGCCCACAGCATATCTTTAGTGTTCCACTCATATTAAGCTCTAAGCACGACAGTACAATATGAATATACAACTAGATGAGTGAATAATTTTTGAATTAGATTTATATTAACAAACAATATCAAACACCATTGTAAGATGGACGTTGTTTTTTGTATATATATCAAGCATTACATACACGATACTTCCCTGTTGAAATAAAATAAATAAGAAATAAAAATACCGAATTGAAGTAAACTTTTAGTTATGAGCAGAATTTTTAGATGGCGTTAGAAATCGAATTTTAGTTCGCCAATCTAAGTGCCCAGTGCCTGGTGTCAGTCTTCAATATGCCTTCATCGATAACAGAGGACTGTGCAGTGGTGGTTGTAAAAATAGGATAGTATTGTATCACTTATCAATCGTACAAAAATAATAAAAAAAGAATAGACCGCGCAGATGGTGAGTGATAAAATGGATAGAAAACAGGAACCGGTCTGGAGCGACGCATTTTGTTGGGCAGGAGTTACAGTACAAAGAGTCAGAGGATTTTAAAAATTGACTAAGGATGTGTGAATATGATATTGGCTTTCTATTGGAACGGGTATTACCATCGATACAAAAAAAGGATACAAATATGAGGGAAGCAATAGCAGCCAAATCGAAAGCTATGATAACGAGAAAGCTACGAAGAGTTTGAATTCTTCTTCTTCTTGCGGCTATTTTTTTTAGTTCCTGGGCATACGAGCTTCGCAATTTCTTCAATTTAGTAAGTACGTGAGTGGCATCTCTGTAGCATTCTAAAAATATCAACGTCTCTGCGTCGGTCCTGCGTAGATTCCCGTCAGCCATGTTGTAACACTTTTCAACGTGTCTGCTTTTTCACGACTGAAAGTGGCTCTTGAAATATCATCAAACAGGTTTTATTTGCTCGTTCATGATCATGACGCCTTTCGTATCGATTCGTTTCCATTTTTCTTTCACGCCTTAGCTGTTGACATTACGCGTGGTTCACGAAAGCGTGCGACACGATCGTGATTTACTACCCGTGTTAACTTACCTTAATGTACTAATTACAGTTTATTTATTATCTTATGTACCGTAATTAAGCACCTTCTCATTACAATAAAAAAAAGTACCTCCGGTAACAGAATACATTAGACATGCAGACAGGTCATGGCCTTCCCAGTGCAAAATATTTTTGTTTAAGCAGATGAATAAAAATATTGGGGATTTCCCGTATAGTTTAGAAGAACTCTATGATTATGTATAAGTTCAGATAAATAACACTAGAATAACTTTTCATATCAATTATTTTGATTTATGTCATCAAAAATTCCAAACTTTTTCTTTCATATCCGTATATTAATTATTGAAATTAAGTAAAATAATATATGCATAAATTTATCTTTTTACACCTGTAAAATCCGCGAAAACCAAATGTGAAGACTCTTTGGTTGTCAGGAGATTTTTTATTGATTTTTTTCACTTATATTTGCACAAGTGGTTTGTATTTTATCGGGTAAATTTGGGTTGTTTAATGAGAAACTGTTTCCTAGCAATTTGACGAGAATAACTGTCAACTATTAAAAACACGACACCGAAGGTGGAGTGTTTTTAGGTTGACAGTTATTCGAGTCAAATTGCTAAAGGAAACAGTTTAGAATTTGAACAACACAAATTTACCCAATATCAATACAAACCTCGAATGTAATTCGGCAGGACAATAATTTAATGAATGAGAAATTTGGAAACATATCTTGCAATATTACATTCAATTTCTCGATGGAAGTATCTGGCTCAAATGCGTATCTTTTTGCATCGCAAAACGTAGAAAATTGTCGCCAGATTGATGATTGCGTCGCAACTGTATTAGTAGGCACACAGGTATTAACAATTTGACTAATTTCTGCGTTCGTAGACACACCGAATCGACTCATTGTTAGTTCTTGAAAATTCAATAAGTTGTTGACAAACATGCCAAACTATTTATTCTGGTAACCAACACCGCGATAATTGATGAACAAATGAATAAGTGAAAAAACCACTAGTGTATTTGTCAACAGTAAAAACACAAGAGCTTTTTTTTTATCGGATAAATTTCTCTTTGCAACGAAACAGTTTTGCCAATCACTAATTTTACGAGAAAAACTGACATGATAAAATCGCGACACCGAAGGTGGAGCGATTTTATCTAATGTCAGTTTTTCGAGCAAATTTAGTGATTGGCAAAACTTTGAGTCAAAGAGGAATTTATCTAATAAAAGAAAAGCTCGAGTGTTTTTTGGCAAGATAAATTAACGACAGAATGTATGGATGAACAACAACAATAATTGCGACTCATTGTCATTGTGTAAAAGTGACGTCCGCTTACTAGATATTGAGGAAGAGAAGTTTTTATCGCGATAAAAAAGGATGCACCTTTTTTATCGATGGCAAAGTGACAATAACATTTCCAGGTATATGACATTTTAACATTGGAGTTAATTTATCGCTGTAAAAGTTAAAGCTAACTTTTGCCGCTGTAAAAGTGACAATTGCACTGTGGCATATGCGATTTTTTATACATGAGTTAAATTGTCATTGGAAATCGGTATCATAAGGAGGAAAAAGGAAATAAAAGAATAAAACATTGGAAATAAATATTTAATTTTTTACAGTATATAGCTGAACCAAATTGGAGAATAGTTAGTCTTTAGTTGAATGCTGAATTGAATGTCAGTTAAAGTTGCACGACTTACGTTAGACAATTCATATACCGGGCGGTTCAATAAGCCGATCCCTCGGCTATATATCAGAAACTATTCATGTTATAACTTTAGAAGAAAAAATTCCTTACTAAAAGTGACCCAAAGAAATCACTGGAAATAACTTTCAAGATTCTAGGTTAACCGCTGGGGGGCGTAACATGTGAAGAAAAATTTAAAAACCAGTTTTTTCTGAAATATGCCCAATTATACCAAGTGTTAAATAAGTAAACTAGAAAGAGGCCTAAATTCCCCACAAATTTGTTTAAGTACTTTTTTTATTTTTCCGAATAAATGGTGGGGAGAGAGGGGAAGTGTTGCGGCCGTGCTGTGATGGTCTTCTCTTCATAAGACACTCTTTACGGAGAGCAGCAATGTGGTCGTTCCACCAGTATATCGATGGTAAATGACTTATTCCGCGTTTTCGTGGCATACTGGCGTCACAAACTTCCATGATCCTCTTCATCACCTCTGATTTATTTTCAGCGTTTCCCTTCTTGATTGGCTTGATATCCAGAGTAACGATGAAAGCAGCAATATCAAAGGCGGTTACTTTCCATCCAAGTGTATTACATTTCCTGTGCAGTCCTTCAGTAGTCACTTCCCACAGTATCGCGCAGTGGTCACTCGCTGTGTAAGTGTCCAAAACCCTTCACGAGTAGTTTCCCTTAGCAACGGTACTGCTGACGAAGGTAAGATCCAATATGGAGCTCGCATCACATCTCATGAATGTTGGTTTATCACCACTGTTGAGCAAGACTACATCCAGTGTCGACATGGCCTCCAGTAGCACCCCAGTCCTCTGCGATTGCCACGGTAGAGTGCTGTTTCGCATCTTCGGTCAATCGGTCTAGAAAGTCGATGAATTCGGCTAATGAAAGGCTGAGAGGAGCATAACAGCTGTAGAAATAGACTCCGTTCAACTTCGCCAGCACAAAACCTGCTTCTGTGCTATTAGCAACGATCTGAAATGGATATTTGCTACAGGACCATATGCCCGCCTTGGCGGTACTATCCATTTCCCACAGTTGAGCGGCAATGTGTCTGTATGATTCCGATATTAATGCAAGATCTGCCTTCAGTTCGCGCACGGTCTGCATGAGCAGATCGTGTGCAGCCTCAGAATGGTTGTAGTTAAGCTGTACTATTTTCATAATCGTTTACTCTTTGTCTTCTGAAGTGCCTCTCTATAAACTGGGCATTTGTTGCTACCAGAGATGTGGGCACGATTCTCCATGTCGTCTTTTTCGCACAAAACGCATTGAGCTTCCCTTCGGCAAGTGGCTGCTTTGTGGCCTTCTTGTCCACATTTGGTACAGAGTCTGGACCTGTCCACTTCACTCTTGCACTTAGCAGAAATATGTCTATAGTGCCAGCATTTTTAACACTTAATTATTATCTGCACGTTCCTTATACGGCAGTTGACCAAGCCAATGCGGATCTTGCCGTGTTCGCCTATTACGTTTTCCACCATTGATGATGCCAGCGTCACTGAGGCTGTCTGGGTTCCTCCATAAGCTTTACGAAGTGACCGTACGGTGTCCAACGTGATTGGCCGTTCTTGCCCAGCCACTTTCTGCAGGACTGCGACGACATCCGCTCTCGTCGTCGTCTCATCGAGATCATGGTTTACGATATCTTCTTGGGGCCCATTACTGATGACTTGGTCGTCCTTGCTAAGAATCTTAGTTATCGCCTGTCGCAGAGATTGACCTCCATCTGTGTTTTCTCTTATCAGTACGATCAGCTTGTTTCCACTACCTGTTTTACGGACCTTATCGACTGAGACAGTCTGGTATTCAGGAACGTTCGTTTTGACTCTTTTA
Organism: Galeruca laticollis; assembly: GCA_963921935.1. Lineage (NCBI taxonomy): Eukaryota > Metazoa > Arthropoda > Insecta > Coleoptera > Chrysomelidae > Galeruca > Galeruca laticollis. The sequence goes on from OY998180.1 coordinate 136,312,570, forward strand.
AGTATTTCTGCATATTTGTCCTTTTCCGTTAGGCAAAAGATCAAGGCATTCTGCCTGTTTCTTGGTTTTTGTAGCTTCCTATGCCGAGATACTTTAAAAAGCTTCTTCTTCTTCTTCTTCTTCTACTTAACCTCCTACCAGTCCATCGTATTCTCTTCAGGCGGTTGTGCCGCATCCTTGGAGATAGGAGTTGCTCCTGTCGCCTTCCTATTTTTGGTTTTCTTGTTCCCGAACGTTAGTCTTAATCTCTGTGTAGATGTTTTCTGCGGTTGGACAAATTCTTGAAGCTCACTAATAAGCTTGATTCGTCTTCAATTCAGAACTTTCACCCAAGACTGTTTGTTGAGCATAATGCTCGTTTTCACCATTTTCTTCGTTGTTGTTTGGTTTAATACATTTTTTCATGTTGTTCTCACGAGAACCTAGGGAAATATAAGTCTACTCCAGCAGAGCCCCGGTTGCTGGAGTAAAGCTACAGTTTACAGCTGGAGTGGGACCTGTTGCCCCAGGGGAATCGTTTTGCGATGCCGTATATCCGTTGTTATGTAGTCCTCTGCACGTTCTCTTGACACCTTGACATAGGGAGTTCTACGATGCCGTCCACTCTGGTTCAGACGCTGCGGTGTAGGAGATGCTGATGATAAGAATGCTCTAATCTGTCTGAAATTTTGGTGTACTGTGGTTTTTCGAGTCCTCGATTATGATAATGAGGTCAAATTTTTCGAGTCTGGAGGCATTGGTTGGTTAACTTTGGTTTGTGTAATTTGGAGAGATAGGCGTCATTAGCATTGGTTTGCGACCTGTCTAGGACGAGGATAACTCCAAAATTAAGCCCGGAACTGTGTTTCGTAAGGCACAATAGAAGGTCGTCTTATTGAAGGCTAGACTGGCAAACGACCTTGCAACAATGATGCGTTGAATGAGATGAACAGACTGAGAAACCTGTCCAGCGATAACTAGGAATTAAAAAATAAATTAAAAGTATTTTTTTAAAACAAGCTTTTATTTAAATGAACTAAAAAGAATAAAATAAACTTTTCCTTCAAAACTTTTACTATCAACTTATAACGTCATTACACAATTTATATGTTATAAATGCTTGTCGTGGGATTTACCTGTGTAGATAAACAAGTAAATTAAATCACTTAATCTGATTGATTTTAATTAAATTAAATCTCGCGACAATCTTTCATATAATATAAATTTTGCAATGACGTTATAAGTTGATAGTAAAAGTTTTGAAGGAAAATTTTATTTTATTCTTTTTAGTGTATTCAAATGAAAGCTTGTTTTTACAAAAAAAAAATAATTTATTGTAGATACATGTCACACACAAAATATTGTGGCAAATGATGTTTTTGAAATTCGTGAAAGCCTTTTTTAAAAAACGAACTACACAAATGAAACGTTTATTAACTACATTTAACAAAACAATCTGCCTTTTATTTAAATATTACAATATTGTTACGAAGCAGAACACTGGTATAGTCCCTAAAACCGACCCTGTCTAAGCCAGGTATAATAGTTAAAATTATGGCGGATACGCAGTTATAAAAAAATGTTTGCGATTGAGACTATCTTATCTAGAACTGGTTTTTGTGACCGGAGTTATCTAGAAAAGGGCAGAAAAATTATTTGTGTGTATAAGCCGCAGCCTGGAATTAACTAGAAAAAACGGCTTTAATATAAATAAGGACCGATCAGCGGAAGAGTTAGTTGATAATTAGACATCGTGAGATAAACAAATAAATTAGTGAATATAAATTAGTGAACTGTTTATATAAATTAGTCTAAGTGAATATACTGTATATATAAATTAAGTGTTAGTGATTAGTGAGTTAGTGTTTAAATAAATTAGTAAGTAGCCATACCGAGTGTTTGAAATTTATCCCACCCGTTTATTGTTTAAATAAATAAGAAAAACATTACATTGGTGTCAGAAGTGGGATAATATAAATAAATTGCTACGTAAAAATGGCCAATAGATTAAGGGATCTGAAAGTGGCGGAATTAAGAGCAGAATCTGAAGATCGTGAGTTGGAAACGTCCGGTAAGAAAAGTGAATTAGTAGAAAGACTTAAAGTGGCACTGGAAAATGACGGCTTTGATCCAGAAACAGTTTTATTTAATGACGAGGCTTTCACCTTAATCTCGTCAATTTCTGCTAACATGGACGAGGAGATTTCTGCCATGGAAGAGAACATTTCGGCTAACATGGACGAGAAGATTTGTGCTATGAAGAACGACGTTTCTGATAATATTTCTGCTAACATGGACGAGAAGATTTCTGCTATGAAGAACGACATTTCTGCTAGCATGGACGAGAAGATTTCTACTATGGAAGAGAAGATTTCAACGAATGTGAAAAGCGATATTTCGGCTATAAAGAACGATATTTCTACTTTGAAGAACGATATATCTGCCGATATCTTATTAATGAAAAACGACATTGCCGCCGACGTTGAAAATGAAATTTCGTCTCTAAAATCTGAAATCGAGAATAAGATTACAACGATAGACGAGAAAATCAAGGAGTTAGAGGAAAAGATTGCCGATTCATGAACGCGAAGCACGCCAGAGGAAGAAAAGAAGACCGAGCAAACGAAACTTTGCAAGCCAGAAACACTACCTAAGTTTGAAGACATTGGCAGTTTTAACCGAGTCAAGGCCCCAACGTTCGATGGAAAAATGTCGTGGACCAATTATGTGAAACAATTTGAAGCAGCCGCTAGAGTGAATAATCGGTCCGATAGAGAGAAGGCAGTGAACTTAACCATCACGCTTCGCGGAGATGCCTTAGATGTACTCCAGACGATACCTTTGGAAGAAACGGATGACTTCGAGAAGCTGAAGAAGAGGTTGGACATGTGATATGGTCATGAACATCTAGAACATTTGTACCAATCTCAACTGAAGAACCGAAGGCAGAAACGGGATGAATCCCTTCAAGAATATGAAGTGGACATTGCTCGACTAGTTCGGTTTGCTTATCCGTCAGCACCAGAGAACATGATGGAATATCTGGGCATCCAGGCCTTTATTGATGGCTTACGTGACCCCGATATGCAGAGGACGCTTCGTTTAGCCCATCCGAAAACATTAGTCGACGCATTGACAACTGCCCTTGAATATGAAGCAGCAACGAAGGCTTCAGGATATAACAAAATTAGGACCGTCCAAGAAGAAGGTGACGAAGACAGATTTGACCAGTTCGTCAGTTTAATAAAAAGTATGATTGACAAGAAGCAGAGGAAGATCAGATGCTGGAATTGTGGCGAGCTAGGGCATGTACGTAGTTCGTGTAAACGCCCCAAGACTCCTGCAAACCAAGAACCTCCGACACAGGAAAACTAGAACGGGTCGGCTACGAGGGGGCAGCACCGACCCATGATCGTTCCAAAGACCCTCTCATACTGATAGCTTCTCTCAGATGTCGCAACGACAGTGTATATGTGGATGGCGAAGTAAATGGCAATAAATATGCTCTGCTGGTTGACACTGGAGCAACTAGAACCATTATACGACCAGAACTAATAAACTCCAAGAAGAAACTTTTACCAACGAGACTGCGACTGCGGACCGCCACAGGTGAGAGTGCCAACGTTTACGGTGAGACACAAATCCAATTGGGAATTGGTGCCGAAAAGTTCACGCATACGGTAATCGTAGCTGACATTGAAGAAGACGTGATTCTGGGAATGAACGTAATGAATGTACATGGTTTCCAATTAGACTTCAGAAACAGAACCATTAAAGTGGGTTCCGAGGAGGTATTCCTGCATCCATATGAAGGCAGCGCGGTGTTGGCAGCTGTACAGGAAGATACCGTTCTACCTGCACGAAGCGAAACCATGATAGTAGCACGGCTACAGGGAATCATGGAGGAAGGTACACCGGTTATGATGGAGCCAAGGAACCACGACGAAGAAGTTGGCAAAGGAGTACTAATTGGAAAAGGATTGGTTACATCGGCGAAAGAGATCCCAGTACGTGTGATAAACGTGAATGATTACCCAATTACCATCAAGAAGGAAACTAAGATTGGATCCTGCGTACCAGTGACGTCTATAGTTCGTCAAACAACGATCACTGACAATTCCAATGCCAGATTCGAACAAATGTTATCAGTAGCTGGTCAATCTTTGAATCGAGCTGAAAAAAAAAAGAATGAGGGAATTTCTCTTGCAGTATCGAGACTTATTCGTACCAAAAGGAGGAAAGACTGGTAGAACATCAGCCGTCAAACACAAAATCGATACTGGTAATGCTAAGCCAATTAGACAATCAGCTCGAAGACTTCCACGAGCGAAGAGAGAGGAAGCTGAAAGAATAATTCGAGAGATGGCAGAAGAAAAAGTGATATAATCATCTACTAGTCCATGGGTTTCTCCAGTAGTGCTCGTCAAGAAAAAGGATGGAACTACGAGATTCTGCGTGGATTATCGCCAGCTTAACAACGTGACGAAGAAAGACAGCTATCCTCTGCCCCGAATTGACGATACGCTAGACACTTTGGCCGGCAGCAAACTGTTTTCCACCTTGGACCTGAAGTCTGGTTATTTTGCAAGTGGAAATGGACCCAGAAGACAAAGAGAAGACTGCTTTTACCACCGGATCTGGATTATGGCAATTCAACGTCATGCCATTCGGGCTCTGTAATGCGCCTGCGACATTTGAAAGACTCATGGAAAATGTCTTGAGAGGGTTGTCTTGGAAGACATGCCTGGTCTATTTGGACGACATCGTAGTACTGGGGAAGACATTTGACGAACATCTGAAGAATTTGGAAGACGTATTCAACCGACTACAAGCTGCCCAGCTTATGTTAAACCCGAAGAAATGTCAGCTGTTCCAAAACCGAGTCAACTATCTAGGTCATATAGTCAGCAATGAAGGAGTGGCGGTGGATCCAGAGAAAATTGCTTCCATTCAGCAATGGCCGCAACCAACCGACAAACATCAAATTAGGAGTTTCCTTGGACTTTGCACATATTATAGAAGATTTATCAGGAAGTTTGGAGATATTGCTAAGCCTCTAACTCGACTTACAGAAGAAGCAAGAGCTTTCCAATGGGACGAAGATTGTCAAGCGGCTTTTGATACCTTGAAGAGGCATTTAACCACGGCGCCGATATTAGGATACCCTTTACCAGAGGGAGACTTTATTCTTGACACTGACGCAAGCAACGTAGGAATTGGTGGAGTGCTCTCACAGATCCAAGGAGGGCAAGAAAGAGTGCTGGGATATTTCAGTAAAGTCCTCTCCAAACCAGAACGAAACTACTGCGTCACAAGAAGAGAACTTTTGGCAGTAGTAAAGTCCGTGGAACACTTTTACCAGTATCTCTATGGTAGGAAGTTTTTAATCCGGACTGATTATGCAGCACTCAAGTGGTTGATGCAGTTCAAGAATCCCGAGGGCCAGATCGCTAGATGGATTGAACGACTTCAAGAATATGATTTCAACATCGAACATCGAGCCGGTGTGACTCACCGAAATGCCGACTCCCTGTCCAGACGGCCGTGCCCAGCAGACTGCTCCCACTGCAACAAGATGGAATCTAGGGAAGCTGCAGTTTCAAGAACTACTGTAGTCAACGAGGAATGGTCACCCACCAGGATCAGAGAAGATCAGGAGAATGATCCTCACCTGAAGATGATCCGGCAATGGAAGAAAGAAAATCGGCGACCTACCTGGCAAGAAGTGTCAAAGTTTTCACCGAAACTCAAGGCGTATTGGGCTCAGTGGGACTCTCTTGTCCTGGAAGAAGGGCTGTTGAAAAGAGTCCTTGAGAACGATGATGGTTCCGAGATGAGGAGGCAGTTAGTTATCCCGAGAACAAGAGTAGCTGAGGTACTGAAGAAGTTACACGACAGTTCATCGGGAGGTCATCTGGGAGTGAAGAAAACCCTTCAGCGAGTCCGTGAAAGGTTTTATTGGATGAACAGCTCCGACGATGTGAAGGACTGGTGTAAGAAATGTACGACTTGTGCTACGAGTAATGGACCACATCGCAAGAGAAAGGCACCCATGAAACAATACAATGTTGGAAGCCCTTTCGAACGGATTGCTTTAGATATCACAGGGCCATTTCCAATGACAGAAAATGGTGGCAAATACATACTGGTTGTAATGGATTATGTCACAAAGTGGGTAAAAATTTACGCTATCCCGAATCAAGAGGCCACAACTGTCGCAGATGTATTGGTGAAAGAATTTATCAGCCGATATGGAGTACCCTTGGAAATCCACAGTGACCAGGGGAGAAATTTTGAAAGCCATCTATTCCAGGAGATTTGCGACAAGCTGGGAATGAAGAAGACCAGGACAACAGCATTACATCCACAGTCAGATGGAATGGTCGAGAGAATGAACAGGACTATTGGAAAATACCTGTCCAAAGTGGTTTCCAGCCATCAGAGAGATTGGGACCAGTATCTTTCCCTATTCGCATTGGCTTATCGATCTGCTGTCAATGAGTCCACGGGTGAAACACCGGCGAAAATCCTGTTTGGACGTGAAATGAGGCTTCCTTGTGACCTAGAATTTGGCTGCCGGCCTGGAGAAGATCTAGCAGGCGAAGACTACGCAATCCAATTGAGAAGAAGGCTGGATGATATTCATGAATTAGTTCGAACAAATCTTCAAGTTGCCAGCGACAGAATGAAAAGTCGGTACGACACGCAGGTCACAGAAGGCGGTTTTAAAGAAGGGGACAAAGTATGGTTACACAACCCGGCGAGGAGAAAAGAATTTTCTCCAAAATTACAAAAATCCTGGGAAGGTCCATACTTAATCAAGAAAAGGATCAATGATGTTTTATATCGCATAAGCAAGATCTCCAACGGAAAACCAAAAGTAGTTCACCGAAACCGACTAGCGCCATTCGAAGGAGACCATGACATAGAGGAAGGAGTAAACCTTATTCGAGATGTGTCTGACCCCACCTTCGATGAATTTATGGGCGCGTATGGAGGTACCGGAAAAGCTAGATATGTAGTCACTTCGGAACAACAACAAGATTTGTTCACTCTCCCGGAAGATTGTTCACTGGCATACAACATCCCCGCCCGTATCAAGAACGCACGAGGGTTGGCAACCGTCTTTCGAAAGAAGTTCGGGCAATTAGAAAAACTTGAAGACCAGATTTCAGCCCCTGGCAAGACACTGAAACTGAAACATAATTCGCGGTACGTCTTCTACGTGGTAACTAAAAATGAATTCCAAGATCGATCTACCTACCGCGATGAGTGGGAAGCACTTCGAAACCTCCAGTTGGATTGGCGAATCATCAGGAACATGGTAGAGATTATCTTTCAAGATACCGGTGTCCAGATATTAATTGGCAGCTACAACCCCCGTTATCAGTATACGATGAAGACGGTGCCCTGCTATTTCCATAAGATCGGAAAGTGTAGAAATGGGGCCAGTTGCCGATTCAAACATCCAGTCTCGGCTACACAAAAGTTCCAGGAGGAGCTTCCATTTAAGGAGGGGGTAATGTTACGAAACAGCACACTGGTATAGTCCCTAAAACCGACCCTGTCTAAGCCAGGTGTAATAGTTAAAATTATGGCGGATACGCAGTTATAAAAAACTGTTTACGATTGAGACTATCTTATCTAGAACTGGTTTTTGTGACCAGAGTTATCTAGAAAAGGGCAGAAAAATTATTTGTGTGTATAAGCCGCAGCCTGGAATTTACTAGTAAAAATGGCTTTAATATAAATAAGGACCGATCAGCGGAAGAGTTAGTTGATAATTAGACATCGTGAGATAAACAAATAAATTAGTGAATATAAATTAGTGAACTGTTTATATAAATTAGTCTAAGTGAATATACTGTATATATAAACTAAGTGTTAGTGATTAGTGAGTTAGTGTTTAAATAAATTAGTAAGTAGCCATACCGAGTGTTTGAAATTTATCCCACCCGTTTATTGTTTAAATAAATAAGAAAAACATTACAATATTTATATGTTTTACAATATGCTTATTTGACAAAATGCATTACTATCCACTGACGTAATTGGCACCATAGTTTAACGAATTGTTTTTGAAATTTGTTGGTCACCCCTTACTTTTTCAAAAACATAAAGTGTAGTAGTAAATAATAGTAAAATGGGATTGAAATTTCATTCTTATTCATCAATATCAAAAATGGCCTTAATTAAATATTCAAACAGAATAAAACTAATAAAAACATCTTCCACAAATATTTAATTATTTTTATAGGGATGGAATGACGTTGGTTTTCATGGAAGTGATCAGATTCCTACTCCGAACATTGATGCATTAGCATATAATGGAATAATTTTAAATAGTCATTATGTTCATTCTACTAGTACGCCAACAAGAACAGCACTTCTTACGGGAAAATATCCTATGCGTCTAGGTAAGTTTACTGTAAGCAGTAATTTTTCCGTTCGAGTGTAATTTATTACGTACAAGTCAGCAAAGTTCAAGGACGTATTCAGGATCTAACCTAGGGGGGGGGCAGCTGTTAGATTGGAGGGAGTGGCAAGGTAACGACGATTTCTTACAAAATCAAACGTCAAAAGATTCTGGAAAATTGTTTTTATTCATTATTTTTACGCTAATAATAATTTTCTAGGATTTGCTAAAAAATTTTATAAAACTTTTCCTTCGACCATCTCACGGTTTCATTTAACAATATACCGATGCACACTCATCAAACATAATCCCGTCAACCTTTCCTCTCCCATAGTGCTCCTAAGCCAGGACTTCACTATTCGAAGCGTACTGAAGGACCGTTCTACAGTCGCTATTGTGGGTGGAATTCCACTCAAAATTGAGAACGCTCGCCTAATAGCAGGAAAATACATTGGCTTCATTTAAAAGATCAGTTACTTCAATATCCTTTAATCTGTCCTGAGATAAAAAAAATTCTTCCACAAGTTAAACCATAGGTCCGTTCTGCGGCGATCTCATCCAACTCATCATATCGGCTGATAAATTCTTTCACCAGTACATCCGCGACAGTTGTGGCCTCTTGATTCGAGATCGAGTAAATTTCCACCCACTTTGTAAAATAATCCATTATAACCAGGATGTATTTACCACCATTTTCTGTCGTCGGAAATAGTCCAGCGATGTCTAAAGCAATTCTTTCGAAAGGGCTTCCAACATTATATTGTTTCATAGGTGCCTGTCCGTTACTCGTAGCACAAGTCGTACAATTCCTACACCAGTCCTTCACATCGTCGGAGCTGTTCATCCAATAAAACCATTCACGGACTCGCTGAAGGGCTTTCTTCACTCCCAGATGATGACCTGCCGATGGACTGTCGTGTAATTTCTTCAGTACCTCAGCTACTCTCGTTCTCGGGATAACTAGCTGTCTCCTCATCTCGAAACCATCATCGCTTTCAAGGACTCTTTTCAACAGCTCTTCTTCCAGGACAAGGGCATCCCACTGAGCCCAATATGCCTTGAGTGTCGGTGAAAATCTTGACACTTCTTGCCATGTAGGTCGTCGATTTTCTTCCTTCCATTACCGAATCATCTTTAGGTGAAGACCATTCTCCTGATCTTCTCTGATCCTGGTGGGTGACCATTCTTCGTTGACTACCGTAATTATTGAAACTGCAACTTCCCCTTGTTGCAGTGAGAATAGTCTATAGGGCATGACCGTCTAGGCAGAGAGTCGGCGTTTCGGTGATTCACATCAGCTCGGTGTTCGGCCCTGCCTAATTTCCCCTGTGACTGGAGTAATTGGGTTACAGGAGTCCTGGGACGTTTAGATGGGCTGCGTACGTACTGTAGCTTGCCATACTTCCGACATTTCATCTTCTTCGGCTTCTTGTCTACCATATCTTTCAACAAGTTGACGATCTGCTCAAATCTGTCTTCGTCACCTTCTTCTCGGATGGTCCTGATTTGGTTATAACCCGAAGCTTTCATTGCTTGTTCATATCCTAGAGCTGCCGTCAATGTGTCAACTAATGTTTTGGGATGGGCTAAACGAAGCGTCCTCTGCATATGGGAGTCACGTAAGCCATCAATAAAGGCCTGGATGCTCAGACATTCCATCATGTTCTCTGGTGCTGATTGATAAGCGAATCGAACTAGTCGGGTAATATCCACTTCATACTCTTGAAGGGCTTCATCCCGTTTCTGCCTTCGGTTCTTCAGCCGGGATTGGTACAAATGTTCTAGATGTTCATGGCCATATCGCATGTCCAACCTCTTCTTCAGCTGCTCGAAGTCATTCGTTTCTTCAAGTAGTATCGTCTGAAGTACATCTAAGGCATCTCCCCGAAGCGCGATGGTTAAGTTTACTGCCTTCTCCCTATCGGACCAATTATTCACTCTAGCGGCTGCTTCCAACTGTTTCACTTAATTTGTCCACGATGTCTTTCATTCGAACGTTGGAGCCTTGACTCGGGCAAAACTGCCAATGTCTTCTAACTTAGGGTGCGTTTCTGGCTTGTAAGGTTTTGTTTGTTCTATCATCTTTTCGTCTTGTGTTCTTGAATCTGTCATCTTTCTCTCTACTCCCTGATTTTCTCGTCCATCGCTGTAATTTTATCCTCAATATCTGATTTTAGGGGCGAAATTTTATTTTCGATGTCAGCAGCAATGTAATTTTTCAACGATAATATTTCGGCAGGAATATCGTTCTTCATAGTGGAAATCTTCTCGTCCATATTCGTAGAAATATCGTTTTTCATAGTAGAAATATGACTCTCTATAGTTGAAATCTTCTCGACCACGTTAGCAGAAATAACGTTCTTCATTTTTTGTATTTCTATTTTTATTTCCGCTTTCTATTTATCGAAGGCGTTGTGAGCCCGCAGTCCTTTTGGTAAAAGCCGCCTCTGAGATAAGACACTATAGTCGTGAACAAGCCACTTTGGGGTCTAACTTCAAAACATAAAGTTGAAATTGTTTACAGCGCATTTTTTGTCTTTATATTTTTATTTCGGCTTTTTATTTATCAAAGACGCCGACTCGAGTATTTTTCAAAATTTTCCAGATCGAGGTTAGGACTATAAAAGTGACGATCGCGCCTCAACATTCATCGAAGCTCCCATTTCCTCCATTACGCTTGCTAGCCACGGCCTACGACGACCTCCCCGACGAATGCATTGACTACCTGGACAGCTCCCCAATTTCCATCCGATAATCGTTAATAATCTCACTATAAATCCCACACTTATTCTATGTTAATACAAAGTCCAAAATCATTCAAATTTAAACATTTCTAACAAATTCTAAAATCTCTCAATCTCAAACTATTAATCGTTCAACACTTTGGACAAACCCTATACTTTCAGCCGCCCCCACACCACCCACGTCGGTGTTGCAGGCTTTTCTGCGGTTTTCCTGCATATTCTGTGAATTTATTCACTAGCCAAATGGACCGACGATCGTCGACAGGAAATAATGCAGCCGCAGCTGTACTCGCCCATATTTAGGATTATTATTATTATCGCCAACCATCGTAAACGTCCCAAACTCCCCAAGGCACGTCACCGCAACATTTCATCCAACTTCAACAAACCACTGAATTCGATACACTTTTGAAAAATGTCTCCTATACACTTTTTCCTCGAAAATTCCAAAAACCAGTAAAAATCTCAAATCTCTAATATTTCATAACATATCTTCTTAAAATATCGGAGACATTTCAAATTCAGTAAATAACACCCATTTTTCATCAAATAATTTCTGACACCTAGCCAACTCAACGCATATATCTATGTATCGGCAGCGATACATGGTTCGCCTTCTACATTTACGCTCCCATCCTAGACACTTTTTGTCACACCATCTCCGCACACTTTTGAGCTTCGCTGCTTCCAAACATCAACCCCCAACACACCCCCAACACAATACAACCCTCCAGTTACTTTCTAGCGAACAGCCCATCCAATTACTCTCAATTCCATACACCTTTTAAACAAATTTTTCCTAGTCACTTTTTTAAAAAAAATTACTAAATACCTTTTCAACCCCCAATTCAGTTTCTCAGTTAACGCGCACTCAACCATTCAATACACCCCCAACTCAGCCCTGAAGAGGAAACTAATCCTACACCAGGGCACCATTCTTGAAAACAACAATTCCACCCAAAAATCTAAGCCATCCAACACAAAATTCATTACGAATTTCTCTCTCTCTCTCTGTCTCAACATTCATCAGTCGACGATTAGCGTTCGGAGTACCTACCTACTTACAAGCTAGCTAGCGAATTGCAAAAGTGTTTAGGTATTGTTCTACTGCTATATTCTGATTGTATCAGTTTTGTACATTTCTTCTTTGGACTAAACTCTTCTACGCACTAACATTATTAATAAAGAAGAATGGAACGTTGGCTTAAAGGCGTTAAATGTGTACGCGCGGAGTATACAGCAATTACCGATCCAGAGGTTGATGCAACAGCGTCAACCTCCACGGTTTCAAAGACGAAAAAAAGGAAGTATGATGAATCATATATTAGTTTCGGATTTGTTGATTCCAGCGGTTCACCTCTCTGCATGTTATGTAGTAAACTGCTTTAGTTACATGGCACCCGCCAAGTTGCGCCGACATTTGGAAACTGTACACACCGAGTCTAAAGACAAGAATAAAGAATTCTTTGTACGTAAAAAAGAACAATTATTGGAAAGTCAAAAAACTATGATACTTGTAATCCAAACTATCAATGAAAAGGCCACGGAGGTATCATATTTAGTTAGCTATCGTATTGCACAAGCAGGTGAAGCACACACTATCGCTGAGAATTTAATAAAGCTATCTGTGTTAGATATAATAAAATGTATGCTTGATGAAAAATCTGCAAAGCATCTTTCTACTGTGCCGCTATCAAACGATACTGTTTCACGGCGAATTCATGATCTGGCAAGCTACGTCAAACAAGAATCTACAAAAAATACGATTCGTCTTGCAAATGGATAAACACCTCAATTAATTCGTACACTGTAATATGTCCGATCTTGTTACATTTACATTTTATTAGATCTTTCAGTTTTCTGGAAATATAATGAGGTTTATTATTTCTTTTTGTTTTTAAACTCCAAAAATATTCTCCAACTAATGTTTCCTAAACTAAATGCTATAATTTGAAAGAGTTGACATACTAAATTTACATTATATCCGCCGCAGTTAATATTTATTAAGAAGAAAATTATTGTAACAATAATAACTTTTGCGTTACAATAAAATACTATTGTTGGCGTTTATTGGAAATCAAAATTAATCGTTTATTTGAAAAATAAACGACTTGAGATTTTAATATTAGGATATGGTCATATGCGAAGAAGTCAACATGAAATTTGTAAAATCTTTAATACTTTATTTAAAACATAACAAAGTATTATGGCGAAAGTAATGAACTGGGGCATAATTATCTGAAAAGAATTAATTTGAAATAGGACCGTCTATCAAAGTCAGTAGTTCAAGAAAATACGTATTCAAAATGTATGAAATTAATAATACTGAAATGGTGATAAACAAATAAATAAATGAAATGAAATGGTGTAGCAGTTGTTACAGTACTTTTTCTACTCACACGAGTGCAATGAACTTCACTCAATTTTGAAATAACACTAATTTATCCATATAGGTTAAAATTATGATACTCATTGTTTACCTATTATTATAAATATTGTGCTTTTTTCGATAATAATCTAACATTTGAGATATATATTATTATGTATTATGTGAATTAAGATGATGGTTTTGTTGCTTTATGAATTTCTTCATTTTGCTTAGTATCAAGTAGGAATCCAAATAAATTATTATTTAGATATTATAAGAGTCTTTATGTCAAATAATTGATGTTTTTAAAAGTACAAAGCTGTAAAAATACTATTTTCTGAAAGTAAAAGAAATTGGCGTTACTCAAACGCAAAAAAATAAAACCAATGTGGTTGATTGAAAAAGCATCGTAATAATCGTTTAATAGCATAGACTTTTACAGAAAAGAAGGAATTTATTTTGTTAAAAAATGTATTTCGAAGTTGAATAGTTCCAACGATTACACAAATCTGCAAAAAGGGTCGTAAGTGTTATTAAGGAGCTGGAAAGCGCACCGAATCGTAATCCCGCTTCAGAATTGCTCTATCAAGTCAAGCTTTCGCGTAATCCCAACTTAAAAGTACAAAAATACGATATTTTCAATATTAGGAGTTCTTATTACTTTTTTAAATGAAACTATCTGTTTCTAAATAATTCCACATTATATCGAAAAAATGGTAAATATTCTAAAAAATTGCCAATTGTTTCGATATTAATATCATCGTCAGAATGACATAAGTTACATTTGTATGTAACTTCTGTTATTCTGACAATGATAGTAATATCGAAGTAATAGCCAATTTTTTTGAATATTTACCATTTTTTCGATATAATGTGGAATTATTTAAGAATAGTTTCATTTAAAAAAGTAATATGAGTAGATTCCATACAGTAAGGGTCGAAACAGTAAATTTCATTATGGCTGCGGTTCTCAAACTTTTTTGGTGACTGAACTCTTTTGGAAAGCGAAATTCTTGACGAAACCCTGCAATAAAAGGATTGTTTTTAAAAATGTATTCTTTATTAATAAGCATAATAAAGTACAATGTAACAGTTTCTACTTTACTTAGTAAATTATACTATATAACAAATATAATAATAGAAGATATTAAAAAAGAAAAAAAATCTAACGAATGGGAGGTATGAAACTGCTTTTTTTATTTTTCATCAACTGGTTGATGTCAGGTTTGATAGAAGACAGTTGAAGTCTCATATCAGGATCGGGGTTCATTCTATTGCGGTATTTTGTTTTCGTGAAATAAATCACCGGAGGGGAAAAGTCTATTTTTAAAAATATTTATTTATTACTTATTACACTTAGAATGTTACCAACAATAATTTTACGTTTATATTACTCGAAAGTTAACTACTGACTGCCTGTCTGAATGAATTTAGAAAATAAGGAAAACTAAAAATGATCAGCCAAATTATATAGTGTGTCAGCATCTTTATATCATCTTCTCTACAAGGGGTGACATAATTCCTCCCCCTGAAGTTTCAGCTTCCGTGGGCTGCAGCTAAGGAAGGTGAATATCTTCGGACTGCTTTTCTTAAATTGGTTTCTTGGAGACATAAAAGAATTACAAGGCAATAAATTATTATCGTCCAAGTACTTGGAACATAGGAAGGTGCGTAAGTCTCGAGAACTGGAGTATTTCTGATGATTCTTTCTCGGAGGGTACTGAAGTCATCTAAATTTATTTCTGGAAGACTAAAATTGATATTTTTATTAAAGAGATGATCACGATTGGATATGTATACTCCTGGAATGAAAATGGGCTTTCAACTTCTATCGGCCCATTATTTATTATCGTTTCGGAGTCTGTAATAATTTGACAAGATGCCGGATTGTTGGCTAGGTAAGTGCCGATGTAGTTGAGGATTTCTTCTTGTTGGTAATACATTAGTCTGCTGGTTGTTTTCTTAGGAAGAACGACGATTCACTGGTTGGATTCTTCAAGTCTTTTGATTAATATTTTAGAGTTGCTTAAGGGATTTGACTGCAGGCGGATGTGGTCTTGAGGTTGAGAAGTTGAACTTCGCAAGGGCTGTTGGAATTAACTTTTTGTAGGCTAACTTCCTGGCACATATAGTCTTGTCTAGCTAATTTTATGCATGGTCCATGCAATAGTTTGAAGTACAATTCATTTTTTAAAACAAATCTATTTTGAGGGATGATTACTTTTAATTGACTCTCACTCTGAATAGGTATTGGATACAAATGATACAGTTCTAAATCAAAAGGATATGTTACAGGTACATGTAAAATATATGTAATCTTGCTATTTACGATGTAATAAGAGACTTTTATTAAATTTTCAAAAATTGGAATATTGTTTATTTTAAGTTTTATGGGCATTCGATCTTTACTCACATTCTTGTATAATTCTTCCAAAAGTTTGAACAATTCACTAGTTTTTATTATGCTTCGATGCATAATTCCCGCTTTTGCAAATGATATTGAATTTTCTATATCTAGTAAGATTGAAGTAAGCATTTCGTACAAGTTTAAAATTTGAAAAATTACGTCCCTTATGAAGGTATTTGTCTCGAATTGAGATTGATTCCATACATATGAATCGATTGTTGCCAATTTACGTTCTAATAATAATTGATTATTATTTATTTGTTGAATACTCTTATTAAAGTTATCTATCAGAGATATTGTTACAGAATTTTGAGTTTTTATTTTATCAGATAATTGATTTTGTTGAAGTTGTCTAATAAGGTTGTCATAACGTTCTCCGTCATTGAAGTCTAAATTTCCGCTAATAGTTTTAACAATTGAGCCGAGACCATTGAACAACCCTCGTTTGGTTCTATTCTCGCGAGGTAGTAATTCTGTTAATTTTATTTTTACTTTACTTTCCGCAAATTTTAAGAAATGTTTGCGATTAGTTACCTCTTCCTGACAAATTTTATTTTTTATAGCTGTGTTAAAAATATATATCTGTTTATCTTTTAAATTTTGAAATTGTGTGGCATTAGGATTTATATTGAAAGATATCCGCCATAAAAGACAGTCGAAACAGCCAAGTTTTATCATACAAACGATCTTTCAAATTAAAAGGAGTATCTGAAAGAAACATTTGTAACTCGGCTTTAAGTTCAAATAGCCTTCTTAAAGTTTTACCCCGAGACAGCCATTGCACTTCTATATGGAGCAGCAGTGTTTTATTTTAGCTGCCATAATCTTCACACAATAATGAGAGCAATCGGGATTGTAGTGGTCGTGATTTGATAAAATTAATCATTTTTACCGCTTCATCAAAAACTAATTTTAAATTTGACGGCATTTGCTTCATCGCAAGTGCCTGTCTATGCAGGATACAATGGCTGGAACTACAATTAGGTGCTTTATTTTTTATTAGTGACATTGCTCCTGCTGTTTTACGCGCTATCGCATTGGCCCCATCTGTACAAATGTCAATGCAATCATTCCAACTGAGATTATTTTCTTCAAAAAATATATTTATTTTATTAAAAATTTCTTCTCCGGTAGTGTTTGTGGGCAGCGATGAACACATAAGCATGTCTCTCTTCTTCAAAAGAATTTTCATATAGATATCTCGTCGGTTTGCAGCATAAAGTCACTAACTGACATTTTTTTAAAATTGTGTTTTTGAGATGTAACTACTAGTTTTTAACAGTTCTATGTAGGCATAAAGTCATTACCTGATGCAGAAGTGACAAAAATTGTAAAGAATTATAACATTGCTGTAAATACTTCCGTTAGGTCGCATTCTAGCACTCCATAGTTGCTCATTATTACCTTACATAATTGGTGAACAGTCCATGCTTAAGTCAGTTGAGATATTACTGTGTCTAGTACATTATTGAAAATCTTAATTTTAAATATTTTTTCTCGGTTTGGAAATCGGTGATCAGCAGCTAATTCATCAAAATGTTTTTTAACTTTTCTTTGCCTTTTTCTTGAAAATGGGGATCAATACCACATTTTCTTGCAGTTTCACTGGCTTTGTACTTGAATAATTCGAAATCATTTCTATAAATTTGCAACTTTGCTTTGGTCTCTGCTAAAACTTTACTCGCCTCGTCCAAATTGATGTCGCATTTTTGTAAAGTTTTGGATGCATAATTGATGTCGTTCAATACACTGTGCATGAATTCGCAAAGCAACACGAACTCGAAATTTAGCATTTTTGTTTTAATAGTCTCTGCTTCACTACGCTCATTTTTATTAGGACTCTTTAGAACTATTTCTGATAATGCTTTGATAATATCAAAATAACGAAGTTTTATCGCAGATATCGTATTGACCCTACTGGACCATCTAGTCGGATTTAGTTTTTTTAGAGGGGTGTCCGATTCGCCAGTGAATTTTGACAGTAGATCCCAACGTTTGATGCTGTTTCCGAAAAAGTTATACAAATTTTGCAACGTTGCGAAAAAATTCTGTATTTCCACACAACTGCTAACGGCATCATTTATCACCAAATTTAAATTATGAGTGGCACAATGTACGTACTCTGCGTTAGGCTGGATATCCTTAATATGTTTTTGTACACCATTATACACACCACTCATCACACTGGCTCCATCATAGCCTTGCCCCACACATTTTTTTAAATCAATATTTTTGTCGATAAATAATGTTGTCACTTGGTTGACTAAATCTACTGCGCCATGTTTGAAGGCTGCATAAAAGCCTAGAAACAATTCTTTTACTTCTATATCAATTGGCTGTCCATTTTCCGATCTGGTTATTACTGCATACCTCACAACAATGCTTAGCTGATCTACCTTCGATATGTCCTGTGTCGTATCCATTATGATGGCAAAAAACGGTGACGCTCTAATTTGTTCTAGTAGATGGGTTTCGAGTTTGGTCCCCAAGCTCTCAATCATTTCATTTTGAATTGTTGTACTCAGATATCTTGTAGATCCTAAAAACATAAAAAAACACAATTTCAAAAAAGTCCTGATATTAAACAGTTAATAATTATAAGCAAAATAAAACAATAAAAAAACTTAGAAATAATTATTATTACCTTTGGGCATATCCAAAACTTGCCGCAAAATGTGATCATATCGGGCGACAAGCTCTACAAAGGACAGAAAATTTCCGTGGTTTCCTTCCTGACTTAAGTCTTCTTGATGTCCTCTCAAAGCCAAATAACTGTTTGCTAGGGTAAGTATGATATCGAATAACCTTTGAAGAACCATTTTCCAAAATGATGCTTCTTTGCGAATTTCATTTTCAAGTTCCTTGTCGATAGTATTAGTATCGTTTTTTTTCCAAAATTCATACACAGCACATGCTTCCGAATGGCCAGTCGAACAACTGTGTTGTTTAATTCTTTCTGATAAATGCCTCCAATCTCGAAATCCCGTACACCAAACATCATTCCTTTGTGAAGCAAATAACCAACAGGGTTGACAATAGGCAGCGTCTAGTATTTTGGAATAACACAACTAAAAACGATTAACTGGCCCATATTTAGAACACGAAACGTAGTCCGATTTTGAAAAACACCTATTGTTCTGGTTGATGTCTGTTGGAAAAGGTCCTGAAGGCTGTAAAGGCCCCAAATCAAGAATTTGACGTTTTTCATTATCACTTAATATTTTGTTCGTGAAGTTTCCCAAGTCATAAGAAGATTTGTCGTACACATTTTCGAAAAATGTAGAGGTCTGTGGTTCCTCCAAACCCGCTCTTATGTGTGTCATGCAAATATCATCCACGTTCACATGATCGGCGGCGGAGGTATCTCCAACTGCAATAATTGTCGAATCTTTTTCAGTAGGCTTCTCAACCAACACTGCAGTTACCACATTATTTGAGTCACTATCAATAGAAATATTTTGGCCAGATGTACTTGCAGAAGGCTGACTAAAAAACTTGTCAATTTTGGGCAATTTTTGTTTACTATCTTCTGTTTCTTGGCGTTGTTTGCGTTTAAATGCACCACTGGGTTTCTTCTTTTTATCCATAATTTAAGTTTTCTTATTTATTGAAACAATACAATATTAGATTGTGCTCGAAGTAGGTACTCAACTCACTGTAGTCACTGTTCACTGACGAAGTTAAAAGTGAAATAAAAGGAAAGAGAAACACAATGATACGCTACAAGCTACAAGGGTTGTTGGGGAATCCCCGGAAGAAAAATTATCACCGTTGGTGTTACCACTGTTGCCAGTTTAGCCGAAATCTATAAATTTGACACGAGTTATTGACTTAACGGACATCAATATGAGTGGTAAAATCAAATAAAATTGAACCACTATATTCTATATTGACCAGTACAAAAAAGTTTATTGACATTAGCTTACTTACTCCTGATACAGCATTAATTTTTTTACTGTTCTCGAAAAAAAAATCTTTCGAATTCACAATAAAACGCACATCGATGAATAATAAAACGCACATATCACTATCCGTCAAATTGACAACACTGCCAACATACAGAAAGAATTTAGGGGAATTCCCTAGGCATAACTTTTGAATTTCTCTCAACTGAGTTTTCATGATTAAAGTGGGGCTGCAACCTGTCATCTGGTAAGGATTCGAGGCCCCCCTGAGCTTGAGGGCCCCGCCTAGCCCATAGGCAGTTACGCCACTGGCTATCAGAACAAGAAAGAAAAATTTTCATTTCGTCGCACGTGAGTATTTAGTAGTACAGGGCTCAACGGATGAAAATATTATCGAAAATGCTGTGGAATGTGCACATCCTAAAGATTTAAATTCTTTAGATCCGGTAAACCAATTTGAAATAATAATAAGTTGCAACTATAATTATGTTTATTTTGCAGGCATCTAACTTATTAGTTGTACAGGGCTTGATAGATGAAAACAATATGGATACTGCTATGGAATCTGTATATCCTGAAGATGACTTAATCAATTTAAATCCGTTAAATTAATGTGAAATAATACCACGCGTTAATGAAGCAATTCTTAATACAAACACTGATGATGGTCTTATTAAAGAGACTCAATGCAACTTGCATTCCCCAGTGAGTTAGTTTTTGAATTTCTTTAAACTTTTTCAATGTTTATTTCCTACTAATTTTTGTAGCGAATGCTATTTGTTTCCTATCTCAATGCACTTTGCATTCATCATTCGTAGTTGAGTAAACTTAATAGAATTACGGCAGAGAGGAATTTGAAAAATTTTATGTTCCTCAATTTCCAAGTTACACATAAATGTCTCATGTACTTATTGCAGTTATTTTATTTTGCTTTTGTGTTTTACAGAAAAGTGATTCAGTAATCGATCCATTGTGAGAGCCAGATGAAAGGGATCTAGAGCTTAGTGATAAGTCTAACCATGTAAGAGGCCCATTTGTAAGTTGAATTTTTATTAACATAATAAACTTTGTATCTAGATTTTAGTGACAGTTGATACAGCGAATAGCACTTCCATTGTAGAAGAACCCCACTCTAGTGAAGCAGAACCTCAGATCATTCATCAAAAAAAGAAAAGAACATACGTATAGAAAAAATTTTTACACTGAATACAACTATTCTTTTCACAGACCAAAAAAGGATCAATGCGTTACATGTTATAAGTTTAAAGAGTCAGAAAACCGTGACCATGATGAAAATAGATCAAAAATGAAGGTTATTTACGAGGAGCATATTACGAGAAAGAATGCAAGCTATCTGGCAAAACTAAGCGAAAGGAAAGAGCAAATGCGGATCCGTCATTTCAGTCTGTTACTTTAGACTTACAGAGTGTATTACAAATACCAAGTGGAGATATTTCGCAATTATACTACTCGAGAAAACTAAATGTTTATAATACCACGATTTATGCAGCAGGTTTACCTAATAATGCTTATTGCTTTCTGTGGACTGAGATAAATGGAAATAAAGGTAGTAATGAGATAGGCACAGCCATGTATTTATGGATTCAGAAATTGTCTAAAGCAGTAAAGGAAATTTCGATTTTTAGCGATACTTGTTCGGGTCAAAATCGAAACCAATTTATTGTAGCACTGTGCCTGTATTTAGTTCAAATATCTCACCTCGACACAATTGAACTAAAATACTTAGAATCAGGACATATTTTTATGGAGGTCGACAGCATGCACAGTGCAATCGAACATCAACAAAAGTACGTCAATATATTTTCATTAAATGACTGGAAAAATGTTATGTATCTTGCAAGATCGAGCAGGAAACGTGAAGGTGTTAAACCATATCAAGTTGTTGAAATGAGTTATTCAGACATTTTAGATCTTAAGAACCTCAACAGTGTCCTTATTAAAAATAGATCGATTGATCAGAATGGGGATGTAGTCACCTGGCTAAAGATCAAATGTATAAGATTTGAAAAGTCTAGTCCTAATATAATAAAATTTCGATATGGTTACGAAGGCGATTATAAGATCCTAAATGTTAGTTGTGTTCCCACGGCTGAAAAGGCGGTAACAAATACAGGTGGTGGTGATAATAGAACTAGATCCTTAAGATAGCGACGAAATGCATCAAAATTCAATACCTTGAACTCCCCTGATAATGCAGGCCCTCGGACATCTGAAGACTATGCCAAACTTACTGTTCAAAAAGCATTCACGTCTTCCTTACCGATTACACTAGCCAAAAAGAATGACCTAATTAAGTTGTGCAAGAGTAATGATATTCCAGAAGAATTGCACAATTGGTTCGAACAGTTAAAGACCGCTCCAGGCCGAGATTGTTTACCCGAAGCTGACCTTGAAGAGACGCCGGACAACGAATGATCTTAAATTACAATTTTTTCCATTAAGTAAAGAATTTCTGTTTATTTTGCGTTTTGTTGTCTTTTGAAATAAAAATATATAAAACCATCAACTGTTGTTTATGTTTTGAAATAGTTAAGCATAAAGACATTAATTAGCAATTCATTTTTTTTTATATAGTATAACATTAGAATAATAATTATTTTATTACCCATTATAATACTTATACCCAACTACTACTATTCTACTAAAAATATTCCTTTTTTTATTAGTAACGAGTAAGATATTCTCCGTAATGTACCAAAAAACTTTAACTTAATGTCACTTAATGACTTTATGCTGCAAACTGACGATCCCACGAATTATATATTTTTAACACCGAAAACTATTTTTAAAAAACTTTATTTTCACAATATAATTAAAATATTACAATACTTGCTAATGAACCGACTAAGAATAAACTAATTATTAAACAACGAATTTTACCAACTAACTTCAACAACAACAACTTGAATAATAATGAATATGAATATATATACTAAAACAAAGCTAACTCTGCGTTTATCTTATTTACAGTAACATAATATTATTTATTTATAGAAATTTCTAGTTCTATAACTCCTCCATCCCTAAGATCGAATTGAATTTAATTTGGAAAATGTAATGGAATTTTCAATATTGTCAATTAACGTTATTAAACTTTGACAATCCAAGTTAATCTGTGAAATCGTACTATAAAAGGTAATAAAATTATTTAAAGTTATTACTTTATTTTCTATTGATATATGAAATTTTTCCAAATTATCTTGTAATTTCTGTTGATTATGCCACAAGGTAGTTAATGATTTATTATAATGATCGATTAATTTCTTATTTAAGGATATTTGCATATTAACTTCGTGAATTATTTGTTTTTTGGTTTTGCTGTAATATATTTATAGCATTATCGTATCTCTCTTCATCATCTGAATCAAGAGTACCAAAAAGCCATTTATCAATTTTTCCAACAGCATTTACTAATCCTCTTTTTGCTCTAATGTGAGGGTAAATATTTTCGGATTTTCTATCCAATGTATTGATTGAACTTTTTGTTCTTTCCATCATTTGCTCAGCCAAACTATGGTATGAAATAGGGTTTGTTGCATTAGCTTCTACTAGACTACTTCTTAACTTGTAGAAATATTGTTTAACTGTTTCTATTTGCTTACTTATTTCTTTTAAATTTATATAATATATAAAAGTATGTTTAGTGTAAATAAGCTTACATAATCCTAAATTAATTGGTAATATTAAGTTATTCAATTTGGTAACTTGTATGTCTTCGGTTTTGCATTTGGTATGAAAAACCAGGAACAGGGTTACCATTATCATCAATTTCATTATGCTGTAACAATTTGTTTGAATTAGTTTTTGATTTTTTTTTAATTCCATTTTTTTTATAATAAATTCTTTTAGTAGTTTCTAAAATTATTTTTGAATCTTTAATGATTTCTGTTTTCTTATATTTTGGTAATAATTTTTTTTCTAAATTTTTCTTTGTATAATAACTTGGAGAATTCTTTATGATTTTGTATATAATGTGACAGTATTAAGTGATCGTTCAGATCAAATGGATTCATTTAAATCTTAAGAAGGTTATTTAAATCAAATAAGTATCATTTTAATCAAAGGTAATCTTGTAACTCAAAATAATCCTGATCCTTTAATTATTTCAATAGATCTCAATTTATATCCTAACAAATTGAGTTATATTTTGTTCTAAATTTCTTTGAAATAAAATTACAAATAATGTGTGTTATCTAAAAAATTTTTACGTTTGATTCTAACTTCTGGTAAATAATCAATTTCTTTTTGAATTATCGACTTAAGATCGTCAATTTACATTTTAACATAATAAATAGAGTATTAAATAAAAATTGAATGTTTTATATTATTACTTTGAAAATTATTATGATATATATTCCTATATCTAATTATATTATTGTTTCTAATAACTAGATGTTATGAACTTAAATAATAATGAATAAAATCATTAAACGAAAGAATTGAATATTTCGTATTATTCTTTTGAAAATTATTATCATTATCTATATAGTTCTATGTCTAATTATCGTATTATTATTCATTTATAGTTTTATTGTAACTAGATAATAAGTATTTAAATTTCTATTATTGTTATTATGATATTAATTCTTATATCTATTCTAATTGTTATTTATATTTAGCTTTGAAAATGATTATTATTATGATATTAATTACTATTACTTATCTAATTACATATGTACATAGAATTTCCATATGTATTATGCCATTTGATAACTTCTTGTATTGAGTACCACCTTAATGCAAAGTGTTCCCAATACTTTCTTATTAACCCTTGCAATTCTTGAATATCTGCCAAATACTTTGTGTTAGGTTATATATACAGTATATATAGTGATGTATTTGAAGTTTATATTTGAATCCAATTTCAATTAAGTGCCAATCAGAATCGATACCGAATTTGCTATTGATTTTCGTGTTGTGGATATGTATCTTATTACTTAAGCGAGCCCTAATTCAACCTATCAAACTATCGTCGTCTGCGATTCAAGTTAATACCGCTTTTCGATCAAAGGATTGGCACAGGGTTACAAGTTTTCTCGCCCAGGGGTCGTTCAGGGCTTTATTTGAACACATACAAAGGTAGACCACGGATGGAAGGTATAAACATTTGGGAAAGGCTAACAAAGGTCACAAGCTCTATATAACTTAACTATATCGATATGTTAGTCATCCTTAGAAATTTTACTAGGCAGTCTAATATTTTGATGTTATTCAGCGCCAGTAAGTGTAACATGTTGATGGCAGGGAATATTTTTTCATGTATTATGTTATTATAAAGTTCTTTCGTGGCATTACGATATTCCGAGCATGCAAAAAATATATGATCCAGGTCTCCTATGACATTGCAGGCTGTGCATAAGTTTGATTCGATTGCGCCTATTTTGCTCAGGTGCTCTGGGTAAGACGCATGTCCAAATTTCATTCGAATTATACTGCTAATTTCCCTACGTGAATAATTGATTCCTTTATACCACTGTTGCTTTGGTATTTCCCTATGCAGTAGTGTGTATCTAGTAGGCTTTGTTTTTACATAGTAGTCCCATTTCTCTTTCCATGCTGCTTGAAATTTTCTTTTGTATTTATTTAAGCAATCTTGTAGTGCCACTTCGTTCGGTTGACATTCATTTTTTTCAGCACTTGTTTTGGCTAACTGATCAGCTTTTTCGTTGCCGTAAATTCCATAATGTACTTTTACCCATATTATTTGAACGTCACTCTCTTTAGTAAGTTGGTGTAGTAGGGATTGAATTTTCTTAATGTGCGGGTGAGTAATGGTATCTACTGCATTATTATTCAAACATTGGATAACAGACAGCGAATCCGTTAGGATAGATACATTTTTCTTTTTTTGGTGGATTGTGTGTTCTAGCGCCTTCATTATACCTGCAGCTTCTGCTGAAAATATAGAATAATCGTTGCTTAGCTTAAAGGTTTTTCCTTCTTTCGTTTCTTGCACATAGAACGCTGTGCCTATACCTTTTGTTGTCTTTGATGCATCTGTATATATTGTTATATCTGTTCGTCTACTTATTTTATTTTCATGATTTAGAATTTTCTTGTTTACTCGTACACTTCTGTTTTCATTTCTCTTGTTTACGTTCTTGTTACTTTCATCTATCTCCGTATTTCTGTCAATTATTTTCGTATTTCTATTCTTCTTTATATTTTCATTTATTTTCTCGTTACCTACTTCTATTTTTTTATTTCTATTTTTTTTTCATTTTCTTATAACTTTCTTCTATTTTCCTATTTATAGTTTCATATATATTCTCGTTTCTTTCATCCATTTCATTATTTATGATTTGATTATTTTTTTCTATCTCCTTGTTGAAGTTTTCATTTTTCATATCATTTCCGTTCACTTGACTTACTTCTTTTTCCATAAGAATTTGTATATTTTCATTTGCTTTGATTATCTCATTCTCCATTTTTCTTGTATTTCTTTTTATTTTGAAATCAATGTCATTCAATAAAATACCTTTATTTGTTGATTGCATATCAGAAACATAAATTTTATTAATATCATTTTCATTGTTTTCAATTAAATTATTTTCTACACTCAATATTGAATAAATTTGATAAATCAGGTACTAAATCTACTTCATTATTTTAAATTTCATTATTTTTCATAACATTATCAATTTTAAATAAATTTGACAAATCAGGTATAAAATCTATTTCATTATCTGGAAGATATTTAAATTTTGGGTTTTTTATTTTAATGTATTCAAACGGTTCTTGAATATCTTTTTATCCTGTATAAACGAACGTTTCAAAATTATCTAACGGTTCATTTGAAATAATTTTAATTTCTGCTACCTCGGATTTCTTTTCTGAGGAGCATTCCGAAAATTTTGATTTTGTTCTTGATTGTCATTTTCTTTTGTAATAGCGAAATTTTCAAAATCATCTGCTAAATCAACTATTTCTTCTGTTTTATCATAATCATTGTTATATAATTCTTCGGATATGAAATTCGGATTTTGGTTATTATTTTTGAAATAATTATTATTAGTATTTCTAAATCTATTATTATCATTATTATTATTACCAGTATTATTATTATTATTTCGATTTATAAAATTATTATTTCTCCTTGGAGAATCCGTAAAATTTCTCGATGTAGTCGACATAGGCTCCGGTCTAGGTAAATTATGTACAGGTATTTGGTGTGGCCTGAAAACATTTCTTTTTGGACCAAATACTTGCGCATTAGTCGGATAATGTCGAGGTTGCTGGGGTTGTGGCTTTATATCAATTGGTTGGCTTGGAAAGTTCTGTCGTTGTTGGAAACATTGATATTGGTTATAGTTATTTCTAGCATAATTTGAATAGTTATCATTCTGACTTCGATTATTATTATTATAATTATTTGAATTATTATTAGGTGATTTATAACTACTAGAATTTTTGAAGGATCTCGGCTCATTTAAATGACCGTATAATCTTTCAAAATTCTGGAATTCTTCGACATAAGCCATTGCATCCTCTAAAGAGTTAGGCTATTTCAAATGCATATTGTTTTTAAGAGCACCGGTACATCCTGAATCAAAGGTGTTCAGTGCCGTCTTATCAGAATGATTTATGTTGCATCTCTTATCATTTTCAGTAAGAGTAAAGTCATTACTGATTCTCTGAATAATTTTACTTTTTAGCAATTGGAGTCTAGCCCCGAAATCGATTAAATTTTCATTTTAAATGGCCTTGTTCGTGTTAATTCCTGCACGATGCAGTCCAGATCTCTTCGATCTGAGAAACATTGTTTCAAGGCTTCTTTACTATTTTGCCATGTGTTTAATTCCATTCGATTGCCCACCATGGCTTCAGCTTTTCCTATAAGTTTTTCTTGTATACAATCCAATATATGGTTGTTTACTTCGACGTCATTATATATCGCGTATGTTTCAATTAGTTTCTCACACTTGACTATAAACTTATTCAACGTATTACTATTACCATCATATGGTTTAATATTTTCTAATTTTAATTTAAATAAATCCCAATTGAGGGTTTTTACAGTAGCAGTAGCCATTTCGTTTATATTCACAGATGAAATTGAATTCTCAAAATTATTATTAGTTATATTATTTTCTTTAATATTGTTCAATGTATACAAAGTTCTAAAATCTAATACAATAAATGTAAAGTTTAATATTTATAATATACATATATCTATACATAAGTTCCAAAATCTAATATTTAAAATAAACGTAAAGTTTAATATTTATAATCCAAACCAAAATCTAGAGTAGAAGAAATAAATGCAATACAGAGGTAAGTATCTTTCAGAGATTATTCACTATATTTTTAAATACGTGTCGCTCTTTACTAAGAATCCATTTCTTAATTTTAATTTTGAATATATGTAATATTTTTATTTGTTTCAGAGAATGTGGAATTAAGTTGTATAGTTTTGCTCCTATGTAATCAAAGAATCGCCGTTTAATATTTTTTTTTTCGCATTTGGGTATTTTTACAATATTTTGGTTTCTAGTCCGCGTATTGTATTGATGTTCAATTTCTTCTAATACTATTTTCCCGTTAAAAATAGCTATAAGTATTCGTTGACAGTAAAGCTGTCTTATATCAAGATTTTTGCTGATATCAAACAGACGATCGCTAGAGAAGGTGCGCTTTTTACCATGGATTATTTTCAGTATCCACTTTTGTAGAATATTAATTTTTTCTAGATGGTTATCATACACACCCCCCCAACCCAGGATGCCATAGGATAACTGTGACTGAACGAGTGCAAAATACACTGTTTTTAGATGAGGTATGATTAAGAATCCTTTTAGAAATTTAAACCTACTAATGAGACCTCGTAATTCTTTGCAATATTATTTATTTGCAGATCCCAACGAAGATTCTTATCGATAATTATCCCAAGATATTTAGCATATTCCGCCTCTGGTATTTTCGTCATATCGTCGATTTTTAGGTTTCCCATGTCAGGTAGGGTACTCGAGTAGGATGCAAATGGCAAATAGTAGGTTTTGTCGATGTTGAGGGTAAGTTTATTACAGGCAAACCATTTTTTAATCAAAAAGAAGTCGGTTTCAGCCATTCGTTTTAGATTTGCCCAAGAGTCTGATTTGTAGAATATCACAGTGTCATCGGCGAAACTCGTTATTGTACCCTTCAAGTTCATATTCAATAAACTATTTATATAAATTGTAAACAAAAGTGGTCCGAGAACAGAACCTTGTGGTACCCCATAAGTTACTGTCCTCGGTTCACTGATGACATCGCCGATTTTTACCTGTTGCAGACGGTCTTTCAGGTAACTGCTTAATAAGTGGAAGATTTTGCCTTTAAGTCCATATTTCTGCAACTTATACAATAGTATGTATGCGATACAGTATCGAAGGCTTTAGAGAGGTCAACGAATATAGCTAAAGCGGGTGTTTTTGAGTCAACAGCCTCATAAACTGTTTTTGTAAGAGAACAAATAGCATATTCTGTTGATTTGCCTTCTCTAAAGCCGAACTGATTGTCTGAAATTACGTGATATTTATTTAGGAATTTTATGATTCGGCTTTTTAGTATTTTTTCGATGATTTTTGACACCGAAGAGATCAAAGATATTGGACGGTAATTTCCTACTTCTAGTTTAGATCCTGACTTAAATAAAGGTTTTATCATACCAATTTTCAGGCACTTAGGATAATAACCCCCGTAAAAGCACACATTTATTATAGTAGATAGAGGTTTGCATATTAAGTCTGATAATTCTTTCAAAGTTTCCGCTGGCAAACTATCAACACCTGGAGATTTTTTATTTTTTAGTGATTTTATCATATTTTGTACTTCAATTTCATTTGTATTATACAGAAACATAGTATTATCTAGTTGAGAAATATGTTCGTTAAAATCATCAGGTGCTTCTATTTTGCCAGCGTAAACTTCTCCTACTGAACTAAAAAATTTATTGAATTCATTAACTATATCAGACGTTTCTGTTACAATTTCATTGTGTCTATTGACTGCTGTTATTTTTGTTTCAGATTTAACCTTACCGCACAATTTATTAATACATGTCCACATATTTTGGGACGTATTTTGATTTTGTTCTATCATTCGTTGTGTATACTCCTTTTTGGATTTTTGAATTAACTTCATAAGTTTGTTTTTAAATGATTTGTAATAATCTTTTTGGGCATCATCTGTGGGATTTTTTTTTAACTTTTTGTATAGTTGATTTTTTTGTGTAATTTCATTTAATAAATGTTTAGTTATCCAAGGTTTTTTAATTTTTTTACTTGCAGCCATTTTCACAACAAGGGTATTTTTTTCGATACATGTATTTAGAGTAGATATAAAAGATTCAGTCATTTCATCTATATCATTATTTATATTGATCATGCTCCAATCTTGTGCTTTCACCTCATTTCTCAAACTTTTGTAATTTATAAATTTTTTATATATAGGTAAGCTTTTTACAGGTTGCTGAGAATTCGAAAACTTGAATGTTAAAATTATTGGATCATGATCTGTTGGATCATACATAAGAATGAATGATTGTATTTTACTGAATGTGGAAATCCCGTTTTTTACATAAAAGTGGTCTATGCAGGACCCACTCCGTCGCCTAGTTGTTTGGTTATTATATGAAACATAATCAAACGTATTTAATATTGTTTTATATTCATCTACATAATCGGCATTTTCGAGTAATAGATTAATATTAATATCACCAGTAATAATGTGGGTTTTGAATTTACAATTCTCCAAATATCCATGAAGAGCAAAATTGAAATTATCAGGGGAAGAGCTGGGAGATCTGTAGATTGATGTTACTGTTATTTTTTCTTGTAAATTTAAAATTGTAAGCTCGATAACATTCGAGGGTCCTAATGGTATTAGTTTGTAATCATAATTATAGTGACTTTTAACATACACAATTACCCCATCGTTTTGGTTGAAATTTCCATTGTTGTATATAATATCGTATTCTGGAATGTTATATAATTCTAAATCATATACTACATAAGTTTCTGTGAATATATATATATATATATATATATATATATATATATATATATATATATATATATATAATAAAAATATCTCTTCCACACTTTTAAAAAGGTATGGAAAAGTAAAAAAAGGCACTTACAATTGATTTGAAGAGCTCCGGTTTCTTCTTTCTTCGTTGATAGTAGATTCTGGAATCTCATGAAGTCGGCCATCAAGTTGAGAGTGTGAGTAAATCTCACTCCCAGATAAACGACCTCCCTGCGGATTTCGAGTCGATCTCCCCAGAGCACGAGGCGGAAGTTTGTTGGTAGAAGTCGTTCGCTCATGGTATCAGGGTGTTTGAAGACGATGGCTTGGGTTTTTTGAGGGTTGAGAGTCACCCGCCATCTCCTGCACCAATTAGAAAATTGGGTCAGTAGATTTTGGGATCGAATATTGAGAGAGCGAATATCTGTGGCAGAAATGATTAGTGCGGTATCGTCCACATATAGTTGAATGTTGTCACGGGGATGACGTGGAATTGGTGTGTCATACGTATAAATTATGTATAGTAGAGGAGCGAGTATCGAGCCCTGCGGAACGCCAGTTAGGGGGGTAAAAGATATGCTGTAACCAACTTTGACGCTGATCTATCGGTCGGTGAGATAGGAATATATTAATTTGACGATTTGGTTTGGCGATCGGATGCTCAGTAGTTTTCTTACTAGTCCGGCATGCCAGACTTGATCGAAAGCCTTCTGAACGTTCATGAGGATGGCGGCAGAACAGCGTCGTTGATTTAAAGCTCGGGTGACGATTGTTTGAAGGTTGGTGGTGGCGTTCTGACAAGAGTGGCCCGGCCTGAATCCGAATTGAAATGCCGGAATTATATTGTTTTCGGTACAGAAGTCCCAGATTCTTTCTTTCAACAATCGTTCAAAGACTTTATCTAGGACGCTGATTAGTGAGATGGGCCGGTAAGATTCAGGCTTTGTTAGATCTTTGACGGGTTTGGCGATGAGAACTACGTTGGCTGATTTCCAACAACGAGGGAAGTATGAGTATGCCAGGCAGGCGTTCAGCAGGGCGCAGAGCGGAGGGAAGGTTTCTTCTGGCAGGTTTTTAAGTGCCTGCCTCGAGATTCCGTCGTATCCGGGGGCACTGTTTCTCCCCGCTCGGCACGCCTGCTGAACTCCATCAATTGTAAAAGGTGTAAGAAGCGGAGAGTTCTCATTTAGTGGGAGGTGAACGTGTGGGCTTCGAGTGATGTTTCGAGTCAGGAGATCGGTTTCGACGGCAAAGTCCCTGAGAAATTGGGGGTTATCGTGTGCTGAAAAGACAGGTTGTAGGTTATCTTTGAAGGCGGTGGCTTTGTCTTCGGACGTGTAGATATTCTGTCCTTGCACTTCGAGATGTGATTCAACCTTTCTCTTGAGGCCGACGAGGTGGTTGAATTTTTACCAAAACACGCGTTCTTGTCTGAAGTCCAGTCCGGCTGTTTCGGCCTTCCATTTTCTCTGCTTTTCAGCATTGATTTCTTGCCGAACCTGGGCGTTGAGACGGTTCCATTGTGTTTTGACGGCGGGGTCTCGAGTGCGGACGTATAACCTGTATAACTGTCTTTTCTGACGAATTTTTTGCAGAATTCTTTGCAGAAGGGCATGAAAATTGGTGTGTATGGTGGTGAGGGGGACGGCGATGTCTTGCGCATCGATTAAGAGGGACTGGAATTCTTCTGCGTGATTATCTATGTCATCAGTATTCTGATGAATGACGGGTTGTAGTAAATTGGTAGAGACGTGGTTTGCAAAGGAATTCCAATCGTCTTTTTTATAATCGCGAAAGGTGAAGTTTGTTGATGGTGGTGGTATTGGGTTGTGTAGTGCGGTTTTGACCAGTAGCGGAACATGGTCGGAGGAGATGGGGTCGCCTATAGAGCATTCATCGTCTATATGGTTGAGTAATCTGTCAGGTGAAGATTATACGGTCGACTATGGAAGAGCCGAGGTGACTTACTAGTGTTGGATTATTGTTTCTAATCCGCGAGAGGGGAAGTGAGACCAGTTGGTCGGCGAGTTGTCTGCCGTTGGGGTTGGTGAATGTGTCACCGAAAAGTGTATTGCGTGAGTTTAAGTCGTCCATTATTATGGCTCGTGGTAGAGAGGATGCATATTTGAGGAGGTCGATTGATAATGGTTGATTGGGATGTTTGTAGTAAGAGAAGAATGTCGTCGTGGTATTATTCCACGATATGTCGATGGCTATGCAATCCAAGTTCTGTTGAGACAGAAGTGCAGGGAGTGGGTGTGGTGACGCGGGGAGTCCGTTTCGGACGAGAAGTCCATTGCCGTGACAGTAGAAGTTCATGTCTAGGTGGAAGGTGGTGTAGCCAGTGAAGCGAGGAGGGTTTTTTAAAAGAGTGTCTGTAGTAGAAAGTACTTGTATGTTTTGGGAGTGCAGAAGGTGTTTGAGAAGATGTCGCTTCCTGGCTAGACCTTGGCTATTCACGGTCCCGATTGTAAAGTCCATGACTTAATTTTGTCTCTTGGTCGTGATGAGTGTTGAGGCGCGATCGTCACTTTTATAGTCCTAACCTCGATCTCGAACATTCTCAAAAATACTCGAGTCGGCGCCTTTGATAAGCCGAAATAAAAATAGAAATACAAGAAAGTAGATATCGGCGGTGGCGGCATAGTAAAATTGTACTGTTGTGTGTGACAACTAAGTTCGGCAGCGCATCGTGATACGCCCGCGTCAAAACTTTCGACCAGAGGGAGGCGTTTTTTTTTTCTGAAATCTTGGAGAGCCTCTACAAGGGTATCACAGAATCCTAGGGTTCCGCGGAACACATTTAGAGAATAGCTGCATTAAGGGTTCTGTTAGATTGTGAATAAGATTTTTAAGTGCCTGGGATTTTATTGATCTTGTTTTGGGAAAAAGTGGGCTTGGGAATATAGGGGCTTAAGGTTTGAGGATTTCAAATTTAAATTTTCCAACTCTGTTTCATGTATTCCATACTTAGTCTAGTGTACTTGTGCAACTTGTACCTCCTATTGTCCTGTCCTAGTACGGTGTTAGCCAATCCTTCGAAATAAAAGACATTTCTTATCTACTATTCTTAATAATGAATTCCACATACACCTTTCTCTGACAATTCAGCATATTGTGTCACTGTGATGGTCAGATAATACTAAGCTTTTCAGTAATAAGAGTGAAATACCACGGTCCTCTCAACATTCGGAGATCATAAGTTGTGTCTGATGGACAAATATGCAAAGGTGGTGTTTCTAGCCAATAAGTTAGTCTAATCTCACATTCCTTTTATCGATAAATTCCCTCTTGTTAGTAATTTACCATATTTGACTGTTTCCCTTTGGTTTCCTTTCACTCATCAAAGTACCTTTCCCATAACTTTTCGTGTCACTGATTTTTCCTCTATTATTCATTTGCCTTGTAGTAAGTTTCCCTATACAATTTCCCGTGTTATCTTCGATCCTTAAATTTATATTGATTGTTGAAAAAAATATGTATGTGATAGGTGCTTTAACCTCAACTGTTATTTTTGTGTTCTAGGTTTACAAGGAACTTCTTTTTTGCCTGCTGATAAAAGATCTTTACCTGATGGGAAGTTGTTACCAGAATATTTCAAGGCAAGAAAAAAACATTGAATATTAATTTTTATACACAATATTTTGTGTATAATAAAATGTGAAATATTTTAACAAGGTAACGGTTTTAGGAATTAGGGTACTCGACTTATCTGGTCGGAAAATGGCATTTGGGATATTCGAAATGGAATGATACCCCACAATTCAAAGGATTTGATCATCATTTTGGATTCTATAATAGCTATACCAGTTATTACGAGTATTTAACAACTTGGAAAGTAAGTTTCTCTAGCAAACAAAAAATAATCAGCGAAGTGTTAGGATGTTATATTTTTAGTTTTTTATTCATTCAGATTTTTATTCAAGAGGCCAAACATCGTTCTTCAGTTCATTAAGATACTTAAAAATTTTTATATTATTATAACGGAAAAAACGTAGAGAAAAATTGTTCAGAGGGACAGAATTGTCAACAGACTTCTATTTACTGACAGCAAAAATCAAACAAAGGAATAATATTGGAAATGATTGCAATCATAAAAATAAATGTGTAACGAAGAGTTAGAGACAAATATTTGGATATAGTTACAGAGGAATTCCATCAAGGACAGGAAATAATACATTAAGGAAACGAGGAAAATATATTTTATAAATGTAGCTGGTGAACAAGTAATAAATGAAGAATTTAAAGAAAGAAGTAGTTGATGGAACGAAAAAATTAAGAGGATATGAATGGAAGAAATCTTTAGAAAGAAGAAGAAAAGCAAACTGTCCACTATAAATAGTAATGAAGGAAACATATCACGGAACCAAAAGAAATATTACGAAATGAAAACGATACCTAGAACACGTACTAAGAGCGGAGGAGATATTATCAGCAATAACAAAATTGAAGAATATCTAGAACTGGAAACTAACCTACGAAATAATGATGATATAAAAATAGAAAACATTGAAATGGCTATTAGAAGAAGAGGAAATGGGAGAGCAGCAAATATAGATAATATGAAAGCAGAACATGCATAAACTCATGGAATGTGAAATTCATGCAGCACAACGGGACTTTAGACCAGGACTTAGTATCCAAGATAACTTAATTGAAATAAACAGCCCGATAGAGAAAATACTACGACGAAATAAAGAATTGTACACGTACTTCATTGTCTTAAAAATGCCTTCGACACAGAAAGAAGGTAATAAATATGAAATGCACTGAGCAGAAAAAATGTACAGTTATATGTGAATATCATGAATGTACCTAATATGAAAACATAATCAAGAATCTCAAGCATTCCGAACTAGGATGGAAGTAGAACAAGGGGGACTACTATTCTTTGATTTTTATAAATGAGATAATTGAGGAATGTAGGGAAGTATAAAGATAAGTGTCGAGTACGATAGAATTAGAAATGTGGAAGTATATGAATATATTTATGTTGATGATATTGTATTACAAGTAAATAGTAAGATTTGTTTTATACTGAATTGCAGTAACATTTCACTGGGACTTTTTCACATATACTATCGTAATCTACTAGAATGTTCAAGTAAATTTATAAATCAACCCTTTATTTTGACTCTTTTACTTCTTTACTTCACACATTTTTGATTATATTACACCAATAAATATATTGTTTCTACCAATTTTAGTTTGGCGACAAGGAATACACTGGATTCGACTTGCGGAACGATGGAAAATCAGCACATGAAAAAAGTGGCAAATATGCTACTGACGTTTTTACGGATTTCACAGTCAAAACTATCACGGAACAGGACAGTACTAAGCCGTTCTTTATTATGTTGTCTCATTTAGCTGTACACGCTGGTAACGATGGAAAACTTTTAGAAGCTCCTCAAGAAACTATAAATAAGTTGACGTACATTGTTGATTCAAATAGGAGAACTTACGCAGGTTTGTTCTAGAAAAAGTTAACTAAATCGAATATATTTACGTAAATTGTTGATACGATACTAAACTAGAGTTCTTTTCAAGAAAAAAGATATAGAATTAGTTGGTTTAATACACCTCTACTACAAATGAAAAACTGCTTAGACATATTTTGTACTAGACAGCCTGAGAGGATTTCATTTTAAAAATAGTGTTATACTATGCCTACTACAAACTCTTTCACTTCCACCCACATCAACTATATGATGTTTAATTCACACTGGAATGGCGGACGAGGAAGTACCTATATTTTTCGTTTTGAAGCGATTTCCTATAAAGGAGTATATTCAACTTTACCAACTCCAGTAGATTCTTTTTCAGCATATCTTTGTGAAATGACTTTTTTTCAAAGTAAGTCAATGAATGATGTATTTTTTTGCAATGTGTATACAGGGTAGACCGGATTTAATTGACGTATACAGAGATCTCGTAAACCGCAATAGATACAATATCGATTAAATGGAGAAAAAGTTTGGTATATTTATGGGGAATTATATGTTTCAAAAAAATTTGAAATATCTCGACTAGTTCCGGAAATATTCGACAAAATCCGAAAATGGTCCTTTTCGTTTTTTAAATGTGCCGTTGTTATTATCAAAGATATCAAAAAAATTACCATACCAAAAATTTCTATACGACGTTTCGTATTTACAGGATCACCATCAACTTCATTTTTTTAAATACGGACCTGGATTTTTTATTGCAATATTTTTTACGTTTTGAATATATATATACAATGATATAACATACTTGACGATTCTACCACGTTTCGTCTTTCAAAAATCAACATCTTTTTTAAGTCCGCTCTTCATTACTAAAGTCAAATTAATAATTTCAAATATTGGGCATTAAATAAGAATTTTGAAAGAAAATGAATGCACTAAACATGTGTCCAAAAATCTGTTAAATTGGTTAACGGGAAATGTATGAAAATCGGTTAACAAGAACTAGGTGTTACGTGCCGAACTAAATAAAATCGTTTTATATCTTCGTAGTAGTATATCTAACTTTTGAAAATTTGAAAATAGTAACGTTTCTTTTTTATCAAATCAAGCAGTCTGTAAATAATTTACGTAATCGAAATTTCCATAAAATATTTCCTAACGTAAAGTTGAATACACTCTATTTTCTTACACGTTTGTTTCTATCTTTAATATTTCTAGATTTACATTCACGATTTTCTTTAAAAATAATGTTAGCCGTGGATGTCACAACGAAAACTTTTGTCAAACTGCTTATTTATCTGTCAATTGAAATAGGGGTTACTATGTATTTCCTTTGATTTTTAAGTTTCAAATGATTTAAAAAGTAAATAAATATTATGTCTCGTTACACTGATGAAGAAAAGAAAGATGCGAGTATGTAAGATGTGTACATAAAATGTCGTCGAAATGAATTACAGGCAGCTCAGATCTATTTCGAATTATATCCAGAAAGACAGCAGCCATCGTCAAGGATATTTTCGCGTACGAGTATATCAAAGAATATGATTGAGTGTAGCAGTGTTAGAAAAAGGTACGAGATACGGTTAACGAAGTTAATGTTCTTGCTCAATTTTACATTAACCCTGAACATTCGACTAGACGAATAAGTAAAGAATGTGCAGTAGGTACTTCCAAGGTGAAAAGAGTCTTGAAGAAACATAAATACCATGGGTATAAATTTCAGAAAGTGCAGAAACTACACGCTGGAGACTTTTAGAGAAGGATGACATTTTGTCGTTGTTTGAGACGAAAATTACTCCGTGATCCATATTTTAACACAAAGATACTTTGACTGATGAAAGTACATTTACTAACAGTGAAATATTTAATCCAAGAAACAAGAATTTCTATGCCACTGCGATCCCCCATTTAATAAGAGAAGTTAGGACACAGGTCCGTTTTTCGCAAAATGTATGGTGTGGTCTAATCAATAATCAAATAATTGGACCAATATTTTTTGACGGTAATTTAAAGCAGTTCCGATATTTAGAGCTACTGGAGGAAGTATTCGATGAGATGTCCCTAGAAACAAGACGAAATCTTGATTACTTTTTTGCAGGATGGCTGTGGTGCACATAATGCGAGAAGAGTTGTACAGTATTGAAATGAATACTTTGGAGATTATTGCTTTGGTACCAACGGGCCAACAAGATGGCCTCCTCGATCCCCATCTCTTAACCCCATAGATTATTTTGTATGGGGCTTCATAAAAAACGAAGTTTACAGCAAAAATATGCCAATTAATATACTAGAACTGCGTCAACGAATAGTAGATGCATTTCGAAAAATTCCTCCCGAAATGGTTGATCAGCTACATCTCATATGTCAAGGAGAATCGAACTATGTATTGCACAGAATGGACGTCATTTTGAACACGTTTTATAACTGATTTTTAATTAATGTTTAACTTATTTTTACCTTAGAGTGTGATTTGTAAATACATCATTATTTATTCATTGTCATTAAGTTTCAAAATAAATTGTTGAATTTAATCATTTTCTTTCAAAATTCTTATTTAATGCCCAATATTTAAAATTGTTAATTTGACATTAGTAAAGAAGAGCGGACTTAAAAAAGCTGTTGATTTTTGAAAGACAAAACGTGGTAGAATCGTCAAGTATGCTATATCATTGTATGTATGTATCTATTCAAAACGTAAAAAATATTGCAATAAAAAATCCAGGTCCTTATTTAAAAAAATGAAGTTGATGGTGATCCTGTAAATACGAAACGTCGTATAAAATTTTTTGGTATGGTAATTTATAGAAAACCTCGTTGATTAAAAAAAGTTGAGAATAATTTTTTTGATATCTTTTATAATAACAACGGCACATTTAAAAAACGAAAAGGACCATTTTCGGATTTTGTCGAATATCTCAGGAACTAGTCGAGATATTTCAATTTTTTTTTAAACATCTAATTCCCCATAAGTATACCGAACTTTTTCTCCATTTGATTGATATTGTATCTACTGCGGTCCACCCTGTATAAGTATATTTTCGTCCTTTATTGAAAAGTAGCTGACATATTCTTTCTGACAATGCCCAATCCTTTTTCCGAAGGTTCTTTTTGTTCCAGGGGACCATATTTCCTCGTGTAATCTATCAATAATAAATGAAACGAAAATTAACAACAAAAGAGATTAATAATTAAATTTTATCACACGTATTCGCTAACAGTTGAAACTTATCTGTCTTTACATTTTCGTATACCAACAAAAAAGTATTTCCAAATTCCTCTGTTGTGATTAAATGCCATGAATCACAGGACGCAGTATATTATAGTTGTACATATTCCTTTATTAGAAATCTTTATATATAGGGTGTTCCTAAATGTTGACCGTGCTACACTTGTATTTTATATATTCTACTCAGGGTATACCCATCATTAAATCAAGGTTCGTTTATAAAATAAATATTTCTGTTTTCACTTCGCAATGGTCTTAACTCTAACTGTACTTCTCTTTGGGGACTTGATACGGCCGTGCTAATTCTTGTGAGTATATTTTCGACTATCCTAACATATACATTTCAAATAATTTTATATCTCCGAATGTTGAATTGAACACTTGGATAATAATAATTTTCTTATTTTAAGTATGCGCAGTTTTACTCATTCGTACTCACTATAAGTAGTCATTTGCAGGAACAAACCTTCCCAACAAATACCGGAAACAATTTTCGATATTGTCAAAAATTAAGGCACTCTCCTTTTGAGAAAAATTTATATTTTCAACGAATCTCTTGTAAGGCTGAAAAAAATTGATATCTGTATTTCATGTTTCAATTCATGAAGAATTTTTATGAAATTAACTTTTTCTCTGAAATTATTAATGAAAACATGTTCCGTATGATTCCTACTTAAGTGATATTTTGGTTAATATTCATAAACGTATTTAATTTTAGCGATGGTCTCAAAGCTGGACGACAGTATTGGAGCAATAGTAGAAGCATTGGATAACAAAAAAATATTACCGAACACTGTTTTAGTTTTTATAAGTGACAATGGGGCTCCTACGGTTGCATCAACATTTAGAAATTGGGGAAGTAACGCTCCTCTAAGAGGCGTGAAAAATACTTTATTCGAAGGTGGAATCCGAAGTGTCGGATTTATTTATAGTCCCCTATTGGTACAATCGGCAAGGGTATCTACTGATTTAATACATGTCACTGATTGGCTTCCCACTTTGTTTTCAGCCGCTGGAGGAGATATTGGTATTTTGGATCCAGAACTTGATGGAATTGATCAATGGTCTAGTTTGGTAAATAAAAATAATTAACTTTTGGAGATGTTTACGGAAAATTATTGGAGTGTAAATTTGTTAATTACCTAAGCTGATATTGTATAACGTCGTTTAAGAAGTGACACCTCGTAAGTCACAATAACCTCATTTTACAGGAGACGTTTTAAAAAAGAATTAAAAACTATATTGATCTCATTTAATGCGATTCTAAATGTATTAGTTGTTACGTGACATTATATTTGATGAATATTATGTATTTGAGATATTTTCATATAAATATTGCAGATACGTGCTCTCACTAGCATTATTTTTTTGATATAGTACACATACGGGGTATCACTAGAAAATTACTAAAATAAAAGTATCGTTGGCTTTCACACTTTGTTTAATTACTAATAGAAAAATAAACAATAATTATTAACAAAATCCAAAATAATCAAACAAAACCAAATTCTTTGAATTCTATTGGAACCACTGGAAAAAACTCCGCTTCAATCGTGTGGTAGACTATCATAAAATGTATGACAATCTTTGGGAATAACTTTTTTCAACTCCTGTAGGTGGTCATATTTTTTTTCTTTATTTTCAAGTGTGCGGTCTGAAGTGTTTGAATTGTTTCAAATCAGAAACACTACATCTGTTTTTGCGATGAGGCAGATCCTTAAATGGTACATTTTCATCATAACACAACTTGACTTGGATATTGCCGTCTGGGGTATATTTTATCATTTTTATGTCATTTACTGTTGGATCTTTGATTTTTTTTCCTGGCCTAATAGATTCAAACTTCAGAGTTTTTTTCTGACCATAGTCTTTAACAAAGTCTGCTTCCATTTGTGTGTGGCCTTTTTCGAGAAACTTCTGATAAATTGTCACGTTCTTAGCTACACTCAAAGAAAGCAAGGAATTAGACATAATAGAATTCTTGTTCTGATAGCCGCAGCCCTCACTCCAAATAATTACTGGTTTTATATTATCAAGTAAAACATCAAGTAAATAATCTACAATACATCTTGCAAACGTGTTTGCAGATAAGTCGGCGTCTGTTTCAGTAAACCAATAACAACGAGCTTGATTGGTTACATTATTGTAGACTGTGAAATTGTGGCAACTCAGCTTGGTTTTGTAGTACAAAGCCGAGGCATTTAATAAAGGACATACCTTCACTGCTTGTACATCCTAGCTTATCACAATGCATTTGCCACTTGTCCCTTCTGTGGAATCTGCAGCTTTGTGTTCTCTAGCCCTATTTTTTCTCTCAATATGTTTGTCATAAGTGTCCTTATCTGTTGATCCCACTTCATAGCTGATGCAAGTGTCACATCGATCCTTTTTTGGAGCTTGAAATGAGATTGTAGAATTGTATTAATCTATTAATTCTATGGGTCTTCGATAGGACTGTCTTTGTATATCGATAGTAATCTGGTTCGTGAATGGAAGTAAACTGCAAGTTGAGTTTGCGATTTAAATTGTTTATTCGTGTAAATACAATTGTATATAGTCACACCAAAAGTTGAGACAATTGTGTACAAGTATGTAGTTAATAACTACCCATAATAACTGTAAAATGATAAGGTGTCCCTTTGTCGGTGACTGCCGAGGGAACCGCTTTATTTTTGTCGATGCTCACAGATCAGCATCTGAAATTCCACTGACTACCCATCTCTCTATTGTTTTATGCTGGAAATTGCCGGCAAAAGACCCCGGGGCATACCTAACGAAACGCAATTGACGTCACCCTGTGGTTATGACCAATGAGAGGGTACCGGTGAGTTACGGTTCGTTAGATATGCCCCGTATTCCTTAGCGGGCAATAAACCATTGGAGCACGGGATGCAGGGGTGGTTTAAGCATTTTATGATGGTTCATGTTTGGAACATATTAAATTAAATTTGTTTCCAAACAGAGATGTTTTGTTGTCATCTTATCGAATGTGAAGCGACACACGGGACGTATGTTTTCTTCTTTGTCGTGACAAAGCCTTTTGTATTCTTTATATACGTCCGAGATGTTATTCCTATAAATTGGTTCAATGTATAACTTATTTGTTGACGCTCTACAATAATGCGATAGCAGCTTCGGTATCGCATCTAAGAATTCATTTAAGATTGTTTTTGCTGCAGCAGTACTTGGAGGTGCAACGGAAAGTTTTCGGTTGCTACGAAGGGTGCTTGAAGATGGATGCATCCTAAAACAAATTTCCCCAGGGATGGGGTTGATCCAGTGATGTACGCTCCACTCTTTGAGGCCAAATGTCGACAGAAAAAATTGTTTGCACACTGTTAGAATTTCATCATTTTTATTCCTCATAGAATAAATGAATGATGCTTTTCTTCGCGAAATTTCATTGGGAGTTTTGTTTGTTCTTTTTGTAGGTGCCTTTGTAACCAAAGAAGAAATGTATACTTTCCTTTGGTCCCAAGTCATCTTGGACCAAAACATGTCAAATAGGAGTTTTCTCTCAGCTTCACTCATTTTATTGCAATCTCTTCTTTTTGATTTTTTGCATAGTTTAGAAGTACAACGTGGTCCCATTTCTCATGGATTTCGATCACCACCTCTTTTTGCTTTATCCCCTTTATTTCTCTTCCAGCCTACGTGAGTCTTGCCTTGTTCTCTCAATTTCTTATTTTTCATATCATGCCAACTTTCAGAACATTTTATTTTACGATGTTTTTTGGAAGCTGGTACAATTCTATCTCTGATTTCGTTGTCTTCTCTTTTTGACATTTGATCTACATCTCTTACCCGTTGAGGCAAATCTTCTATCGCAGAATCTGAAGAGGCTTAGCTCTCTACATCAACCCAGTCAAAATAATTGCCATTTTATTTTTCTTCACTAGAGCTTATTACCAAATCGTTATTATACTCGGTCCCAACTGATTCCTTTCATGTTCTACATACAATTCTTCTACGATTATTCCGTTTTGGACGTTTTCTGTTTGATATTCAGTGGTGTTATTAATAATCATGTCATGCTGTAGTGCTGAAATAAAATGTACATTTAGTGAAAATATTTCATGCCACTATAAGATAACCTTTACCTTCCAGTGGCTGTAGCACATTTTCATCTGTGAAAAACCATTCAGCAGCCTCCAGGACATCTTCTGACAAAACTATATTATTAGTTAAACCAGTTTTAGACTCTTTTATATTTTCTTTTTCTTTGTTCTCTCTGCAGAGCAAAACCATTTTTTTACCACGACTTTCCATTGTCAATAGCCAATCATTAAAATCTTAAATTAA
The DNA here is from genome assembly GCA_963921935.1 of Galeruca laticollis. NCBI lineage: Eukaryota > Metazoa > Arthropoda > Insecta > Coleoptera > Chrysomelidae > Galeruca > Galeruca laticollis. The sequence goes on from OY998180.1 coordinate 136,356,395, forward strand.
CATAACTAATTAGCGAATGGTTTAATAGTTTTTTCAAGTATTTTTCTATTGTTGATAAAGTAATACTGAAGATACGTGTCATTTCAGAACAAATGCAGCCGCTAATGGAAGCGAGAACTTGTATCTTCGTCATTATGTTCGTAGTTCACGGCATATCTTTTTACTAATTTATAACAACAAATATCAATATCTCAATTTATTGTTGGATTCATACTGTAAATATTATATCATGCATTAACCTTCAATACATCTTTGTTCTTTTGAAAATAATAGGAATTGCACAGAACACTTACCTATTAGCTGTTCACTACCACCTGACACACGACTGACACGAGAACTAACCTACATACGAGTTGTCACTTCAGTTTAATGCACTAACTTTCTACGAGGTGACACTACTCACTCTTTTTCGCCATTAATATTGTTCTAATAGATAAGTGGAATCACCAGAAATATGCGTCTTGTGTTTCTGAGAAATTTGGTACCGATAACTAAATTTGACCAATTTTGTTAGTTACGAGGTGTCACTTCTTAACCGACGATAAGTAGCAGTAACGATTTAGATACCTAATCGTTGAAGTTAGTAAAAACAAGGGCTGTAGAATAGAGGACATTTATTTTATTCTACTACATCTTCTGGTATTGTTCAACCTGTGATAATCATAACCATTTTATAACTGAAACTATTATCGGAAGTTCAAATTCTGTAGGGGAGGAGGGGGCGCTTTCGGCCATTTAATATATTTTGATTTGAAAGAAGTACTAACAACATATTTGTTTTAACTAATTAAATTAAAACGATTACCTGATCACTTTTAGAGTTTAGTGGCGGATATCTCTCTTAAATTGTAAGTAATATTTAATTTATTAGTAAAAATAAAAATGTTTACATATTGACTGAATCTACCACTGCATGGGGTAGACTCGGCCGGTACTTGAGGCACTTTCGGCATCATAAACACGATAAATCAGAAAAATGTGAAGTTTAATAACTTTTAACAAACAAAATATAAAACTTAAATTTATTCCTTAAAATCTTGAAAACAGAAACCAAAAAATATATTTAAAATTATGTAAAAAAATTATTTTACATTTAGTTCTTCAAAATTGTAATAAAATGTGACGGCTGAATCTCGTCTTGACGTCGAATATTTTTTTAAAATTCCTATTATATTATTCTTATTCCATATTTCTACGTCCTCCGCTTGGGGAAAGGAAAATTAATTAGTTATGAGTCACTTGAAAGAACTTTTTGCACATGGCCTACATAATGCAAAACAGTATTTTTTAATACGAATATAACCAAAGTATAGTCATTTAACATTACACTACCAGCATCATATTTAAAAGCTTCCAGAGTAAGATTACTCTCTATTTCACTACAATAATCAATATCTTCTACATCGGATTCACTGCTGGAAGTATCAAAAATCTACTTTTTAGCTTGGTTATTTTTTTTTAGTTCAGTTTCATTATTTTTGTCTTCGTTACACCTTTTTCTCACTTGTTTTGCAGATTTTTGTGCTTGTCATTCAGATTTTTTCGATTGTTTTCTCTTTTTCTCCTCCTCAAGTTCTTCTATTCTAGTTTTCTCCGGAGTCTCTGTGTAGATCCTGGTTTTTCCTTGGTTGGCCCTAGGCCGTCTAATAGTTTTATGTTTCTGTGCTTTTGAGAAAGGCTTTACAGCGTCAGGAGTAATGACGTTAGTTCTTATCACATGTGCTTCTTCTGTTTTTGTATTTATTGTTTCTTCCTTATCTGGTGTAGTTTCTCCCTCAACTAGTGTAATTTCTTTTTCAACTGGTGTAGTTTCTCTGGCAGCTTGTATAGACGGCTTAATTATTTCATGATCATTTGCTCTCTGATTTGTTACTAAATGTGCAGGTTCATTATAGACGTAGGTGGCAACAAAATCGGTGTCACTAAACGCTGACGAATTAAGACGTCAAATCCCAGGTTTCATAATTGAATTTGTTACGTTACTTGGGAAAAATGAGTCCCAAAACGGACGTTCCGTCAGTTTTGGGATCAGCTTGGCGGTAATGGTTCTTCCAGGGTTACTTGACATCTAGTCATTAAAAGACACCGCACATCTACTTTTAAATGGCCCAAAAATCCCAAGATCTAGTGGCTGGAGTTTGTGAGATGTGGGGGGAGGGAATGACAGGAAAACAATACCATTATCTCTGGCATACGAAACCGCTGCTAATGTTATATGCGACTCGTAATTATCCAATAAAACCAGTATTTTATTTTCTTTATTACGTTTAGTATGCTTGATAACATGTTATATTGTGTTAACAAATAAGTCGCCTGTCATCCACTCAGACGTATTTCCAAACGCAACACTTGTAGTTGGACTGTCCTCTAAATAATAATCTTGTATATCTCGCACCCTTGGAAATATATACACTGGTGGGAGTGCGTTACCTGTTCCACTGATTATGCCAACGATTGTTACTAATTCCCCTTTTTCAGCAGATGCTATAAGGCCTACTTGTATCTTCCCCTTTGGAACAATAACTTTGGGTGGATTGAGAACAGTTGAAACTCCAGTTTCATCTAAATTATACATTTGTTCAGGAGTAAATTTGTACTTGTCTAAAAGCTTTCTATAATTTTGAAAAAACTCTTGCACTCTGGTCTTATTAAAGCCAATTCCTCTAGCTAGGCTGGTGTTTTCTGGCTTACGTAAAGATAAAAGAGATTTGTGACTTTTCATAAATCCATACAACCAGTGAATTCCTGCTTTTTTATTAAAATCCCATTTATCTGGATACATGCAATCAGGTAACACTTTTGCATATTCATAAAGAAATCCCCTCAGTTGATCACGAGTCAAACCATAATTAATATTTGCGTACTGTTTGATAGCTTATAACCCCATTGCGCCTATTCTACCTGGTCTAAAAAGGGTCGGGAATTTGTTCGCAGATGGTAAAAATCTAAAATTTTAAGTTTCGACATTGCAGTGTAACAAAACTTGGTATAAAGTGGAGGTGTACTAATAAAAACTGTACTTCCAAGTTATTCACCGATGAAGGAATGAAGACAATTGTGGTTAGGCTAGGTTAGGTTAGGTAAATGTCTTGTACACTTAGAATAAATGTCTTGTATACTTTGTCAATGATTATTTGAAGTATTTTAGTTGAAAAGTAAAACCGGCATTCCCGCGCAAGTGGGTCATGGTGATTTTAGGGGCTGGTCGGTTGCGGGCGCAATTGGGTTATACGATTTCTAGTACCTTTTTAAAATTGGCGCAACTGGGCTATGCCCGTGTGATATACTTGACAAGCATATCCTCCTGGGAACTAGAAAAAATGATTTTGATAGCGTATTTCTTTTTTTCTTCCGTGTCACTTTCATATCCATCATCTCATTTCTCCAAATACTCCTCTGCAGTCATTTTTTTAAATATTTTTTATGCGTGACTGTAAAGTCGTCTTTACTTATTCCAAACATTCTGGATGCTTCTCGCTGGCTCAAATTTTTTGATAAAATTTGTCGCAGAGCATTAGTTATTATTTTTTCATCTAAATCGGCCCCGTTGGCCTTTGTTTTATAATTTCGCACCATCTGGAAAGATTATTTTCCTATAATACATTTTTATTATACCATCTGGGGCATGTTCGGCCACTGGTCGATCCTGCCCCATCGAGATGGCCGAACCTGCCCAACTGTATTTTTCGGTTTATAAAATTTGGCTCGGTAATAAGACCTAACCTATACATAAGACAAAGACCCACAAGAAAACTATATACATTAACGTATTTAGAGCCAAATTTTTGAACAAATATGAGTAATTTAAATAAAGTTTTCGATAGAACCAAAACTACAATAAAAACTTACCTTCTCACCCCAAAAACACAATTTTCATTAGTAATTTTTAAGCACACGTGCTAACGAGCTCAAATGATAGTGACAGAAAACGGAAGTGCTTTTTTCGGCAACCGTCTGGGATGTACCCACTTCCCGGACGCTTTTTCTTTGAGAAAGTAGCATTTCCCGGCCTAGTCCGGGAAGTACGTACTAGGCCGGAAAGATTTAGTCGTTACCATAGCAACGAAAGAGCGGCTGACAGTTCATATGACATTCGTTGTCAGAAGTTTGCATGTTTTTTGAGCGCAATAGAATATGGAAAGCAGCGATAGTGAGTTTGAAAATATGCCCTGGGAAATTCCCAATATAGCAGCTACTGCTACAGCACAATTATTGCTCGAAAAATCAAAATGCAGGTACGAGAACGTTTATGAATTGTTCACGAAATGGATGAATATCATCACAAATTTGAAGAGACACGGTTGCTAGAAGTCTAGCAATGTGGCTGAAGGATGTATAGATAATTCACTTACAAACAAAATTAGCATTGCCAAGACCATTCAAAAATCATCAGAAGAAAACAATCAATGTGAAACGGAAACTTTGCCTCTTGTTCTGGCTTCAACAATTTAAATATACCAAGCATTTCAAACAAATTGAATTCATTCATTATTAGCAATTGCTCGAATTTTAATATAAATAAGAATTAGACTGTTTTTGTTAATATGTAGTGTTTTCTGTTCTGTTCTGTTTTATTCAAATAAGAATTAAAATGTATAATAAAGAAATGTGACGTCTCAATGATTTGTTATTCTACACGGTTGCCGAAAAAATATTGTTCGCAACACGACCGGAAACTGTTTTTTCGGACTCGCAGACTTCCAGGACTCGCCTGCGGCTCTTCCTGGAATCTTGTCTACTCGTCCGAAAAACAGTACTTTCCGGCCTTGTTACGTAAATTACTATTATCATTCTTTCCATATAGAAACAGCTCGAAAGTATGAAAAATTTAAATTTTAAATAGGATGGCTGAATGTGCCCCTTGGCCGAATGTGCCCCTTGGCCGAATGTGCCCCCTCCTCCCCTAGATTGATTCATCACCCATATTTTAATAATCCTAATTGATAGAGAAAAAAAATTATCCTGTTACTTTACATGATGGTACATCCAAACAATACAATTTTTTTTATTCTTCAGTATATCATCAAAAACGACATAAAATAACAAAAACTGTTGTTCCAATTTTTATGAGTCTTATATTTTTATATTCATACAAACAACTAAATACACTATTTTGATTTATCTGATATTATCGGTGTTCCCCATCTTGCTTAATTTAATGAAAAGATTAATTTTGTAGCACCCGCGAATGAATACAATTATTTTTAATTTGAAGGGCACATTTATGATCCGTGAGCCAGAAAGATTTGAATTCAGAGTCAATATACAATTTTGACATTGATCTATATATATATATATATATATATATATATATATATATATATATATATATATATATATATATATATCTTCAAAGAGTGGTCTTTGTTAAAAAACCCTCAAAATCGTGGGGATAGCAGCCAAAAAAACTTTACAGGTTAGAGATAAAGTGAATCAAATAGTACATTACCTAAGCTTTCGAAGAGCATTGTCTTCATTCTCAAAGGCTATAATAAACCAGAAAGAAAAAATCGGTTAACTTAATAAAGAAAACAACTTCTGAAATCATTACGACTTACTTGTAGTGTTGATTTAAAATTAAACTCACATTTCACAAATTGCAGGAAAACCTTCATCCACTAAAGATTAAAATGTCGACTAAATATAATTTCTCTCCTACATATAGTAATGAGAGCCAAGATTTTTTTTCCTGTTTTTTAAAAACCAAAAGACATACACAAGAAACGAACTGATATTGTTGAATATCTATTTCGACATGAAATCGACTGCTGTCGAAAGGTACGGGGGGCAATTACAAGGTTGAAGTAAAAACATTTAATAAAAATCTAAATTTCTCAGCAATACTGTTGTGTTTTTTTGGTTGCTTTGGTGAAAACTTCAAAGAAAAACAATAATAGATTAATGTCCACACCTAGGATCACGTCAAGATTGAAAAATTACACCTTTAAATTTAACCAGACTATTGTCTGACAGCTGCCACCTGTCTTTTGTAAAATGTAAAAAATTGGCATGACGAAATAAGCAAACAGTCAGTGAACACTCAAACCTCTCACATTCGGTATTCCCCAACTGTCAACCCATTCCAGCATTACTATTATTAAATAAAAAAGCCAAACAAAACCCACCCGCAAATACTAACGATCTCCACTTTCGTCTGATGTTAATTTCCATGAAAATCAGTATTGATAATTTAAAATACTCATAACAATAATAATGTCAGTTAGGAAAAGTGATGTAAGATCTGTAACTTTTAACACATGGAAAGGACATAACCTCTCACGTTAAGGCCCGACTGTTTGGAAATCATTTGCATTCGCAACTGAGCTGTGATAGCCATAATGTATAAAAATTGTTTTGTTTTTAAATGAATTATTAAATAATGTTTGTATTGTCAACACTCGACTGACCTGTCACTTCAGCCAACCATTAACTCAAAACACTAATTTGGGAATCAATCTCCTCGCTACCGGAGTGGACATTATTAAAGTGCAACAAATATGTATAAATCTTACTAAGTGACTCAATGTCAGACCTTCTATTCATTGGTTCCTCAATGTTATTAATATGATACATTTCTAAAAATTTTCGTTTGTTATAGTTTCTTTCTACATCAAGAATCTTTACTTTATCAAAATCTATATGGTGGAACTCATCTATAACATGTTCTGATAATGCACATTTTCGCTTTTTTAACCTAGCATCGCTTTTATGTTGAGCACAACGTGATTTCAAATTCTGAGATGTCATTCCTACATACTTTTTGTTACAATTTTTACAAGAGATACTATATATTACGTTAGTTTTCATCATGGAATCCTCCGGTTGTTTTAACTTAGTAAAAAGAGACTGTAAAGGTTTGGCTGTTCTTTGAGCAATTTTGACATTGGTCCCCTTGAACTCTTTGATGATTTTTTCTGACAGATCTTTAACATAAGGAAATGAACCAAAAGTAACCTGCTGTGAATTATTGAAATTAGCATCCTGTTCATTTTCATTACTATTAATATGACTGACAGTATGCTCGCCAGGAGTGTTGTAAATCAACCTCTTGAGAAGTTTACTAGGATAACTATTTTTTTGAAGCGTATCAATCAATATTTTAAGGTTTTTATTAAGTAATGTTGGATGTGATATTTTTTTAATTCTGTTCTTCATCCCCAACACTAAATTTACCTTCATTTTGTAGGGGTGATTGGACTTAAAGTTGAGGTATCTACCTGAACTGGTAGGTTTCACGTACCAGTCAAGTATCACCTTGCCTTCATTGGTCCTTATTAACTTTGTGTCCAAAAATGGTACACATCTGTTAATTTCATTTTCAACTGTGAATTGGATGTATTGATTGTAACCATTAAAAATGTTAAGAATGGTTTCGATACCATCTTCAGGAACAGCTGTGATAATATCATCTACATATTTTTTTAAAAAAGGGATATCAAAAGGTAAATTCCCAACACACTCAGCGATCAAATCGTCCATGACATATTGTGCAAAAATGGGTGATACAGAACTACCCATTGGTGTACCAAAAACTTGTTTATAATATTCATCATTAAAAACAAAAACAGAAGTGTTATAAACAAAGTCTACTAATTCCAAAAATTGGTCAATATTTAATTTACAAGAATCCTGAATAGAGTTCCAATGTTTGGTAATACTATTTTTTACTAAATTGATCGGTATATTAGTGAAAAGTGACACAGCATCTAAACTAACGATTACATAATTGGTAGGTAACTGATAATTTTGAATGAACGTTGCAAATTCAAAAGAGTCTTTGACAAAAAACCTGTTATTACTATTATAAGATATTGTAAGTTTATCAGTTATGAATTGTGCAATTTTCTCATTAGGTGATTCTATAGATGAGATAATTGGGCGTAAACTCAATGTTTCTTTGTGAATCTTTGGTAATCCATAAAACTTTGGAATAACTGAAGAGCTCATTTTTAATCGTTTTCTATCTTCGTCATCGAAAAATTCCGAAAATTTCCTAACTAATGTTTGCGATTTTTGTAATATTGTTGAATTAGGATTGTTATTAATTTTTTGATAGTAAGTATCATTATTTAACAGTGAATTCGCCAGTTCAACATACTGATCTTTGTATAAAATTACTGTAACATTGCCTTTATCAGCTTTAGTGACAATTAATTCTGGATGATTTTTTAGAAATCTTCGACACCTTTCGTACAACGAATTTAAATATGACGTGTTCTTTTTGTTCTGATGTAAGAAATTAGTTATGTTATTAGTTATTTTTGCCCTGATTATGTCTTTTCGTAAATTGTCATTGACTCCATTTAAAAGATTCTCAACGTCTGCTAAAATGTTCTTAATTTCTATTTGAGTAATATCAGGAGGTATACCAAATTTATGACCCAATGAAAGAAAATTTCTGACTTCCATGGGTATATCAACATCTGTCAAATTTCTCAACCAATTATCCTGTACTAGAATTGTCTCAACAGTATTTTTCTCTAGATTTCTCAGTTTATTAATATTTCTTAATTTGATTTTTTTAAATTCTCTATTCAATTTTATTTGTTGTCTATGAAAAAATTCATTCCAAACTCCTGAAGGGATATTACTTTTTATATCTGATTCCTTACTTTCTAAGATTTTCGACAGCTTATTGACATACTCATGCGCAAAACCGATTTCAAAATTTAAAATCTTATTTTTTAACCTTCTGTTGAAATCCTCCACTCTCCGTAAATTACTTCCATCCTGTGAAAGCAATGAGGAAACAGTTCTATCAGTGTTGTGTAAGATATGTTGTGGAAAAACCCCATGTTTTCTACAGTTTAATAAAAAGAATTTCCTGTTCTTTGCTTTATTGAGCTTGTTCGAAAAATTAACCCATTGTTTCAAATTTAATGAGATTTCCCGTCCGTAGGATCGGGCAATCTCTTCATAGAACCCCATTCTAATCTAAAACCAAAAACCAAAAGTTGGCAGTTAGTCACGGCTGACTAGTTTTTTAACAAAGACCACTCTTTGAAGTTTTATTTTTTAACTAGTCAGCCGTGACTAACTGCCAACTTTTGGTTTTTGGTTATATATATATATATATATATATATATATATATATATATATATATATATATATATATATAATTCTCAATTATTCCATTTAACTAGTAATTACGTGTATTACTATATAATTACCTAAATATGTAGATTTATACCAATTACGTGCATGGGAAATAAACTAAGAAGGAAATGTTAGCGTTAATACCGAATCTGTGATGATCTCAAAAAGATTACTTATAATTACATGTTTTTCAAGGTTTACGATCTGCCATCTCCACGAAACGATATTCTGTTGAATATAGATGAAAAGACGAGAAATGCTGCGCTTAGATTTTATAATTGGAAATTAATAGTAGGTGAGGCTTTAAAATTTTATTACAAACAATTAGGTCTAATCTGATACTTCCTGGTTATATAAAGATATTTAAATTATGAATAGGAAAACGCTATTACAAATTGATTTAACTATGCACGAGTGTTACCGGACACAGATGAGATAACTGAGCAATCTAATTTAAGGGATGTTAAATGTTGAAATTCCCCATAAACGCAATCCAATGACACTTGTCTGAGATAGATTAACTGTTTTCTGTAGTCAAAATTTCATCATTATCAATAACTCTTTCATACTTGTTTCCAAAGTTCACTGTTGTTTGCGGCTTGAATTCAGTTAGTGTGTCTTCTTCTAATTTCAACTGTACATCTGGTTGGGGGCAACCTTTACTTCTATCTCGGCTTTCAATCCATTATGGACTTCGTCTCTCTCCGTTTTCCATTCTGACTACATGGCCTGCCTAGTTCTACTTAAGATAGACAATTGTCACTACTGCATCCACCACATCAGTTCATTTTTGTATTAGGGACCCTGTCGCTCAAATGTATTTCCAATGTTAGACTGTTTTGATAGAGAATGTGAGTGGTTCGACCGTGTAAGGACAGGCAGGACATTCTTATTATAGAACACTTTTCTTGTTATAGTCAGATTGGTAGCCGCGCTTTGGACACATGTATTTCTTGGCCAATGTATTTATGTGTTCTGGTTTCAGTCGTCAAAAACTATTGGTTCACTAGAATTGTTATGATTTGGTTTTCTTTTTTAATAATCATGTTGAGTAGTACTTTTTGGAGCGATATTCAATTGTTTTAACATCATTCGTGTTTCCTATTCTGATTATTCTAGTAAGCAAATGGGAGCGGTAAGCTTATGGGCCTGTAATTTTGTGAGTATTCCTTTCCGTCTAGGGTTTGACTATTCCGAACATTTCCACTTGGTCCCTAGTTGCTTGACCTTCTTTAAATAAAATGTTTCATTCGATTTATTGTTTAGGTGGCGTTCAAAATGAAACATTGGGAGCTTACTATGGAGTTGATGTACTGATTAATAGTGAAGAGCAAACCTATAATTTAGAAGCAGTGATAAACAGTCCTGCGGGAGTAATTGCTAATAAAATAAACTATAGTCCATTAAGTCCTGAAGAATACGAACATCTGAGATCGGCGGCTACAATAACTTGCAAATCCAAAAAGAATCCATGTGATCCTGTAGGTTAGTATATCTAGATACATTTAATTATCAATTTAGGAATTGTAGAAATTAAACGAATGTGTGGACGAGCATTGGAAGTTTCTCCCATCAAATTACAAGAATCCCCTTATTCTATATATATTTTTTTCTCTTCCTCTTTATCATTTCCGCGTTTCCCATTAGTCTATACGACCCACTTTATCCCTTTTTCTTGCAATCTAAAAATGTATTTTTATTTCCCTTTCTTACTCTTTCTCAGATCCTGTATATCCCTTGCTGTTTCTCTTATCCTTTTTCTACTACTAATACCACAATTTCATAATGTTTTTCTGGTTAACTATTGTATAAACCAACAATTATTATAAACTTTCTGCTAGAGTATGAGAGCCATGTTATCTAGTGTAATAGGTTGCCAAAAAAACGCTACGAAGCTTAATTCCATTCCTTTTTAGGTGGATCTTATTGCTTATATGACATTCCAAGTGACCCTTGCGAAGAAAACGATTTGGCGAAATTCTTCCCCAGTGTAGTAAGACAGATGAAACGAGCATTAGTTAACTATAGAACTAGCCTGATAAGTCAACTTGAAGAAGAAACAGATATAGATAATGCAGATCCAAAATTGTTCAAATATACTTGGAATCCATGGTCAGAATGTACTAAACCTGACTGCCAATCACCACTTGATAATTCTAAATAATAAATATGCCATATAAGGTCACTACTAGTATCTTTTTGTACGAAAAAAATGAATGTTTAGTGATTTAGTATTAAAAAATAAATATGTGAAAGAAATCGCTAGTTTTTTTAACGTACACGTTATGATTGATGCATCTTGGTTGTAAATATAATCGAACCAATATATTTCTCATCCAGTTATCAATTCTTTAAGAAGCAGTGTTAAGTATAAAATATCATTGTATACAAGTGAAGTTTAACTATAAAATGTAGAAAAAATCTTAGATATTGTTACGAAACAGCACACTGGTATAGTCCCTAAATCCGACCCTGTCTAAGCCAGGCATAAAAGTTAGAATTATGGCGGATACGCACTGTTTTTTTTATAACTGTTTACGACTATATTATCTAAACATTGTTTTTGTGACCAGACTTATCTAGAATCTAGAAAAGGCCAGAACCAATTGTTTTTGTATGTGTAAGCCGCAGTCCGAAATTTACTAGTAAAAAAGGCTTTAATATATAAGGGACTGATCAGGAAGAGTTAGTTAGTTTATAATTGGACATCGTGAGATAAACAGTAAATAAGTGAATATAAATTAAATGATTATATAAATTAGTTTAAGTGAATATACTGAGTATATATAAATTAAGTGTTAGTGATTAGTTTAGTGAATAAATTAAGTAAGTGAACTATACCGTGTGTTTAAAATTTATCCCACCAGTTTACTGTTTAAATAAATTAGAAAAATATTACATTGGTGTCAGGTGTGGGATAATATAAATAAATTGCTACGTAAAAATGGCCAAGAGATTAAGGGATCTGACAGTCACGGAATTAAGAGCAGAATTGGAAGATCGTGAGTTGGAAACGTCCGGTAAGAAAAGTGAATTAGTAGAAAGACTTAAAGTGGCACTGGAAAATGACGGCTTTGATTCAGAAACAGTTTTATTTAATGGCGAGGCTTCCACCTTAATCTCGTCAATTTCCGCTAACAAGGACGAGAAGATTTCTGCTATGAAGCACGACATTTCTGCTAACATGGACGAGAAGATTTGTGCTATGAAGAACGACATTTCTGCTAACATGGACGAGAATATTTCTACTTTGAAGAACGATATATCTGCCGATATCTTATTAATGAAAAACGACATTGCCGCTGACATTGAAAATGAAATTTCGTCTCTAAAAACTGAAATCGAGGATAAGATGTCAACGATGGACGAGAAAATCGAGAATAAAATGTCAACGATGGACAAGAAAATCGAGAATAAAATGTCAACGATGGACGAGAAAATCGAGAATAAGATTACAACGATAGACGAGAAAATCAAGGAGTTAGAGGAAATGATTGCCGATTCAAGAACGCGAGGCACGCCAGAGGAAGAAAAGAAGACCGAGCAAACGAAACCTTGCAAGCCAGAAACATTACCTAAGTTTGAAGACATTGGCAGTTTTACCCGAGTTAAGGCCCCAACGTTCGTTGGAAAAATGTCGTGGACCAATTATGTGAAACAATTTGAAGCAGCTGCTGCTAGAGTGAATAATTGGTCCGATAGAGACAAGGCAGTGAACTTAACTATCGCGCTTCGAGGAGATGCCTTAGATGTACTTCAGACGATACCTCTGGAAGAAACGGATGACTTCGAGCTGCTGAAGAAGAGGTTGGACATGCGATATGGTCACGAACATTTGGAACAGTTGTTCAGATTCCAGCTGAAGAACCGAAGGCGGAAACGTGACGAACCCCTTCAAGAGTATGAAATGGATATAGCCCGACTAGTTCGATTTGCTTATCCATCAGCACCAGAGAACATGATGGAATGTTTAAGCATCCAGGCCTTTATTGACGGCTTATGTGACCACGATATGCAGAAGACGCTTCGATTAGCCCATCATAAAACATTGGTCGATGCATTGACTGCTGCTCTTGAATATGAAGCAGCCATGATGGCTTCGGGATACAGCAAAGGTAGGACCATACAGGGAAAAGGTGACGATGACAGACTTGACCAGGTCGTCAACCTGTTGAAAGGTATGGTAGACGTGAAGCCGAAGAAGATAAGGTGCTGTAATTGTGGCGAGCTAGAGCATGCACGCAGTTCGTGTAAGCGTCCTACGACTCTTGCACAAACCAAGAGCCTCTTAAATGCAAAGCAGCCACGAAGGGCTCGCGGTACAACAAAGGTAGGACCATGCAGGAAGAAGATGACGATGACAAACTTGACCAGATCGTCAACTTGTTGAAAGGTATGGCAGACAAGAAGCCAAAGAAAATCAAATGCCGGAAGTGTGGCGAGCTACAGCACGTACGCAGTCCCTCTAAGCGCATCACGACTCCTGTAACCCAAGAACTTCAGTCACAGGGGAAATCAGACAGGGGTGAACATCCAGCTGATGTGAATCACCGAAAAGCCAACTCTTTGCGTAGACGGCCATGCCCTGTAGACTATTCACAATGCAACAAGTCGAAATCTAAGGAAGTTGCAGTTTCAAGAATTACAGTAGTTAATGAAGAATGGTCCCCCACCAGGATCAGAGAAGATCAGGAGAATGATCCTCATCTGAAAATGATTCGGCAATGGAAGTAAGAAAATCGGCGACCTACCTGGCAAGAAGTGTCAATATTTTCACCGAAACTCAAGGCGTATTGGGCTCAGTGGGACTCTCTTGTCCTAGAAGAAGGGCTGTTGAAAAGAGTCCTTGAAAACGATGATGGTTCCGAGATGATCAGACAGCTTGTTATCCCGAGAACGAGAGTAGCTGAAGTACTAATGAAGTTACACTACAGTCCATCGGGAGGTCATCTGGGAGTGAAGAAAACCCTCCAGCGAATCCGTAAGAGGTTTTAATGGATAAACAGCTCCAATGATGTGAAGGACTGGTGTAAGAAATGTACGACTTGTGCTACGAGTAATGGACCACATCGCAAGGGAAAGGCACCTATGAAACAGTATAATGTTGGAAGTCCTTTCGAAAGGTTTGCTTTAGATATCGCTGGACCATTTCCGACGACAGAAAATGGTGGTAAATACATACTGGTTGTAATGGATTATTTCACAAAGTGGGTGGAAATTTACGCTATCCCGAACCAAGAGGCCACAACTGTTGCGGATGTATTGGTGGAAGAATTTATCAGCCGATATGGAGTGCCCTTGGAAGTCCACGGCGACCAGGGAAGAAATTTCGAAAGTCAGCTATTCCAGGAGATTTGCGAGAAGCTGGGAATGAAGAAGACCAGAACAACAGCATTACATCCACAGTCAGATGGAATGGTCGAGATAATGAACAGGACTATTGGAAAATACCTGTCCAAAGTGGTTTCCAGCCATCAGAGAGATTGGGACTAGTATCTTTCCCTATTCGCATTGGCTTATCGATCTGCCGTCAATGAGTCCACGGGTGAAACACCGGCGAAAATCCTGTTTGGACGTGAAATGAGGCTTCCTTGTGACCTGGAATTTGGCTGTCGGCCTGGAGAAGATATAGCAGGCGAAGACTACGTGATCCAATTGAGAAGAAGGCTGGACGATATTCATGAATTAGTTCGAACAAATCTTCAAGTTGCCAGCGACAAAATGAAAAGTCGGTACGACACGCAGGCCACAGAAAGCGGTTTTAAAGAAGGGGACAAAGTATGGTTACACAGCCCGACGAGGAGAAAAGGATTTTCTCCAAAATGACAAAAATCCTGCGAAGGTCCATACTTAATCAAGAAAAGGATCAATGATGTTATATATCGCATAAGCAAGATCCCCAACGGAAAACCAAAAGTAGTTCACCAAAACCGACTAGCGTCATTCGAAGGAGACCATGACCTGGAGGAAGGAGTAAACCTTATTTGAGATGTGTCTGACCCTACCTTCGAGGAATTTATGGGCACGTATGGAGGTACCGGGAAAGCTAGATATGGAGTCACTTCGGAACAACAACAAGATTTGTTCACTCTCCCGGAAGATTATTCACCGGCATACAACATCCCCGCCCGTATCAAGAACGCACGAGGGTTAGCAACCGTCTTTCGAAAGAAGTTCGGGCAATTAGATAAACTTGAAGGCCAGATTCCAGCCCCTGGCAAGACACTGAAACTGAAACATAATTCGCGGTACGTCTCCCACGTGGTAACTAAAAAGGAATTTCAAGATCGATCTACCTACCGCGATATGTGGGAAGCACTTCGAAACCCACGAGACCATGTGTTGGAATCCAGCGTGAAGAAACTGGCTATGCCTAAGATAGCGAATAACCAGTTGGATTGGCGAATCATCAGGAACATGGTAGAGATTATCTTTCAAGATACCGGTGTCCAGATATTAATTTGCAGCTACAACCCCCGTTATCAGTATCCGATGAAGATGGTGCCCTGCTATTGCCATAAGATCGGAAAGTGTAGAAATGGGGCCAGTTGCCGATGCAAACATCCAGTCTCGGCTACACAAAAGTTCCAGGAGGAACTTCCATTTAAGGAGGGGGTAATGTTACGAAACAGCACACTGGTATAGTCCCTAAATCCGACCCTGTCTAAGCCAGGCTTAAAAGTTAAAATTATGGCGGATACGCAGGTTTTTTATACAACTGTACGACTATCTTATCTAAACATTGTTTTTGTGACCAGACTTATCTAGAAAAGGCCAGAGCCAATTGTTTTTGTGTGTGTAAGCCGCAATCCGGAATTCACTAGTAAAAAAGGCTTTAATATATAAGGGACTGATCAGGAAGAGTTAGTTAGTTTATAATTTGACATCGTAAGATAAACAGTAAATAAGTGAATATAAATTAAGTGATTATATAAATTACTTTAAGTGAATACACTGAGTATATATAAATTAAGTTTTAGTGATTAGTTTAGTGAATAAATAAATTAAGTAAGTGAACTATACCGTGTGTTCAAAATTTATCCCACCCGTTTACTGCTTAAATAAATTAGAAAAACATTACAATATAATATATTTCAAATTTTTTCATATAATGCAATAAGAATGTCTCATTCAACACTATAATACTAGCTGGTATTATGTTATACACTGCGGAGTTTGCTACCTTCGCATATGTTAACAATAGTCCATCCCTCTGATATATTTAGAGTGTCAGCTAGCTTCTGCATATCCGCTTTATGATTATCCAAAATGATTTTATGAACTCTTTTTTATGTTTTCTTGCACAATTACCTCTTTTGGGTGACCAGAACATGGCGCATCATTGGTGTTCGTACGACCCCATATGTAAATTCAGCAAATCAGTCAATAATCGGAAATAATAATAGTTGTTTCACTAAAACTACTATAACTTAACAAGTAAACGTCAGATCGTCATATATTTTTTATTAGTGTTAGTATTTACTGGAAAAAATATTAATTTTATATTTGTGTCATGTGTATCAGTCGATGTAATGACACGGGCGTCACATGATAATTCTAATAAATTCGATTTTATTATATATTCAAATGTTATTTTTGAAGACACTGCAAGTAGATATTGTATGTTTTTCATTATTATTTAAATACTTTTGACAGTTTTGACGTCGTGATATCTACTTCATTTATATATACACTTAACTATTCACTTATACTTAATTTATGTACACACTTAACTTATAATTTATATTAAGTACACGGTTCACTATTTAAATAAGTTATTTATATTAAACACAGTTCACTTTTGATACATTTTTGTGGTTCTTATAAATAAAATGCCAGGATTCACAAGGAAAACCAACGATCTTTATTTATACATTACTCATTATATACCACATATCGTGTCATATACCCATCATATTTTACACACTGTCATATGTCAACCTCCTCTTAAAACTAATTCTCACACTTATAAATATAGATTTATGATATTTTTAGTGTAGAATACTAACACCTTCCCTCGCTAAAAAAAACAAAAAAAAAGAACAAAAACTATTCATATTTCTCTTAAACCTAGTTGATCCGAGAGATTCATGAAAGGATTAACTGAGAGGCCTTTTGTCAATATATCAGCCTAATTATTTTTAGTATCAACACATTGTAAATCAATTAAACCCTTTTTGAAGTTCTCCCAAACAAAGTTATATTTAATATCTATATGTTTCACCCGCTTATTATTGGTTGGATTTTTTAAAAATGTAATGCACCTTTCATTATCCTCAAATACCTTTATTTTATTAACATTTCAACTAAAATCATTCAACAGCTGCACAGGTACAGAGAGCAACTAATCTGCATCGGATAATGAGACACAATTTTGTTTTCTATCGCCCACATAAAGGTACATATATACATCTTAAAAATAAAACCCGACTTATAAGTCTCCGTATTGAGAACGTATTTTTAAAAACAATTTAATTACTTCAATACAACTACTTTCAAAACTTAATTAAACAATATTATTTTATTAGTATGATCTTTATTATTTAAAAGATGACATCAGTTTGAATATGTATTATGAATTTATTAATTAGCAAAACTATCTATATCAGCAATGAAATATTTACAATAAGCAAGTCAGCAATAAACAAAATAATGAAGTCCGATGTCAGTTTCTACGGTGTTCAACCATATACGGGGTTACCAAATATAACACCCGTAACTGATTTCCTGTCATAACAATCCCCAGCCCTGCCTGCATCTACATAACATGTCAAATTTGGTGCGGGGTTTTCACATCTCTCATATGTTAATCCTATATTGAATGTGCCTTTTAAGTACCTGGTAACCCTTTTTAAATAGTTCCATGCTTCATCTGAACCCTTATCCTGATAACGACTAAAATAATTTACATAATAACATAATATGTCAGGTCTAGTTCGTAACATTAAGTACATAAGACATCCCACCAATTCACGAAAAGGTTTCTTAGTTACTTTATCCTTAATAACACATAGATTAAATGTTAGTTTGGGATCAATTGGAATCTGTGAGCTATTATAGTGTTCCATGTTAAATTTCTTTAAAACATTATTCACATAATTCGACTAACTAATTTTAAAATCCCTAATTCCCTGTCACATGAAATTTTTAAACCTTAAAAATACTTCAAAACATGTTTATCCGTTATCTTAAATTTAGACATTAATTTATTTTTGATTTTCTTTATCAGCTCAAGGTTTGGACCTGCTAATATTATATCATCTACCATTGGTTCCCAACGGGGGCGATACCGCCCCCCTGTGGGCGCTGCAGCCTTTTAGGGGGGCGGTAGCGGATTCAGAAGCAAATAATAAGCAGTCAAGAGGAATGGTGAAATAAAAATGATTTAATAAGGGTTAATAAGCAGTTTTAAATAAATTAGCATTAATAATAATACTAATAATTATAATAATTTCTTTTAGTTCAGAATAGAAGTATATGACTTGGTCCTCGCACGTTGATAAGCGAACGCGCGATGTTCATACAAAATAACATGTTTCGACATGTTCGCACACAGACAAGTTGAATCATGCACGAAATGAAACGTATAAAAGCAACAGCTCTACGAATTTTTTGTTAGTTAGTTGTATGTGCTTGGCCGCGATATATAATCGTGAATCATAAGCTCTGTCGTAGTAAATAATCGTGAGTGGTGTGTCATTTTATAAACATTACTATCTATAAATCTATTGAGAATTTAATTTTTGTATGGAAATGGCTGAATCTACTTCTAAATTAAAAAAGAAATGCCGGCAATACAGTATTGAATATTTAAAATATGGATTTGCAGAATCTTCTACAAACAAATCATTACCTATGTGTTTAATTGGCCGAAAAGTTTTTTCAAATGAAGCTATGAAACCTTCTAGGCTACAAGAGCATTTACATAGAATGCATCATGATAAGAAGAACAAAGATATATTCTATTTTCAAGAACTCGAAAAACAATATTTAAAACAGCCAACTATATCAAACCTTTTTGCATCGTCTTCTAAACGAGACGATGATGGGCTACGAGCCTCATAACGTTTCATTGTTAATCGCAAAGTCAGGAAAACCACACATCATTGGCGAGGAATTAATTTTGCCGGCAGTCGAAGAGATATTGAAAACTGTTCTCCATCATAAGACACCATTTGATATCATTAAAAAAATTCCTCTCAGTAATAATTCAGTGCAAAGAAGAATAGATGAAATGACAAATGACGTTGAAATATCATCATGGGATTACCTAAAGACTTGCAAATTTTCCATTCAACTCGATGAATCAACTCTACCAAGTAACGTACACGTACGATTTATAAAAGAAGAAAAAATTCATCAAGAGTTATTATTTGCTAAGAATTTGGAATCTGATACAAAGGGATATTCTATATTTAATATCATGCAAGAATTTTTTCAAGAGAAAGAAATTCCTATTAGCAATATTTTGTCTGCTGCTACTGATGGTGCTCCAGCAATGACCGGGCGTCATAAGGGTTTTATAGCACATTTGAGAAAAGCAGTGTCAAATGTACTCGCTGTACATTGTATTATTCACCGTCAGCATTTGGTTGCAAAAAAATTAAATGAACGTCTGCATGCGTCCCTCAATAACGTTATTAAAGCAATCAATATCATTAGAAGCAATTCATTGAATGACCGTTTGTTTCATAAGCTTTGCAATGAAAATGATGAAGACTTCAATCGCTTGCTGCTGCACACAGAAGTACGTTGGCTCTCTAAAGGTGTTTGTCTGAATCGTTTTTTCAATCTATTTGACTTAGTGTTGGAATTTCTTGAAGAAAACGAACAATTGCGCGAAAACCTGATTACATCAAAAAATTACATCGCTTATTTGACGGACCTGTTTAAAATATTTAATCAAGTTAATCTACAATTGCAAGGTGATGATTTAAATTCAATTAAAACTAAAAACGTCATAGCTGCTTTTGCAGGAAAACTTCTTATATTCAAAAGAAATCTTGGTAGAGGTGAGTACAACCATTTTCCCACATTATCAACAGTGTCTGCAAAACCGGAAGATTTACTTACTTACTGCCACCACTTGGAAGTTCTTCATGTTGATTTAACAGAGCGTTTCCAAGATATTTTAAACATGGAAATACCAAGTTGGGTTATAGATCCTTTCGCAAACACTGAAGGTTCATCAAGTTTGGAAGAGGTGAAATTTTTGTTCTCTTCTATAGGGGGCGGTGGTCCAGAAAATGTTGGGAACCACTGATCTACATTAATAAGTGAAAACAATTCTCCATTTAATGAGTACAAAAAAAATCATTATATGAACGTTTTAAACCAATATCTAACAAATAATCATGTATTTCATTGTTCCAACATTTGGAGGATTGTTTTAAACCATAAAGTGACTTATTTAGCTTAAGAACATCACTTTCACATGTGAAAACTTGTGGAGGATATATGTAAACATTTTCATTTAGAGTACCATTGAGGATTGCAGACTTTACGTATAGTTGGAAGAAATGGAATCTGAATTGATTTCCTAGAATCATTTTTGCAACGGGAGAATATACACAATCAAAATAGGTATTTCTTTATTGCATAAAGCCCCTAACCATGTATTAATCATCATTATTTTCCACGCTTTTAGCTTTGTATTTTCTGCAATCTCTCTTGAAATGCCCTGTTTGCCCACATCTATAACATCCTTGTTTGCTAACCTGAAATGCTGCTTGATTGCAAACTACATTGGTAGTTGTTTCTAATAATTTCCGTTTCTCATATTCAGCTGTTAATTTCGTTTTTACTTCGTACTTTGTGTCATTTACATTCTCTATAACTGTCACTACTCCCTCATACGATTTTGGTAATCGGTTACATATAAGATCACTGTCCTGTACAATTGTTTCACTGCTTCTGAATTGTCTTACCATCTCTTCAAATTCTTGGATATATTGCTCTAAATTCTCTCTATCTTTAAGCTTCATAGATAGTAGTTTCCTTTTCAAATATAACTGGCTAGGTAAAACTTTCCTTTCATATTTTCTTTCAAGCGTTTTCCACATTTTAAATTGGTACATTAAATATTCTAATTCATTGCCTGCAACGAACTGAACTATTAAACGCATCGCTTTGTTGTTTCTTTTAAGAAAAGTACTTCTCCCTTCATTTTCCAAACTATTTACATTTATCTCTGTGTTGGTTTCCGCCCATACATTATTCTCCGCTAATATTAGCTGCATCCTGAATTTCTAGTTTAAATAACTATTTCCATTTCTCAGCGGTTCTAACACATATGATTTTTGCCCCTTGGTCGTCATATTATTTCTTACTTAAAACTGCCTGTATGTTGTTTAAAGTTAACTTTTGTTTTTCTTGTGAGCTTCCGATATTTTCACTGATATGAAAATAACTATTCTATTATTTTCCTGGGCCCATAACCTGAAATATTTTTCAGGTTCTTATAAATAAAATGCCAGGATGAATAAGGAAAAACAACGATGTTTATTTATACATTACTCATTACAGACCTTATATCGTGTCATATCTCTCATAATCCCCATCATATATTACACACTGCCATCTGTCAAAAAATAACCTCCTTTTTAAATTAATTCTCACACTTAAAAATATAGTTCTGTGGTCGTTTTAGTGTAGAATACTAACAACTTTCATGTTCACTTGTTCTGCTGATGACTTGATTAAAATGTAGACCGAACTCACGGTTCGCATGTAGTCGCTTATATATTGAAACCCTTTCTGGAACATTCCTGAAATTTCTAGATTGCGGCTCCCAACAAACAATCGACCTTCTTAGAAATACCTCTAAAAAAATCCAAAAAAATAGGCCTTCCAAGAAATCCGTGTGCTATCTCCAAATGCTTTTATAAATATATCTGTTATGTTGGTATACATTCCACGGACGCATCTCAACTTGATCAAGCAATTTTTTTGTTAGTTTGTGTTTCATTGATTGATATATTGGCGATTTTTGCTATCGAGAAAATATATCTGAGAACCTGTATTGAATTTTTATTAAGTCCTACACATATACAAATTGTACTATGGCATTCGGCGAGTTTACTTTGAGTAAAAAAATGTTTACAAGACCGAAAAATTTTAATGACAGCATCCGTCCTGATCGGCCCAGCATCTCAATAACTGATAAAAATGCTGATCAATGAAGAAAATTAATATAGACAATTGTCGACAAATCGCATGGCTCATGCCACGCAGTTTTCTCGAATTTTTAAGCATACAATATTTGGTAGCGAAATTAATTCATTTTGACCAACATAGCCGTTGCATGAGCATCGCAGAGGAACAGCTCAATGATGTTAACTAAGACCGAGATTAGGTAATTGGTGGCAAAACATGGGTATGGCATCATTCCATTGGAATCGGCAGAAAAGCCAAGATCGAAAAAGCAAGGAAGTTCGGTCAAATATGACTTTTTTTTTATTACAATGGAGTGGTGCATAGTGCGTTATTGCGGTCAATTATTAATGAGCCGTTTGCGCGAAGCAATTCCAACAAGGACCTAAATTTGTGGTAAGATAATTAATGGTCTTTGCATGACGGTAATGCAATATCTCACACATCCTTGCACGATCGTAATTTTTTCGCCAAAACAACAGTGTCTTAGCCACCGTATTCCTCAGACATAGCCTTCTGCGACTTCTTCCTATTTCGAAAACTAATGGGCATTGAAATTAAAGTGTTTTGCCATGAATCGGGCCGATAGAGCTCAAAGACACTCTAAAGTACTTTGATTGGACAAAATAGGTATTTATGAATGACTATTTTTTGAGAAAAGTGTGTTATGTTTTGAACACATGTATTTCATTTCCTGTGTCTTCTAGAAAATATTATTATGGTTCTGAAAGTATTTACATTATTTTAACATGCCGGTTTCTGATATTAGTCGGTAATTTCCCTTATTGAAAAATAAATTTACCTTGTTTAATCCATTAGCAAACAAACGATGGTGCTACATCAAATTTGCGCGCGACTCAACCTCTTCAGGGTTTAATTCGGAGTTTTAGAGTTTTCGGCACTTTTCGCGTGATTTGCATTTGAAGTGTATCGTATCTAAATAAAGATTCGACGTGGTCTAGTTAGTTGCTGTATTTCCAATATTGGAGCGGAAAATTTAAATTGTATTTTGTTAAAAGGGGGTAAGTACATAATTTGTTATTTCAAATTATAGACAAGGCGATAATTTCATTCTATGTAAAATTTGGCTATTATTTCTGACAATATTTTTCACATAGTTTTGGCCTTTTCTGGCATACGCAATTCAAAAACGAATTTTTTCAATGGTCTAGAGATCTATAATGATCGCCTAGCAGATGAGTAACAACATTTTTTTTAACATATCAAAATGTGTTAATTAGTTGTTTTCTTTGCACCAAATCTAACTCATATCTAGAATTTCAGTCCCTAACTACAATTATACTCAATAAATTTATATAAAAAAGTGCACATCGTTTTTGAAGATCAGCATAATTTTATGGTTTTGATTGCTATTTACCTTGGAGTAGCTTTACTTTGTTTTTGAAACAGTGGCTCTATTTTAATTTCTAGCTCTCTAGTGCTACATCGTAATAACTAAATATTTGATTATCAATTAAGTGGTCTTCAGGTTAA
The DNA here is from genome assembly GCA_963921935.1 of Galeruca laticollis. Classification (NCBI taxonomy): domain Eukaryota; kingdom Metazoa; phylum Arthropoda; class Insecta; order Coleoptera; family Chrysomelidae; genus Galeruca; species Galeruca laticollis. The sequence goes on from OY998180.1 coordinate 136,380,138, forward strand.
TGAATGTCTAGTGAGATTACCATTGACAAGTTTCAAGTAAAATCTACTAAATTATCTAAGTGAAACTCAACATACTTTTTTAGTGGCTGCATTATTAAATTCATGGTAATACGCATAATTTGCAGGGATATCAGTTCTTTTATATTGTTTCAGCGACACATCTTTATTATCAACTTGATATTTTCTGTTAGCTTAGGTTTGTTCGAAATTTTCTTTGGTGGTAATATTAAAAATACTAAATAATAGCATTTGATTGATATTATCCAACCAAAACATTGCATAATATAGAGAAGCTGCTAAAACCTTCGAAAGCAGTTTCGAAAATGTATTGTTTTATTATTGTGGATAACCGAATATTCAATAAACTAGTTGATGATCTGACATGATAAAAGTTTCAGTTTCCATTTCCATGATAGAGTGAGAGAATTGTTTCTATAAAATTTACCGAAACCTGAATGACCTAGTTATTATTATTATTATTATTATTATTACAATTTTTCGAATTTTGTTTCTCCTATCTTAAATGGTTTTATATTGGGGGCCTTATATTAGCATAAACTTTCGCTGGTGACTGAAGTTCTTGCAATATACCTCTTATAATTGAAAATATGGGAGTAAACTTTGCATTTTTAATAAAAATAGAAACATTTTTAAGACCACCCAACTGTTTACGCAACAACAAATGAGAATTTCTTTTCAAAGAACTAACAGTAAGCCATTAAAATGGATGAACCAAGAAGTAAATAGACCAATACAAGCGATAGACAATTTGGTGTTCTAAAAGGGAAATTGTTTGGCAATGACTTCCTCTTTGATGTCGTTAAATGGAAATTCGAATGGATTTTTTTGACCTATCGGGAAACATCGTCAGTGTTTCGTGCGATTTAAGCGGTACATTCTATTTGGCAAATCAGAACGCAGAGATCAAGGGTACAAATTTCCTTGTAAAATTCAAAAAGAATTGATTTATGTGAAGAAAAGCATCAAGCAATTAAGTTTTTCGCAATTAGGACAGCATTTGAAATAGTTAATACATGTAAAACACAAAACATCAACGCACTGAACATTAAAGCTGCGAATCAAACAAAAAATATATCGACTCGTTATACTAACTCCATTGAATTTGTCTGAACTACCTGCTCTTGAATAAAGTCTTTCTCAAGTTGGAATTAGAATTGTGTAGAGCGAGTGTTCCTATAATCGTATTCGTTGTTTTTTTATCAAGCTAGTAAGTGTCGGACATTGGATAGTTAGAATGTTACATCGATTCGTGGCTGAATGATTCTCGGGTGCCCAGAGCCAAAAAACTTTTGAATCACATTTAAGCGGCTAGAGATAATTTTGAATGTCTGCCGCCCGTTTCACATTATAGAAGGAGACTGAAAAATACCTATTTTCGTTTGTGCTCCAAAGCATAGTTTCTTTCGGAAATGTGGAAAAATCGAAAAAGTTTTTTAATTTGAAATCTTTCATAACAGGATACACATTTCGTTCTTATCCTACACTGTGGGAACGTTAAATTTTACCGGGAGGAGAAAGTAGCTTAAAATAACATAACCGATTTAATTTACATTAAGTAGTCTGAAGAAACAAAAGAGAATCGCTTAAAATAAATAACCCCATTAAACGTCAGTATAAAATAGTTCTTTATATAACAAGGCTGCGAAATGAAATTTCGCACACGAGATTGAATGTATTTTGACGTGCCGATGGTTCGAAATAATATCGCAGCCGTATTATATACAATATTTTTTCTACAACTACTTGTTACTAAAAACCGAATTATCCAATACTGGTGCAGATATAAGTATGCTTAAACCACATGGGGGATGGAAATCCGGTCCCGTTGCCGAAAGCCACGTGGAAGAATCTCTTGAAAATAAAATGGAAGTTTCCAACAGAATATCAAGATTTCACTCCTTAAACCAGTAACTTCACGTTTCCATTTATAAGTTTACTTTGAAAATCAGTTGTACTTGCCAGCTAAACTTCAATTGGCCCAATAAGCTGATTGGAATAAGTTTTTAACCTTCATTGTATATAATAATCCTACTAACATACAATATTTCACGTTTCTCACTTAGGAAAAAGCTTTTTTAAAAATTATTTATTCAACAAAAGATATAAGTTCCAAGATTCGAAGTATATCCTAGACTAACAATATAAACTAAACAATTCAAAAGGTAAAAATTACAATGTAAGCAAAAATAAGATTCAACAATTTATAAAATAATAGGTGATTACACAATATACTGATTAAGCAATTTATTTAATATGTTGTAAGGAATTTAAAGTAAAGCCGCAGGTATGCAAAAACCAAAAAATGTCTCATTTAGGTTGCTCTAAATGGACTAAAAATGGCGTCGATTTGTGTTGATAATTATTTCACGACACTACTCACTCAAGTTTTTATGAACAACTTTACTTTCTGAAGTCGCCATAACAAGTTAGTATTGCACAACCCCGGTAATCACACTTTTCTCTGAACTGTACTGTCGAAACGAAGCTTACGAATTCTGCCAGCGAAGTGAGCTCTTGCAATCCGCATACGTCTTTGGTACGGCGCATCGGATGTTGCCAAACTTTCGACTGCCAAAATTAATTTGCCAGCCTGTACGTTTTCAGGAAAAATGAAGATTAGCGCACATTCATAGATCTTTTTTCTACAATAATTAATAACAATCCAACATTAGATAATGTTCAGAACTTTTTACATTTAAAGGGGGCTTTAAGGGGCGAATCGTTAAATCTTATAAAATGCTTTACCGTTGACTAACGAAAATTATGCTAATGCTTTGGAGTTATTAAATAAACGGTACGGTAATAAGTTAATAGTAATAAATGCGCATTTGAAGGGTATGTTGGATATTCGTTCGATTAACAAAAGAACGGGAAAACAAATTACACCATTTTTAACACATATAAGGCAAAATTTAAATTCTTTGAGAGCGCTTAAATTGCAGGTAAAAGAATGGGATTTGATTTTAATTTATCTATTTACGCAAAAATTAGATTATCAAACGCATAAGGATTACGAATTAGAAAAGGTAGTAGGATCGTCAAGGCTTGAGTTGCCAACATTCAATGACTTTTTAGATTTTTTAGAAAAGCGTTGCGGAGCGCTCGAAAATGTGGAGTTAGAATCGTATAAGAGTCTTCATTCGGGAACAAAGGATAAACAGGTAAAATCTTCTTTGTTAGTTAACAATAATCAAACGATTATTGAGGCAAAACCAAAATGTGACTACTGCAATCGCGAGGGTCATGCTGTAGTTAAGTGTTACAAATTTGGGAATTTAGGAATAGGTGAGAAACGTCAGTTTGTGAAAAGTAACAACCTTTGTTTCAATTGTTTAGGAAAATCGCATAAAGGTGTAACCTCATGCTATCGCTCGTCGCTCGGTTTCAGCGACAAATTTGGTCCCGTGACCGAATTTTGAAGTTCTCGCGACTCAAAAAAGTCGCTACAACTCACAAATCGCCGCGATGAAAAGTAGAGACATGTCACAAATCGCCGCGATGGAAAGCAGCGACAATATGGCTGATTGCAGCGATCTCGAAAGCTGACAGACAAAGATTAATGACCTTAAAACTGTTTTTTTAATTTTGTTTATTTCTAGTGGCAGTAATACAAGTGAATGAAATAGGACTGAATAAAAATAAAATAGCGTTTTAATCTATAATCAGCGACACTCTGCTATGATAGTAGGAAATTGACAAGATGTCGTTTGCTTACAAATATCAAAAGTGGGTTGATCAGTGTCAACAAATTTGTATCAGAGCTCGTATTCAGAAAATTCGGCAAAAAAGAATATTGGCAGCTCTCGTAGTACATGAAATTTTGTTACACGAATATAAGAAGGAATGTAGTCAAAAACGTTTTTGGGTTCACCCATTGTATACATTACGAATGGAACATTACTTTTTTTAAGCAGTTTTTTTCTACACTCTTCTGGTACGCAGGTAAATTTGAAATTTATTTGCGGATGTCACCGAGTCTATTCGAAGTGCAGCTATTTTTAGTTGGGCCTCTCATAACAAAACAGAACGCAGTGAGGGAGTCCATTTCTGCTGATGCACAACTTTTAATAATTCTACGGTAATATTGTAGATTTGTCTTGCTTAACCACATTGATTACAGACATTAAACTAAATACACTTTTTCAACAGATATTTAGCTATAAGTGACTGTTTCACATCCATATCGTACCAGTGTCTGGTAGGAGGAGACAACAGCGAACATAGTTGCAGAAACGTGCACATCGGAGTTGTCTCCAAAAGGAAGCTTTACTTTTAATTTATGTTCAATTTTAAACGTTTGCTCATCTCCTGATAATATTATGTATAAATAAATATATATAAATTTTATAATTTTTTTATTTAAAATTATTTTGGAATATTATTATTAAACCATACACTACCCCATGTACAGGCTTTGTATTTATGGGAACACATTTGAAGTTAAATTCTTAATATTGTATGAATGCTGCATGTATATTGTTATTGTATTCTATTGTAGGAATACATTATTATATTGAGTTGTCCGGAACTGATACTAAAAAAATTAAATTTTGTATTTTTTGTTTATATGGCTAATTAATTTCTGTATTTGAAATAAACCCAGATCCCAAGAAGTCCACAAACTCAAATGAGCCTAATAGATTCTAGAAAACACCATTGTTCAATATCGCATGTGCACAAACACACTCACTTAAGGAAAGAAAATTGAAACAAAAAAATTGATTACAATATATTTAATTTAAACTAGGATATACAGCGATTTTTCTCATTCTCATCAGTATAAAAATGTTTCATTTATTGATTTAACAATATTATATTATTAAACTAGTCAAAATGAATGGTTTGTTTCTTTTCAGTTCTTCCAATTATCACAATCCATAAAAAATTGTCCTTTTTTTGTTAATAATAAAAGAACATGAATTTATATAAATAAACAAAACAAGTACATAATTATCACAACAAAACATTTAATATCTGTCATCTAAAAATTTTTACAAACAAAAATGTGGTTAAAAAGTTACATCATTTCTCGATAAAACTGTATAACAAAGAAACAAAATCATTGGTTTAAACGTATATTTTCATACTTTACCAATTAATCAGTTGCACATCATATACGTAATAAATAATTAATAAATAATTAATTATATGTATATGTTGCACATAGAGAAAAAACATATTATCAACAATTTCAGCTTTATGACTACTTTTTTAAATCGCGGGAAATTTAAAATACGGTCACGTGACCAGATTTATCTCTGGAAACTAGCCACGAGCGACTGCATGAGGCTACACCCTAATGCAAATCAGTGAAAGTTAAGGGGTTGTAGCACTTGCGGTAAAAGGCATCATGTTTTATTGCATAATGAAAGGGTTAACTATAACCAAAGCTTGGGGGTGAATTATTTCCAAAGGTTGGGCGGTGGCCAAGGTCCAGTTAGTGGCCATGGTGGTTACCAAAATATAGCTAATAATAATAACCAGTGTGGGTCTCAACGAGGTGAGGCTCAATTCATTATTGAGAGTGCCGGAGGCATCAGTGAATTTAGTTTCTAATAATGGTTCAAGTCAGCATCAGGTGCGAGAACAACAAAATGTTGTTACATGTTCGCAGATACCTAGGTCTCAGGTGTTGTTGGCAACTACGCAGGTAAATATGGTTACCTGCGAGGGTCATATGGTTCAGGCAAGGGCAAGATTAATAGTACGAACTTGACGATTGGTGGTATTGGTAAAAATATTAGTGTGTTGGGGTCAAAGGTTGACAACAAATATAGGGTTTCGGTAAATTGCGGGGTTTAAGATGGTGGTGGTTGATACAAGCAAAATTAATATTCCATATGAAGTAACGCTGGTGGATCCAGCATTCCAGCCCTCGGAGATTGATTTGTTGTTATCGGCTGATTTATATTTTCAGGCAATTCTTCCGGAAATTATACGTGTAGGCTCAGGGTTGCCTATCCTTTAAAATACACGTCTAGTATGGATTGTGGCTGGAGCGGCTCCAATAGCTTACAATATTGGAAAACGGGGAAATTTTGGCAATGTGGAAAATTTAAGGACTAACACCATTTAAGTGTTAAAAATTTTTGTCAGTCGGAGGTAACAGATGTAAATGATGTTATTCCAAGGTTCTGGCAACTGGAGGAAGTGACAAATCAAAGGTTTTTGTTACTTGATGATAAAATGTGTGAAAAAATATGGTAGATTCCAAGTTGATTCACCGTTAAAAAATAAGGATGATATTATAAAACTAGAAAATTCGTTTAACTCGGCATTTAAAAGGTTGAGGTCTATGGAAAATAGGTTTTTTAGGAATCCAGAATTGTTATTATGTATAAAGAGTTTATTGATGAATATGTTAAATTAGGGCACGGAAAATATGTTGAGGATGGGAATAATATTGGGAATAGGGTGTTTTTACCGCACCATTGTGTGCTTAGGGAAGATGGATTGTCCACCAAATTGCGAGTGGTGTTCGATGCAAGTAATAAAACTTCAACAGGCCTTTCCTTAAATGATATTATGCTTTCGGGGTTTCCGGTACAACCGGAACTATTTGATATTACTGTGAATAAAACTCAGTCAGTGTCACAGAATTATTTAATAGTTAGACAATAAAAGCTACTAGTTTCGGCCTACAAACGGCCATCTTCAGGCTACAAAAACAGATTGTTAAAAAAAGGGGACAAATACAAAAACAAACATCTCCAACATTACCTGACACATAAGAAACAAATTAGTGAATTAACTGAAAAAGAAAAAAGAGAACAGTACAATTTAATAAAATAGTACTGTTCAAGTTATAGAACCATAAGACATAATTAAAATTGAATAGTTACACAAAATTATAAAACATTCAACGTGTACAAATTCATAGATAAAAAATACATAGATAAAAAAGGTAGCTGTAAAAGTTAACCTTAGTCCAATTCACTTAAAAAAGAAGAAGAGATCTTAAACTAAATGTCTAAGATTAAAACAACAAAATATATACATACCAAAAACTGATACTAAGTAGCAATCAAATAAAGAATAAACAACAAGTTGATGAATGCATAAAAAAGGAGTTGAAAAGGTACAATACAAAATAAACAAAACAATAGTCTGAGAAAAAAAATTGAATTCAAAAACCCTGAAACGGAAGATTGAGGAACATGTACGGCTCAGAAGGCAACAATTGTTCATTAAGACAAACAACAGTAGTATCAGAACTAGTCTGGTTAATCTCAAACATTTCAAGTAAATTCATCCTAGGTCCTTTAAAACATTTATGAAGTATACGAGCATCAGACAATGAAAATTGATGGTTCTCTGAAATAATATGGTTTGCAAATGCTGAAGGGGAAGCAGGAGGGTCAGTATTCCGATACCTTTTGATACAACTGAGATGTTCTTTTATCCTTGTGTCCAACAGACGTCCAGACTGGCCCACATAGACAGCGTCACAATCCTGACAACAAAGTTTGTAAACGCCAGGAGAATGAAGATATGGCATGCAGTCTTTAGTGTTAACTAGTAATGATCTCAAATTGTTGTTGGTTCTAAAACCGAATTTAATGTTATGTTTTTTAAATATATTACCAAATTTATAGGATATAGGACCAAAGTAATGTAGAGAACCAGCATAATGAAGCTTATCACCGTCAGAACACACGTTGAGAGAATTAATAGTAGGAAAACTCAATCTGAATTTATTGAAAAATCTCATGTATAATTTGTTGAATAAAGAAATAGAGAAATTATTGTTGACAACAATTTGTTTGATGATATTGATCTCATTAATAAAGGCCTCCTGTGACAAAGGTAAAGAAAATGCTCTATGTAAAAGACTATTAATGGAAGAAACTTTGTGTGATTGGGGATGGTTAGAATTGAAATCAATGATAGCATCTGTCGTTGTGGGTTTTCGGTAAATCTCAAATTCCAGTCTCCTAGTGACGACATTCTTAACAATTAACAAGTCCAAAAAGGGGATGCGGTTATTCACTTCTAACTCCAAAGTGAATTTAATTCTGGGGTGTAATGTATTAATGAAATGAAGAAAAGAAAAGGCCTGTTCATGTGTACCTTCGAAAAGAACAATACAATCGTCCACATAGCGGTAGTAAAAAACAATGTGACTTTTAAAGGATGGATCACTTAAATAGGTTTGTTCTAATTTGTTCATAAAAATTTCAGCTAGTAGAGGACTGAGGTTAGATCCCATAGCCAAACCTGTTGTCTGTTCATAATATTTATTGTTAAATTGGAAAAAATTTTGTTCCAAAGACAATTGGAGTAAACCGAGGACATCAGAAACAATATTGGGGTTCAAATTATTAGAAATGAGCAAAGCCTCAACCAAGTCAATACATTCTGAAGGGGGTATGCTAGGAAAGAGGTTAGAAACATCAAGTGAAAGCAAAAATGAACTAGAGTTGGGAACTGTAATATTAGATATCTTGTTACACAAGTCTAAAGAATTTTTAATAGAAAATTTATTATTGAAATTAGTGATGTCTAGGAGAAAATTATTAAGAAAAGAAGAGAGTTTAGAGACAGGTGAATTAGAAAATGAAACTACCGGTCTAATTGGTATATTTTCTTTTTTTTTTTTTTTTTTTTTTTTTTTTTTTTTTTTTTCTTTATGAATTTTCCTGGCGTTTACAAACTTTGTTGTCAGGATTGTGACGCTGTCTATGTGGGCCAGTCTGGACGTCTGTTGGACACAAGGATAAAAGAACATCTCAGTTGTATCAAAAGGTATCGGAATACTGACCCTCCTGCTTCCCCTTCAGCATTTGCAAACCATATTATTTCAGAGAACCATCAATTTTCATTGTCTGATGCTCGTATACTTCATAAATGTTTTAAAGGACCTAGGATGAATTTACTTGAAATGTTTGAGATTAACCAGACTAGTTCTGATACTACTGTTGTTTGTCTTAATGAACAATTGTTGCCTTCTGAGCCGTACATGTTCCTCAATCTTCCGTTTCAGGGTTTTTGAATTCAATTTTTTTTCTCAGACTATTGTTTTGTTTATTTTGTATTGTACCTTTTCAACTCCTTTTTTATGCATTCATCAACTTGTTGTTTATTCTTTATTTGATTGCTACTTAGTATCAGTTTTTGGTATGTATATATTTTGTTGTTTTAATCTTAGACATTTAGTTTAAGATCTCTTCTTCTTTTTTAAGTGAATTGGACTAAGGTTAACTTTTACAGCTACCTTTTTTATCTATGTATTTTTTATCTATGAATTTGTACACGTTGAATGTTTTATAATTTTGTGTAACTATTCAATTTTAATTATGTCTTATGGTTCTATAACTTGAACAGTACTATTTTATTAAATTGTACTGTTCTCTTTTTTCTTTTTCAGTTAATTCACTAATTTGTTTCTTATGTGTCAGGTAATGTTGGAGATGTTTGTTTTTGTATTTGTCCCCTTTTTTTTTAACAATCTGTTTTTGTAGCCTGAAGATGGCCGTTTGTAGGCCGAAACTAGTAGCTTTTATTGTCTAACTATTAAATAATTCTGTGACACTGACTTTGAGTTTTATTCACAGTATCACTGTCAGTCACATTTGTGTTATGGATGATATTCTCCTTTTATTTGATATTATTTTGAGGTTCGGACATACATTTATGTTCTTGTTACGGACATAAAAAAGATGTATCGAATGGTGCAAATTAATTCATCTCGGCAGTTCTTGCAAAATATATTGTGGCGGGAAAATCCTAAAAATCGTGTTAAAATAATAAAATTAAACACGGTGACTTATGGGGCAAATTCAGCACCGTACTTGGCAACAGGGTGTCTGAATCAGTTAGCGTCTGAAGAATTACATTATCCAGAGGCTTGCAAGGCGATTGTTAAGCACTATTATGTAGATGATATCCTTTGCGGTTCTAATTCAAGGAATGAGGCTATTGAGCTTAGGGATCAATTCATAAACTTATTAAATTCAGGTGGATGTGAGTTACACTCAAATGATATTACGCTTTTAAAGTCGGTTGAAACTAGTATTAATGTAGAGGAGGTTGATATAGGTGCAAATTCTATTAGGTTAGTTTGGCTGCCAGTTGAGGACATTCTTAAGGTGTCCTTTCCGTGGAAAATAAAAATAATAAAGTAGAAAAAATCACAAAAAGATTATTGTTGTCAAAAATTGCTCAAATATTTTACCCTATGGGATATGTTGGACCTGTGGTTGTGGTTGCAAAAATAATTATGCAACAAATTTGGGCTAGTAAAATAGACTGGGATGATGAATTATCGTTAGATGTTTTTGTCAAATGTATCGATTTTTCTAAAAATATTTGTAAATTAGATCAACTTAAAATTCCAAGGTGTATATTTGTTTCAAGTGATATTGTTTCGATACAGGTTCATGGGTTTTCGGATGCTTCATTGGCGGAGTATGGATGTTGTGTTTACATTAGGGCAGTATATTCTGATAATTCGGTCTCGTGTAATCTTATATGTTCTAAATCTCGTATAGCGCCGTTAAAAACAATTAGTTTGCCTAAGCTAGAATTGTGTGGAGTTTTGTTGTTATCTCGGTTAGTTCATAAGGTTCTTTCTGCTATAGATTTAAAAATGAATGGGGTTCTTTTATACACAGATTCAAGTATTGCGTTGTATTGGCTCAAATCTACAAAATCGCTGGACAACATTTGTGGCTAATATGTTTTCTGAGGTGCAAGAGTTGACTTCGGGCTATGAATGGTATAATATATCGTCGCAGGAGGATCCTGCGAATTTAATATCTCGTGGTATGTCAACTTCAAACATATTATTAGAAAAAATTTGGTGGCACTGGCCAAAAAATTTATTGGATTTTAATCTACGTCTTGGTAGTTTTAAGTCAAACTATTGTTGAGCCTATTATTGACTGGAATAGATTTTCTAATTTTACCAGGCTACAACGGACCGTTGCGTATTGTTTGAGAATTTTACGTAAAAATAGGACGACTGGTGGTTTGACTATCGACGAACTTGGACATGCTACTCAAACAATAATTAGGTTGATTCAAAACACTTTCAAAAGCAAATTAGGTACATAGAAGTGGAAAACAATCGAGAAAATCAATCAGTTTTTAAATCCCGTTGTATTAAGGAGTTAAGTCCATTTTTGGATAAGGATGGAATTTTAAGGGTCAACGGTCGACTAACAAAGGCAGATATTGATTACAATAAAAAATTTCCAATAATACTGCCGGCTAAAAATCATCTTGTGACTAGGCTACTCATAAGATTGGAACATATTAAATTATTTCATGCAGGGTCTCAAGCAGTCTTGGCAAACTTTCGAATAATGTATTGGCGTATTAAAGGTCTTAGGGAAGTCACATAGCGTTGTTTGTGTGCATGGGTTCCAAAGCGGGTCACATCGAACTAATAAGCAGTTTGAGTTCGGATGCATTTTTGCACACACTAAAAGGGTTTATTGCACGACGCGGTCTTCGAAGTGCTATCTAAAGTGATAACGCAAATAATTTCAAGGGTACTAATAATTTACTTAGGAGTGTGTATACGTTTTTTAGAATTAAAAAAACTTTGATCAAATAGACGAATTTTTGATAAGCAGGGGAATAAAGTGGACATTTATCCCTCCTGCAAGCCCTCACTGGGGAGGATTGTGGGAGGCGGCAATAAAATAACAAAGGTTCATTTGCGTAAAGTTATTGGGGAATTAATTTTAACGTTTGAGGAGATGATAACTGTGCTAGCTCAGATTGAGGCTATACTTAATTCTAGGCCACTTTGTCCTCTTTCCTCAGATCCGGCTGATTTAAGTTGTCCAACACCCGTTCACTTTTTAATTTTGGAACGTTTAACATCGGTACCTGAGAAGGATATATCGAACATACCTACTAATAGGTTAAACTTTTGGCCGCATTACACTGAAATAAAACAAAATTTTTGGAAAAGATGGTCGGTAGAATATCTTTCAAGGTTACAAAATAGACCTAAATGGTTTAAAGAATATAAAAATTTGCAAAAAGATATGGTTGTGCTAGTGAAGGAAGGTAATGTGCCTCCATTTAAGTGGCCATTAGCTTGCATCATTGAGGTTTTTCCGGAATCTAATACTAAGGTTCGAATGGCAAAAATAAACACTAGTGATGGAGTTTACACTCTTACGATCACAAAGTTGTGCCCGTTGCCGTTCGAAGTATAATTGAAGCAAATGCTTCAAGGGGGGAGTATGTTGCATTACGCAAAATAAATTGATGAAAAATGATAAGTCGCACCCTGTATTGAGTCAGTAATATGTGTGTCAACAGGGTAACTAAACGATTGACACATTCGTTTACTTTAGAAATTGTCCAGACACCACTTGTTATATTTGGACATGAGAATATATTTTATTCGTTTACAAGCACGTGATTGTGAATGGGCCTTGTCTCATAAAATAAGGTGACATATTGGGTCTTGTCAAATGAATATAACTCTGAATCATATATTATGTGGGGGAAGAAATGTACAGAAATTCAGAACAAGTTTAGTAAAAATTGTAAGAAAGGCAGAGAGTTGAAAAGATGTAGTCCTAGGGAACATACCAACGCTCTCGTACCCGGGGTGTAACATAAAATCGGGTTTATAAAATTTAAGATTTACCTTTATTTAGCGAAGTAAGTGTTCTTGTAATAAGTTGAACTTATGCAATAAAGAAATAAAAAACGCGTGATTTCTGGTTCTTCGACTATTATGGAATCCCATCAAAACACTAGCTTTAGTTTTCCTTTCGTTTCAAAATGGTAATATGTACATCAGATATTGAAAAAGTGTAGGTGTACCTAATGGTAGTAAAATATGTCTTCGGTACAAATAACCAAGTATTCAAAACATTCAACAAGGAAATCCATTTATTAGCTCAATATGGCAGCCAAGACATATGAATAAAATTATACTTTTTAGGTATGGTATTCGGGCTGATAATTCTCACAGTTTTTACCGCAGAAATACAAACAAGTAGTCTAGTTTCATTAAGTAAGCCAACAATTTTACCACAAAAGAATAATCATCAAAACATTTCGTCGTTACTAGATAAGTTATTGAGAGGATATGATAACAGCGTCCGTCCGGATTTTGGAGGTAAATAAAAAGTATTTTCAAATATTATGCTTCAAAATAAAGTTGACCCATTTCAAGGTCCACCTACAACTGTTGAAGTGGATATAATGGTTAGAAGTATGGGACCAATATCAGAAATTGATATGGTAAGTTCTGTTTAAATAAAACAAAATAATGTTTTGTTTTTATTTATTTAAGAGGTTTCATTTATTTTCAATTAAAATTAAAAATTACACAAAATTCCTACTTAAATATGTTGCCTGTATTGTGGAATTCATACCAGTATACTGGCCAAAATTACTAATTTCACAATTTATTTAGTAATTAAACGAGGCGTAGAGATTTAACACGATAAAATACGAAAACGTCAGCCGTCGGATATATGATGCATCTAAAGATGTGATTCGACGAACGGTTTACAGTATGTACAAAGAAAATCAAGTTCCAACATTATAAATTATATTTAACAAATTGCCAGATTTTAAATATAAATAATTGGAAACACACAAATTTAAATAGAATGTGGTTTTAAGTATAAAAAAATAGATAGTTGAATGTGTATTATGGAATCGCTCCGTATTGTGGTACTTCGCCAAAATTATTTAAGACATATTTTAGGTTATAGAGAAAGTAATAAAAATATTACTTTTTCAAATGAAACGCACTGATTTTCAATAATTCCATAACATAATGAAAAAACTATAAAAATCATCATCAGAATGACAGAAGTTACATTTCATGTGATGTCTACTTGATGTTTAATAATTATTTTTGACTAGACCAAGAAGTGACCTACTTTGTGATAGACTTAATATGTTTGTGTAGAAATAAGAAGAAAGTATGCAATTACAAATATTAAAGCTTAGATATTATTAGTTCTATGGGGATATACTAGATATCTTTTTTCCCATTTAAGATCAGGATAACTGTGCAATGATATAGGAAATCAGCAAAACTATATCTGCTGATCTTTACAATTATTACTTAAGAAGACATTTTAGAAGTGGAGAGCTCCCTAGATTTATTTGTTCATTGACAACTTCATATTGCGAGTCTCTTAAGTGTCTTCTAATTTCGAATTCTTCAAGGAAATCTAGTTCTTGTTTCTTATCACAAATATGTAGTACTTCTAGTTATGTGTTAGGTGTTAATGAATATTTGGGGTCAAGTAGATGTTTTGCGTATTGGGGTTTCTCTAGTTGTATGTATGCTCGTAAGTGTTCACTGTGTCTCATTTCAAAATTTCTAAGGGTTTGATCTAAATAGAGAAAAAAGTGACATTACAACTAATATTTCCTAAACAAACTATAGAAATATAAAATTACAAAACCCTCACGTATGCTGGCAATATTTCTAATAATATTTCAAAGGTAAAATCTTTAGCAATAAATACAACAATTTCTTTTAAATCAGAAAGTAATATAAGTACAAAATTGTTAAATGTAAAAACAAAAATATCCCTATTTAAAAAGTCTGGTATTGTAGTCATATTGCGTATTTATGTCCATTGTAAACTTGGCCTTATTCATAGTCTAGTGTAAACTCGGCTTTATATAGTATTCAGTTTTATAGGTTGGCAAGACATTTTAACGGAAGTGAATCCCACCTTGGAGGAGAATGTCAATTGTCATTCTGAAACTTTATCTTATGTTTCGTGTTGTAGAAATTATGTTTTTGATTCAAAATTAAATAAAGATCAATTATTGTTTAACCAGTTTGAACAATTTATTGCATCCTGTTTCCTACAATCTCAGAAGTGGGATTAGCTGTTTAAAGAACGCGTATGCTGTGATTATTAGGGTAAGCGTTTTCCGTTTATGTGTGACGACGGTGATGCAAGATGGCTAACGCTAACAATGATAATGGTAGGCTTCCACCAAGCCATAATATCGATGAAAATTTATTCGAAGAATTCGCCAGTAGACTAATGGAAATTCAAACAGCTCCGCAACAAGTGGTTGACATGAACGCTCTATTTACTTCTATGAATTGCCTTATGCAACAATGCTGCAAATGTTACTACAAAATATTAGCAACAATAGCAACCAATCTCACGTTAGTGTTAATGATAGTTCAACTTATCACGTAATCCCAGATTTTTCGAAATCTATTTTGACTTTTAATGCTGAAATCAAAAAGCCAAGAGTGGCATCGAAAGCACTGCTACCCTACACAAATGGCCTACAGAATACAAATTGGAAACTGTTCGCACACATTTATTAGAAGCAGCTAAAGCCTGGTACCAATCCAAACAACATATTATTCATGACTGGGACGATTTTAAAAGGGAGTTCAGTGACGCATTTGTACAAGGGCAAAGTTTGACACACCTCTGGAAACACATGACTTCTAGGATATAAACAGCCAAAGAGGACATCAGTGCTTATTTTCATGACAAAGTTCGCCTTTGCAAATCATTAAATTTATGTTTTGAAGAACAGAAGGAGCAAGTTGCATTTGGTTTAGCGTCTTGGGAATTAGCCTCTATGCTTATGACAAAAACCCATATCAATATCGACGACTTATCATGATTTGATTTCCATTGAACGACTTTATATTGAAAGAAGAAATCGACACAATATTGGAGAGCGACCCAACCCATTTACATCAGCAGTTAGTAATGTTACAAACAGATCTGAGAGCAGATCAGTACCAAAAATTGAGACAGTTAAGCTGAAATAGATTGGTGTTTTTAAATGAAACTCAAGGTCTCTAGTTAATTCCACAATATAATACAAGTTATTGAAAATTCTAAGAAATTGACAATTGTTTCGATAAATCAATATCATCGTCAGAATGACAGAAGTTACTTCTGTCATTCTGACGATGATATTGATTTATCGAAACAATTGTCAATTTCTTAGAATTTTCAATAACTTGTATTATATTGTGGAATTAACTAGAGACCTTGAGTTTCATTTAAAAACACTAATATGAGCATATTCCACGAAGTAAGGGTCGAGACAGTCAATTTCATGAAATAGATTGATTTAGAAATAGTTTTAAGTGATACAGTTAAAATCACAAACATTTCTGAAAAACGAAACAGCTTCCGTTCTAAGGATAGAATATTGGTTAGCCAAAATTCTGACACCGAATCGCAAATCAGTTGTGGTCCAGATTCGCCACCGTCTGCCAATCAGCCCTCAGGACCGCCCGCACTGGAAATCCGTGTGAGTTATATTATTATCTATATTTATATATATATATAAATCAAGCCGTGTGGGGAGAAAACTGCCACTGGGGTGGATGAGCACCTTATGCTCCAGTAGTAGTCGTGTATTGGACCTTAAGCCATAACCGATCGGGAGGGAAAACTGCTGCTGCAGCTCCAGAGCAACTTACGCTCCAGTAGTAGTCGTGTTTATGCAACTTGTTTAAACCGATTTGCAGTATTCGTATTTCGGGTCATAAGCAAGCCATAACCATTACGGGAAAACTACTGCTGGGGTCGCTGAGCAACTCACGCTCCCGTAGTAGTCGTGTTTTGGGCCATAAGCTATAGCCGTTAAGGGAAAGCTGCTGCTGTAGTCGCTGAGCAACTTACGCTACAGAAGTCGTGTTTTGAGCCTCAAGCCGATTGTTAAAACCGGTTGGTGAGGAAAACGGTCACTGGGGGTGTTAAGTATTCATTCGCGGATTTGATACCGCGAGATCTGATAACCGTGGCCCCTCAAGTAGTAGATCTTTGACCGACCCAGAGCCCGTTTGCATTCAGCACTAGTTCCGCTTTTTGCACGCCTGTTTGCCGTTTGCACTCCGCGTAGTTACCCTATAGATTTCACTGTAGCCCGCTTTTGCTAGATTAGGATTTGCTATTCCGATTGTTGCTTTCGCCTGGTATGATAAATAATTAATGATTTGATCATTTGTTTTTTTTTTGATACCGAATAAAACTCTTTGAGTATATTTGGTGTTTGACTACTTTTCTCCCAAATCCATAGTTGATAAGCTTCGTGTAAAGGTAAGGAATTTGCGCAGCAAGTACCCAGGTTTAGAATCCAGGAAGGCAAGTATAAAATCTGTCCGACTGGCCGCAGTGCTTTCGTCACCACCATAAGTGACCCCTGGAGTATTTCATTCTTCACTGAGGCTGCCCGGAGCAAGTGGAGCATACCACGATAAAATGTACGGATTTAAACTAACTTTTCCGCATCTGTGGCCCTGAACAAAATTCTATCATAAAATTGTTACATTATACACTTCGGGGGATGTATCGTAGTAACAAACCGAAATTTCTCCAAAAATTTAGTATATCTGGATTTATAGGACCCGCTGTACTCGCTCTAGTCAACTGAAAATCAATAGAATACATCTGTGAGGCACCTTGAACAATATTCAATAATAAAATTGATCAATCGTATACTCTCTGGAGGCTGTATCGTGCTAACTATAACTGAAAATTCTCCAAAAATGACAAAAATTTGGTACTTCAAGCACCATAGCACCCGTTGTACTGGCTTTAGTGAGCTGAATATCAATAGGGTTCATCTCTGAGACGCTCTGAATAATATTCAATAATAAAATTGGTCATCTGTGTATACTCCGGATGCTGTATCGTGCTAACAAACTGAAACTTCTCCAAAAATGACAAAAATATCGTCCTTAAAGTACTGTAGCACCTATTGTATTGGCTCTGGTGAGCTAAAAATCAATTTCATTTCAAGTTCATCAGTGAGATGTCCTGAATAATATTCAATCATAAAATTAGTGACTTGTTGAACTCCGGAGGCTGTATCGTGCTAACAAACTGAAAATTCTACAAAAATGACAAAAATTTGGTACTTCAAGTACCATAGCACCCGTTGTACTAGCTTTAATGAGCTGAATATCAATAGGGTTCATCTTTTAAATGCTCTGAATAATATCCAATCATAAAATTGGTCACTTGTGTATACTCCGGAGGCTGTATCGTGCTAACAAACTGAAACTTCTCCAAAAATGACAAAAATATCGTACTTAAAGTACTGTAGCACCTGTTGTATTGGCTCTGGTGAGCTGAAAATCAATACGGTTGATCAGTGAGATGTCCTGACTAATATTCAATCATAAAATTGGTGACTTGTTGAACTCCGGAGGCTGTATCGTGCTAACAAACTGAAATTTCTCAAAAAATGACAAAATGTCGTACTTCAAGTACCATAGCACCCGTTGTACTGGCTCTGGGGAATTGAAAATCAATAGGGTTGATCTGTGACATGTCCTTAACAATATTCAATCATAAAATTGCTGACTTATTACACTACGGAGGCTGTATCGTGCTAACAAGACATGTTAGTGGCCGACGACAACGACGACATACACACAGGATTTTTTTTCGAAAAACCATTCTTTCGTGTTGTTGTTGATGGAAAACGTAAAAATAACTCAAACATTTTTTCAAAACACCAACTGTATGTGTGTATGTCGTCGTCGTCGTTGTCGTCGGGCACTTTTCGTTACATGTCTTGTTAGCACGATACAGCCTCCGAAATGCAACAATTCGCCAATTTTATTATTAAATATTGTTCAGGATATCTCACAGATGAACCCTATTGATTTTCAGCTCACCAGAGCCAGTACAACGGGTGCTATGGTATTTTATTTACTACATTTTTGTCATTTTTTGAGAAATTTCAGTTTGTTAGCATACAGCCTCCGGAGTGCAACAAGTCACACATTTTATGATTGAATATTATTCAGGACATCTCACAGATGAACCCTATTGATTTTCAGCTCACCAGAGCCAGTACAACAGGTGCTATAGTATTTTATTTACGACATTTTTGTCATTTTTGGAGAATTTTCAGTTTGTTAGCACGATACAGCCTCCAGAGTGTATATCAGTGACCAATTTTATGATTGAATATTGTTCAGGGCGTCTTATTAGATGAACTTCAATTATCTTTACCTCACCAGAGCTAGTACAACTGGTGCTATGGTACCTGAAGTGCCACATTTTTGGAGAAATTTCGGGTTGTTAGCACGATACAGCCTCCGTAGTGAATACAAGTGACCAATTTTATAATTGTATATTTTTCAAGGTGTCTCACAGATGTACCCTATTGATTTTCAGCTGACTAGAGCGAGTACAACGGGTCCTATAAATCCAATATACTACATTTTTGCTTATTTTTGAAGAAATTTCGGTTTGTTAGCACGATACATCCCCGAATTGTATACAAGTGACAATTTGATAATAGAATATTGTTCAGGGTATCTCACAGATGCGGAAAAGTTAGTTTTAATCTTTAAAACCTTTTATTTTAATTCTCATGTAGTTCATGTTAGTAAAGTGTAAATTTAATACTATTCAAATTAAACGAGTTATAATGAGGGGTGTTTCAACTATTACCGTTCTGCCGTATCCCGTTTTCCTGAGGTCCATTACACTAGTATGAACATTTCTTTGAATGGAGGAAAATTCTGAAAATAATTAGTTAATTGGAGATAGATTGTGCAATTTTTTTATCGTAGCCGTATCTTACGTGCTACTACAGTTTGCTTAATAAGACTATCCAATATTCATGCCTGTATTTCGATGATTGTTTTCAACTTTTAAAAGCATTCATATCTTAAAATTTTGTTTTTCTCTTCAGACGTATTCTATGGACTGCTACTTTCGTCAATCATGGACAGATAAGCGACTGTCATTTTTAAGTACTAGTAATTATACACTCGCTTTAAGTATATCTATGTTAGCTAAAATATGGAAACCTGATACTTACTTTTATAATGGAAAACAATCGTATTTGCATACTATTTCAACACCAAATAAGTTTGTCAGACTCCATCACGATGGAAGTGTACTATATTCTTCAAGGTAAGATATAATTTTGTTCTTCATTTCTAATTTTGGTCAATTTTTGGAGAAAATAATTTCAAGAGCTATGCACATTCTATAAAATATGCCGTATGTATGCCAAAAAAAACCATGCATATCTGTTCAACAAAAAATTTGAAGAACCATTTTCAATAGTGTGAATTTGATTCATTTATGTTATTTCTTCAAATTTAAAAAGACTTCTTTCTATGCCATACCAGTTATTTATTATTAAACATTTTCTGATGATTATTTAAGAAAAAATTGATATCTTTAGTGAAAGAAGAGCACAAGGCGACCGCTTAAGATTTGAAGTCTAATATAAAATATTTGCATCACGGAAATTAGAAATTTTATTTGTTTCAGTTAGTCCACCACTGTAATGAAAAAAAATCACATTACGAAGAGTCCCATTAATAGTCCAGAAAAATAAGGTCTGAAATCAAAATTTTGAGAGAACTTTGAATTTTTGATAATAGTTTCATAGATACGATAACAATGTGTAAAGGTTTTAATGTCTGCAGCCCCCGGCAAGGGTTGAAAAAGAAATTTAAAAGTATTTGTCTAGTATTTTTCCTGAACAACCAAATTACTTGAATCAGCATTAAATCATTTTTGGGTAACTAGAAATCCTAAATCGTTCAATCGGTACGTACTAACTCGAGCAATGACAAATTAATCAAACTATAAAACTTTGACAATGTTTCATTGATATTTAATAAATTAAAATGGTCTTCCCAGATTTTCTAGAAAGATAATGAGTAAGATTCCATAATATAGTAATGAAATTCCGTATAATCTAATGATTTACCTTGATATTCATATGGAAGAATATCTAAAGTATATATAACTAATGTGAAAGTTACTTCCTCAAAATTCATCGGTGAATATGTGAACAGCGTTATCAAATTTGTAATTTTTATCATTTGAAAAATATTTGTTAAGCCAATAAATTTAGATAAATACAAAGTATTTGTAGTTAGTCGTTTTATCAAAACTATTTTAGATTTTGAGGTATGGATGATTCTCATTTCATCTCGCACTCTTACTTGAGTATAGTGCTAGTTCAATTAACAAAACCATAATCATTATTATTTATTCACCTATTTATTGAACTGTTTATAGGTTAACCATTAAAGCCGGTTGTCCAATGAATTTGGAAGATTTTCCAATGGACGTTCAAAAGTGTCCCTTACGATTTGGCTCCTGTAAGTTGAAATCTAAGCAATTTATTCCCTTTTTTAATCTGTCATCAATATTTTCAGTTGGATATACAAACCAAGATTTAATATATAAATGGAACAACGCTAGACAAGTGGCAATAGCTGATGACATGAAATTATCACAGTTTGATCTTATAGCTACACCTGCAGGAAACAATACTATTAACATTTTTAACAGTGATGCCAAGTCAGGTTCGTATAGTTGTCTATTGATAGTTGAAGTAATCAGAACAGTATTATTCCCATAGATATAGAAGTTATTCCACAGCTCGAATTCACTTGCGCATAGATTAAAGTCTCCCCGTTTTTAATCTACGATTTGCGTTCAGATTCGTTACACAGAAGCTCAATCATTCAGATACAAATTTAAGAATCAAACAACACTTTCTGTTTTATACATTTCTATAGTCCTATTTTATATGAAGTTTAATCGACTAAGACATAATAAAAATAAAAATTTATGTGCAGATATGTGCTATATATATATATATATATATATATATATATATATAAACAACCAATTTCTATTCATTCTATGCACGTATTAATAAATTGAAATTATTGTTACAAATATTGAAAACTCAAAAAGTTTTAATCACTTTTATATTGACATCGAAACCTGTAGTTATATGAGGAAACGTGGAAAAATGAACTTTGATCAGTAAGCGAAAATCAACAATTAAGTGGTTTTCAAGTGCCCTCACTGAGCACAACACGTTGCAGATTGTGATGTTTTTATATTAGTGCAGTAGTACAACATAATATTATACGCTGGAATTATTTCTTCATGATAATTCCTATTTTTTTCACGAATACCAAGCTTTCTGACGTTATAATCATGTGATAATGGTTCCTGCAAATCTTCTATTGCATGGGCTGTTCGAATTTAAAAAAAAACTCTTTGTGAGAAATTTAATTAATTACATTCATCAACATCTCCCTACTAATTATGCCACATTCCATACGACTATATATTAAACATATAACCTTCCATTCGAAAATAAATATCAAATTGACAGATGTGAGAAGTCAAGTAGCTCCCATCGAGATCATACAACATTCTATTCTAATAAACATTAAACCGGCACATATGGAAAGTCACGTAGGCCACCTCGAGAAATTGCCAATATTATCGATCCCCTTCCTCATATATGCTTCACGTATAAATACGATAACAACCAATAAATCATCCTCTTCCTACACCAATCATAGAACGAGTATGTAGTTCTCTCTTAACATTTATCGGCAAAGTCCCGGCCTTTTTAGTAGCAAGTAAAATGCTAATCTCTCTTAAAATAACATAAATTAAAATATAGTAACGCTCTTTCTGGCAATGCAGTAAAATAAACTTTCAAAAACCAGTGAATAAATAGTGAAAAGTGTAACATGTTTAATTTCGACCACACCCAACCATCAAGTTAATTAAACCACAGAAAAGCAACAATATAATTCTCTCTTCACATCAAAGACTGTGGATGGTCATTCGAAAATATAATAGAATTCTTTCTTCACAACACTAAATATGAATGTCCTTCGAGCCGGATGAATCAGACTGAACAGTCCAAAACGAATCTTCAAGATCCCCGGTATACTCTAGCCCAGCAGATAACAGCATTCAGTGAATATAAACAGTATAGGGACTGAGAAAGATGACGATTATGCCATCTGCCGTGAAAAAACACAAACAAAGTGATGTAAACACTATTAGTTTTGTATAATCAGCGTTTTTAAATGTTCATTTTTTAAAACTAATTAAATGTTTGTGATGTCTTCAACAAAAGTATATTTCTGTATTCATGGCTGTTCAAATATGCCGTATAAAAATACTACGCAGTTGACATTTTATAGTTTCCCCGAAAGTTCATTGAACACTGCGTGGATAACCTTGAAACGTCAAAAACGGATAAATGCAGTAAAAACCCATATGTAAGTAAAATGTCCTAATTAAAAAAATTTATTAACTATTATTTTGTGTATAATCAGTATGATACTACAGTTGGCATTAGAAAAGTTCTACTAAATTTTTTTTACGTAAATAAAAGATTATTGAGAGAATAAAATTTTATTTTCATTGATTAGATAGAATAAAAAGCTTGTTATGTGGTCGTGGTCACTACCTTGCACTATTACTCTCCTGCTCACTGTCACTTACAAATGAACTCTTACTTGCACTCGAATACAATTGCATCCTTACTCTCACTCATACTCTTGCTCACATTTGAGCTCGTACTTACTCATACTCATCTGTTGTCACACTCACTTGTAATCGCAATCTTACTTTACTTGCACTCGTAGTACTCTTAATTTACTTGCACTTACTCCTACTCACTTGTGGTCGCACTCACTCACAATTGACTTTGCACTCTTACTCGCTCTAGTCTCATGAGCACTCTCTCTCATAATCGCATATGCATTCTTACTCTCAATTGTACTCAATACATTCACTCGCACTCTTACTTAGACACCTACTTGAATTCACAATCTCACACTAACTCTACTCGCACTCGTAGTAGCACTTACTCCCACTTGTAATCATAATCTCACACGAACTCGTAAACTATTAAACTTGAACTCACTTGTACACTCATACTCTTGCTTGCACTTAAAAACTCACAGGCATCCTTTCTTGCACTTTTACATGCATTTGCAATCTCAATTGTACTCGTACTTTACTCACAAAAGCCGAGGTTCCTGGGCCGTTACTCTTTAAACATACTGGTACCACACTTGTCGAACTAGAGTCGACCTAAGCCTCTCTCTTCTCACATTCTCTCATAACTCTATATTAATTACTCACTTATAAATAAAAACCACAAAAAAAAATCAACTTTTTAAACCTCTTTCTCACCGCGACACAGTCCCCCTCCTTCAGACAAATGTCTTTGTCATAAAATAAATTATATACTTCATACACAAACCTCCTCCTTAGTCAGATAAAGACTCTCTCATATATACTCTTGAATTTATAGTCACACTACCTTGTACTCTTACTCTCATGCTCACTCATTACTTACTCACACATTAATTATACTCTCACTAACTCTCATCATATAACTTATTCCTCCGCGTAGAAATGGAGTAGCAAAAGCTACACTGGAGTTTTCACGTTCTCCGAAGAAAAACGTCCCCTTTCTTACCCAGCATTATTCATTCTGTTAGTTCTCCATGCTCTCTCATGGAATTTTACACCCCAACAAAACTTGGTCCCCCTTTTTTGTTCATATATATACGAGGTTCCTGGGCCGTTACTCCTTAAATAAACTGGTACCACATTTGCATTAGCCTATGGGTATTTGGTTATTAAAGAGACTCTGTGGTCTGAGTACTTCCTTATTTCCAATTCGCCCTCTTATACATTCGAGAGATTTTGAAAAAGAAAGATCTACTTACATGTAATGGTACCCAATATAATCTGACAACATTTTAAAGTGAGAGTCATGAATGGACTTTGGATCGGCAGATTATTATAGACCATTCGACCACTCACAGTTGGGTACTTATTCATTGTATATTTCGTTAGTGATGCCAATTTTTGTTTTAGAGTATTCTATGCTATTAGTTAGTTTCCATCTTCAACGCCACATGGGTAACTTTTTGATCCAAGTTTATGGACCTTGCGTTCTACTTGTTGTATTATCATGGGTATCATTTTGGTTAAATAGAGAAGCCACTGCCGACAGAGTTTCATTGGGTAAGTTTTATTATTCTATACATTTGCATGCACATTCGTTTTACTATTCTTTGAATTAGTAATCTGGAAATTGTTTTGTTATCTACGAGTTTCTATCTCAGATGCGGCCAAGGTACTAAAATGTAAAGATATATTGTTTTACAAATCAGTTAAAGGGAGATCTATCCACTGTTTGATTTTGTCAACAAAGAGCCATTTTCTGGTTGAAATGCAAGTACCTATACTCATTGAAAAATCGCAAGTTATTTCTAGTATGATGAATAAATTGTCTATTTTTATAAATATCATCTATGGCTAGAGTTCAGTACTCACAAAATATATTTTCGGGAATAGGCAACCAATGTTGCAAGACCTGTCACTTTATATAAGCAAATTTTCAGGTAGAAAGCTCACAGCGGGGGTTATCAAAAAACTGAAATAAGAGGCTGAAGGTACTTTTAGCCGGAAAATGGATTATTTCTTTTCAACATATTAATTAATTAAGCGAAAACAAAATCATTTTTTAAAAAAAGGTTCTCGTAGCACCATGCAACTAAACGAATAGATGATATGCAGAGTGCGACCCCCCTTTCTAATACGCCTTGAAAGTTTCCTAAAAATTTCAGCATTTTACGCCCATTTTCATAGTACTGAACTCGAAACTACAAATGTTCATCAGTGAAATGGAAAATCTTAACTGTAAGATAACCATTTTCTGATAAACAGTACAAAATAATTGAACTATTGAAATTTAGATTAATTTTAGATTTTTAAAGCTTTTTCTACCTGCTTAGGCTAATTATCTGCTATAGAACGTGCCATATTTGAGCAACGTAACCGAGTAAACTGATTTATTTTCTATATTCTACATTCACAAAAAATCGAATCCACTCTAAATTTTCTCTTAATAAATATAATTTTGTCTAATAAATCGTTATATTGCAGGTATAACCACTGTACTGACAATGACATTTTTGGGCTTGGAAGCTAGGACTAATTTACCAAAAGTTCCGTATCCTACAGCGCTAGATTTTTTTGTATTCCTTTCATTTTCATTCATATTTGCAACAATTATTCAAGTAAGTATCAAGCATTTGTTTATTTGTAAGAATATCTTTTTTACCTTTTTTGTGAATTTATGCAGTAGCCTTTAGTCACAAGTCATAAAGGATATAGTATATTTCAAGTTATTTGAGGAGTCTTGCATGATTCATTAAACATCGACTAATGGGTGACAGGTAACACGAAAATACTAAAAGAAACAAGTATCCAGCACTTTCCCTAGAATTACTGAAACTTTTGGTCTCATTGTCATCTTCCTGGAATATGTTAGGTAGTGTTTCCACTAGTCACTTTTACTTTTCCGCCCAACCTATCTAATATGCAAGAAAAGTATTGGTTTACCCACAAAAAAGTTGGAATTTTGAAAAAATATTTTGAGTTATTTTTACGTTTTTCATCAAGAACAACACGAAAAAATGGTTTTTACAAAAAAAGACGTGTGGCACTCGGAGACTCAGCGGTAAAGCTATTGCATAGAGTTTTACATTTTGACGTTCACAATTTCTTTTTCCTTTTAGCTCTTTTTTTAGCATTAGAAGTTTCACTTTCACAGTCCTCGTATCAGCATAAAATAATCAAAACATATTGGACAGTCCTCGTATAATCATACAAGTATCAAAATTTATTAAACAGTCCTGGTATCAGCATAAAATAATCAAAACTTATTGGGCAGTCCTTGTATAAGTATAAAAAATCAAAATGTATTGGACAGTCCTCGTATCAGCATAAAATAATCAAAACTTATTGGACAGTCCTCGTATAATCATAAAAGTATCAACATTTATTGGACACTCCTCGTATAAGTATAAAAGAATCAAAATGTATTGGACAGTCCTCGTTTAATCATATCAGTATTAAAATTTATTGAGCAGTCCTCGTATCAGCATAAAATAATCAAAACTTATTGGACAGCACTCTATAATCATGAAAGTATCAAAATTTATTGTGCAGTCCTCGTATAAGTATAAAACAATCAAAACGTATTCGACAATCCTCGTATAAGCATAAAATAATCAAAACTTATTGGACAGTCCTCGTATAGTCATAAAAGTATCAAAATTTATTGGGCAGTCCTCGTATAAGTATAAAAGAATTAAAATTTATTGACAGTCCTCGTATAAGTATAAAAGAATCAAAATTTATTGGACAGTCCTCGTATCATCATAAAATAATCAAGACTTATTGGACATTCTTCGTATAGTCATAAAAGTATCAACATTTATTGGGCAGTCCTCGTATAAGTATAAAAGAATTAAAAGTTATTGAACAGTCCTCGTATAAGTATAAAACAATCAAAATGTATTGGACAGTATCATCATAAAATAATCAAAATTTATTGGACAGTCCTCGTATAGTCATAAAAGTAACAAAATTTATTGGGCAGTCCTCGTATAAGTATAAAAAAAAATTATTGGACAGTCCTCGTATTATCATAAAAAAAATCAAAATTTATTGGACAGTCCCCAGAACAATTTTTTTGTAACTGTTTATAAATCTAGTAAAATTATAGGAGTTAACAACATAAATTAAACAAATTTATGGTTATTTTGAGTATTTTGTGTATCTTTTTTTCAATAACGACTGTTGCAAAAACGCAGCACCGGGCAAAAAGGTTAAATAGAAAAAATTTAACAAAACAAAATAGTTTGGAGTAGTTTATTGAAAATACTTATAAAATATAATATACTAAGAGCCGGACGGGAAAAATTTACTACTTACGTTCGGCGTCATGAGTGCCCATCAACTAAGTACTACCGCCTAAAGAAAAACGTTTGAGCACTTTGCGGTCTATTTTGCGTGGCACATGGGTTATCTGGGAAAAGTCAAACTTGGTACTTTTGTACTTGGTAAATTAATTAAATCTGAATGTACTGCATTTCGAACCAAGCTAGATATTGGAAAACTAAGACACAAAAACCTTGTGCCGTACAAAAATTACGGTACTGGAAAGGATAAATAATTTCCATTTTCCGCAAATTTTCTTCGAACAAGAAATTATAGAAAACTGTACGGCTTTTCGGGTTTAAGTAAATAAATTTATTCAAAAGAAATATTATATTATGCCGTATCATTTCTCTGGCACTAAGTGCTTTTACCTTGACGTCCATGCTGTCATTTCAACCCCTTCGAAAAAAATCATTAGAGGCACCTTAAAATTAAAAGAATTAAAAAGTACAATATAAAAATAAACGTTAAATAATAGTGCGTACATTTTTTATGGCACATGAGCTCATTGCATGGAAATGAATTTTGAAAATGAAAAAAATATCCCTATGCAAGGGATATTGTTTTTAATAAAAATTTCCTGTACGGCGTTTGTGCCCTAATCGAATTTATTAAAAATTAGGTATTAAAAAAATGTTGCCGTATAAATATCATGGCACTTAGTGGAAAAGAGTCCCTACAGTTTGAAAAAGAAACGTTTGCACATAACAATTTTTTTCTGTAAAGTAAATTTGTTTATTTTGTAAAAATGTATTTTTTTTATTGATGCCTCATATTACCTATTTAAAACACGCCTCAGCGTGTTTAAATCGAACTTTCAAACACGCGCGTTTTTTATAGTCCCTATGGTAACAACAACAACTCGAGAAACGTAAATATCAATGAGAACTTTTTTTATTAGTTTTTAAATTGTATATTTTCATTGTGAACCAATGTCTTATTTGGTTTTTTCTGCAAAATTAATTTATATATTCATATATACATTGTATCATTTTAAATATAAATAAAGAAACTTTTTGATTATTGATCTGACACCAGTACCTCGTAACGTCAAATAAAAATAAATACCATTTAGGATGGACTTTCACGAAACTTGGCTGGGCATCGAGCACGGACTTTCATTTTTTTGTAGTAATAATATAATAATAATATTTTATTATCTCAAAGTGCATCAACAAAAAAAAATAGCATAAAGTATTCGTGGATAGCTGGTCTTTCAAACACTTGCTCTATTTCGAGCACTCCGGCTGCGCCGTCGTGCTCTTTATCGCGCGTGTTTGAAAGACCTCTTTATCCACTTATACTTTAATATACTATTTTATTTTTTTATTGAGCTGTATATATTTAAAATCCAATGAATAAAATTGTTTTATGTAGGATGAGGTAAAATTGTAAAATTAATTATAACTTTTAACATAATTTTCATCGAACAATAATTTATTTAAAAAAAAGTAGTGCAGCTCGCTAGCTGCATTTCATGCATTCACAGGGTGTGGTTTTAATCCTGCATTTAGTAGAAAAGCGAAAATTCGACCATTTAAAATATTGCAATCACATTCTGACAGTCAAAAATTATTTGCAAAAATGAGTGATCCTCAAATATTAAATAATGATCAAGATATGAAAGATATCCTCACAGATATCCAAGATTTCGTTTGAAAGATGTATAATGTGAGGTCTGTAAGAAGTGTCAATGAAGCAAGATCTGTCATATCTAACAAAGCTTATAAACCGAAAAGTATTGAAGAATATTTTAAGAAAGTTTGTGCAAAATTAGATTGTTCGAATTTTCCTCCATCGTACGAAGAATTGGTTCAACATACTAGATGAACAATTTATATTGCGCAAATTTGGGGTAATGCACATAAGAAGACCCCAAGCACAATACGTCCAATCGATTATGAATGGAATTTGGAAAATAATAAATATGTATTCCATTGGTTTGATGGGGATGAGCCAAGAAATATCAGCCTTATTATTGAAAATAAAACAGCTGATGGAATGGATACTGATAAGGGTAAACATTACATAATTGTCAGTTTACTATAAGTTAATTTAAATTTATAATAACATTAATTGATTTCATTATTTTAGATACTGGTGATGATGACCTTGATAATGATAATTCTGAAACAGATTCCGAAAGCGAACTCGAAATTGGAGATGATGAAGACGATTTTGATTGATTTTATTAATATGTATTTTCATTTATTACATTATATTTATTTTTTGTATTTTATGTAACAGAATAAAAACCAACATAAAAGTTTCAATAATATTTTTTTATAATTTTCTAAAAATAAAAATATTTTTGAAAAGAAAACTGTGTGTAGCGTAAGTATGTACAAAGATTCATTTTATTCAGTTTTTTTTATTTTGTTCAAGTCTTAAAGTTTTAAAATGATACACTGAAGCATTAATTTTTTATTCTTAAAAAACTGAATTTTTAAATTTGTACGAAAATGTTTATCGAGGTGTATGTAATGGTAATAGTCGATTGATCTTAACATATAATGACTCTTTTTACTCATTTAAACGATAAATTTGAAAATATTTTTGAATTATTGTGATACCTTCAAATTTGCAAAAATTATAAACGTTTTTCATTTTAGTTTTTATCATTTCTCAATCAAATTAAACGTTTAGGGTCTCATTTTATTCAGCTCTTTTATTTCTTCAGGTTATTATAGTTTTATAACGCTATATTGAAAAATTAAGTATTCATATTCAAACAATTTTTTTTAATTTACAAAAAGTGGTAAGAACACCCTAATTTTCCAATTATTCACTCAAATTAAACGTATAAAGTCACATTTTACTCGTTTTTTCATATTCATTGAATTCTAATAATTTTGTGACTGCATTAAAATCTTAAATATATGGATTTCAAAGACTGTAATTTGTAAAATGAAAATTTTTGTTTTTAAATTTTTAAATCTCGAGTTAGATTAAAAATGTCACGGTATGCCCTCTAATGAAGAAGCTTTTTGCCAATTCATTGGCAGCGGTTTTTTTATGTTCCACCAAAATGTAACGACATTATTATTTTTTACTATAACATATTTTATATGATATATTTCTTTATAAACTGCAATGATTGCCGTACAGGAAATTTTAGTTTTTGACTATCAGTAATACTTATATTTCAAATTATAAAAATGAGTTTATATCGTATTCGATGAATGTTCCATCAGAAATATACGGCGATATAATTTTTTATCACTATTAAATTCTCTTAATAGTATGTGCTAAATGCCGTACTGGAAAATTTAATTTTATAATATAGTGAAAATTCCTCGTACAACCCCACTAACATTGGAAAAGTCTGACATTAAAAATGCACGGCAAGCATAATTTTATTTATATTAACCTTCAAACAATTTATAACTGCAATAAAATTGAATATAGACTATTACTGGAGTTGCTGTAAATGCATTTTCAAAATTGGAAAAATTATAAAAAATTTCTTTTATTTATATTCAATTATTTTTTTCTGGTGCCAATAAATTTGTACGGCACTTTTGAATAAAGAATAGAATATGGAATAACTTGCTTCCAAAATTTTTGCCGTTCAGGAAAAAATGATTTTTACCTCAACACAAAGGACTCCAACTTCAGAGGACACATAATCAGGTTATACATTTTTTTTGCCAAATATTTTATACGGCACTCATGAATTTCTTTATTTTAGATCATAAGTAAACTATTGAACTTTGTGCCGTACTTCCTCTAATGATTTTTTTCGAAGGGGTTGAAATGACAGCATGGGCGTCAAGGTAAAAGCACTTAGTGCCAGAGAAATGATACGGCATAGTATAATATTTCTTTTGAATAAATTTATTTACTTAAACCTGAAATGCCGTACAGTTTTCTATAATTTTTTCTTCGAAGAAAATTTGCGGAAAATGGAAATTATTTATTCTTTCCAGCACCGTAATTTTTGTACGGCACAAGGTTTTTGTGTCTTAGTTTTCCAATATCTAGCTTGGTTCGAAATGCCGTACATTCAGATTTAATTAATTTACCAGGTACAAAAATACCCAAGTTTGACTTTTCGCAGATAACCCATGTGCCACGCAAAATAGACGGCATAGTGCTCAAACGTTTTTCTTTAGGCGGTAGTACTTAGTTGATGGTCACTCATGGTGCCGAACGTAAGTAGTAAATTTTTCCCGTCCGGCTAATTTATTCTGAATGATATTTAAAGAAACATTTCTCATGGAGGGCCACATTACATTTGGTGCATTTTTTTATTGTTGTGGAATGGCACATAGCACATCGTTGTCCTCTTATTTTGTGAATCAATAAAATGATACATATTGTCATAACGAGCATCTAAAGTAGTACGTTTGCGAATTGACTGCACCGGTCCTGGTCTAGATGGTGGCGTGCCAAAACATGTAAGCAGTCCCTTTGCAATATTTCTTCGAAATTCTAATAAATCCATATCCGGCTGATCTGAGACTTCCCTTCTCATTTTACGATATATAAGCCAGGCATTCTGTACGGCAACGTCAATTCCCCAAATAAAAAGTGGCCAATACCACTTCTTTGATCTCAGGCTTGTTCTGTAATATGCAACGCTTTGATCCATTCGATCCGTTCCGCCCATATTTTCGTTATAATTTTTAACCAGGTTCGGTTGCACGACTTTAATTTTTTTATTCTCAGCAAATGAATATCTAGTAGCTTGATAAGTTGGGTTTGCACCTTGGCAATTAGATGCAAGAATTACTAAGCTATTGTCATTCCATATACATACTAAGAGTTCATTTTCTTTGTCGTAATATATTTCATACTGACCCCCTACCGATTTTTTTGTAACCTCAGATAGAGGGCACTTTTCAACCCTATTGGATCGTAGTGTTCCCACATATCCTATCCCGTCGACAGTCAACTTATCTAATAGTTTTAAACCCGTAAAATAATTGTCTGCATATAAAACATGAGGTATACATTCATCGCCTATAAGTTTAGGAATATGATCGGCTGCAAAATTATACTTCCACCTAGACCAAATTCTGCTTTATATTTATTTTCTTTACCCTTGGCACCTTGTTAAATTTGGAAGTCAATTAGATATCCAGATTTTAGATTCCAGCACCAGCTTTTGTAGCCGAAACGTATTGGTTTCCCTTTTATGTGCTGCTTCATTCCATGCCGTCCATAATATGGGATCATGGCCTCGTCTATACTAGATTCTGTTTCCCAAATTGTATATTCAAAAAAAGATTTTTTTAACATTTCTATGTAAGGTAGAATTTTGTATGTTTTGTCTGTTGGGTCTAACTTTTGGTTATCATTAAAATGAAGGAATCTGATAATGGTTTCAAATCTGTTACGTCGCATACTATTTGAAATCATAATATTTTTTACATCTTCTGATTCCTCCCAGTACATACGTCTCCTGGAATTTACGTTATATCCACTAACTAATAAAATACCTATAAAGACTTTCAATTCCTCAACGCCCAATTCAAGTGTATGTCCTTTTTGGAAAGCATAACGAACTGTTTCTTTTACAATATGGGTAAAAAGTTCATCACTAAAAAAAAATTTGAATATTTGAAGCGGAGTAAGCGGGCGCGAATAAAATGATGGCAGAAAATGATTCCACTCCGATTTTTTTTTAGATAGACGGGAACATAGTAAATTATCGACAGGTAAATCGCCTTGAATCCAACTCCGTGAAATTTTAGCCGATTTTCTTTGTGTAGATAATCTCTGAGGAACTGTTTCTGTTTCGTCTTCGATAAATGACTCATCGTCGTTTATATCAAGTTGTTCTTCAGTTGTTGTGGTTTGCAGTATTTCCCCAATATTTTCTTCGACAGAGTTTATGTTATCTTCGTCAATTCTTATAGCATCTTCTTCATGAAAAATGTTAACAACTGCTTCTGCTTCTGACTGTAATTGGGATCTACTCAAATTGTCAAATGTTCCACCATAATCTTCATCACCGCTATCTTCATCGGTCAATTCGTGCGGATCGGGAGGGGCTAAATATACATTTGCACTGCTGACTGACTGCATAATGGTTGATTCTTCAAGAATTGTCATTATTTTGTGCGTTCTGGCTTTATATATCATTTTTGGCTGAGATCCAACTTGATTAGTCCCTCTGCTAAATTTTGAAGAAGATGGAATATTGTTGGACATTTTGAATACTAAAAGAAATAGAAACCTTTTGTCAAAACATATAATTTTTGTTTGTTTTTTTCTAGTTACAACTAACTTATTATATTTAAAAATATTTTATACTTTAGTTCCCGGCGTTGTGAAAACGCAACACCTACAATTATAGGTACTTAACACTGTAATAGCTTCGTGTTGCGAAAACGCAACACTAGTAAATAAACAAACACAAAAATCTAAACAAAAAACATAGCACTTACTTGATATATGGCTAACAAATAATTCCTTTGGATCCTAATAGCACAAAAAAAAATCAATGTTTCTTCTAAAACTTTAAAACTGTTCACCTTTATGTTGAAAAAATCACAGTGCGACTTGTCACCAAATGAAACCCTCAACTTATTTCCTAAATTCTGCATACAAATGTCATTTATTAGTTCATATACTGATAGGTTTAGTTAAAGTTAACTGTAAAGAAAAGAAAATCTGCAATTTAAATAGATTTCAGTTAGCTATTGGCTCAATAGATGGGATTAGGTTCGCCACTACCACTTGTTGCGAAAACGCTACTTTGGGCATGAATGGGTTAAAATTTACTGGACAATCCTCGTATCGTGTCAGGTTATTTTCGTTACGGAATTTCTCGATTCGGTCTCCACGCTTAAGGCCCGCGATAGAAGCTAATGCAATAGCTTAAAAAATCCTGTGTGTATATGTCGTCGTCGTCGACCACTTTTCGTTACATGTCTTGTTAGCACGATACAGCCTCCGAAGTGCAACAAATCACCAATTTTATGATTGAATATTGTTCAGGACATCTCACAGATGAACCCTATTGATTTTCAGCTCACAATAGCCAGTACACGGATGCTATGGTACTTGAAGTACGAAATTTTTGTAATTTTTTGAGAATTTTCAGTTTATTAGCACGATACAGCCTCCGGAGTGCAAAAAGTCACCAATTTTATAATTGAATATTATTCAGAGCATCTCACAGATGAACCCTATTTATTTTTAGCTCACCACAGCCAGTACAACAGGTGCTATAGTACTTTAAGTACGACATTTTTGTCATTTGGGAGAAATTTCAATTTGTTAGCACGGTACAGCCTCCGGAGTATATTCAAGTGACCAATCTTATGATTGGATATTATTCAGGGCGTCTCAAATATGAACCTTATTGAGATTCAGCTCACTAAAGTCAGTACAACGAGTGCTATGGTACTTGAGGTTCCAAATTTTTGTCATTTTTGGAGAATTTTCAGTTTGTTAGCACGATACAGCCTCCAGCGTGTATACAAGTGACCCATTTTATGATTGAATATTGTTCAGGGCGTCTTATAGATATACTTCATTGACTTTTAGCTCACCAGAGCTAGTACAACGGATGCTATGGTACCTGAAGTGCCAAATTTTTGTCCTTTTTGGAGAAATTTCGGGTCTAGTACGATACAGCCTCCGGAGTGTATACAAGTGGCTAATTTTATAATTGGATATTTTTCAAGGTATCTCATTCAAGGTGTCTCACAGATGTACCCTATTGATTTTCAGCTGACTATAGCGAGTACAGCGGGTCCTATAAATCCAAATATATTGCATCTTTGGTAACTTTTGGAGAAATTTCGGTTTGTTAACACGATACATCACCCGAAGTGTATATAAGTGACAATTTTATGACAGACTATTAATCACAGATGCGGAAAAGTTAGTTTTAATCTTTAAAACCGTTTATTTGAGGTTGACTTAGACGACAAAAAGGGGTTCGTTTGTAGCCCTTCCGATCACTGGGGTGGTCCGACCCAGCCACTTTTTGTAGTCGCGCCCACTACAAAATGTGGTCCAGATTGGAAATTTCACTGTAGCCAATACTTCGCAGAAGTTAACAAAGATTCCGATGAAGAGGCTTTATTACTTTTGGTGCCTAAACAAAGGCGTAAGCGAAAAAGAAAATCTCCTAGATTTTGAGTCCATCCCATTTGTAGAGCTCGGCTTCAGTTTGGACAATTCCATACGCTCTATCACAAACTTCGTAGCTATCCCGATAATTTTTTCTGGTTTTTGAGAATGTCATCGCATTCTTTTGATGAATTATTTCATGAAGTTGTATTGTATTGTATTTCAGCAATAAACTTGTCCGTATCAAACGGTTCCATCTCGAATACAGACAGCAGTTGTCTCTGACACTGAAGACTTGACGACAAGAAATTGTGCGCGTTGCACGTCGGCGCTGCAGTTGACTTGTGGCTAGGGTATAGCCTCGAACACTCCCGGCGGTAGAAGTAGTTTATAAATTGCAGTTGTTAAATTGAACTGAGACAGTGGGCCACTTTTTGTCGTCGATGTTAACTTCAAAAAGTGGCCCGTGGAAACACGGCCTAAACCTTATTCAACGACAGTTTCCAAATATTTATATTAAATATTGTGAGCGTAGTACTGAGTACATTGTTATTCATAATAGTAATTGATGATGTAATAAAAGTGAAGCGACAAGAGTCAAAACAAAAGTCAGACAAATAGGCAATAGAAATATGAAAGTGGAAGGCGTTTCCGAATGCGTTTCTACCAACGATTTAGTAGAAAAATTGGACACCCTGTTCAAACGAAATTAATAGCACTACACATATTCGATCCTAAAAAACTCAGTGATTTACTAAAAGAAAAAAAAATTAAACCAACAAAGCACTTAGGAATATAATTATTGAAGTCCTAAATAGCACTAATGAATGCATGACACTAATTTGAAATCAATTGTAAACAATTTTAAAATAACTAGAAAACCAAGAAAGCACTAACGAAATTTATGGAAGCACTAAGAAGCACTAACGAGTGACACTATCTTTAATTAAATCGTGATTATTTTGGGGGCCAACGGAAATGCCAATAAATTAATATCAAATATCTCGAAAATCAAAATAGCACAAACGAAAATTATTAAAGCACTAAAGAGTACTAAAGAATGACACTAAATTTAATCGAATCATGAATACTTTGGGGGATGACCTCAAAAAAAAATGAAATATATCGAAAAACAATAGAGCACTAGCAAAAATTAATGCAGCATCAAGGTGCACTAACGAATGACACTAATTTGGAATTAATCGTAAGCACCTTGGGGACTGACCTTGAAAATATAAAGTCAAATATCTCGAAAACCAATAAAGCACTGACGAAATTAATTGAGGACTAAAGTGCACTAACGAAGCACTAACGAATGACACCAATTTGGAATTAATTCTAAACACTTTGGGGGCTGACCTAGAAATAAATTAATATTCAATATCTACCAAACAACGGAAGCACTAACGAAATTTATAGAAGCACTAAGAGGCACCAACCATGCACTAACCGATTACACTTAACATAATTAAATCGTGAAAACTTTGGTGGCTAACTTCACGGACCTGTCATAGTATATTATTACTTGAGCAAGTATTGAAGGCTTCTATCTACGAAAGTGTAGTTTGATGCACGTGCCGAAGACGAATGCATGTAATCACTTGAGTGGATAAAAGCCTTTACTTGCGAATTTAATACTATACTTTATCTACGATCATACAACCAAACAAATAAAATAAATTCATAATCAGTATTGAATAATTATATTTATCTCGTGATTTTTACGGTGGATTTTCTGTTGCAGTCTTGCAATATTGCGAATGTTAAGTGGTGTACAGGACATTTAATTCTCTTCTTCGAACATTTTAAGTCTTCGGGAATCCCAAATTTCACTTTTTACAGCAGTTTTTAGGATTTTACTAACGATCGCAATCGATTGCTTTTGTTTTGTTTGGTTATGTTGTTATTGATTAGTAATTGACAACTGCTGCCAACCTAACAATGGTGAAAAATAAAAATTACGATAAGTTTTATTTTGATTAGTTCAACTCGTGATTGATAAAATATATGTCAACCTATAAGAAACTCTCTTACATTTATAAATGGCTAAAATTATAATTTCCAGTAGAGCTTCCACATCAATAATAATTATTTTATATGATGATCGTAGATAAATCTATTTTATACCTGGTTTATGTATTTCAGAACAACAACCCTCACGTATACTCAATAGATTTGTCTTAACAATAATGAAATATTTCAACAACCTGTTATAAAAAGAATACATAATAAACAATTTAGATATATTGGGCACCTTTGCAGACAAGGTAGCTACAGACAGATATAAGAGACTTTGCAAGTTTGACTGTTAGGAAAGAAGAACGGAGGACGACCAAGGAAACTTGAAAAAAACACAGGAAGTTTAAAGAAAATGGCACGGAAAAGCTACTGTAGAAGCGAGATATAAAACGTGGTTCTGACACCCATTATAGAGCATACAAGTATAGTATTATTATGAAAGTTTCTGAAATAATTTGAAATTAAGTATAACTTTGTGTCCGGCTAATTGAGGGGGACAAAGTATAAGTTTTCTGATAACTTGAACTTGGGTCTACTGACACATTGTAAAAAACCTTTAGTTCTTAATAGTTATGAGTGATACTGCTCTATAAATCTATTATTAGTTTGCAGTTGTTCATTACTTTACAAAATATGGTTCCGGAGAATGTTATTTCAGTTTTAACTCTGATTCAAGCAGTGACGAAGAAGATTGGTCGCAATTACAGTCAAAAGTAAGTATAAAAAATAAATTGAAACAAAATCTATTGCAGTTTACTAGCACTGACAATTGTATTCTAGGTGATTTCGCATGTTTCAAACTAGACAGAACATATTTTTGTAAATTTCGACTTTTTAATAATATTTTCATACTTATTTGAAAAATTTGTATCTAGGTATATATTTAGAAAGAAACTCCTTATAAAAACTTATACTTTGCTTTAATTGTGTTTAGAAAAATACACATTTTTAAAACCGAATTTGTAATGAAAAAAGAAAGATATTACATTCATTTCAATAGAAAACATGATGACAGTCGACTTAAATAATCATTTATGTAGATGTTAATAGCGACATAATATAAACAGTTATATTTGAAAGTGATATAGTGGAAATATTATTATTTTTCAGGCATCCAAATCCGTTGCAAAAAGTGTTGAAGAATGTTCTAAGCCCAACCCCCGTTTTGAAGAAATCATTCAACTCTCAGATGTCATCGTATCTCCATCTTCAAAATCATCCACCAAATCAACATCTCAAAAAATAACATTTTCCTCTGCTAAGTCTGAAACAGTTGAAGAACCAACAACTTCTAAAAGAAGAAGCAGTATCGCAAGCCGAAAGGCATCTATACAAAATAACTTGATTTTTAAAAGGAAGAAAAACTCCCCAAGATTTAATTCCGTTTCAAAAATAGATCGTGTATCAAGAATATTGTTTCCCTTATTGTTTTTCACTATTAACGTATTCTACTGGTACACTTATCTTTCAAAATCCAATGAATCTGTATAAAGATCTTCATTTAATAAAGACGTACAGTGACGTTAATTGTTTCCATCCTTATTTATAGTCTCATTATTGTTATTTGAAATGAATTAAATAGTCAAATATCACTGTATGTGGTTTTAGGATTTATAAGTCACGTAATAGTGAATAAAGATGTGAGAGAGTGAAAAATATGATTTTTATTCAAATTAGCTTTCACTAATAAACTTCTAGAATAATATAAAGTTATTTACACAAGAAATTTATAATCTCAGATATATTCAATGAGCGTTCTGCACCTATGCTTATGTTCCACTACCACCAACAATACACTCAGTGCTACCCACTGCTACCTTTACAAACTCATCCAGTTACTATGCAAGCATGAGACTTTAATGTTATTCTTACAATAGTTGAAACTTGACCCATACCACCAACTTTAGATAGGTTTTACAACAACTACAAACCGAACATTTATTATCGTAGCGAGCTACAGAACTTCTAAGTTTTGGCCAATAGTAAATTTCAGAGATACGAGAAATAGTTTTAGATATGCTTAAATGAGCACTTAATTCATTGTCATGAAATAGCCTTAATATATCAATTCTGTTGGCGGTAGGAACAACAATTTTCCAATTAGATAAGTTACTTGAAATTGTATTAGACGAAAAAATATATTTGTACAAAACATTATTGCCAACCGTAAATGTGGGATATAAATCGGGATTATTCGAGACCTTCTCAATCATAGAAGTATACCAAGCGTCTGGTTTAAAGGTATTTACATTAATAATATAAGTTTCGGAGAAAGAACGAGATAAATCAGCACTGACCATCATAGTAGTTTCTTTTCTGTGTTTGATTTCAAAATCAATCTGGGAAAGCCTAAGAGAAAGACGTACTAAGCGACCTGAGTGATTGGAAAGTTTAAAAAGATACTGCAAATATGAGTGATCTGTCTCAAGAGTAAAATGAGTGCCTTCAACGTAGTCTCGGAATTTTTCAACACCAAAAATAACTCCTAATAGTTGTTTTTCTGTTGTAATGTACTTTCTTTCAGTTTTATTCGAAGTACGATTTGCGTAAGCAATCGGGTGTTAGAGACAGTGGCATACCTGATACAGAATTGCACCAAGATCAGTTTCACTAGCATCAGTTTGAATGAGAAAAGGTTTAGAAAAATCAGGGCTTGCAAGAAAGGGCTAGAAGTAAGACGCTTCTTAGCTACAGTAAAAGCATTCTCAGCGTCAGGAGTCCAAGAAATGAATTGGCCTTTTTTTCTGGCATGAAGAAGATCATTGATAGGAAAAAAAACATCTTTAATAAATCGACGATACCAACCAATAAGACCTATGAGACGTTTTATCTCAGTAATATTTATATATATATATATATATATATATATATATATATATATTTTTTAAGATTGGCAGTAAGATTGGCTGCCTTCAGCCTAAGATACAATTTATTGAGAGTTTCTATATGAAGCTCAAAGGTAAGGGTAGTGATAATAATATCATCTAAATAACAAAAACAAAAAGGCCTAAGAGAATGGTCTATAACTATGTCCCATAGACGAGCCATAGTTTTAGGGGTATTAACTAAACCGTAAAGAGTTGTAACAAATTCAAAAAGTCCTACACCGTACACAGCGAAAACTGTTTTCAGACGAGAAGATTCAAACAAGGTTATTTGTAGAAAAGCCTTTTTTAAATCAATAGACGTCAGAAATGTTGCGTCTTGGGATTTACTAAGAATATATTGCGCCACGGTTTATGAATCAGAAACGGTGACCTTGTTCAATTTTCGACCATCAAAACAAACACGATATTCTCCGGACTTCTTAGGGACAATACATAGAGGTGAAAGGGCAAGGGAAGTTAGGAAGGTTGAATAAATTTGAGATTTAACATCTCATCTACTTCGTTTACACGAAGTTTTTGTATTGCCGGAGACAAGGAAATTAACGTTGCGCAATTGGCTTTGCATCGCCAGTGTCGATAACATGCTCAACGAAATTAGTTCGACCAATTCGGTCTGAAGGAGGAACTGTAGAAAACAAATCAATGACTTGTCTAGTTCATCTATTTCAAGTGAAGTGAGACTAGAAACTGGCTGAATTGTGTTTATTACAGAAGTAGACGACAAAAGAGAGTACGATAAATAATGAAAATTAACGTCTATTTCAAAAAATCTATGCCCAAAATAAGAGAATGCTTAATTGAATGTATAATCAGAATTTTAATTGTTTTTATGAGATTATTTACAGTAACGCGAACGGTAACAAAGCCCCTAAATTGCTGTGGTACACCGTCAGCAATATTCATACTTATTGAAGCATCATATTCAATAGGTACATGTAATGAATTAATAAGCGAAAAGCCTTTGTTTCCAAGAATACTAGAATTGCTTCCGGTACCAACCAATGCAACGACATCAGTATTTAAAACTTTGACAATCATATAAGGACGATTATCATTAGGTTTCTTAACAAACAAAGGACAAATATCAGTAGTAACAGAATTGACATTATTTTCAGACAACGAATTAACCACGGGAGTGGGTAACATAGGTAACACAGATAAAACAGGCATATTTAAATCAATGATACAAACATCCTTAGATAATTCAACATCCGGCACAGGATTGACAAGTGAAACGGTACAAGAAGATAATTGTTTGTCAAGATTTACAGAACGATAACATAAGGAAGATAAGAAATCTCTAACAAAACTAAGATGCGCTTGCCATTCAGTAGCCGAAAGAGAAAAGTTTAAGTTCATTTTGACTTATTGACGGTTTGGTTGATTTTCGTTTTGAACTTTACTTCCGAAGTGGTTTGTGTTTAACTGGAGACTGTCGACAGTTTTACAGGGCCAGTTTTTTGGAATGCAAGAACTACAATTTGGTTTTGTTGAGTTTTTAGCATCACAACCATAACAAAAAATAGAATTAGGAGAACGATATTTCGTAAAAATATGACCAGTTCTACTACAATTCCAACATACACTAGAAGATAAAACGGAACTTTTTCTATTCGAAGAAGAATTAGATGAAACATAAAGACAAGCCAGATCAGGTTCAAATAGACGACAATTTTTTGAAGAAAGTGGTAAAAGATTTCCACGAATTTTTGCAGCACGGGTTTTTTAATCTAAAACACTTGTTAAACGAATAAAAAGAGCTGTCATAGAATAAATATAAACAGCAACGGGCTTATTCCCAACCCATAGTTCGATTTCAAATCTCTAACTCTAAATGTATTTCATAACTGTAAGGAAGAAAATATGCGTTTAAACTGCATTTACTACGATTGTTAAGATACCGTGTAAAAGCACTACTTCGAAACAATTGACAAGACTGTAAAAATAATTCAGTATCAGAAATACCTCTAGAAACTCTAAGTAATTCAACTTCTTCTAAAAAGAGATGAAGTGATTCATTCTTTCTGGAGAATGAAATATTTCATTTGTATGCTTGATCATGACGAGACTGTGGAACTTAAGGAGAAGATACAGAAGATGAAGCAGGAGGAGCATGATTATGTGACTCTTCACTGAAAGAAATAAGATACCTAGATATAAACAGATTCAAGTAAAAGTACTTCCCTATTCAAAGAATTTTTAAATTCAGCTTGTTCTTTATCATCCGGGCCAACGTTTAATCAATTGAATCTATTAGTTAAATGAGTTAACCTGGAATTTATTCGGATAAAAACAGGTTCACGTTTATTTCCATTGAAATTATTAATTACTTCACTCAAATGCTGAATAGTGTTACGAATTTCTAAATTATCCTCCTCAAAAATATAGGTATTTAGTGGTAATGAGAAACTACGATTAGCTATAATTTATGGTTGATTCCCTTTTATTGAACATTCTAAAAAACTTAACGCGATGCAACTCTGCTAAGAAAATCAATGAGATGTACGTCAAGTGTCTACAAAGGTTTCGAAGTAAAAAGTGGAACGTAGAAGGTTAAGTTCATGAAGGACTCTTTAAAATTCCTTAATCAGAAGTTCTTAATAGGGAAACTTTTGTTCATTATCGAATCAAGGTTACGAAATATTGTTAGGGACGGAAGAAAAATATATGGGTAATGGATTGTGTGTAGAGTGTTCAGATAAAATCTAATATTTCCTTTGCATACGGTTTTTATTTTTAAACTGAAAGGAAAATTCAATTTTTGACAAATAAAAATCATCACCCTTTTTTTTCAAAAATCAGTCAATGACAATGACCGAAATTTATCAGATTCCTAATCAATACCTACCAAAACGAAAAATATTTAGGAAAGTATGAGAAGAGAAATATCCAAATTAAGAGCCCCAAATGGAATATGTCTTTGTCTGGTTAATCATATACTGGGCACCAATCAACCAAGTACCGATAATCAAACACAAGTCGTAGTCTCAACTCTAGGTGCTAGTAAACCTTCTTGTTCTTGGCTTATACTTATGCATTTTCAGGCGTCGGATTGGGACTCCGTGTCCTATTCCAACCATTTTTTCCATGCCCTCTGTCTCTGGCAAGTATTCTCATACCTTCCAAAGTTTTTCCTTTATTTCGTCCTATTCCTTCTACCTGGTCAATCCATTATCTTCTTGGTCTCCCTATTTGCTTTTTCTTTGGTTTCCCTACCTCCATTACTTTCCTGACTATTCTTTGTTGGTTCATTATCATTTTATACTAATTCAACTGTTTGTTTTTTATTTTATTAATTATTGATGTTTGCCCCGTCATTTTTCTTATGCGTTTGTTTCTGATTCTGTCTCATTTCGTTTTTTCTCAAATTTTTCATTTCAATTACTTTTATTTTAATTTCATGCTTTTTTGAATTATGCATTTCTCTGTAGCATATATTATTGAAGAAATATTTATTACATTATGTATTATTTTCTTTGCTTCAATATCTATCTATTTGTTATCTAGGATCGATTTATTCATTGTTTAGTATAATATTGACGATTTATTGGCTCTGTTTGTTAATTCAGCGTTTATTTTCCCATCTTCTTCGATGATTGTGCCTAGATCTTCATATGCTGATACTCTTTCTAGAATGTTTTCTTTGCATTTGATTTCCTTATTTCGTTTACTATCATATATTTCGTCTTGTTTATGTTTATTTCCATTTTCATTCTCTCAACTTCTATATTCCATATATCTACTAATTTCTGCATGTTATTTCTTGAATTTTCAATCCTATGTTATCTGCATATAACAAATTCCTGAGTTTAACTGGTTTTAAATTTTTGTATCCTATTATATCTAGTTGTCTTCCATTT
Organism: Galeruca laticollis; assembly: GCA_963921935.1. Taxonomy (NCBI): domain Eukaryota; kingdom Metazoa; phylum Arthropoda; class Insecta; order Coleoptera; family Chrysomelidae; genus Galeruca; species Galeruca laticollis. Next base: position 136,424,508 of record OY998180.1, read on the forward strand.
TCTTTAACATTTAATTATCTTATCCATGACCAAAATAAATTGTAGCGGGCTTGACTGTCTCCTTGTTCTATGTCTTTTTTTCATTATAAATTCTTCTGATCTTCCTCCTATCTGTATCTGGCATCTCACTTTTTGATATATGCCTTTTATTACTTTTGGTATTTCCATTTCTTCTAAGAATTTGCATATTTCCTTTCCATCTATAGTGTCAAAAGCGGTCCTCAGATATATGTATGTTAAATATAGTTCGCCTCCTTCTTGGATTTTCCTTTCTATCAGTCTTCTGAGTATATGTATTTTATCCCTCGTTTGTCTGTCCGGGCAAAAAGCTGCTTGCTCTTCTTCTAAGCGACCTTCTACATATTCTCTTAATCTTTTTCCTAGTACTCTGGTATACAGTTTGAATAAAGTTTCAGCTAAACATATGGGTCTGTAATTTTCGCAAAATGTTTGCTCTCCATTTTTGTATATGGGTAGTATTACAGTTTTCTCCCACTGTGTTGGGATCTTCTGTTTTTTTCCATTCTTCTTTGCATATTTCCCACTGCCATTCCTTTTCTTCTTTACCCATCCATTTTATCATTTCTAGTGTTATTCCATCATCCCCGCAAGATTTTCCCGTATTTATTCAATTTATTGCGTGTTTAACTTCCTCTTTGGTTATTTCTTCTATCTCCTCTGCTTCCTATTTTCTGTTATACTTTGGTGTAGTACTGTCATACCTGTTTGCGTAATATTGTTTAATTTTTTCCAGAAGAATTTGAGTATGAACACAATCAAATGCCTTGGACAGATCACATAAAGTAGCACACACTTCATGTCCCCTATCGAGGATGTTTACTATGTCATCATCAATCGTAACCAATGCAGCGATAGTGGACTTGTTCTTTTGGAATGTGAACTGTGACTCCGATAAAATACTTTGTTTTTACAAATGAGATATAAACCTAGCCCTTATCAGGATATCAACTATTTGCGATATTAGGGGAATGAGCGTTATTGGTCTGTAATTATCCAGTTCTTCCATATGTCCCCCCTTCTGAACTGGCAAAATTTTTGATATTTTTATGGAGTTGTGCCAAATACCTTCGATAGGGTACTTGTTTAAAGCAACTGTTAGGGGTGCAAGTAGATAAGTGCAGGAGGCCTTAATCATTTGTGCATTTAAGCCATTTAATCGGTACTTAGTTTGCTTTTGAGGGAATGAATGGTCTCGAGTACATCAGATTCCAAAAATAATAACATTAAAAATGAAGATGGAGGTTTTTGCATTTTTTCCATGAAGGAAATATGGTGCGTATGTGTTTCAGAAACGGTAGTGAAAAAATAATTTAATTCGCTTGCCTCAATGCCCGGTAATGTATAACATATTTTGTTTTATTAGTTAGGGTACCCATCAACTTAGTCTCCTTCTTTGATCTTGCAGCAGGTATCATGGTCTTAGGATTGAGGTGTTCAGGGCAGTCATGTAAATGATGAGGATACTTCAAATCGACATCGAGGATATATCCCTCAGGAGCATCATCAGCAATTACGGTAACGTCAATATTTGTATCGCACCACTCGAATCCCTCATATCGTAACTCTTCGCTCATCGCCCATCCATACTGATTGTTAACGTCAAAATGCATTAAATATTTCGTTCGTTGAAGGATTATAAGTGGGTATATAGTTATTGTTGGCTCGAGCACGACATTTTCCGCATACTTGATCAAGTCCAGCGTATACCACGCTCAACAAACAAAAACATGTCTAGAAGCTCCAATTTTTGTTAAGTATGCTTTAGCATAGCGTCGAACGTAAATCCAGGCAATGTATGGTAATTTGCGGATCGATATTATACGTAGCAATACAACTGGAACGAAACTGCTCAAAAGCGTCAGATAGAAGAAGGATGTCGGTCTTCATATACAACTCTACATATTCACCTAAGGATTTACCTTCAATATTATTGTAGAAAGATTTGATAGGAGAGAAACTTGTTTCTTCAAAGCGTTTGAATGAATAGAAATAGGCATAAGACATCACCCTCTTCTTAGTTAACATCATTAATTCTTCCTCGGGAACATTAGAAAACTGAGATTCCAAATTAGGAAATTCGGTTAAATACGAAACTGTCGATAAATCTGAACTGGATTCGCGCATCTTCAACATGTTTTGTGAAAGAAATATATTTTTCTTTTGTAATAGGGAGCAAATCCATAGAGCCGGTCATGTGGATAGCGATGTATTCGATGATGACATTTGCATCATAACCCGATAAGTTGTGGAACACTACAGTAGGCGAATCAAGGTTGTTAATATTGCATCTCTCATGCGTTGTACCTCTATAATTGTTTTCAGGAATGAGATGTTCATGACTATGATGATAATGTTGGATTACTATTCTTCATAAATATATTTTCACTAATTGTCATTATTATGGGGGAATGATTAGACGTTAGGTCATCAGCTTCCTCCATTTTGATGTAATTAGCAGAGATATTTTTAGAATTTAAAAAGTTTAGCAGGTCAGGGATTTAGGGAATCGGTAGGCCAATTATGCCCTGAAAACTGCTAGGAATATTAGCGACAAGCACCACTTGGAAGCGTCCCTTCGTATCGTTCAACTTAAAGCAGCTCGGAAAAAGGGGTCTGGGATTATATCGATACCTAAAGGTGCATGGAAAGGTGTTCATTGGAATGATGTTAATTCTGCATTTATCAACCGCATCAGAACTGGTACCATCTCGAACCTAAAGCATAAGGACTCCATTGAATTTCTAAAAGATTGTATGGCAGACTTTAAACGACGTATACAAAAAATATTAAAAAGGGAGGTAGTTGTTAAAGTAAATGTAGCTTTAGGAGGTTAATTTGAAATATATAAGGGAGATAAGATTCTTAATGAGTTTAAGTATTTTACAACGGCCAATTTTCCAATATATAATGATACAAACATTGATTATTGGTTTGATACTAAAGTCAACACGCCTATCCTTAAAGATATTGATGAATTTCAAGAACGTGATTGTGGTTGGGCATTGAAGAAGGTAGTGAATTTGGGTGTTTTCATCGGAAATCAAAAAGAAGAAGGCTAAATAATGATGATTATGTTTGTTTTAGATGGGCAGTTACGTCGGAATTGTATCCTGCTAGAATCAATAGAAATATAATTTCATCATACCCGCACTATTCAACTGTATAAAAAACTAAAAGGCATTCAGTTCCCCATGACTATAAAACAGATTCCCCATTTTGAGAAGCAACATGGTATATCCGTAAATGTTTACGTTCTACAGAAAGATAAAAAGACCACAATAACTCTCCCAACTTACCTTACAAGAAATAAGATGGGTAGACATGTTGATGGTCCAAGATAAATATGGAGACTTCTTTCGAGGCAGTTAAATAAGCGAAATAATAAAAAATACTTCTGTGATGGCTGCTTACGCTATTTCACATCGCAGGAAAAACTAGGTGCTCATCTTAAATTTTGCAAGGGTCGAATGGACTTTTTATGTGAAAGATGTTTACGCCATTTACTACGGCGGAAAAGTTGGATACTCACGCCGTAGATTGTATGGAAATTAATGATTGTGCCGATAAGATACCGGAACTCTGAAAAAAACGTTCTTAAATTCAAAAACTTTACGAATAAGGTAAAGGCACCTTTTATAGTATATTCAGATCTCGAGAGTGTTTTGAAGCAAACTGGGGATTGCAGACATTGGTTATTACTTCAAGTGTTCATAGGATAACACGCTTTCCTTTCATAAAAGTTATTTGGGTGAAGATTGTATGCGGTGGTTTGTCGATGAAATGAATCTGATTGCTCAAGATATCAGTACAGTGTTCCTTTGTCCATATATAATTCACACGACTCCTAATTAAGAATACCAGTTTCAAGCTGCTACCGAATGTCACATTTGTGAAAAGCCATTTTCCTTTACTGATAAGAAAGTACGAGATCATGATCATCTTATTCCTGAAAACAATTATAGAGGTGCAGTGCATGCAATATTAACTACCAGGATTCGCCTACTGTAGTGTTCCACAACTTATCGGTTTATGATGCAAATTTCATCATCGAAGACATTGCTACACACGTGACCGGCTCTATTGATTTGCTCCCCATTACAAAAGAAAAATATATTTATTTCACAAAACATGTTGAAGATGCGCGAATCCAGTTCAGATTTATCGACTTTTTTCGATTCATGGCATCATCTCTCGATAAACTCACCTCTTATTTAACCGAATTTCCTAATTTTAAATCTCAGTTTTCTAATGTTCCTGAGGAAGAATTCACAATATTAACTAAGAAGGGGGTCATACCTTATGACTATTTCAATTCTTTCGAACGCTTTGAAGAAACAAGTTTACCTCCTATCAAATCTTTCTACAATAATCTTGAAGATAAACCCTGCCAACGTAGACTTTATAATCGAGCACAACGCGTCTGGAATACGTTTCAACGTCAAACCTTAGGTGAATATGTAGAGTTGTATATGAAGACCGATATCCTTCTTCTAGCTGGCGTTTTTGAGCAGTTTCGTTCCAGTTGTATTGCTACGTATAACATCAATCCCGCACATTACCATACATTACCTGGATTTACGTTCGACGCTATGCTAAAGCATATTGGGCAATAATTGGAGCTTCTCACTGATGTAGACAAATTTCTGTTTGTTGAGCGTGGTATACGCAGTGGACTGTCAAGTATGCGGAAACCGTCGTTCTCGGGCCAACAATAAGTATATACCCACTTATAATCCTTCAAACCCAACGAAATATTTAATGTATTTTGACGTTAATAATCAGTATGTATGGGCGATGAGTCAAGCGTTACCATATGGGGGATTCGAGTTGTGCGATACAAATATTGACGTTACCGCAATTGCTTATGATGCTCTTGAGGGGTATACTCACGCTGTTGATATGGAGTATGCTCATCATTTACATGACTGCCCCGAAAACCTCAATCCTAAGACTATGATGTCTGCTGTAAGATAAGATCAAATGAGGATACTAAGTTTCCCAAAATCTAATTCGTGCCGAGAAACATTTAGTCCATTCAATTGTACAGAATAAAGTAGCGTTGAGTCCTGAGGATGATAAACGTTTTATTGTTCCTGGTTCTGATAAAACCTTACCGTGGGGGCACTATTCGATTAATACTAATATGGATGTCGATGAAGTACCAACCTTTTGAATATTCTATCTTCTTAAAATTTCCATCTTATACCTTTATGAGCATATCAATTATTGTTAAATTAGTTTATTATTTTGATTTATTATATATTACAATTTCCTGTAGTTTTGTGTAATAAAATGATTGTTTATTCAATTGTTTTTTATTTTGACCTGACTTACTCTACCTCATTTTTCTTACTACACATAACGTTATCAACTGACTGAGCAGGGGTGACGTCGCCAGCTCACGCACACACACATACACACCCTCACACATGACACAGACACACGCACGCGCGCCACACACACATACTCACCCTCACACATGCAGACCTCCTTTCCTTCATCATGAAGTTTGTCACACTTCTCCGTAGAATGTTACTCATTGTCTATGCTCCATATTAACTCTCCTTCATAATGCCATTTGTTCCACTTCAAACTGACATTTCTTTTCAATGAATAAATTTTGCTGCGAGCTTATAGTCAATTGTTACATTTTTTAGTTTGAAATGCCTCGTCACAACCATTTTACGAATGAAGAAATGCGGGATATTCTTGTGTTCCTTTACCGTCAGTTCCTTATGATACTGAACGAACAAGAACTTCGCTCGAATATATATGATTTTTTAGGAAAAAAACACTACTCTCATTTAATTAATTTTTATTAGTCTTGACATGAAATGTCACATACATTTTCTAATACAATTGTTTCGGCTTTCTTGGCTATAAAAAATGCCATACAGCTGGCTGGACTTTATTAAGGCATATAGGCCGTCCAAAAGTACTACATATCGACTTTATTTTTAAAAAATAAAAAATAATAACGCGAAACTGAACATTCCGCCGCCCTTGAAAGGCTCGGCTTTCAATGAAAAGAAAGTTTATCTTTAAAATAATAGTCTCACAAAAAACTGAAATAATCATAATCAACTGTCTTACTTTTGATAAATTTATTCACTAATAGGCAAGACACATATCTTGTTAATAGTACGTTTAACGAGACCATTCTTGGTAAACACACATACGACGTGTACTATCGAATCTGAACTAGGATGTGTTTCGACGATTCTGCCAAGTGGCCAAGGCCAACAAAGAGGAGGTAAGTTTTCCTCTTTTAATAAGACTATTATTCAACTTCGAGCTGTGGATTACCGTATTACCATTTCGTTCGTTGTTGTAGCAGGTGCAAGTATTGGCGATTTCAAAAGTCCATGCGCCGTCTGGTGGAAATTATGTAAACTCATTTAATAAGTAATGGTTTATCAGCCATCCGTTTGTTTACATTGGTGTCGAGTTTCAGAATCGTTTTGTGTGTGATATTTGTTAAATCGGACCAGTTACATTAATATTTTGAATTGTTTGGACTGTTATTTTGATGTTATAATGGCATCCACGTCAACTACAACAAAATATAACACAAACTGTTGTGTATACGATTGCCATTCCCGGAAAGGTGCGGACAGAAATTTGCATTTTCATTCTTTTCCCAAAAGTAAGAGCGGTATTTCCGTTAAAGTGGTAAATAGTCTAGGACAGGAAGAATTGATGGATAGAAGGAAAGCTTGGGAAAGAGTTTTGCTTATGGGAAAACCAGTGACAGAAGCTATGCGTTTTGCTCTAAGCATTTCAGAAATGAAGACTATACTGTGCCAGAGGTAAAACATAAATCTTTGACATAAAAGCATAATCATAATAAGAATATGGTACAAGTAACTTTGGAAATAATATTGATTTGAGATAAAACCAATTGACATTTTAATTGAGATATTAACAATTTGTGTTTTCCTTGCAGGTGTAAAGATGAATAAACCAAAGTTGATCCGTACAGCAGTACCTTCCCTAAACTTGCCTAAAAAAGACAGCATTCAAATTTAGTGAGTGATAATTCAGGCCAAGGGAGTTCTAGTCTCCGAAAGGAACGAGCAGCTAAGAGGCAGAAGGTCAAAGATGAATCCCAAGGTGAATCAAGTGTGGGAAATCTTGATATAATGTCTGATAAGTTATGTGATATTGATGACAATTTAGGTGAAACACCAGCGCATATTTCATATGAACAATTAGATGTCGATTCAAAAGTAGCTGTGCAAGCATTGCTCAGTTTAAGCAGTGAGGAGAGTGGCCATTTTAGTGCAGACACTGTGGACAAACAAGTGCAGGTGTCAAGTGGTGATCTCTTTATATCCTTCTCATCTACTATAAGACAAGACAGTCATTTAAATTCATTACCGGGAATAGGCACGATGAAGTTATTAGACTGTTTAACAGAATTAGTTATAAAAATGTATCCAGATCAGAAAAGCCATAAACTGTCAGTAAAAGATCGAATTATTTTAGTTTTTATGAAGTTGAAAATTGGTGTTAAGTTAACCATTTTATCATTTTTATTTAAAATTTCCCCTAGCTCTTGCAAAATTGTTTTTGTTAAATATGTAGGCTATTTAGCACAAATTTTGAAATGTAATATTCATTGGCCAACATCTGACGAATGTCAGAAAAATATGCCTGCATGTTTTAATAATTTTAGAGGAGTAAGAATAGTTTTAGATTGTTTGGAGATTCCAATTGAGAAGCCCAAGTGTATCTGTTGTCGAGTTCGAACATACTCCCACTATAAGGGAAGACAAACTCTTAAAATTATGATTGGTGTTAGCCCTGCAGGGCTTATAACATTTGTGTCAAAGACTTATGGTGGGAGAAGTTCGGATAAGGCCATTTTTACTCAGAGTGGTTTTATTAATAAACTAAATCCAAGGCAGGAATAGTATTATGGTAGACAAAGGCTTTCTAATCTGTATATGTAAAGATTTGAAGAGTGGGTGGCCCCACAGCACTTAGGCCACAATTGGCCCATTGTGCATCCTTCTGAGGTTCAAAACTTCTTTCTAGCTCGTCATCCAGCCTACTTCCTTGAAGTAGGCGATAACGTCGCCTGAATTAAGTTCCCTCATATTGGCGTATGTTAGCCTGTACTCGCCGAATACTTGAAACCTAAATTGAGAGAGTGTCTGACATTCGCAAAGAATGTGTTCGACAGTCTCATCTTCATGTTCACATCCTCTACAAAGTGGGGTGTTAGATAAACCCAGTTTGTGAAGGTGTTTTCGTAGGTGGCAGTGACCAGTCAGAATTCACGTGATTGTTCGTAGGTTCCGCCTGTTCATAGTCACGTATTTTTTGGCTACTTTGCTGTCCGGGTACTGTAGCAGTTCCTTGGCAAGCCTGCAGCCTTCTGCGTCGTCCCATCTACCCTTAAACTTATTAAGGGAGTGTTCCTTTAATAGGTCGGCCGTTGCTGACGCCGATAGACCAATGAAAGTGCCAGGTCCCAAGAGTTTTTGGGAGGCTGCCTTCTTGGCTATCGAGTCTGCAATACGGTTTCCTTTCGATTTCTCATGGCCCTTGATCCAGCCTAAAGTGACCGTGTTGTTGTTACAGGCTTCGATTAAGGCCATGTGACATTCTAGTACTAGGCCTGATGTAATACGTGGTCTGTTCAGGGCTAGTAGTGTTTGTCTACTGTCCGTAAGGATGTATATATTATTACCTGCGGTTTTCCTTTTGGTAATCTCTTTAGCAGCGATGCAGATAGCAGTGAGCTCTGTTTGAGCAACACCTGCATTGCAGCCCATTGCCCATTTTATGTTTAGATTCAGGGATCTGGAAAAAATACCACATCCTGAGCCTACATTGGATTTAGACCCATCTGTGAAGATGCGGATTGCGTCTTCTTCCAATAGGTCTTGTGAGTTGTTTTTAAAGATTACCTTGTAGGGCCTGTTGAAGGCATTTCGCGGTGGAATCGAGTCCGTATTGGCCTGCAGCAGTGGGATCTCCCTGAGGGCCTCATGCCACAAGTTACGTCTCAGTTTACCGGATCCTACATCAGGTTGTATACCAGTAGAGCGCAGACGTGCCATGGTCATCAAAACAACCTCCTTGATGTATATGTCAAGGGGAGTGAGACCGAGGATTACCTCCATAGCTCTTGTTGGTGTGGTTCTCATGCCTCCTGTTGTGTTGAGGCATGCTGTTCTTTGGATTTGGTCCAGTTTACGGACGACTGTCAGCTGGTTTGCCTTAGCTCCCCAGGCAATCGCACCGTACGTTAGCATAGGTCTGATGATGGCAGTGTAGATCCAGGCAGCAACCTTAGGTGACATTCCCCAGGTGCGGCCGATGGTTATACGACACTGCTCATAAGAAATATATGCTTTTTTAACTCTGTTTTCTAAGTGGGAGTTCCATGTTAACTTATTGTCAAAGGTGACCCCTAAATATTTCACCTCTGAAGAGAAATTAAGTTTGGTATCTAGGAGCTTTGGGGCTTGATGTTTTGCAAGCTTCCTTTTTTTCGTGAAGAGGACCATCTCAGTCTTTTTTGGATTTATTGACAGCGAATGGTCTCTGCACCATTGTTCTATGATATTGAGGGCCTCCTGCATTAAAGCGCAGAGTGTCTCCTCGAATCTTCCTGTTAGCAGAATCACTAAGTCATCTGCGTATGCTATTGTGTAGTAGTTGTTATCATTGAGGTGGCTGACCAAGGAGTCTAAGACCATGTTCCATAGTAGTGGTGAGAGCACCCCTCCCTGTGGACAACCTTTTACAACCAAGCCTCTGATGGTTACATCATCTACACTGATTTTGATTGCTCTTTTTGAGAGCATGTTATATATCCAGCCATTTATGGTTTGGGGGATATTCTTATTGGAAAGTGCATTTGTTATTTTAGGAAAAGTGGTTCTATCAAATGCGCCTTCTATGTCTATGAATACACCCAGGGTGGACTCCTTATTTTCCAACGATTTCTCGATGCGGCCCGCCACGAGATGAAGAGCCGAATCCGTGGATCTCCCTGGAGTGTATGCATGTTGATTTGGATGCAGTGGATTTCGTGTTATCACCACATCTCTTATGTATCGTTCGCACAGCCTCTCTAAAGTCTTCATTGTAAACGATGTGAGGCTAATGGGTCGATATGCTTTTGGGATGGAATAGTCCATTCTTCCTGGTTTTGGTATGAACACAACTTTGACTTCTCCCCAACCTTTTGGAATATACCTCAGTGCCAGTGAGGATCTGAGGATTCCTACCAGGTGCGGCATTAGTTCATACAGGCCCCACTGAAGTAGGGCTGGATAAATGCCGTCCGTTCCCGGGGATTTAAAGGGGGAGAAGCCTAAGATGGCCCACCTCAGTCTGTCCGCGTCGACGATCTGTCGTGATAAACGCCAGTCATCGTCCGTCGGGTAGTGATTCTCCTCATCCTCCCAGGCCGCCGTATTTGTGGTTCTGGAGTAAGGGAAGTGAGTTGACATCAATAATTGTAGACTTTCCTTTAGGTTGGCAGTTTTAGTGCCATCCTCTCTGGTTAGTATACCGATATGACGGTGGGGATCTTTTGAGAGGGCTTTTTGGAGTCTAGCTGCTTGGGGGAAATCCTCGATATCCTCGCAGTAGATTCTCCATGCCTCTCTTTGCTTTTGTCTGATGACTTTTTTATACTCTTTGAGGTGAGACTTGTATGAGTTCCAATCCTCTTTGAGTTTTGTTCTTTTTGCCTTATTGAAAGATTTCCTCGCCGTCCCCCTGAGCTGGCCAATCTCATGGCACCACCACGAAGTGGAGGCTCCATCGAGATCGATCCGCCTGAGTGGGCAAGACATCTTGTAGGCATTAATAATGGAGTTTCGAATTGTTTCATGATAACTTTCCAAATCTCCTTTATTGTTGGGCAACACATCCTCGACTCCTCGCAGATCCCCTATCAAGCAGTGGACATATTTTGTCCTATCCGTTTTCCTGTGGTCGCGAGTCATTGTGGAGGTTGTGAGCGCAAGTTTTATTTCGAATTTTATCCAGCGGTGGTCCGACATTGAAATATCGTCGGATACATGCCAGCCGGAGATTTTATTCGAAGTATTAATAGTAGATAGGGTAATATCTATTCGCGTTTGACTACGAGAGTTAATAAAAGTTGGTTCAGTACCTCTATTTAGAATGCAAAGATTCTTGTTAGTTATATAATCATAAAAAGACTTACCTCTAGTGTTAATATCTTCGCTGCCCCAGCTTACGTGGTGAGAGTTTGAATCGCAGCCTATTACCAGTTCAAGCTTCTGGGTGAGACAGTGTTCCACAAGGTCCCCCAGCTCCTTAGTTGGTGGTGGTTTAGCTGCGTCTGAGGGGAGGTATGCGGATGCCAGTATTAACACTTTCTTTTGACCTTTCTGTGCATATTCAACCTTCACTACCGTTAGGTCGGAGGACGAAAAATGCGTCAGTGGGTAGGTCTTAAAATTTCTAGGGACGTATATGGCCGTCCTAGGTTGCTGATTGCTTGGAAAGCTGAAAATTAAACCTTTTGGATTATTTAGACCCATGATTTTGGTTTGTCTTATCCAGGGTTCTTGGATAAGTGCTATTGTGTCCTGCATCACATCCAGGTGGCGGCAAAGTGTTGCCGAAGCCACCTTTTTGTGTTGAGGGTTGCACTGTATGAATCTTACCTTTTCATTGTCCATCTCGGCTTGATGGTGGTGAGATGGATATTTCTTTTAGGCCATCTCCACTTCCTCACTTGGAGGTGTGTTGACGTCGCCTGTGTCCTGGCTTAGAGCTGTTAGTTCTGCCAGGAGAGTGTCAGTCGCCATCTTGGAGGATGGTTCGACAGTCTCCGCAGAAGCAACAGCTTCTTGGAGTTCCTCGGGTGGGAGAGGGGGGTCCGTGCTCGATCCCTTCCGTTCCGGGTCCAGTTTCTTTGTTTTGACAATCAGTGAGGTGAACGCGTAGCTCATCCTCATTGATCGTTTTTTTAGGGCACCCATTTCCTCGTCTCTTACGCCAAAGACGAATAGGTGTCCTTTGGGGTTGACCTTTGCTTCGTGGTGGAAGGAAAACCATGCATCCACTCGAAGGTCTGGGTTTTGTTTGTCCAGCCGGCGCAGCACATCCTCTTTGTCACCCAGGTCAGCGTGAGCTTCGCTGGGGACCCAGAGGGTGGCTTTTGTCAGCTGGGGGAGGTTGTCGACGTGCACAACGTCGAGCTTAGCCTCCTTCCACGGTTTCAGTTTTGAAACTGTATTTCTTAGCCACTCCAGCGTTTCGTCATTATCCCAAGTGACTCTGATTATTTCACCAGAGTGCGACCATGACCTGAAAGTAGGTGGCTTTTTCAGACTGCTGGAGGCGGACATAAGGGTTTTGTCCAAAGCCTCCATTAGTTGTGTTTTTTGATAAGGTCTCCATTATCGGTAATTATTTTACCGTATGTATCGGCCTTATCTATAATGGCTACGCGTAAGTGGCTGGTAGCTGCTTCGCTGTAGCTTTTATCTGTCGGTTTAGCATCCATCCGCGTCCTCTTTTCTCTTGAGGAGTTTTCCTCTGAGGTGTTGGAGCGGATGCGCTTCTTAACTTGGGGGGCGACGCGTTCCGGGCCTCTTTTGGAGGAGGAACTGCCTTCGCCACCCTTAAGTTTTTGGCCGCTGGTGCCAGGTTTAGAGAGGGGGGGGGGCGAGTGGCGCTAGTGGTGTCTGTAGAGACGCCAGCTTGCTGCCTCGCTTTCCTCCTTCTCTTTACCTCAGCACCGCAGATTCTTTTTCCTCGACGGTGCTTTGGTGGAGGTGAGCGTTCTCGCTCATCCTCCGGTTTTTGTCTTTCTTTTGTTTCTTTTTGGTCCATTTTGGTCCCACGAGTAGCTAGGGAAATGTTCGTCATCCCTGGCAGAGCCCCGCATGCCAGGGAAAGGCTGTTTGCAAGGGGGTGTCGCCTGGTACCCCCAGGGGGACGTTCGTGGTCGCATTCCCTGCGGCCATTCAGCCATCGGCACGTTCCTCACACCTTAGCTTGGGTTGTTGGAGTGTCATTTGGTTGGTCAACACTGCTGTCACTGATGACCAACGGTGCCACGAGGAGGCAGACACTCGATGGTTGCATTTCTCCATTGGGCTGCAGAAAGCTACCTACAAGCAGACAAGCAAAGCGCATGCAAGCAAATAAGCAAACCAACTACAAAGCAATGGCCAACTTACAACCAACCCCGCCAAAGGCTTTCTAATCGATGATATATGTGCGCAGAATTTTATAAAAATAGTTCGACCATATTTCCTTCGTAATAAAAAACAGTTTACTGAAGAAGAATCTAAAGAAAATATTTTAATATCCAGAGCCAGAGTTCATATTGAGCGGGTAAATCAGAGACTAAGAATATTTAATATAATTAATAACCCATTACCAATCAGCTTTATACCTTCAATTGATAATATAATGATAATTCTTAGTGCAATGGTAAATCTACAAGCTCCAATTCTTTCTGAAAATAGATTCTGAGAAACAGTTTAAAATATTTTCATCTCATTTTCATAAAACTATTATACAGTGAAATTAAGGAAATCTGTCTTCTTAAAACAAGGATTTTAAAAAAGGCAGAATAATACATGTATTGGAATAAAAATACATAATACTAATAATATATTTCTTTATTGAAGAATAAATGCTTCAAGGGAGAGAAAGAGAAAGAGAGAGAAAGAAAGAGAGTTAAAGGGAGAGAAAGAGAGAGTGAAAGGGAGAGAAAGAGAGAGTGTAATAAATTACATTAACAAATCACATATGTAATTGTTTTATTGACTACTTTCAGATTTATTTTCCCTATTTTTACATATTACATGCAACATGTGGGTAAAATATTTCGCTGTGATGTTCAGAATCATTTCTGCAGCAAATTGCTCATCAATATTTAAAAATGTTTTTGAATGTGCTGAATATAAAATAAGGTCACACATTTTTAAACCTAATATCGCCATTCCCAACTGTACTTGTCCATAGTAGGCATGTCTTTTTTTTAGTGCAACACCTCTGTCAGCACTGACTTCCAAAAATGAACAGGTGTGGACGAAATTAATTGCATCATTGTCGAGACCTGGAAAATGAAAAGTAAAAATATTTATTTACTTAAGTAAAATCAACAAAATTGGATAGAATAAACTCAAAGGCGAATTAGTCTACTAGTTATTACATAATCATAAAAATCCAGAACCTAGTAAGAAGTAGTAAACTTTTACTAAAAAAATTCTATTATTATAAATTGTTTCTCTATAAACAATTTTTTGCTCGTGTTATAAATGTGTTACCTATTTTAAGATTGTAATATTTTAAGATACATCTGAAAATCTTAGTATTTTAATGTCTGTTTAGTTTAGTTCATTTTGGGATACATACGAAGAAAATAATTGGCTTGTAGGATTCTGAACAAAAAATAATAGGTAGGTATAATAAGAACTATTATAATCTAGGTACTTTGAAATAAGGTATTTGTGGGTAGGGCAGTTCCTGCATAACTAGGTCCAGCGATAACCAACTATCTGCCATATGTATGTTTAAATTTATTACAAACTTACCATCATAGGGGCATTTAATCTCAACTAGTCTTGTTGGATAACGATTTTCCATTACTATGCCATCTGGGGAATAAGCTAGCTAGAGCAATTATTAACCAGCTTGTACTTGTTCAAGGCTTCACTTTCATATTTCAAACCATGTTCAACATATCTATTGTGAAGCTTTTTTGGCCAAAAATAGCTTGTAGCTTTAGTATTCCAATCATCTTTAGAGTAGGTGTAAATTGAATAACATCTCGAACCTAAAAGAACACCAAATGTGAAATACTACATAGGTACCTATGTTTAAAAAAATATACTTTTATTATATTTTATAGATTTATAGTTTTTCAATAATATAAATAAGTGCCTGTGATTCGTAACTGCCTAATCTCATGCCAAGTGGTAGATTTTTGAGCACACATTAAGGCTTTATTAAAAGGTGTTAAATCCAGTATATCATTAGCTAATGACGTGCAGCATGGTTTTAAAGAATAGTTTTTGATATCTAAATTAAGATTTTCCAAAAATAAAGACTCTGCAGTCTGAGAAACTATAACATTGAAAGCCTCCGGAATTGTTACTTCCTCTACTTCGATGCTGAAATCTTGAGCTGTAGCTCGTCCTTTTCTAAAAAAATGTATAATACTTACTACTAATGATACTATTTTAAAATAACTTAAACATTACAACTCTATGAAGAAATCAACTGACAAATGCAAAGTCAAGCTAGACTCCTGACAAACTGAAGATAACAGTTGAAAGCATTCTTGCTGCTGATCATGAGTCAACTCCTTTGTCTCAGTAACTTTGGACTCAAGGCAAGATGTTTCCAAAATCGGTTTTGCTTCATATTCTTCTTCCACTTCCCTCTTTTTACTACTCCAGTAACATTTAACATCTGTAGTAGAGAGCTTTTCCAGAGAAGAAATGTTAGATCTAGAATTAGAGTAGAATGTAAGTGAATAGAAATTAAAATGTTTTTGTTTCACGGAATAAAATAATTAATAAAAATAAGTATTTATTACCTTGTACATTTTAAGAGTACAGCAGCAATATGTTTACATATTCCAGAAAGGCCAGCCTTGCAACTGCATGTAAATTGAGAAACTGATAATTTATTCCCATGAATATCCAACTTTCCCTTTATTTCATGGGGAGCACTTTTAATTGCACTGGTTTGAAGGCACAATGCTAGTATCTCTGCAGTTTTGCCAATCAGAATAATGTGTTTAGCATTTAAGAGTGCTTCGCCTCCTACAAAACATCTGCTTTCAAAGTTCGCCTGTAGATAGGAAAACACTGACGCCAAACCTAAATACAGTTCGTCGTTCTCCATTATAAAAAGAGAGAAGAACAGGAATAAGCACGATACACCAAAAATAGTCAAAAGAGTCAAAATATATAAAAACACTACAAAGACACAAGCCAAATGGAATGTTAAATCACAAGTAACCTCACTAAGTAGATATACCCGGCAAAATTATTACTTCTTATCCACCATGTTTGTTTACGAACGCCAGCGCCCCCATCGGTAGTCGAAATCGCCAATTCCTTCATCCACCTTGACCAGAAATGTTGAACTTTTTGTTGAATAAGCTGATATCTTTTGACATAATTGGTTTTTACATCAGTTAAATCCTTCTGTGGAATAGCAGTTAGAACTCGTACAATAAGAAGATGTCTTGGTGTTAAAGCTTTCAGATCCAGCGGGTTCTGAGACAACAGGGTAATAGGTCGCGAATTAAGAACCGCCTCCACTTGAGTTAATATGGAATAAAATTCTTCGAATGTTAAAAATGTTTGGTTTAGAACATGATTAAAGTGATGTTTCGTGGATTTGATAGCGGCTTCCCAAAGTCCACCGACATTTGGGGATCGCGGTGGAAAAAAATGGAATTTAATTTGATTTTCAGTAGTAATAACCCAAGGACATTGATAATTGTTCGAAACAATTTTATAACTGATTTCGAAAGCTTGTTGATTGGAAACAGACCGACGCCGCAGGCGGAGGTCTGTTGCATATAAGCAACTAGCTTGAGAAAGTTGTTATACAATTTTGGAGAATTTATCAATGTTCGAGGGTTATTCGGATAGAATTTTTTTTTGCTAATTATAGAAAAGAAGTACAGAGCTTCTATAATTTCATTAATATTTTCGTCAGTATTATGACCAAATCTTGACATTTTGAAATATTAAATATTTTAAACGTCAAAATCGAAATAAATAATCAAATTGTATCCATAGCAACGTGATAGAGTGGAAACAGCCCATGGGATCTGTTTTCAGTATAATGCTGTTCTGATTGGTTGTGTTCAATCAAATGACCTCAAATTAACTGATTTCATTGGATTTTTACTAGAGCAAAAATTTTTCAAGTAAATACTTTCGTACCTTATCAGGATAAGTTAATTTTTGGATAGTTAACAGCTTGTTATTGGCACCTACAAATTTTGCAGCATTATCGCAATATAAATTTGTACAAATACCTCGCCTAGAAACGAATCTTTTTAGAACATTTAAAAAACCGTCACTAGTTTAATCAGAGATGAGCTCTAGATGTAGAGCCTTTGTAGACATACAGACGAAAACGCAATGTATGTCTTTATTCTTTTACGGTTTTTTAATTTACCATATTTTAACACAAAAAGGGCGAAGAAGGGGTTACTCGTAAAGATGGTAATTGACCCATTTGGGCAGTTAAACCTTTTGGTTTTGCATTAAAACATGTTATGAATTTTCGTATACATTTTTTAACAAATTTTTTCCACTTAAAGGCCAAAACGTTTGTCTTATAAAATATAGGGTAGTTTGAGTACCAGCATGCAAGCTACGTGCATGTTCATTTTCAATAACTAAACGAGTGAATGGATGTGAATAAGGAAGAATAATTGGGTGTTCATTTATCCCCCTTCTTTTTAATCCTTTTTTTGTACTTTTTTGTATATCACTTTAATATATATATATATATATATATATATATATATACATATATATTAATAATTGACTTCGCAGTGCCGCATGACTACAATATATCTAAAGCATATGCCGAAAAAATAACTAAATATGGAGCGCTTGCACAAGAGATGAAATTGATTTGGAACTTGGGGAAAGTAACAATAGTCCCTTTAATTATAAGCGCAAACAGCCTTATTATCAAATACCACCGAAAAGGTGGGAATATATATATATATATATATATATATATATATATATATATATATATTGTTACGTTGAGAATTTGCACTAGTATTGTTCTTCATCACTTGGCCTAAATTTGAACTCATTTTTAGTTGAATATTGCTACCTTACCTTAGTTTATTTACAAATATTCGTTACTATTACCAGCTTAGCTTCTGTTATTGGATTTTTGTTTTTACATTAGAACTTTTGATCGAAAACTACGAGTCAAATCATCAAATATCACTGAACGAAGAAGAGGTAACAGCAAAAATAAAAAAATTGAAAAACAGAAAAGCTCCCGGAACAGACCTTATCCCAAACGAACTTCTAAAATATGCTGGACCCAAGCTAGGAAAACATCTGAAAATTCTCTACAACAAAATTTTAGAAACATCGGAAATACCTACGGAATGGCACAAAAGTATAACTATCCCTATATTCAAGAAAGGACAGAAGACACACCCAGACAACTACAGAGGCATAACGCTGCTGAACACAAGCATGAAACTCTTTACTAGCATTTTGAAAGAAAGACTCGAGGCACAAATAACAAACAGTGAAGGAAACAAGGTTTCAGACGAAACAGATCAACGACCGACGCCATATTCATTATCAAACAAATCAAAGAAAAATCAATAGAATTTAATACTCCAGCGTATGTCGTATGTCTGTTTCATCCATTTGACCAAGGCATTTGATAGGGTTCGTCTCTCCGACATCATTAACATACTGATAGCGAAAGAAACGCCAGACATCATCGTAAGAGCAGTCCGCAGTCTCAATACGAACATGATCAAAGTAAAGGCAGGAGACACTTATGCGGAAGAGATACCAACACCAGGAGGCATCAGACAAGGCGATAGCCTCAGCCCATTTCTGTTCAATCTCTTAATGGACAGAATTATAGAGGAAATATCATCACTAAATATGGGATACCGAATGGGACAGAATAAAAGAATCAGCATGGTATGCTACGCCGACGATGCAGCTATTATTGCGGAAACGCAGGACGATCTACAGAGACAACTGCACAAATTCTACCAGGTCAGCCAAGCGATGAACATGACCACATCCATAGAAAAATCGAAAAGCATAACCTTTGCTAAAGAACATGTAAGATGTAAGCTGGAAGTCCAGGGAAAAATCATCGAGCAAGTCTCACAATTCAAATATCTGGGTATGGATCTGTTGAGTTATCACGACCCAGTGAATGACCTAGAAAGACAGATTAACAAAGCGACTGCCATATCGGGCTGCTTAAAGCAAACAATATGGGCAAACGGATACATGCGAAAGGATAGCAAGGTTAGGATCTATAAGACTTGTATCAGGCCAATCATGACATATGCAATAGAAACCAGAGAAGAAACCAACAAAACGAAAAGCATGCTTAGAGTAGCCGAAATGAAAGCGCTCAGGACTATAGTGGGAAAAACAAGAAAGGACCGAATTAGAAACAATGACATCAGGGAACAATGTGGAGTGCAAGACATCGTAAGATGGGGGAGACAAAGAAGAAGACGTTGGTATGCTCATGTGAGAAGAATGGAGGAGAGCAGACTGCCACGCATCGCACTTGAAGGGAAACCAACAGGGAAAAGAGCACCCGGTAGACCACCTAAGAGATGGAAGGACAGTTGGCAGTCCACCTCCCAGGAAATGATAAAGAGGAACCTTCAAAACTAACAGATCGCAAGATCTTAAATACGAATAAGAAGAAGACATTAGAACTTGTCTTTCTTGTTTTGTCAGTCAATATAATTTATATTATTAGTTGTTTCAAGAATACCTACAAGTAAGTGGGATATTTTATTCTGTAAGAATATTAGGGCGGCTATGTTTCCTTTAAATTATGATGATAAAATTCTGCTTTGGAATCAAAGTATCTTCTCACCACAACTCCTACCTGGATTATTTGAGAGATTATATTATTGTAACAATGTGTACCTGCCTGTAGTTTCTGATGGTTGTGAAAGGAAGTTTTTCCATTTTAGCTCTGATTTAGTGATATTTCATTGGTATTATAGACTATTTTTGAGTAGTTCAGTGTGTTTTGTTTACACTCGAAAACAGGTGGTTGTCCATACGTCAAGTAAAATGACAAGAATATAGAGAAAGTTTTGTGTATGGACAAGACATTTGTTCTTTGATCAATAGTTTAAGTACGTTCGTTGTTTCATCGCTACTGGTGTTAGTTTAGCGATCAGTTGTGGATTGTTTATTGATGGGATTTAATGTTTTACTGTGAATAATAGGTCATTTGAAGTCTCGTTGTAACGTGTTGTGCGGTTACAACCTGATTTAAATATTTCATGTTTAAAAATGTGAATGTCAAATTGCGCATGGGCGACAGTTTAGTTCACTTTGTATTAATGTAAATTTTACGTGATTTCGAAGGTGATTAGAATTAAGATTACTGTATTAGACGATGTCTGATATTAGATTTGAGGTAGGGAATGCGTTTAATTATCTGTTCATTTTTGGAACCGGACATGGCATGACATTATGACATTGATGGTTGACGTGCGTCCGGCTAGAACATGTGGCTTGTGAGACTTACTGGTAGTGGTTCGCTAGAGAAAGTCATGTGTGTGGAGGGACAGAATAATTTGAAGTTTTGGGAAATTACTTTCCACCCTCTGAATGGGGGATTTTGGTCAAATTGGCCCCTAGGTGATGTTTGGTTGGATTTTGATTGTGTTGGTTTTGTTGGGAACCAAACACCTTACCGTTGATACACGGGATATTCACACAAGTCCGTTGAGATCGGCCATTTTGGCTATCAGAAAACCAAAGCTACCGAATCTTCTGCTTCAGGTATACTGGACAATATAGGCTTGGATTGGTAGAGGTCATACCGATATGAAGAAGATAATCCCTAGTGATGAAGATTTTTTTTGGGCTGTTGGTTCCGAAGCTCCGTATCTGATAGGGATGGACAGTAGTCGCTGCTAATAGGATCAAGTGGATGGAAACTTCCCACCGTGGAACGGTTCGAATATTATTGATTTTTTTACGTTTTTGTATATGTTTCATGAACAAGTAATGACATTTTATTTCTCTCATATTATATATATATATATATATATATATATATTTCTTAAATAAACCATTATATATATTTATCTTTTTTGGAGTTTTCTTGGGTATAGGTTTCATGGAAAAAATACGAAAAACTTATGACGTTTTGCTTATCATAGTAGGCTTTTTCAAATATTGTTTTATTGTGTTCAACAGTACCTACGAGTAAAAGGAATTTAATTGAAATTTGATGGTTTACAATGAAGACATTAACAATTTAGAATTAGAAATGCAAAAAGTTTTCTAATTCACATGCAGGAATAAAATTTCTAAATTATGTAATTATGTTTTATTGTGGTACGGACCTCGATGTTGACGGATAGGTGATTACTGAAGTTTTTGGCATAACGGTAAGCTGGTACCACCTATGGAGCTCGATACGAATTATTGTACCAAATTATTGAAATTTCAATATGAATTTATTTACAACTAGCGGCTAAGGTTGAATAACTGTCGTTGGTGTTACTCTTGTGGGTAACAATCATTTTATTTGGTAGTACATTTATTTCCATTATGTTATAAGTATTCGTACACTTATAAAAATATTGTAAGCCCCTCAGGCATATGGTTGTATTTCAGGCATCTGCTGATTTTATATCTAAATTCTCATATTAATTAATATCTATCGTTAACCTTTTTTTATCAACCATTGTAACTTAGGGTATTAGATAAAACTTTGCCTAAATTTTGTATTAACTAACTTATTACATTTAGTTTGGACTTTGTCAACTATTGTAGCTCATTATTCTTTTGGTTAACTTATATTTCAAATTTATATAAGATAACTTTTATAACTATCACCCATATTTTTTTCAATTTGGTCCTCGGGGAATATGGTGATTTATAAGTGTGTTTTGATAACCACTCTTTAGCTTAAAACTTACATTGTATTAAAAGTTTTATTGATATCCGAACTCCTAAATAAATCTGTGCTAAATGTCTGATGTCTTTGATTGACTGAACCTGCTTTTGATAGTTTAGTTGGGTACGGATATAGATAAACTGGGTACGTCATTTGGACTACCTGGCGCCCGAATAGGATCATCCTCATATTAAGCCCACCCCCTTCTTCGGTATTGAGCAGTCGGTGACGAAACCCAATTGCGACTAGCAGGAGGCGTTACAGGTGAGTTTGGTAAGTCGTTGTGGTACTGCAGAGTGGTTATCGCATTTTTGTAAGTCATCTTTTGTATAGGTACGTCGCAGTTGGTCATCCCTCGGGGAACAAGGGTGGACTGTTACTTTGGCGATACTCCGTTACATTTGGGGTTACACCCTTTAAATTGTGTGTGGCACCTCCCTTACAATATATATATATATATATATATATATATATATATATATATATATATATATGTGTTAAAGTTGTAGAAATGGGTATAGGTGAAAGAAAGAAACCAAACATATTAGTTAAGACTATATTTCTAACGACAGTCTGCATAAAGTAACAAACTTTCTTATATCTAAGGTTGTAAAAATAAAAAAAACATGTTCAAGAATTGTTATTCTTAACAATTCTCAGTTTTGTGGCGCTGTCACCTACTGAACGTAGGTGGATGTGCCACTGAAAACAGTTAACTCCGATATTCAGTAATAATAATATCTGTGACAAAATATGGTTACAGCTCTTTTCGATATCTCTACCCAAATTCATCCCATTGATCTCCACTTTCCAAACCAATCATTATAAAAGGAATGTGACGTAGTATTTGTAGATGTCTTTTAGCTGTATTAGCTACGACTTTTTTTAAAATGTTTTCAATAAAAGTTGAAAATTGTATCTAATGGGTATACATTTTGTAAAAACTTATTTGAATGCACTAAAAAATATTTCATAGGCAAGAAAACCAACTATCGGTATACAAGATGCCCCGATAATCATTTCTTCAAATGCCTCATCTTATTACGTATCTAAAATAATTCTTATTTCAAATTAAGGGATCAGTGGCATAACTAGGATGAAGTTCTGGTGGGGATGAACTACCGGCGGTCAGGTTATCGGAATTTTTTTCAAATTTTAGGCCCCTAAACTGCATTTTAGCTTTGTTTATATTATAAAATTGTAGCCTACAGTTCCTAGCTCTTAGTACATTTCAATCAAGTGGGCTTGCTGTGATTTTGTTTAAGATTTTATTTTTATTTTTAGGGTTCTGCAGGGGGGGTCGTAGTACATAGTACGGATCCTAGTTAAGAAGAGAGAAAAAGAAGTTGTTTTAAATTTTAAGAATGACTCGTTTTAAATATTTTCAGTTATTGGAACTCATCGATTTTTTGTAGTTTATAAAAAATATAATTTCTCCCTTCAGTTTTAATTACTAATTCAAGGAATGATATATACATACAACAAGCATACTGGAATTGGAAAGGATGACATTGCTATATCAGAAAGCTTATGAAACCGAGAGACTGTTGAATGCAAAAAAGTTGCATATTTTAGAGAACAGTTTCAGGTTATACAACAAAAACGAAATGTACTGATTTTCATTTGTCACTTGTCATCGTTCTTTCAAAAAAGAAAAATTGAATTGGATGGTGACCCTGAAAACATATAGAATGGACTAAGCGGTATACTCACAAAAATGACCACTCTCTAGAGAGAGACGTGCGGTTAATACCTGTCTCTTTTCTGTAAGCCTGTAATAGCAAAGGCCAGTGACGTGGACCAATCAGAATACTAGTAAGAAACAACTACTGGCCGCACATTCGCTTTGTCTCTCTCGTACTTTTCTGTATGTATTCACTGCACAACTGAATACAGAACGCTGTCCATTCTCCACGTCTATGGAAAATACAGACTGAAGGATTTATGGCACCTTGTTAAAAAAATTATTTTAATAGAAATTCTCCTTTTCCGGTTTTCATATTTGTTGAAAGGAAAATGATAGGAACGGAAACTAAGTTTTTTTTTCGTAAAATCTGAGAGGGGCGATAGACAGAGTATGTGCACTGAACTCCGTAATATGCGAGCACATATTTCCGTTAAACCATCTATTTATCTTACATTTTCTCATATTCCAATTTGAGACAGACTGTATTGCCATAGAAGTAGATTCATATAGCTTTGAAAGTGTGGGATACTTTTATAGCATGTTAATGTTCTATGCTTTCACGTAAGTTTCAATCTGATTCGTATATATGTGATAATCGCAGTTCCTGTATTTCTGATTCAACCATTGATTTATTTAAAATGTGGAAGTGAACTAACTATATTCAGCGGCCCACCCTGATTACAATTTATTCCATGCAAATTAAAGATTAGATTTGGAAACATCACATATTACACACATTTTAGTTTAAAACTTATTGAATAGACAGTAAGAATATATCTCCAACTTTCTAATTTGAATAAAAACATTTGATAAATAAATCTGAACAATATACAGGGCGGAGTATTTACTCTATTACAATTTCGAACATGTTCTATTAGTTTAGTTAAAGAAAACACATATATCTACACATTATGGATATCTGAGTATCAGATGTGACACATATTAAGTATACTTTTACTGAAAACTAGTATTCTTTTGGACTTTTTAAAGATGAATCTGACTAGTAACTACTACCGGTTTTAGTTTACCAATATATAACAATAAATAGTTATCAACATAACTAAAATTTCATTAACTGCTTTTATAAAAAGTACTTAATATGTCACTCTTGATTAAAAATTCGAACACTTCATTTCCAACAATGTTCAAATGACAGGAGTGAACTGGTTAACGCATAAGAAAAATAAGGAATGACTAGGTAAATATGTAGATCATTTTTCGTCTTATGTACAGAATATGTTCGCACACATATAAATATATTATTCTGTGGGTGTGTGTACAATACATGGAAGCGACTAGGATAAATTGAACCTAGAATTAGGAAAACATAAACTGTTTTCAACACTGTGCCACGTGAAGTAAACGTTTGACATCGAGGTGCGTGTAAAATAATAAAATAAATGGAGAGTTCACGTGACAGATGATGGACCAGAGAAGGAGACTTGACACTTTTGGGTACGTATGGAGCGGAAAAGAGACTTTAAGTTTGCCTCGTCGGTTATTACTGATGTGAACAAGTTGGCAGATACTCTTAACTCTGATTCGGAACTATCTTTATTAAAGGGTAAATAGATAGCAAAGCGAAGCCATTTTATTGGCGTTATCCGAACTCACCAGTCGGTGCGGGAGTCAAGGATAGGACGGATGTTTTATTTCTATCAGGTGCAGAGTATTTTGTTAAATTAACAGGTAATGAAACTAATTTCGTCCTCGAATATTACAGTTCAATTAATTTATTCAACAACGATTAATCGTTTCAGAAAAATTGTATATACATATTTACCGTACGTTTCCTTACTTTCGGCCAAAAATTTATTCAATTGTGTTTAAACTTATTTTGTTAAGTTAATACACGAATATAACCAGAGTTCTCCTGAAATCATTCAATAGATGTCTTCATTTTTGAATGATAGATTTTGACATCTCGTACGTCTGTTAACATATTCTCCAAAAATGATATAGAGTATGATTTGAAGGGCAGTGTTAATAAGAAGCTAAAACTTTACAACTTAGTTTTTTGCAATTTGTTAAACGGTTATTAAAAACGCTTTCTTCGGGAGAAAAAAATGGAATGAGTCTTATAGTTGGACACTAGTCATAGTCATGCAAGCCTCAGTAAAAAAACACATAATGTAGTCTTGGAACCACCACTCTCAATTCAAGCATTAGTTAACAGTCAGATCAGTTGAACTTCGATTGAATAGTGACAAAGTGGGGACAGGTTGATATAGGGGAGTTGTGTTGCAGGATTGGCGGGCGTTTAGGATGTCGAAATAACTGCATTTTTAATCAGAGATATGTGATATCCATTTTCACGGTTAAAATTAGTAGGTTATATGAATATTTCCATCGATTCTTTATCTTCTGATGATTGTAACGTGAAAAATAGTTTCAATAATAAAGATATCATTGTTGTATATTCATATATTATATTGTTAATTTACTTCGCCAACAATACAAGAGCTTTTCTTGTAAACTGCAATTATTGTTGCTCGGAAAACTGCCATTTGTCCAAATCGCTCGATCTTAGAAATAACAATTTTGCCCTACCAGTTTTTCTTCTACAATTTTGATCTTTGAGCATTTTCGGCTCACTTCGTTTTTGACTATTGGCTTGTATAATATAATAATTTATATTTATAATAGAAGTCATGTTAGTACAAATTTTCTTTTCAATAATGATCATTATTAAGAAAACTAATGTTGCAGAATTTCAGCGACGAGTCATATTTAAAGAATATGTTATCAAAAATGTTCGAAAACAATTAGGTAATTCTTATATTAATACACGACAATTTGCAGGAACTATTCTAATTTTTTAAATTTTAAATGAATATTTTTGTGCTTATAAATGTCTAAGATATCGCTTGGAAAACATCAAGTAATAAATAAATACCTGTACATATTTTTTGTTAATAGATATGTTTCGGTATGTAATAAAATTGAAACATGGAAAAAATTACAATATGCCTGCTGTATAACGTCTCCGGGTCTTTTGTCAGTAAACATTTTCTAAAATAAATTCCATTTATACTTGTAACTTTATAAATAAATAATTGATTGACTAGTATTTTTTAGTATATAAAACATCTTAAAAATATATAAATATTTTTCTTTGTGAATTTTCAACTAAATGTCTTGAAAATGTGGTGGTGAGTATAATATTAATGATCTGTTCATTCAAGGTGGAGAATCAAAGTCCGTGTTAAAAAAATTAATATTGTTACCTGGTACAGTCAGTAATATAGATTTGTAGGATCAGAACTGGCTGATTAAAAGTACTTGATAAACGAATGTTCGATTTATTTGCCAAAAACTTGACACTACAATAATAGTTACAAACACATATGTACGGAAATATATTAGTCGATATATTCAGTGATCTAGCGGACTAGATGCAACCTAATGTGAAGACTTTGGTAACACCGTCGAGAGACCTGCGAACTAGATGCAAGACAGTTAGCTGATAAGTAAGCAAATGAGCTACTTGACGAGATTGAGTGAGGGCAGTCTTTTTATAACCGAGCGAGGGTGGTTTCGCTGTCCGCCAGGTTGACTCTTCGGAGGTTATTCGGTTAGGGTGGTTATTGGTGTAGGCGGTCGTCCGGGTACTGGCGGCTTAGCATCCACTTGAAGCGAATCAAGCGCCTTTTGGAGTACTACCTCTTTATTCGTTACAGCTCTCCCCCTTTGAAACATTGCTTCGTCCCGATCCGTGGCTCAATACTGGATTCTTGCGGGGTCGACCTCGCTTCCTCTTGAATATATGTAAGATATTCTTCTTGGGACGCTCTCGTCGTCGAATGAGACTGATGGGTGGTTATCCAAACCTGGTCTCAGGGCTTGAATTCAGAAACGGCACGACCTTTCGGTTGTCTTGGTGTTGTTCGTACATCTATTTGACCTTCTGGAGAGCATCATTCATGGACAACAGCTTTGTCGTGATTGCGTCCACATAGTTCTCGGCTTCAATGATTGAAAGGAGCTACTGTTGAACTCGTAGCGGAGTAGCTAGGTCTCGTCTGAATGTCAGGAGGGCCGGGGTTTGTCCGGTAGACAGGCTTCTGGCGGGGATCATTGCGATCCGGATGGCTCATAGCTTTTCAGGCCAGGAATCATGAGCATCCTTCACTTGTATTGATAATTGTAGTTTTAGGTCCCAGTTCTTTCGTTCGACTGGATTGGCGGAGGGATGATAGACTGGAGTGAAGTTTTGCTTGATATCCAAACAATACGTTGCATGCTGCATTACTTTGCTGACAAATTGTGTCCAGTTGTCGCTGATGATCCTGCGGGGAATTCTATATCCTAGAATTACTTCGTTCAATAAGGTGGTCGCACATTGTAAGGCGGTAGCATCGGTTAGAGGGAATTATTCAATCCATCGGGTGGCAGCACCTTCTATATACAGAAACTTCTGTTCGGTGCGCGAATGAATTCATAACAAAACTTTCTTTTTTCGGGGTCTAGTTGGAATGCGGCGGCTTGCGTTTATAGTTCGAACTTCAAAGTACTTCTTGCTTCTTTTCGGTGCCTAATTGGAGATAAAATGTGGTCTCTTCTTTTGTATTTATATTGTATAGTTTAGTTTGTAGATAGATTCCAGTGTGAAAAGAGTGATTTCGAAAATATTTATTTCAAACGCCTAAAATGCCGAAAGCCGCTTCGTGGATTAAAAATTTTCCTGAGTTGGAGTTTAGTGGGGATAAAGTGTTTTGCAAAGTTTGTGCCAAAATCATTGTTTGTGAAAAGAAGTCCCAAACTGATCAACACTTGAAAACAGCTATGCATAAAGCTAAGTTGCAGAAAAATAAATCTGTGCCTGTTCAGCAGTGTGTGCAAACCGCATTTCAAAATGTCAAACCAAAGAGTGAAAAGGAGGTGTTTCATCAAGACTTATGCAAAGCTTTAGTCGCAGCAAATATACCTTTGAAGAAACTGCAAAATACACAATTCAGAGATTTTTTGCAAAAATATTGTAATCAAAACATCCCTGACGAATCCACACTTAGAAAGAAGTATGCGCAAACAGTATACGAAACCGTAATGGGAGAAATTAAAGTTTCACTGGGCGATGAACATTTTTATATTATTGTTGATGAAAGCACAGACTCATGTGGTCGATATATCGCACATCTTATGATTGGAGGGCTTCAAGAAAATGCGCCAGGGAAGCCATATTTAATATCTTCTAAACAAATGTGACCGTAACTCGATTTATTCAGCAGTCTCTATCAAATTTTTTTTTACCAAATCCAGTTCCAGTAGAGAAGTTTTTAGTGTTTTTGTCTAACGCAGCGCCGTATATGGTTAAAGTAGGTCAAAACTTAAAAATATTATATCCCAATATGATACATGTCACTTGCCTTTTACACGGGATAAACAGAGTTGCAGAAACTATTAGAACAGCATATCCCTTGGTGAACAAATTAATTTCAAATGTAAAGAAAGTGTTTTTGAAAGCACCTCTAAGAGTGCAGATCTATAGAGAGAAATTGCCAGGAGTTAGTTTACCTCCAGAGCCCGTAATTACTCGATGGGGAACATGGATTAAGGCCGCGATATTCTACGCAGACCATTTTGAAGCCATTAAAGACATAGTTTTAGATTTAGAAGACAATTCACAGTGTGTAGTGCAAAGTCAAGCAGTATTCAAAAATGTAAATTTAGCTAAGGAACTTGTTTTTATTAAGGTTAATTTTAGTTTTATACCAGATATAACAACTTCGTTAGAAAGTAGGAATATAAGTTTAAGAGAATCAATTAATATTGTTGAAACTTTTTCCGACAAATGCAAAAAAGTTCCCGGTGATGTAGGAAATCAAGTAAGAAGTAAACTCGAAGTTATTGTGGGAAAGAATGAAGGCTTCAAGTATTTAATGGAAGTCAAAAATATTTTTGATACTAAACCATCCAACGAAGTAATACCTTGGCCTTATAACTTACTACCCAAATTAAAATATTGCCAGATCACATCGGTAGATATTGAAAGAACTTTTTCTTTGTACAAACATATTTTTGCAGACAGAAGGCAAACACTTTTATCGGAAAGTTTTGAAAAATATATCGTTATAAATGCATTTTATACTATTTCAGGTTAAAAATTTTACCTATTATATTTTTATTTTAATTTTACTTAAAATAAATAATTTTTGTAAGATTCGGCGTATCTTTATTTCCATTTTTCCATGTTATATTCAAGGCATATAATTGCATATTTTGACAAATAAATGCATATTGTTGCATATTTCAAAGAAAAACTATGCATATATATGCGCATATTTTAACTGAATTGACGTGCATATATTCCGCCCTTTAGTTATAGGGCAAATATGCACTGACAACGTAAGTAGTGAGTACTGAGGATATTCGAACACATATTAGAATCAATTACTATATGACTCTGTGTTTTCGAGTATTCTGTTAATATTCGTAAGTCATTATCATTTTTTGTGTTTATATTATTATAATAGATTTTGTGCTTTTACACTTTTTTTAAATCACTCAACCCCTTTTTTAACTGACTAAAAACTTGCTATTTAGTCGTTTAACTGATAAAACAAATTATGGAAGTCGGATTTGTGAAAACAGATAACAGAAATCTGTCAAGAATCAAGACATTGATGATCGGTAAATTATTTGCGCTAAATCATCTATGTAATTACATTACATTGTATATTATAGGGTAATAAAAGACTCAAATATATCATTCACTCTCGGCGGATGTCACTGGTGGTGTACCTCGAGAAATCTATGGAGATGAGGTTGATCGAGATGTCTTCAACGTCCTCAGGTCACTGGTCGCGGTAATGTATCGGTAACGACGTTCGTTCGTGCTGGGACATATTGTAGCTGGAGATTGTACGGCTGTAGCTGAAGGGCACATCTGCTGAGTCGTCCAGTGGGTGATTTGATTGACATCAGCCATTAGAGGGGTTGATAGTCAATGACAATGTTGACCTGTCCTTCGATATAAGCCCAGATGACAGCGAGGACTTCACGTTCCGTGATGGAGTGATTCCATTCAGCAACAGTAAGCAGTCGGCTGGCGTATTCGACAGGGTGTTCATTCTCCTTCTCCCCCTGGACCAATACTCCTGCATCGGTTTTGGATAGTGAACGGCTTCGTATCGTCGGCCTGGCGAGAGTGGCGAGAGTTTCCTTTAGTTTGTGGAAACCCCCTCTTTGTTGTGTGAGGCATTGTCATGGAGCATCCTTTTTAATTAATTCTGACATGGGTCGAGCGATGTCGGTGAATTTCGGGATAAAGCGCCTGTATCAGTAACAAGTGAGTACTGGCGTACGTTCTTAGCTGCTTCCATTCTTAGGATTGCTTCGACCTTCTCCAGGGTAGGGGTGAATCCTCCGGATTGGATTAAATGCTCCAGATACTTCACTTGGGTGGAAGCGATTTTGTGTGGCGGACAGTAAGATTAAGTCATCCAGGTATATCAATAATTGGAGGTGGTCGAGTATTCGTCCTATTAATCCATTACTCGCTGGAAGCCTTTTTATACCCGAACGACCCGGAATGACTTGTAGGGGCTCGTTCGGTTAGAGTGGTTATTGGTATAGGCAGTCGTCCGGGTACTGGCGGCTTAGTATCCACTTGAGGCGACACCAGCTCCTTTTTGGAGTACTAATTTCTTGTGTATTCATTACAATATTCAATAAGTAAGTTAAGAGATCATGCAGAATGAAAAAAGTGGAGTACCTACTCATCAAAAAGTTGCATTTTATTCATAATGAAATTTAAGCATGTATTATTAGGATAAAATTATTGTTGAGTCTATTGCAGGACACACTCGTATTCTATTCCAAATTTTTGCATAGATCAATCTGATTTTTGTTATCATTCCCCAGAAACTCTTCTTATATATGTATATCGTCTAGGCTACGGAAGTAAATATATTTCGAAATTTTCAACACCCTCACTTTTCTCCTGATTTGGCTCCCCAGCGACTGGTTTGTATGAGGGGGTAATTGCCGAAACAAATGCCATTTTTGATGCCAAAGATAAATCGTTTTTCAATGAAGGTATTTATTGGTCTTCAAGGAGACTATGTTAATGCATAAAATCAAATTTAACGAAAACATTACGTTTTCTACATTAGATTGAGCATTTATCAGTCGATGGTTATATCGATAAAGGTATATATCCTACCCTTGTTACTTTGATAATAATTAATAATGTGATATATTTCTCGTTCCATCGATATGTTATACTACTCCTAATTAGTCTACCACTATTTGAATAAATCTGTACATCATCTTTTTGTATTAAGTACTATCAATCAGCTCATAAATATCCATGTTGCCTTCTGTTTTTCTTTGAAATAGGGGTAAATACTTTATTTCACAAATATGCCTGTAAAACACCTGCCGGGGAAATATAGCATATTATCCACAGATAAAGGTTCTTTTATACTTCAGATTTTCTTGTTTCTCTATAGATTGCAGTAGAAAAATTATATTTACCATGGCGGATTTGGAGCAATCGGTCAAATAAATATGGATATCCATTCCAAAATGAATTTTGTTCTCTATGCTACAAAATATTTTTCACTAGTGTTTAGAGGAAGTATATTTGAATAAATTGTTGACAAAGAGCACTAGAATCAACAATATACGTTATATGATATCAAGCGAATGCACCTTTTATATTTATATGAATGGTGTGTATTCGAATCAGTATTATGTAGATAAATGTTAGATCAATATTTTATCTTTGATTGTGAGATCAAGATCTGCTAGTACACTCATAATTTTGAGATATTGAACTCAACATACTCAGCATTGTTACTTTCTTTATTTAAAAGGAACAGTATATGTAATAGCTATATAATTATGTGGACATTTATAGGCTCTTCCCTTAATTGAACAGATCCAGTAGTGGTAGTTACATACTGCATTTGTAAAATGTACATAGGTTAATTGTAAGCAATAGACAGAATTTAGATAAATGTAACTTTTATTATTTTGTCAATTATTAGAATTTGGAAATAATATTTCTTCTACATTCCGCTTTTTCGTTTGTTTTATACTCACTCTAATTCTTGTACCTTGATTTCATCTTCGTCACGTTCGTCACTTCTTAATTGCGCTGTTTTTTATTTGAATTAATATTTTTTCACTATCTCAATTTTTTATCTAAAAATTCTTGCCAACCACGTTTTTGGCATCTTATTACTTACTTTTTTCTTCTTTATCTTTCAGCAGTTTCTTGTTGTTCGATATAAAATGCACTGCCTCTAAGCTTATTTTTTCCTTTTGGCCTGCTTTTTTATTTTTTCTGACCACCATGCATTTTGATTCCGTTATCAGAGCTTTGATATTCAAAATAACAAATAATACTTCACGATGAAATAAAACAATACAATTTGTTTGAATCTTCATTTATTTGAACTAATGTTCAATTTAAACTTGTTGACGCGTTTCACTAACACAGTAGCTTTGTCAAAACGAATGAAGGTAAAATATAAAAATGTCTTAATATATACAGTGCATCAATACAGAATTCTATTTACTAATGTTTACAATAGTATTGAAAGAAATTACCTGGAAATTCATTCACTACAAATATTCCTAAGCTATCTTCTAGGTAAAAAGGTTTAATGTAGGAGACTGATTGATATCTATTTGGTCGTTAAGAAGATTACCTGAATATTTATTTTTGTTCATCTCAAGGGCTTCTAATAAATTTAAACTAAAGGATTTACCGACTACATGAAGAATTTCAAAATTTGGGTCGAAAATGTGTTGGTTTTCTAATAAATGATTTGAATAGTTAGAATCTAATTTTTTGTTGTCATAGCTACGTTTGTGTTCCGAAATTCTAGTTTTAAAATTTCTAAAAGTTCTACCGATATAAATTTTATCACAGTTGTCATTACCACATTTTAATTTATAAACTCCTGATTTGTTAAATTTTGAAGATTTAGATTTATTATTTTTAATGAATTTGTATAAATTGTAATCAGTTTTAAAGGAAATATTCATGTCTAAAGTTTCTAAAAATGATCTAATTTTTAAGAATGGTGTTCCAAAGTATGTTAAGCTTTTAAATTGTTTATTATTATTTTTATCTGAAGGGAATACTTGTTCTAAAGTCTGTTTTTTTATCTTTTTATTTATGATATTGTCAATTAAATTTGGATCGTAATTATTATTCACTGCTATTTGTTTTATGATATTTAATTCTTTGTTATAATTATTAATATTTAATGGGACTGTTAAGAGTCTGTGTATCATACTATTGAAAACTGCTAGTTTATGACTGAATGGGTGGACCGAACTATTATGAATTGTAATATCTGTATGTGATGGTTTATCAAATATAGAAAAATCATGTTTATTATTTATATTTGAAATTGTAAGGTCTATAGACTTATTTTGTTCAAGCTCTACGGTAAACTTCAAATATAAATAATAAACATGATTTTTCTATATTTCATAAACCATCACATACAGATATTACAATTCATAAGAGTTCGGTCCACCCATTCAGTCATAAACTAGCAGTTTTCAATAGTATGATACACAGACTCTTAACAGTCCCATTAAATATTAATAATTATAACAAAGAATTAAATATCATAAAACAAATAGCAGTGAATAATAATTACGATCCAAATTTAATTGACAATATCATAAATAAAAAGATAAAAAAACAGACTTTAGAACAAGTATTCCCTTAAGATAGAAATAATAATAAACAATTTAAAAGTTTAACATACTTTGGAACACCATCCTTAAAAATTAAATCATTTTTAGAAACTTTAGACATGAATATTTCCTTTAAAACTGATTACAATTTATCCAAATTCATTAAAAATAATAAATCTAAATCTTCAAAATTAAACAAATCATGAGTTTATAAATTAAAATGTGGTAATGACAACTGTGATAAAATTTATATCGGTAGAACTTTTAGAAATTTTAAAACTAGAATTTTAGAACACAAACAGCTATGACAACAAAAATTAGATTCTAACTATTCAAATCATTTTTAGAAACTTTAGACATGAATATTTCCTTTAAAACTGATTACAATTTATCCAAATTCATTAAAAATAATAAATCTAAATCTTCAAAATTAAACAAATCAGAAGTTTATAAATTAAAATGTGGTAATGACAACTGTGATAGAATTTATATCGGTAGAACTTTTAGAAATTTTAAAACTAGAATTTCGGAACACAAACGTAGCTATGACAACAAAAATTAGATTCTAACTATTCAAATCATTTATTAGAAAACCAACACATTTTCGACCCAAATTTTGAAATTCTCCATGTAGTCGGTAAATCCTTTAGTTTAAATTTATTAGAAGCCCTTGAGCTGAACAAAAATAAATATTCAGGTAATCTTCTTAACGACCAAATAGATATCAATCAGTCTCCTTTATTAAACCTTTTTACCTAGAAGATAGCTTAGGAATGTTTGTAGTGAATGAATTTCCAGGTAATTTCTTTCAATACTATTGTAAACATTAGTATATAGAATTCTGTATTTATGCACTGTATATATTAAGACATTTTTATATTTTACCTTCATTCGTTTTGACAAAGCTACTGTGTTAGTGAAACGCGTCAACAAGTTTAAATTGAACATTAGTTCAAATAAATGAAGATTTAAACAAATTATATTGTTTTATTTCATCGTTCAGTATGGATCTTCATCCGAATTAAATATAATTAACTTTTAATGGGCTAGTCTGCACATTTTTAAGATATATCAGTTTTTCACAAAATTCATATTTTAATGAAAAAATTAGTTCCTACAAAAAACCTTATGTACATGTACATTATATAGAAAAGGAAATTGCTAATTATCGTTAAATATATATATCTATAATGATATTACACATCTATCGAAAGTAAAAAAATAACACTATAATATGTATAAGAGGATTACTTTCAAATAGTATTTTGAGCAAAGATAAAGGAGAGATCTGATTAATCAGAACTAATAGAAGACATAAAATAATACATAAATGATTTGATGGTGTGAAGGTGCTTAACGGTAAAGGTTAGTAAAATTGGTCTCACAGTAAAACATTGCATTGTCGAACTTACAGAATATTTTCATCGCCAATTTTTTTTGTAAAAACAGTCGAAAATAGTATCGGTAAAAAAATGAGCGATCACATTACTCCTGTGTGATCTTAGCCAGCAAACACATCTGTTTTATGAAGGAAGCACTATCTTTTTTACATGTATCCACCTTATTATATATAGTAATATCTTATTCTCTAATATATCAATAAATTTGAAATATATCAAAAAAATATATTCGAATACAACTAATGAAATTACTTTTATATGAACGTCAAGTCTCTACGTTTTACTTCTTCACTTCTTTCCTCATCAATAATTTTCCAGAATTTTTGACGACTTTTGGTGGTTGCTCCATTGCCATTGTTGATCAAATTCAAACATTGTAGAGCAAAGGAAAATGGAAAGCTTTTTCCAAAATACAAGAATTGAGAAAAATTAAATAGTAATAAGAAAGATGAACTTTCACGTCATCATCAGAGCTTCAATTCAATTTCGATTAAATATTTTTTCCCTTCCATTAAAGATAGACATATAAATTGCGCAACAGGTCATGTAGACCTAGAGCTGGCAACTCTTCCTTTCAATGCTATTCCTACAATTTTCCTCTATTCATTTTATTGCATTCTCTTTGAGGTTTGTGACACTCAAAGTCCTAGGTTCTCTAGTGTTGTACTGTTTCTTCTCTTGCTTGTCTCACCCTTTTTTGCTAATACGGTTTCTGTTTAGGGTAAATAATAAAGTAAAATGTTAGGTAATATGAGAAAAAGAATGAAGCTGAAATGTATAAAATAATTTGTTATTTATATTCCCAGAAGGTAAATTACTATACATGTTCAAAATTCAACATTAGCAGATGAATAAAAAACATGCGAATTAGTAAAAAATGAGAAGAAATTGGTAATAGTTATAACATCAGTATGCGTGGCCAAAAAGAAATATCCCACTTTTTTGAACAAACATAAAATTCCATGGACGTAACGAGATATGAATTATTTATTTGGAAGAATAATGTGAAACATTAAAATTATTAATATATAGCTGCTAATTTCCAAAAAGACTTTAAAATGCTCGCTTTCTCATATGAATAATTGATAAATTGTAGGCACTAGCTTGCTTGAGCACTTTCTCGTATAATAGTTCCTCTTCGTCGTTCACTTTTCAGTTTGCATACATTATACCATTAGATACATTCAAACTGACCATGTCCACCTAGCTCTACAAACCAGTCAATTCTAATTTTCCACAGCCAATATTTTGAGACAGTATTCATAGTGTTAATGCTTGATATTTCTCTTGATCATAAAGATACAGTGAAGTTAACAGATTTGGTAAAATTATTTTTTTATTATTAACGATCTGTTCTTTACTTTAATGGTATTATTGAGTGAGATAACTTATTTAACGGCAACTGCTTAAAACGCAGCTACAACGTAACTCAGATATTAAACATTCTTACCATACCTCTATTTATATTTTTAAATACACCATTAACGTAATACGATTTTATGAAACACGTATTTCTCTAGTTTATAGTAATGTAAACCATTATATAATCTTAAACACTTTCTTAAATTATCAGTGCTATTACCCCGTCGATGTGTTTGCTGGGAAATATTTAGCTCGAAGTTGAATAAAATGTCATCTTTCAATTATTTATTTAACATCATCTCATTCAAGTCGTGGTTTATAACTAGTCTTCCAAATTTCCGCTAATGCCACAGCTGAATGGAATCTGTGGAATATGCAAAGTGGCAGTGTTAGTCTTTGAACCATGGCCCAAGTCAAGTACCCGTAATATTTTAGTTGGACCGGATTCTCTTCAACTTTTTTCATTTCGAAAGTATATATTATCCAAATGGTTATATTGCAAATTAATAAGAACGTGACAACCTGACGTCCTGGTTTGGATCTATCATGTTCCGGTAGGTGGACTCTACGACGTGATACGTCGGCGATGAAGAGTAGTTGAAGAATCACCTGAAATAAAAATGAATAGATAAAAACATTGTACTTTATCGAAATTTAATGTATGATAATAAAAAAGTGTTCACCAAATGTTAATAAACAACGCATATATATCTGCAAAAAATAGAAATCGCAGAGAAAGGCGTGGGGGAGATAGAGCTCGTGGAATAGATGTTCTATTAATTACAGTACATTGAACTTCATTACGCTAACTTCCTGTATACGAACACAGGACGCTGACTTTGCTAAAATCCAAAGAACATTCGATGAAACATCTGATGCCGACTTATTATATATATTTTTTGTATAAATTCAACGATCGATTTGTATTATATTGAGTCTGATTTTAGTTATATTATTTTTACCAGTTTCATTGTGTAGTTTTGTAACAGTTGTTAAAAGTAAATAAAAGTGTTTTTAAAAAGTGAGTTTTGAAGTGGCAAATCGTATTTGGCGCAGTCAGTAGGATAGTGGAAGAGTCCTTAAGTGATCCTCGTTATCAAGCGTTTATCCACTATTTTAGAAAGAACAAGTTCCAGGGGTAACCATCAAGATAGTTCATCCTGAAGCATAGTAAGGATTCCAGGAATGCACCGTAGCATCATCTGTATCTTGTAAGCCACTTTATTTATGTCAGACTCCGCTGTCTCAGAATCTTCTGATTCAGAGTTTAGCATAGACGATACGCTACCAAGTAAAATAGATTTTAATATAAGTAAAGAAGACTTAGAATTGACGAATTATCTTAGCAACTCAAGTATTAACTATTCAGACCTTAATAATACAGTAGAAATTAGAAATAATATTACAATGGCTCAATTCGACGTTAAAAAGGTATGCATTATCCCTAACTTTGATGGAAATCCAAACGAATTATTTGAATTTATCAAGATTTCAACTCAATTATTGAATCATTATGATAACCAAAATAATCCAGCGGATATCCAGAACCAGATTCTTTTCCATGGCATTATAAGTAAATTAACTGGTAGAGCCAAAGAAGTCATTTCTATTTATGGATGCGAAACATGGGACGCTGTGAAAGACGTCTTAATTCAAAACTTTGGAGATCAAAGAAACAAAAATTCACTCACTAGAGATTTAGTCAACCTTCGACAGGACCCTCAAAGAACACCTATGCAGTTTTATGAGAAAACAATGAGACTTCTAAACTGTATTACTACTTACATTGAAGTTCATACCCGGAATCTAGAAATAAAGAGATGCAAAATGGAATTTTTTAAACAACAAGCATTAATTACATTCCCAGCAGGCTTACGAGAACCTTTGGGCTCAACTATAAGGGCAATGCGGCCTAATAACCTAGCAATTGCAATTCAATATATTCAAGAAGAGAATAACATCCGATATTTGCAAAGGAGTAATAACTTGCTTCAATCTTCAACTCCAGGACGATCCACAAATAACTTTTCGGCCCAGAAACAACCGACCTATTCTCAACGACCTCTAGTTTTTCTACAAACAATGGTCCACCCACAATCGACGTTCTCCAACCCTCGATGGCTACTCACGAGACAAATAAAGAGCCAATTTCCGCCTAGATAACCATTCCAAAACTTCCGAAGGCCCACGTTTAATCAACCACGATCCAAAACCAGACAACCACTTAGGTCACCTAATCAACCGAACTTCTGATCCTACCGACCAAGGACATCACAACAACCAAGACCAAGCTCCATGAGTATATCGACAACGGCCACAAATAGAAACAGACCGTCCAATCAACACCAAGAACCTCAACAATCTGAGCCGAAGTTTACCGTCGAAGAAACGTATAACATCGAACAAAATGACAACGAAGAAGACTTTTAGGAAATAGAACAACCACTAGAAAAGTAATCACTCGCCAAAGTAGAAGACTTTCCGTATGAAGAATATGAAAATTTTCATTAGAACCAATGACAGAAGCAAAAACATAATAGAGCTGCATTCCTTTTCCGAAAAAAGAAGCTACCGTACATCGAAATTTCTGACCCTCCTTTAAAACTCCTAATCAATACAGGCTCTACAAAATCATTCCTTAACCCCAAAATAGCTTCCACTTATTTCTAAAATTTTATTAAATATGATCCTTTTACTGTCACTTCCATTTTTCAAAATGATTCACAAAAGCGTAGTGTCCGATCCGTTCGATTCCAGAATTCAAATCTCCCGAAAAATAAAAGTTTATTCAAGTTCCATGAAACCTTTGATGGTCTCGATAACTTAAAACTCTCCCATACCCAATTAAGTTTCCCTAAATTAATCCTTACTACGAAACATTCAACCATCCCTATAAAATATTATGAAACGAATAAAACGCAATTCTACTCGATTCAACTTGAAGCAAGCTCCATTAGTCAAGTCAGGTTACCAGTTAAAGAAAATCAAGGAACCGTTTTTATACCAAGACAAAAAATTCAAGGTGCAGTGATAAAAGAAAGCCTTTCCAACTAGCCTGGACGATAATCGCAAATTTTACCTCAGAGCCAATAGAATTCGCTATTACCGAACCGATAGATTGCAAGAAGATTAATCTCGAAGAATATCACATATTTTCGATGATAACAACACCGGCACGAAGTACGAAGAACATCATACACCATCTGATCCAAACGGACCATATTAATATGGAAGAAAAAGAACACATCCTCCGCCTCTGCAGAAAATATTCCATAAACCAGATACACCTCTTAGTTTTACGAATCAAGTTAAACACCACATAAGAACGAAGGATGAAATACCGATATATAGTAAATCATACCGCTATCCATACATCCACAAAGAAGTTAGATGCCAAATAGCCTCGATGCTAGGTATAATTAGACCTAGCCAATCTCCATGTCCTCACCTATCTGACTAGTAGCAAAAACGCGATTTCTCAGGAAAAATTAAATGGCGCATCGTTGCTGTCTGCCGCAAAATAAATGAAAAAATAATCGACGACCGGTATCCAGTACCCAACATAACAGACATATTGGATAAACTTGGCCGATGCCAATATTTCACTACTCTAGATTTGACGAGCGGTTTCCACCAGATAGAAATGCCCAAGGAATATATTCCTAAAACTGGTTTTAGTATCGAGAACGGACACTTTGAGTATGTAATAATGCCATTCAGGCTTAAAAATGCACCCGCAACATTCCAACAGGTAATGGATAATGTTTTGAAAGGAATCCAAGGCGAAATATGTTTGGTTTATATAGACGATATAATCGTGTTTTCCACATCTCTACAGGAACATATAGTTAATCTCACCAAAATATTCCAACGTCTCAGAGGTACCAGACTGAAAATACAACTAGACAAATGTGAGTTCCTAAGAAAAGAAACCATCGCCAATTATCCAACACCAAAGACAGCCATAAAGATATCACAGGATTACTAGGACTTTTTGGATACTACAGGAAGTTTATAAAGGATTTCAAAAATGACAAAACCTCTAACAACTTGTCTAAAGAAGGATGCCAAGATCAAACATACTCCAAAATTTTTAGAATGCTTCTATACATGCAAAAACCTTTTAATGAACAAACCTCTTCTAGAGTACCCGGACTTTACAAGACCCTTCAATCTAACCACCGACGCTAGCAATATCGAAGACATCGTTAATTTCTGCGATATCTGTCAAGAAAATAAATATGACAAACTTCCACCAAAATAAAAATTTATGGTCACATCCACACCCACCAAACCATTAGAAATCGTTCATATCGATCTATTTCAAGCCAATGGACTGTAGTTCCTTACCATAATAGATGCATTTCCCAAATATGGACAGACCTACCCAATAGAAGGAGGAAACGCAATAAACTTAATTAACGCTTTTCTTACATTTGTAACTCGCCACGGATTACCTTCTATGATAGTTGCAGATAGCGGAAAAGAATTTAAAAACGGAATCATACAAGAATGTGTTGACTCCCATAAAATATCCATCCACTACACAACCCCAGACAGTCCTCAGTCCAACGGTATGATCGAAAGATTCCACTCAACTTTAATCGAACACCTAAGAATACTCCAAAACACAAAGACAACGTTATCCATCAAATAACAAATGATTTACTAGGTTACAACAGCTCGGTCCACTCCTCAACGAAACTAAAACCCATCAAAGTATTAAACGGACACCTAAACGCAAGAGATCCTTTTTACATAGATATAAAAAGAACCTTACTAAACGATTACATACAACAACATTGTAAAAAAACGAAAGAAATTTATAAAGAGATCAACGAACACCTTTCCAAAAATAAAAAAGCCATTATAGAAAACAGAAATAAAATGAGATAAACACTCTACTAAAATTTACACCAGAAAAACTTTTGAAAAGAAATAAACTATTGCCAAGATTTCTACCCAAGAGAAGACTCATAGATAACACTATAACGATAGACACTTCGACAGCCACTGTACATAAGAAAAACATTAAACACAAATCCGAAAGGAAAACTAATTCTAAATCTTTCTCGCCTAATGGGAGAGGAAAACGAAATGAGATATTTGAAATAAAATCCAGGAGTGCTTCCCCAGAATCTGGGACAAGGAAAGATACGTTCTAACA
Source organism: Galeruca laticollis (assembly GCA_963921935.1). Taxonomy (NCBI): domain Eukaryota; kingdom Metazoa; phylum Arthropoda; class Insecta; order Coleoptera; family Chrysomelidae; genus Galeruca; species Galeruca laticollis. The sequence continues at coordinate 136,466,467 of OY998180.1, forward strand.
CGTACGACTTTATACTTTTTCGAATTACAACCTATAATGGAAGAAATCAAAACTATCGATAATCAATACCAAGCAGTGACTAAAACCACTGAAGATAGATAGACGACCTCCATGAACTCATTAAGCAAACAAACCAAATGGAACCAACAGAGGCTGAAAAATGGAACCACATCTACAACCATTTCTGGATAACCCCCATCTATATAGGCGTTACAGTTCTCCTAATTTATCTTTTTTATATGCTAAAGAACAACCGATGCAAGAGAAGGGACCAAAGAAAATCAAAACCAACGGAAGGCGAAGAGAACACCAAAGTTTTGTTCGTCCCTTACGAAACTTTCCCAGGGGATGGATAAGTTATAGTACATTGAACTTCTTTACGGTAACTTCCTGTATACGAAGACATTACACTCGGACGCTGACTTTGCTAAAATCAAAAGAACATTCGATGAAACATCCGATGCCGACTTATTATATATATTTTTTGTATAAATTAAATGATCGATTTATATTATATTCAGTCTGATTTTAGTTATTTTATTTTTACCAGTTTTATTGTGTAGTTTTATAACAGTTGTTAATAGTAAATAAAACTGTTTTTAAAAAGTGAGTTTTGAAGTAGCAAATCGTATTTCAGGCAGTGTTATTCCCTAGCGTTGGCCATTTGGCTAACTGAATTTTGAGGTTCGATTAAAATATGTTGGGACTTATCGTATATTCGCTTGGGGTAGAGGAAAATCAAATATATCAAAAAAGTTGATGTTCCTTTTTCAAAAATCATGTTACAAACCCTTTTAATAGATTTGTTTTGCTTCTAAACTACAATTACTGTTTAAATATAATTTCAACTTACTTGAACAACTACAAGAATTCCTGTGATCATTGCTAGTAAATTTGCGTCTTGGGAAAATGCTTGCAGGTGTCCTGCGATCACGCTAAAAACTGCATAGAGAAAAAGTCCAAATGCTGAAATTCTTAGCAAAATGTCATTTAAATCGCTCTGTTCTTCTTTTTTGAACTTCAATGATTTTACTCTGAAAAGAAAACATTCATAAAAAATTCAAAAGCAATGAATGAATATTTGTGTGATGTACGTTCATCATTTAGTATATTTTTATGGATATTACTAACCGTATAAATCCAATTAAAATTGCTATGATGCTCAAAACCAGCAGAGCGCAATGCGAGACTTCAGCCAAATACACCGCCAAAACTCTAAAAGTATTGTTTGAAACCAACACAAAAAACAGAATAAGACATATCAAAGATCCCACTAGCATCAACAATCCAAAGAACAATCCTTTCGAGGCACCAACACAATCGACACGACCGTGCTGTTGTGCTTGGGCTAATGCAACTGCTCTTCTTGATAACATAATCTCCAAACGATGTTCTAGGTTCTCCTGGTTGACATATCTGAAATTAAAATACTCAGTTAATAGTGTATTGAAATAAAGTATAATAAACTAGTGAATAATTAACTGCTATTTCAAAATCATGTTAATATTGTAATGATTTACTTTAATGCTATTAAATTATTTTATTATTATTTTGCTTGATAATGACAAATATTACTCATAAGAACTTGTCATGAAAGACTAGATAGAAGGAAAAATTTTTGGCGATACATTGAGTTTTATAGTGATATTTACTTTCGAAATAACAAAATATAGTAGTAACATAGAGAACGTTACGCAGATTAAACAAAATAAACCAAAATCTATTTGCGATGGGGAATGCGGTAAATCTTACAAGTTTTCATCAAGTGATAGGTTTTGTCGCAAGATTTTTCACAAGCCGATTGGGATTTAATTCAAGTCTTCTGCTGTAGTTTCCACTTATTACTTTCATTTCTTCTCTAATGTGTAGATCTCTTGCAATTATGTTATAGGACACGCAGTATAGGTTACTTGTTATGATTATCAGATCTGTAAACAGCAGAACTGCTCCAGTTTAATCCCAAGCAGTTTTCTTTTTGTGAAGATCCCCTTCTTCCAAGAAAGTGTCCTATCCTGGTGAATTCCAATGTATATGGCATCTTCTCTCAAAGGTATTTCTCGGTTCAATGGGACGGAGATAGGATGTCCATGTCAAGTTACGAAGGGAACATGATTGGATTTAGTTTGGTTAACCTTGATTCACCATGTTCTTAAGCATTATCGACCTAAGTTGAAATGAAATGTAACCAAAAATACTACTTTGAGGAACCCCTGCATTTATTGAGTAATCGTTTTGATTTTCACCAGTAAAGTGCAGATCTTAAGATATGATTTAAACATCAGGAAATAATTTAGAGGAAGGAATTTCATGGTCTTGTAGAGTAGACCAAAGCAAGGCCTGTTGCGTTTCAGTTCTTGCATGTTTTTGTTACTAATCGAATGTAATTGTTAGTTGGTAACAATTGGTGTTTTGGAATAACTTTTTTCCATTATACTGGAAAATGGCTATTTCTCAGTATTGAATTATAGGCCATTTTAATGGTTTTTTGCAATTCTTGGAGAGTTTTGGTGTTGATAAGGTGATGACTAGGGAATTTTCCAATTGTTAGTGTCTTAAATGCTTACTGGACTTATCACAATATTAGTTTTTTGATAAACTTTTCAAATTATAATCGACAACAAGGGGAATGAACTTATCCAATGTTTTGATTTATAAAGCTTTTTGACTGTTTGTGTAAATGTTAAGTTGTTCATTGTATTGTTTTATTTTGGATAAGGTGTAAACTATATGCAACGAATAATAAAATGGATGTTGGATAATATTTCAAATAATATAAATTTTATATTTTCTTACTTTGGATTTCGTCCAATATGCTTCCACATGACAAAAATGACAGCTGCTCCGATTAAAGAAAATTCTATAATAAATGGATATAAATAAGGTCCGGAGTCTTCAACAATTGTTCCCATTATATTCAGTCTACCACAATGATCTGAATTATTTGATGTTCTGTTATATAACGAAGTAAATGTAAATGCTTGTGGAATTATGTCGTTCAAAAACTCCGTTTCATTGTTTGTGTGTATATTAGCAATTTCTGGAAATAGATCCGCTACTTTATTCTCTAGAATACAAAAAAGAATTCAATTCAAATTATTTGCTATTTCACGCAAAGCCATTCATTAAAACACTAAGTAAATATAGTCGACATAAGAGGTATAGTGCGAACTTTGAGTTTTAAGCTTTTCGTTTGACTTAAATACCGTCATAATCCAGTCAATATTATAATTTGACGATATATTCATTTAATATTATAATTTAAACTAATACTCGTTAAAAGGCACTTAATAATTTTATAATTATTTATTTTCAAAGTTTGAACCTTAAATGGTTGAGTATTTTCAAAACTTGAACCTTAAATGGTTGAGCATTTTCAAAATTTGAACCTTAAATGGTTGAGCATTTTCATAACTTGAACCTTAAATGGTGAACAATTTCAAAACTGAACCTTAAATGGTGAAGTATTTTCAAAAGTTGAACCTTAGACGGTCAAGTAATAAAATAAAAACAAAGTGTAACAATTTGGATCTTCAATGGTTGAATATGTCCTCTATTGAACTTCATATGGTTGATAGTATCCTGATATTTTCTGTTGAGGAAATTATGGCATCTTTGTTCTGTTGTTTACGTTTAGAATTAGTCTTTTTATTATTGTTATTCTGTGTTATAATAGATAATATTATCTACCCCTTATAGGCTGAATTGTGTTTAGACACGTGTGCCAATGGGCAATAAATTAGAAGTCTCGCCACACTGACATGTCGTTAACGTGAACGCAAGTTCAGGGTACCTGATACCAATTTTTATATTTCAATATTTATAATGATTCGTGGTTAGAAAATCTCACTGATATAGATATTCCAGAATATGTATACGAAATTCTTAGTCTAGGGCCAAATTTTGCTGCTCCTTTGGAAAATGCGAACGATATACCTATCCCAGAAATAATAAGCAACATCGAGACTTCCCTCATAAATCTTAATTCCGAAACTAAAGATAATTTGCGGTCCCAATGTTGCAACATTATAACAAATCATAAAAATAACTTTAAGAAAAAATCTAACATTCAAAATAAAAAATTTACCAACAAAATAACAAAAACAAAATCGTTTCTAAGGCAGAATAAAAATATAATAGTATTAAAACCTGATAAAACTAACAAAACTGTGATAATGTTTAAAAACGACTACCAAGAAAAAATATATAACTTACTTAGAGATGATACCACTTACAAACAACTGAAGAACGATGCTACAAATATGTACCAGAAGAAAAACAAGGCATTAATAACAAATTGGGAAAATAAAACATATATTTCTCCAAACACAGCAAAAAATTTGAAAATACAAAATTCGCTTCCACCTAGAATCTACGGTCTACCAAAACTGCACATAGAAGGAATACCACTTGTTTCATGTATCCAATCGCCTTTCGAAAAACTATCCAAATATCTTAAAAAAATTCTTGAAAATATTGTTTACCAGAATAAATACATAAAAGACTCGATTGATTTCAAAAATAAGATTAAAAACATCACAATGCCAGAAAATTATATACTAGCATCCTTAGATGTTACATCATTATATACGAGTATTCCTATAAACTTAGCAAAAAATATAATAAAAAAAAAATGGAATCTGATTAAAACATACACTGATATACCTATGAGTGACTTCTTAGAAGCTATAGAACTCACTCTGAATTCCACCTGTTTTTTGTATGAAGAGACATTTTACCAACAAATTGAAGGATGTGCCATGGGGACCTCGATTTCTAGCGGCATTGTCCAATTAGTTATGGAAGACCTTGAAGAAACAATACTGGTCAAAAACTCAATTCAAACACTATTTTTTTACAGGTATGTTGACGACTGCATATTAGCAATACCAAAAAATGCAAAACATTTAATCTTACAAAATTTCAACAGTTATTATGACAGACTACAGTTTACCATTGAACTAGAAAAAAATAATTAAATTAGCTTTTTGGACCTTACCCTCCATCATATAACGAATACCATAAAAACGTTATGGCACACAAAAGATACCTGGTCTTCCCGATATTTAAGCTTTAAAAACTTTAAATCACAACACCCTCTAACACAAAAAAAATCTGTTATTATAGGACTCGCAGATCGGTCAATAAATCTGTCCGACCCCGAATTCAGAGAGAATGCAATAATAAAAGCTAAAGATGCCCTTATACTCAACAACCATCCTACAAATTTGATAAATAAGATATTTAAAACTACACTACATATATTTTATAACCCTAATAATACAAAAAGTAAAATAGACAATAGAACAAACTAATTCCTCACTTTGCCATACGTACCAAATTTATCAGAAAACCTAAAAAAGACATTTTCACACCACAACATACATGTTGATCATAAAGGGTACAACCTAGCAAAAACCAATTACACCTATCTAAAAAGTTCAATCTCAAAGGAAAAAAAGAGCAATATAGTCTATGAAATACCATGTAAAAACTGTGAAGGGGTCTACATCGGACAAATAAGTCAGTATTTGAAGAACAGAATAAATAGTCACAAATATGACAAACGAAACAAAACGGCACTCACTATCCATATTTCAGAAAACCAACATGAATTTGATTTCGAAAATACAAAAATTCTTCGAAGTGAAAACCACACAAAAAACGCGAAGTTCTAGAAATGATAGAAATCCAAAGAAAACCCAGTTCCGTGAATTTAAAGACTGACACAAAAAATCTTAGTAAAATTTATAATGATATTATAAAAACTTAGAAATATAGAGAAACACGTGGCACATTTCAAATATAATAAATTTATTACCACTCCCTATATAAATATAAAATCCACTCCAATACCAGTCAAAACAAAAAAGACAAATTAAAACCTCGTTACGCCTGCTTTCATTATATAGAACAAATACTCGTATATTTAAATACAAATTTTCATCAATGACTGTCCTGTTTTTAACATGCTCGTTTTGTTTAGGTGTGAGTTATATTCTGTTATGTGATACGTCCTAAATGTCTATAAAGTATGTTGAATAATCAAATGAACGTTGTGTCGACGGTAAGATTTATTTGTTTTGCTTTTAAAATTCTTTTTGTAACTTGTACCATTTCTTTTAGTTTTAACAAAAATTTTATTTCTGATGAAGGTCATGGAAAGACCGAAACGTCAAATAAAAATGTATTAACTACTAGTTAAATGTTTTTAAAAATGGTCCTCAATCCCAAGAATAAAAAATAAACAATATATAATTAAATAAAAAAGACCAAGAACCAAAAAAACGAAACTATATATATATATATATATATATATATATATATATATATATTTTCAGAAAAATGTGAAACATAATCGTCTTTTCATTATTTCATATCATTTAAACAACCTACGAACCCAAGAAATTAAACTTTTTCTATATTATATCTATCTATCTATTTAATGAGTAATGATAATTTCAATAAATTTACCAGAGGCACTGTTGATATTGTCAGCCGTAATACTTCGTACTAGACTAGAATCGAAGAAATTGTGAAAAGAAAGTGTAGGAGGTAACGCAGTAGTGGTTGGAGTAGAGAAGCTATCAGTTGGAGTAATGGGAGTAGTAGTACTAGTTGTGGTCTGAGTACTAGTAGCGCTTGGAGTAACACTTGAAGTTAAACTAGTTGTGATAGCTCTCCAAACTCTGGGTACTGTAGTTTTCGGAATGATTCTTGTAGTTTCAGGAAAAGGCGTAGTTGTGGTAGTTGTTGAAGTGCTGGTAGTTGAAGTGGTAGTCGTGACCATTTTCCATAAGTTTCCAGGAATGTTTTTAACAGTTGTGGTTGTAGGGAAATACCCTAATAAATGAAAATAATGAATCAACAATTTACAAAAGTTATAAAAACACGCAATAAGCATTCAGAATATACTTACATGGATTTGGATTACGTGGGGTAGGTCTTAAAGTCGTAATTATTTTATTGAAAAATGTCGCTACAGTCGTAGAAACTGGAGGTAGCGTTGTGAAGGAAGTGGTTGTTTGCAGTACCTGATCCGGTATTGCTTTGTGACTTCCTAGAACAGTGTTCACATTTCGTAAGTTGTGTGCCTTAACACTTTCTGAAATAAAGGACGCAAGCTATGAAGTTGTTCAGGTTACGAGAAATTGAATGTTAGTGATATTAGTTAGGTATACTTTTATTTTGGACATAAAGTCTACAATCAAATATATATACTCCATTTCACGAAAGTTGAAGCCACCTGAAGTTGTATCATTGACAATTGCAGAAACCAAATTCTGTCTTGTTTATCTACGTCGCTTAGTAACGATCACTGGCGTAGAACGATGATTTATGCCGATAGCCATTTTATTATTTGACATTTGAGGTTATGTTTCTGGTTTCCGACAGCAATCGTTTATTTGTTGAATATTTCGATTTTGAATATTTTAAGACGTTTAGCTAGTTTATAAGTGAGTGTTGTGTGTTTTATTTAATCTAAGATCATGTTTTAAAAAACTTGTTGGTGTAAAAGCAAAAATTATTCATAGTCAAGCCACTGGAGACACTAAAATTTGGAGAACTGTAACTTAAACCATTGCCCTTAGGTGGACAGTATATTGTGCTGATGAAGGACTTATTTTATTGTATAATTGCTTAGTTTGCGTTTATTAAAAAGTTATTTAAATTCATGTTTGTAATAAAAATATTAGTCTTGTATTTGAAATTGTTATTAGAGTTTTTTGTTAGAAAGGCAGTTTTTAAAAACACGGTTCCAGTTAATTAAAAGTTAAGTGGCGTAGTTAGTAGGATAGTCAATCGAAAGTTAAAGAATATGACATTCGGTTCGTTTCTATGATTTGTTGACTATTAGAACACGAGAATTTAATTATTGGAACTCTTAGTTGGGTGAACTGAGTAACTCAACTAGAAGATCTGTGTTGTGCCAGAAACCGGATGAATCACGAGGATATTGGTTCTTCCTGTGCAGTCCGAGCCATTGGAAACGATCTTCGTTCTATTACTGTAAGTGTTTTTATGTCGTATAGAGGGAATATTAATTATTTTTCTGATACATCTGACGATTCTGACTCAAATTCTGATTCAAATAATTCAGACTCACATTCCTTTAATACTAAAATAAAATTAACCTTAGCATCACCAAAACTTTTTCCCATAAATAATTTTAATAAAATGGCTACTCCACAATTATCTATTTAAAAAAAAGAATATCTTGATATGATACCAGAATTTGATGGCAACAATGTATTACTTCCTAGGTTTATTTAAATTTTAGAGAAATTAGTCAGTAAGTTTTATAATACTCTAGATCTAGGGCATTTTCAAAATGAATATGATGGGCATATCTTAGCAAAAATAAAAGGTGAAGCAGCTATAAACATTTCTTCTTGTACTATAAGACTTGGGAAAATCTAAAAGATGCACTGCTTAATACTTACTCTGATAAAAGAGATATTTACACATTAAATATAGAACTTTCAGAAATGAAACAAGGTCATGAAACGCCATTCGAATTTTTTATAATAGAATCCAGCATTTATTGAATCGTCAAATTTCTTATCTCATGACACATTCTCATGTTAATGAACATATAATTTTAGGAAATTTGGCACTCAGAGTATTGCTACGCGGTTTAAAAGAACCTTTAGATACATTAATGCGTACGAAAAATCCAGAAAATTTGTAGATTGCTTTAAATTTTCTTACAAATAATTTTCAAGTTTATATGAGCCAGAATAATCATCCCAAAACTGTTTTTTCAAATTTAAATACGCAAAATTATTCACATAAAATAAAAACGAATTTCCAAAATAATGTGGCACATAGCTACGTCCTAGAATTCTATGCAGAATTATCAAATCGAAATCCCGCATCAAAATTACAAAATCGTCCATCGACTCATTACAAACCTTCTAATAGGAATAATAAAAAAAATTCTAATATTGGTCAAAACGTCTTTAAACCAAATCAGAACCAAAGATTTCCAAATCCAACTCCAATGAGTATGTTACCAGAAACACATCTAGACCGCAACCCAAAAATTATCAAAATAGGTTCCAACAAAATCCGAATCAAACTAGTTTAATTGACACTGGTAGCACAAGATCCTTTGTGACACCAGCTGTAGCTGAAAAATATTTCAAAAAATATTTTGTTCAAAAACCCTTCCACGTAAAATCTGCCATTGGTAACTGCCACCAAAATGTCTGCACTTTCATTCCAATCCCCAAAATATTTAATAATTATAGGCAACCTCTTAATTTAGAATATTGCGTTTCCAAATTTCACGATCATTTTGATTGTTTGTTAGGATTAGATAATTTGAAATGCCTTAATGCCATTATTGATTTCAATAATAATTTGCTTATGACTCCTTATAGTCAAATTAAAATGAATTATTTTGACATTAAAACTGGATCCACGAATTGTATGTAGTGCCTCCACGTTGTAAAGAAGTAATTAAATTAAACATTGAAAATGTAAAAAATGGTAATGTAATTATACCATATACACGAATTGTGAAATTAGAAATCTCTGAATGTTTAACAACAGTTGAAAAAACATAGCTATATGTACAATGTTAAATCCTTCAGAATCCAACTTTCGAGTAGACTTAAGCCTTTCTGTTAGTGTTGAGACATTCGATGAATACGAACAAACCCTCAACACAAATTTTAATAATATTTATTCTGAAAATGTTGAATTTGATGTTTCGAAAGTTAGAACTGAACATATGAATTCCGAAGACAAACAATCTGTATTAAAGTTAGTTCAAGAGTATAGTGATATTTTTCATGTCTAAGGAAATCGGCTTACCTTCGCAAGTAAAATATAACATTAAAATTAGTGTTTTTAAATGAAACTCAAGGTCTCTAGTTAATTCCACAATATAATACATTTATTGAAAATTCTAAAAAATTGACAATTGTTTCGATAAATCAATATCATCGTCAGAATGACAGAAGTTACATTTCATTTTATGCCTACCTGATGTTTAGTAGTTAATTTTGGCTAGACCAAGAAGTAACCTAACTTGTGATTGGCTTAATATATGTTTATAGAAAAAAGAAGAAGATGTGATATTACAAATATTGAAGCTTAGATATTATTAGCCCTATGGTGATTTCCTGGATATCATTTTTCCAATTAAGATCAGTATAACTGTGCAATGATATAGAAAACCAGGAAAACTATATCTGCTGATCTTTACAATTATCACTTAAGAAGACAGTTTATTAGTGGAGAATTCCCTAGATTTAACTGTTCATTGACAACTTCATATTGTGGGTTTCTTAAATGTCTTCTAATTTCCAGTTCTTCAAGGAAATCCAGTTCTTGTTTCTTTTCACAAATATGCAGTACTTCTAGTTCTGTGTTAGGTGTCAATGGATGATTGGTGTCAAGTAGATGTTTTGCGTAGTGGGATTTATCTGGTTGTTTTAATCTGTATGCTCGTAAGTGCTCACTGTATCGTACTTCAAAATTCCTAAGGGTCTGACCCAAATAGACAGCATTACATTCTGGACATTTGAGTTTATATATACCTGACTTCTTTAATAGTGGTATTTTTGTTTTTACATTTAACAATTTTGTACTAACGTTACTTTCTGTTTTAAAAGAAATTGTTGTATTCGTTGCTGAAGATATTATCTTTGAAATATTATTAGAAATATTTCCTGCATATGTGATGGTTTTATAAGTTTTAATTTCATCAGCTTGTTTAGGATATATTAGTTGTAATGCCACTTTTTTCTCTTTTTCACTAATTAGCCTATTTATCATATCTAATGGATAACCGTTAGATGTTGCTATTTGTCTAATTGTATTAATCTCTCTATCAAAATTACATTTGTTCATAGGAACTGAAAAAGCTCTATGTATCATTGAATTATATGCCGCTAGTCTGTGTGAGACAGGGTGATTAGAATTGAATGGAATTGTCACATCAGTCTGTGTTGGTTTTCGGTAAATTGAATAATCAAGTACATTATTAACTCTTTGAATTTTTAAATCAAGAAAATTGATTGAGCTATTTTCTTCAATTTCTAATGTAAATTTAATTTTCGGGTGTAAATTATTGATGTTGTTGAAAAATACATCTAATTGTCGTTCACTACCCATAAAACAAGCTAATATGTCATCTACATATCTATACCAAAATAAAATATTTTTCGAAATATTACTTTCAAAGATCTTTCTTTCTAAATTGTCCATAAAAATGTTTGCTAAAATAGGTGATATAGGGCTTCCCATTGGTAAACCTTCATTTTGAATATATATCTTATTGTCAAAACTGAAATAATTCTGATTAATGCAAACATCAAATAAATTAAGTATATCTGATATTATTCCTGGATTAATATTTTTATCTTCTAGTAATTTTCTTACAAGTATTAGACATTCTTTAGGAGGAATTTTAGTAAACATATTAGTTACATCGAACGATATGAGTTTATAGTTATCTTGCAAGTGGATTGATTTCAACTTTTTGATTAGTTCTATTGAATTTCTAATTGAGTACTGAGATTCATATCCGTAAGTATTGAGTATATTGTTGAGCTTCTTTGCCAATATATTATTAGGAGCATTAACATAAGAGACTACAGGTCTAATTGGTTTCGTTATTTTATGTAATTTAACTGTTCCATATAATTGTGGACAATGAGGATTCTTATGTATGATAGACCTCTTTTCGTAATCATTTAAAAGATAATTTGAATTATTAACAATATCCCTTACATTATTAGAAAACTTCTTTGTTGGGTCTGCTTTAAGAATTTTTACATCGCTGGATTTTATAAAGTTATATACTTTGGAATTGTAATTTTCAGTCGTCAAAATGACAGTAGCATTCCCCTTATCAGATTTTGTGACTGTTAGGTTATTATTCTCTACCTTCTTTTTTATTGCGTTTAAAACTGAAATGTCATTTTTTGTTTGACGTTTAACTTTTGAAGGTTCAATATTTTTGATTGAATTGGCAATTCTTAATTTCTCATAAAGAAAATTATTTGAATTAGATTTTAAAGCTATTTCTGACTCTGTAGCTATAATTTGTTTAATATTATTCGTAAATTTAGGTGGTATGCTGTACTTTAAACCTTTATTTAAAAATTCTATTTCACTATTTGTAAAATTAGTGTCTGAAAGGTTTTCAAATCGTGGTGCAAAGTGTGTTGGTATGTAGGTACTTACAGTTTCATGATGTTTTGAGTATTGAATTTTATGTTGTGTGTGTTCAAGGTTCTGTAGCTTCTTTTCTTGTTTCTTAAATTTCATATGCTTCATCGTGCTGACATTTTCTCTAATTTTGTCATCCAAACAGTCAAATTCTACTGGATGTAATTGGAATGTGAGTTCTGAATGTACAACTTTTATGTAGTTGTCTAAGGAGTCTCTAACTTTGAACCATTTTTTACATTCAGATTTTATCCAAACTCGTTGAGCACATTTTATAGCTTTTTGTGCTTGTGGTGTTTTAGTGTGACATTTTATATTCAATGGGAAGCCCTATATCACCTATTTTAGCAAACATTTTTATGGACAATTTAGAAAGAAAGATCTTTGAAAGTAATATTTCGAAAAATATTTTATTTTGGTATAGATATGTAGATGACATATTAGCTTGTTTTATGGGTAGTGAACGACAATTAGATGTATTTTTCAACCACATCAATAATTTACACCCGAAAATTAAATTTACATTAGAAATTGGAGAAAATAGCTCAATCAATTTTCTTGATTTAAAAATTCAAAGAGTTAATAATGTACTTGATTATTCATTTACCGAAAACCAACACAGACTGATGTGACAATTCCATTCAATTCTAATCACCCTGTCTCACACAGACTAGCGGCATATAATTCAATGATACATAGAGCTTTTTCAGTTCCTATGAACAAATGTAATTTTGATAGAGAGATTAATACAATTAGACAAATAGCAACATCTAACGGTTATCCATTAGATATGATAAATAGGCTAATTAGTAAAAAAGAGAAAAAAGTGGCATCACAACTAATATATCCTAAACAAGCTGATGAAATTAAAACTTATAAAACCATCACATATGCAGGAAATATTTCTAATAATATTTCAAAGATAATATCTTCAGCAACGAATACAACAATTTCTTTTAAAACAGAAAGTAACGTTAGTACAAAATTGTTAAATGTAAAAACAAAAATACCACTATTAAAGAAGTCAGGTATATATAAACTCAAATGTCCAGAATGTAATGCTGTCTATTTGGGTCAGACCCTTAGGAATTTTGAAGTACGATACAGTGAGCACTTACGAGCATACAGATTAAAACAACCAGATAAATCCCACTACGCAAAACATCTACTTGACACCAATCATTCATTGACACCTAACACAGAACTAGAAGTACTGCATATTTGTGAAAAGAAACAAGAACTGAATTTCCTTGAAGAACTGGAAATTAGAAGACATTTAAGAAACCCACAATATGAAGTTGTCAATGAACAGTTAAATCTAGGGAATTCTCCACTAATAAACTGTCTTCTTAAGTGATAATTGTATAGATCAGCAGATATAGTTTTCCTGGTTTTCTATATCATTGCACAGTTATACTGATCTTAATTGGAAAAATGATATCCAGGAAATCACCATAGGGCTAATAATATCTAAGCTTCAATATTTGTAATATCACATCTTCTTCTTTTTTCTATAAACATATATTAAGCCAATCACAAGTTAGGTTACTTCTTGGTCTAGCCAAAATTAACTACTAAACATCAGGTAGGCATAAAATGAAATGTAACTTCTTTCATTCTGACGATGATATTGATTTATCGAAACAATTGTGAATTTTTTAGAATTTTCAATAACTTGTATTATATTGTGGAATTAACTAGAGACCTTGAGTTTCATTTAAAAACACTAATATGAGCATATTCCACGAAGTAAGGGTCGAGACAGTCAATTTCATAACATTAAAACTAATGAAATACCTATCTTTTTAAAATCATACAGATATCCTGAGATTCGTCGAGTAGAAATTCAGAAATACATTAAAAAATGTTAAATGAAAATATTATTAGACCGTCTAATGCTCCTGGACCTAGTAACATCTGGATAGTTCCAAAGAAGCTAGATGCTTCCCAAAAGCAGAATTTTCAACTCGTTGTTGACTATCGAAAACTAAATGAGATCACAATTGGAGATCGATATCCATTGCCAGACATTACAACATTACTAGATAAGCTTGGACGTTGTCAATATTTTACAACATTAAATCTCGCTTCTGGTTTTCATCAGATCGAGATGTCAGAGGAGGATATTCCGGCCTTTAATATAGAAAATGGGCAGTATGAATATGTGCGCATGCCCATGGGTCTGAAAGGGGCTCCTGCAACCTTTCAAAGGGTCATGGACAATATCCTAAGAGGTATACAGAACGAGAAATGTTTGGTGTACCTTGATGATATAATTGTGTTGAGTACCAGCTTACAAGAACACATCACAAATTTAAAAGAAGTATTCAATAGATTAAGAGATTTTAAATTACAAATAGATAAATGCGAATTCTTGCGAAAAGAAGTAGCATATCTCGGACATATTGTCATGCCAGAAGGTGTAAAACCGAACCCAGATCAAATTTTGACAATTCAAAAATTTCCGATACCAAAAAATTCAAAACAATTAAATCGATTTCTAGGACTCCTAGAGTATTACCGAAAATTTATAAAATATTTTTCAAAATTAACTAAGCCGTTAACTATCAGGTTAAAAAAGGATTCAATTATCAATGAAAATGATACAGATATTAGATTATATGGTAATTTATCTTCCGCATTCACAGACAGGTGGATTTCTACCGAGAATAAAGTGAGAGCTGGTCTGTTTAGTATGCCCAATTTTAATCCAGGTAATTACTACTTCATCCCTAATATTTTGTATATAGTTGGTAGGCATGTGATTGGTCTGTATTTGTCCGGGCTTCTACTTGTTGGTGTTGTTTTCGGGAGCAGATAGGTGATTCCATCGGTCATGAAATCCGGTGTTTCTGTTTGACCAAGTAAAATTTCAGAAAAAAGCTTTGCTATTCTATCATGTGTGCTTGTAAATCTTTTCCACCAAAAGTTATGTATTCCGTCTCTTCCTGGTGATTTCCAGTTGTGTGTTTTTCTGATGGCTTTCCGTACATCTTCTGTTATTATCTCATGATTGTTCATTTGTTCTTTGTTATGCATTCTTGTTCTTTCGGCTTTAATCCATCGTGCTGCTTGTTTGTGTCTTTTTTCCTGTGACCATATGCTGCTCCAATAAGTTTTTGTTTCTTCTTTGTCGGGATTTTCATTTTGTTGCTTGTGGTTTCAGTTCTCTGTAAAATTGCCTTTCATCTTCTCTAAATTGCTTATTTTGTTTTCAGCGTTGGTAGCTTTCTTTAAGTCTTCTTAGTCTTTTTGATGTAGCAGCGAGCTTTTGTTTGAGAAGGTCTATTATCTCGGTGATATTAGTGTTTTTTTTCATTGGTGTGTTCCTTTATTATCTGTTGAGCTTTGTTCTTTAGTTTCTCACTTGCATTTGGTTCTTTAGCTTTGGTCAATCGTCCTATTTTTATACGCAGTTCATCTATATCTTTATTCGTCGCTCCCATAGTGGTATTGTGGTTGATTTTTGGCTTTGTTTGTTTTGATTTTGTTTTAGTGCAATAAGCTTTGTGGCCGTTGCCGCTCCTATATATACCAGATTATGTATTGTAGAAATATCATCGTTTGTTTTTATTTTGCTTCCAATTACGTTGTTTATTTGATTGATAATCTTGTTTGTTTTTGGGTTTATTTTTTATTTAAGTTTTGGGAGCTTCGGTCTTAAGTTCGGCATTGTTCCTTAGTGTAGCATAAAGGCTTCTTCGAAGTAGTTCTGTATTTGCTCCTCTTCTGCGTTTTTAGATTCTTCTGTTTGCTCGTCTATGGTTTGATTTGTAGTTCTTGGTGGTGCTGTGACTATTCCTAATTCTTGTTGAGCTTCTTTTTTCATGGGATCTTTTATTTCCGGGGGAATTTTGTTTGCCGATAAAATGGTTCGTTTTTGATCTATCATATTTTGTATTGTTTTTTCTCTAAGTTCTGGGAATTGTCTTATTACTTGTGCATGTAGTTCCTTACTATATCCTGTAGTTTCAGTTTTCATCTTGGTTAGAATAAGAAAGCTGCGATAGATGTACTCATTCATGTCGTTTGTCCATTTTGTTCTTTGTCGCAGCTTGCCCTGTAGAGTGGTTGGATGTCTTTGACCTTCCAAAACGACTCTTCTGGGTGAACTTTCTCTGTTCCTGTTCATTGCGTCGGTGTTTGCCATTTGCAGGTTAGCAGCACCGATTCCACTTGGTCTTGCAACATACTGGTCATTAGGACGGTTTCGTATGTAGTCAGTCTGGGTCTCCGCCACGCCCGAATAGCGATTTCGACGAGTCCTTATAGCGTCTATTTGCTACACATCCATGGGCTACTAACCCTCGGGATGGAGTCCTCCTTTAGTCGCCTTCTGCGATAGGCAGAGGATACCTTGGGGATATTCTTTGTAACACTCGTACCCCACGAGGGATATTATTATATTACTGTACGATCGTCCACAATCGATCATTGCTACTGCCCGAGCGACATGAGTCGGTACTAAATCACCCATTTTAAACTGTTTCACTGTGAAGTCAACAATAACAAGCCAAACATCAAGAATCGCGTACAAGAAACTAAAAATTACGATATTTAAAACTTACTTATTTTAAACGTACTGCCACAAGTAGTTATTTGGCAATTAGGCAACAACTTTAGGTTTGACTTCTACTCACTTCGTAAAAATATGCATAACATTATCTTAAGTGTAACTGCCGTAGCTACCTAGATTTATGTTGCATATAAATCAACAACTCTAACAAATAAATCTAGCTATTTATCGGCGTTCCTTTAAATTTGCCGGTGTGTATAGATAATGGAAGTTTCGATTGCAAATCATGTCTGATGAAGCGGTCATTTATAATTAGGAATTCGTCCACATATCTTTTTGACTGATGTAGTAGTCATAATTATATTTTTGACATTATTGATAAAAATACATCTTCATTAAAGCCGTTTTTTTGTTATTAGGGGCGTTTTACTAAGGACAATTTTTGTTTGCGTTTATTAATATAGTAAACATTCTTACCTGAAAATGCTTCTTCGCTAGACAAGTTCGTAGAATAGTTAAATTTTAAATGATATTTTGTAATATCTTTTAAATATTCGATAAAGAATGTTCGAATCCACACACAAATATTCGTAGCGACGATATGCATCAATCCAAACCGTGCTATTACTTTAAATCGATGGATATTGAGCTGAAATAAATAAAACTATATATAAGCCAATACATATATTATATAGTCAATATTCGGCAATAATTTTTAGTATTTCTCAGGATTGGTATATTAGCATCATCTACAAATTTCTTCGGCTATTTCCTAGCCTTAAAATACTACTTGAAAAATCTTAATTTTTTCGTTAAATACCATAATACGCATACCTCTTTATTTCCTATTAAATCAAGAATTACTCAGGATAGTGTTTTAAATCCAGTGTTATATCTCTTGTAGACTGCTTACTCACCCACTAAGGGAATTGTTACAGCTACTTATGCTGATAACATTATTACACTATCCGATTCCACCCAGGCGTCACAAAATTACAGATTAACCTGAATCCAGAATCTTTAAAATGAAACGCAAGGGAGATTCCACTCGCACTTGGCAAAATTAGGTATGATTCCACTTTATAAGGTAGCTGCACTGAAAATGAGGTCGTAAATCTAAATAATTTGTTATTATCCTTTTCTAAATACCCGAGGAGAACGGATATTTTGATTATACAACGTTTGTCTTCCAACTACCCACTTCCTGTAAACATCATACATATTTTAAGTACAGCAAATCATAAACACATACGCAAAAATACACACACACATAGGAGGACCCAAGCAGAAGAGGCGAGCATTACTGTCGTTAGTACTCATCTGTGCTCACGTATGGATTACCTATCTGGGCGTGTACACTTTGTATACAAGAATCCCGGAGGAAAATCGCGTTTGTCTACCTGGAGAACAGTCAGCGCATTTCGCACAGTATCTGAGGACGCAGTATACGTTATTGCTGGGATGCTGCCAATCGAAGTACTCGCAGAAGAATGAAGTGCTCATTACGGCAAAAAGGATTAATTACGCTGAGCGCTTATGCAGAAAGAATAATAGAACGGCGGAATAGCATACGGCGATGGCAGATACTGTGGGATTCTTCAAAAAAAGTAAGGTGGATGTACCGCCTTATATCACAATTGGATATTACTACCTGACACAAATTATCTCGGGACATGGATGCTTTAGAGCATATTTGCACCGGGTTTAGACATGAAGACTCTCTAGAATGTTCGTCCTGTTCTGGAGTTAGGTAGGACGCGGATCACGTGTTCTGTGTCTGTACCCGTTTCAACATAATACACAGTGATTGGGAAGCTACCGTTCATTCGAAAATTCGGCCAGAGTTCCTAGTGAAAGTTATGCTATCATCAGAGGAGACTTGCGAGGTAATGAGTCGATTTGCAACACAGGTACTCCAAGAACTTCGTCGTTAAGAAAGAGAACGTGCAAAAAATCGAAACGCGTGAAGAAAGAAGACTTGACTTCGACAGACTTCTTCGTAGAACGAAACCACTATGAATTCGACTTATAGATGGAAGAGCAATAGCTAGATCCTCCCTCCGCGAAGTAATGCCTAATGGTGGTACCGCGGGGGAAACAGAGGTTGGAGACAGAGGAGGTTTTTAGTCGGCATTGGAAAGGATTCTGAGTCCGACATACCAGGCAGAACACAAAGTCCTGACGCTACGTAAAAATATTTTCCTACCTCTATAAAAAAACACACTCTAGGGGAATCCAGCACCTTGTCGTTGGTCAGAGGGCTCAGTAACCTATATACCTATGGAAGGATGCCGGAGATAGCGAAGCTATTTGTAGGCCCACCCATACCGGTAAGGTCTCAGAGTGGTTGAGGTAAAGCTAAGAAGATTCCCACAAGTGGGTTGCTGGTCATATGTCAGACACCTCTCATGGTGGTGGATAAGGGAACACCTCCCAAATATGGGTGGCACCGGTAAAATCAAATAGCCGGGGCGAACCAAAACAGGCACGGACACGACGGATCCTCGCGTGAGAGGCGGTACTCCGAAGGGTGGATGGAACTCATCGCCGCAGAGAAGGTAATTGATCTAGAGAACGATAGTCGAACAAACCACTATAAAAAAATATGAAATGTCGGAAAGTGAAAATATATTACCCCAGGATGGACCCACGTTAGGTGGAGAATTCCTCCCTGCTAAGGTAGGCTGCCCCATGGATTCTGGGAGGGAGCAACATTCCAATAGAAACTAGAGACGAAACAATTTCTCGAGAAGCAGAAATTTCGTCAGGACCCCTCCGCCGCATAGGAAACGACTGTACTCCTGTCCAGCACTGGCAAAAACCAATATAGAAGAGAAGAACAGTCTACTGGATTCACAAGAAAATAAAAAGACAACGATAACGGAATATTGGAACTGACTAGAAAACATCATCAATGAATTGCAAGTTCATTCAACCCAAGATGAATGTGCACAGAGAGATCAAATCCAAGGTGATCACCATCAATAGTGCCACCAGGAAGCTGAGAACCATAGAAGACCCTCGCGTAGAGTTTCAGCATCCAGAGCCTACGCCAATATTAGTGGTGCAAACCTCGCAATCGTCGCATATCCGAACTTATTCTGAAACAACAGCAAAGGACGGGGAGATTGAGGATACGAACAGGCTTACGAAGAGAGCGAAACTCATCCGAGATGGACAGCAAGAACAAGTCAAAACCAAACGGACAAATCTTAACCCCACCAGTCAAAAAGGCGGAGACAAATAATACCTCTGAGTGAGAAGAAGTGAAGGATAAAAGGAGAAGAAAGCGGCCCCCAAAACAGCCGCAAAAGGTAAAACCGAAGAAAACAGCAATACGATCAAACGCGATTAATATTCGCTCCAAGGAAAAGGAGAAGTATTTCGAGATGCTTAGTCGAGCGAAGAGGGACGTTCCTCCTGAGCAGGCTGGGTTGTGCGTTGACAAAATCCGCAGGACAGCCACAGGAGATATGTTGATCACCCTAATCAAGGGGAGTACTGATAAAGGGTAGGAATTGGAAAAAGCCATAACTGATCTCCTTGGGGAAGAGACCGTGGTACTCAGCATGGGGAACCTAGAGAAACTCGAGGTCAAAGACTTTGGCGAAACCACAACAAAGGATGACGTTCTCGAATCCATGCAAAGGGCAGCTGGAGAGTGGTGAACTGTTAGCCTGGACTCCATCAAGCCCTTGCGCAGGGCCCACGGAGGAATGCATACTGCCACAGTAATTTTAGAAGCCATGGTCGCGAAGAAGATCTTAGGTGAACGTGGCATGATTAAAATAGGTTGGTCCATCTACCGGATAAGAAGAGTGGAGAGACCCACGAAGAACTGGCACAATGGACACCTTGCTATTAAATTAAAGAGCAAGGTCGACCGAGGCAAACTCTGCTTCAAGTGTAGAAATGCTGGCCACAAGACCGCTGACTATGAGAGGGAGGCACGGTGCGTCTTGTGCATCGAGAAAGACATTACCGAGAATTGGGCCCATGTTGCCGGTAGTGCCAGCTGCCAAGTGTACAAGGAGGCACTTCCAAAGCTAAACAGGAAGCTGGAGACAGAGGAGGTTTTTAGATGGTATTGCATATCTCGAGTCCGACATATCAGGCCGAACAACTAGTCCTGGCGATAAGTAACATTATTTTCGTACCTCTAATAAAAAAAGAAAAAATCAACAATTTTAGACCTTCTAAAACGCATGTTCAATTTTTAGTAAACAACCCACTTAGATGTATTCCTTGCAGTAAGGAATACCATTTTCATTTGTAATAATGTTGTAAACATCTTTCGGAAAGAACGCTGCCGTACCCTCTATTTACTAGATATTTCTAGAGTAGTTTGAGTAATTCAAATTTGCATTTCTCTGGTGTTCTGATGGTCACAATGTAACAATAGTTCCAACCAATCAGAACCTAACCCATCTAGTTCAACAACAAATAATCAATCATTCACGATTCCCCTAACTCTCCCTACAACCCCAATACAATGCAAAAGCACAACTCGTAATCAAAAAAAATCTTGGCAGGAATATGTTTCTGGAATAAACTCTTCCACCCCAATAATCCAAGTCTGGACCAAAATCAGAAAGATGAATGGATTTAGTTAAAAGAGCACTATTCCTAACATTAAACATAATGATCGGTACTATTCATCCGCATCAGATATAGCCAATGTCCTGGGCCAAACCTTCAAGAACATTCGTCAAGTTCAAACTTCACAGGGGATTTTCTTAATTATAAGACACAAATCATACAAACTCCCATCAGTTTTGAAGCTACATTGGACAACTCAATAAATCTACCTTTCACCTTAGAGGAACTTGATAGTTCGCTAGACAAAATGAAAAATTCGAGTCCAGGCCCAGACAATATTCCAGTCATATTTCTCAAATATCTACAACCATCAGTAAATGGCACTTACTGAAAATTTTCATTAAGATATGGGAAAGAAAAGTTTTTCCTTTTCTATGGACTGTAGCTATTATCCTACCATTTTTGAAAAGTAAAAAACCCAAACAAGAAGCTAACTCGTATAGACCAATTTCTCTAACTTGCTCAATGGGAAAATTGCTTGAAAAAATCGTCAACCAAATACTCATGTGGCATCTAGAAACTACGAATCTCCTAATTAAAGAACAAACTGGATTTAGACCAAACCGCTCAACTGGACAACATTGTTGATTTGGAAAGTGAGGTTAATGAGGCTTTTGCCACCAAACAAGTATGCGTTGCGATATTTTTTGATATCACAAAAGCTTTTGATACCTGCTGAACTCGAAACATCCTGATGCAACTGCACAAATGGGATATGAGAGGACATTCAAAGTTCGTGTTGATGACGAACTGTATAATGTTTACTGCCAAGCAAATGGAATCCCTCAGGGCTCAGTTATCAGTCCTACCTTATTACTTTTCCGCCAACCTATATAATATGCGAGAAAAGTATTGGTTTACCCACAAAAAAGTTGGAAATTAGAAATTTTTTTTTGAGTTATTTTTACGTTATCCATCAACAACAACACGAAAAAACGGTTTTTAGAAAAAAAATCCTGTGTGTATGTCGTCGTCGTCGTCGTCGTTGTCGTCGGCCACTTTTCCTTGCAAGTCTTGTTAGCACGATACAGCCTCCGGAGTTCAACAAATCACCAATTTTATGATTGAATATTATTCAGGGCATCTCACTGATGAACCCTATTGATTTTCAGCTCACCAGAGCCAATACAACCGGTGCTACAGTACTTTAAGTACGATATTTTTGTCATTTTTGGAGAAGTTTCAGTTTGTTAGCACGATACAGCCTCCGGAGTATATACAAGTGATGAATTTTATGATTGGATATTATTCAGAGCGTCTTAAAGATGAACCCTATTGATATTGAGCTCACTAAAGCCAGTACAACGGGTGCTGTGGTACTTGAAGTACCAAATTTTTGTCATTTTTGGAGAATTTTCAGTTTGTTAGCACGATACAGCCTCCAGAGAGTATACGATTGATCAACTTTATGAATAAGTATTGTTCAAGGTGTCTCACAGATGTACCCTATTGACTTTCAGTTGACTAGAGCCAGTACAGCGGGTCCTATAAAACTAGATATACTAAATTTTTGGTTATTTTTGGAGAAATTTCGGTTTGTTAGCACGATACATCCCCCGAAGTGTATACAAGTAACAATTTTATGATAGAATATTGTTCAGGGCCACAGATGCGGAAAAGTTAGTTTTAATCTTTAAAACCGTTTATTTTTTTACGCGATCAACAACATTCTAGATATTTTAAAAATACCACTAAAAGCAAGAATTTTCGGATATGACCTAGTGGTTAGGTTAGGTTAGGTTATATGAAAGGCAAAAATATGAACACTATATCACGACTTATGCAACAATTCATTTTTAATTTGGAATCATGGTCACGTCAATCTGGTTTCAAATTTTTTATTGCCAAAGCAAAAGGTGAGGTATTTAGCAGGAAACGTTCGTATACTACTCCAAAACTGAAGCTCTATAATCATAATATCAGCTTTAAATCTGCAGCAAAATTTCTAGGAATGATCTTATCTTCGACCATAAGCTCACTTGGGAAGATCACATAGAGAAGTTGATTCCAATATGTAGGAAGCGCCTCAATTTAATGAGAAGCTTAGGAAATATAAATTAAGGATCCGACCAAGCAACACTACTGCTGATATACAAAACGCTCATCACATCAAAAATAGATTACAGCTCCATAGCTTATGCATCTGCCAGCAAATCTATACATCGTAAACTTGATATTATTCATAACACAGCATTAAGAATAACTTCAGGCTCGTTTAAAACATACCCTAACACCAGCATTCAAAATCTCCTTGGTCAACTACCTTTAAATAACCGACGTGATATACTGAGTTTGAATTATGCGGCTGCTGTATCCACTAATGTCACACAACCAGTTTATAATAACACATTCAATATAAGATATAGGGACCTTTTTGTCAAAAAAACGCTATTTAGAGTTACAACAATGTTTCCACTGTTGACCATCTAGCTCATAGGACAATCTTTGTACCGCGCTGCTGTAATAACTTGACTAGACTTGATAGAGATATAAATCGCTATGAAATCGTCACAGAACTCAACAGAACACTGCATGAAAACTACAATGATTTTAATTTAGTCTACACGGATGTTTCGAAATCATCAACTGGACTGGGTGCTGCAATAGTGACTTCAACTGAAACAGCATAAAATTCTCCCTTCTCACTAGCATCTGTACGGCAGAACTCTATAGTATCTTCCATGCTCTCAAATTAATTAGTGCCTTTCCCAAAACCTTAATTTTAACTGATTCCTTAAGTAGTATTTATTCCTTGAAACATATTTATCTCAAACACCCAATAGTACAATCAATTACGTCACAGCTTCAAAAAATCCAGAACGATAACAAATCAGTCGATTTCATGTGGATTCCTTCACATATTGGTAACGGAGGCAACGAAGAACCGTATATATATGCGCGTAGTGCGATAGCTAGTGATAATGTCGAACTTATGACGAAGTGCGTGATGACTGACCTGAGAATAGTTATTCGGGGAAAAGTTTACAACAACTGGCAACAAAATTGGCAGCGATCGCAAGATAAACTTCGAGAGTTAAAATCAACAGTGACATTGTGGAAACATCCAATCACAACACGCAAACTACAAGTGATTCTTACTAGATTTCGAATGGGGCACTGCAAATTTACGCATTCTTATCTTTTCAATAATGATAATGTTCCTCTATGTAATGTATGTAAAGAACATTTAACAGTCAAACATTTCCTGAATTTCACCAAGTTTCACACACTGGCTAAAATATAAAACACCCGCAGATCTAAATTTACTTTTAGGTGAAAGCTACCCAATTGGAAATTTGATTGGACTCCTAAAGGACAATAATTTACTGAACAAACTTTAATACTGTATATTGTTTATTCCACCGCTAATCACCTTGGGTGGAAGCGGATTAGTTTGAATAAAAAAAATACGAGAATAGAAAATAAAAAACGAATCGGAAATTCCAGCTTTGGATGCCTTTTACTCGAAAACATTTTGGATCAATCTATACGCTATCGGCTCTCTTTTTTATTAGTCTCGGGACAGCAATATAATATGATGGAATCGATGTCTCGCTGTATAAACAGATCCCCTATCAACAATGTCTCTTTTGTACATTTCCTTATTTTTTGGATCGTAGCAATAAAATATATAAACATTATTACTAAATAAATGAGAAGTTTAATAATTACCCGTGAATTCATAAAAATGAAGTACATTTGCATAAAGGTAAATATCATTTGCAACGTAGGGTTTACCCCCTTCAGGATCATGTAACAGGGAGAGTTGAACGGTACCTCGAAGAATACTCCAAACTCCAATCCGATGTAAATCATAGTTCCCAATCCAAAAGCTGAAAAAAAATAAGAGTTTTGCAGGGAGAAACATAAGGACTCTTACTAAAAAAACTTTTATTCAGATCATATGTGCCCGCGAAGAATGATACTAACATTTTTTTCTAATTATTAATGAACATGATAGATAGATGAGGCTATATTTTTACAAATCCTATGAAGATTAAAGGGAGCAGATTTCAGGTGATACAAATAAGATTAATTTTTAAATGGGATATCCCGCACATATAAGTAAATGACATAAAATATTCTCGTTGTAACCACCTTCATTGCCAATAGATACATAATTTAAGTGACTTGGATACTATTATTAAAATAATATACAATGCCTTTCAGAAACTCTCAAAAAACTAATACACACGGATCGAAACCGGACTATTAGGGGAGAAGGGGGCTGCGTTTCACTTGTCGCTCACAACGTTCAAAACATTCCTTTTACCGTTCTACTTGACGATCTTGGTCGTGGCGAAAACGTCACCACTGACGTCATTACGCTAACGTCTAGTTTACAACGACCCATATGGACGGTGGACGTTTAGACATTGCATAAGTTCCTTTACATATTAAATCACAGAAAGTTATGATTTATCATTCGTAATCCATTGCTAATCTATTCAATTACTCTGTTATCGACTTATAGGAAGCCATAAATTATTTACATCTAAAAGAGTAAATTTGGAGTAAAATCTAGGCATTAAGTGAATGGAAATGTACGGTGTGTATGATGAAATAGTTATTTGGATCACTATTCCAGAAAATGATATTTTGCGAGTGTGAATTGTATTGCGTAGACTAGGCGCTTAGCCGAGGCGAAACAACACGAGCACTCGCAAAACATTTTCTGGACGTGTAATCCACAAAAAATTTCATGCCAACAAATTTAAATCATTTTTAAAAACTGACCTTGTTGACACTTAGAAAATTAAGAATCAATGCCGCCGTCCCACTTTTAGTGAATTTTTAGCAAAAGTCACTTTTGTAAGTACTAGGCCGGGAATTTGATGTTCCCGGCTGATTTTGAATCCTGCAAAACTGTCGATAATGGCTAGCGGCATGAAATAGCTGTTTGTGTACCTAGGCGCCAAAGAGCTGGTTTTACGGACCGACAGAAGAAATGACCAGTTGTTATACTTCCTCTATCCTCTGTGGAATCAGCTGATTGAATATAACACACAACAGAGAGTGACTTTTCAGTTTTGTTGACATTCGTTGAGGTTAAGGCTCATTATCTTTGTACAGTATCAGCAAGTGAGTTTTCATTTAACAACGATTTGTCACAAGACTACTATCCATTCAAAACTCCAGTCTTCGGGTAAACGGATTTAAAAGTATTAGTTAACATTTAACAAGTTATCAATAAGTCAACTTATTTCGTTCATCTCATGCATCAGTAATTGTTAGCCCTACTTGACCTTGTTAGTTATTAGGCCTAGACTGTTTTAGTTCTTGTTTAATGTAGGTTTTATTTATAATTCAACCTTTTTAAAGTTGTAAGCCTACAACCAAATTAATGGCTACTGGTAATGCCTATCTTAATTTTATTTGCATTTAAAGTTTTAGCATTACACTATCGTTTGTTAATGCTTACGCATATTGTGTTGTAGGTTTCTGCTGCTTTAAAAAATGGAACTGCCACCAAGCACAAGCAAGCCTTTTATAAATTCTCGAACTGCAAAATTAGTAGATATGGCAAGAAGCGAAGTGAGAGAGCCTCGTTTAGCAAAAACCAAAGCTGCTGACTTTTTAAGGGAATTTAAGACTTCTGGCAACTACGAAGAACCCTTATTTAGTGATGATACAAAGACAGTGATGTATATCGTCCATATTTTCAAGGCAAGTACAATTTTAATCTTGACAAGAACTTATAGGCCTAGGCCAAACTAATAATGTAACAAGGTTCAGTTCTCAATGTGATAGTTATGCAGGATCTACCTGAAGCTTCTGGCATATAATAATAAGAAAATAAAAAAACTTATACTTGGAACAGAATTTTTCTTTTCAGGATATAGTGATGACAGTGATAATGAAGATTTAGTTCACGCTGAGAACCACAGGTCAACTGGGCACTCATGAAGGCTGTCATTTTTTGCAGCTGCCATAGATGGACAAAACTTTGTAGACCTACAAAGAGAAGAAGCATCTAATAACAATAATGTCGGACCTGGAGTACTAGTTGAAAGTAGTGAGTTTATTGATAATATCACAAATAAAAGTCCCAGCTGCAACTCAGCACAAACCCAAAAAAAGCGAAAAGTATTGAAAAATGGAGTTTATAAAAGGCAAGAAGAAAAGGCTAAAAGACTAACAGGGCTTGAATATTTAACTACAAAAGGAAAGTTAGTTCATTCAAGGCCACTAAAACAAGCAAGTTGCTCCCGCCGTGTCAAACACAAATGCTTCAATAATGTGCCAGAAGATCAGCGAGAAAAAATTTACAACGATTTTCATCCTTCTTATCGGAACAACGGCAGTTTCTTGTAAAACATGTTACTGTGCGACCAACATCAAGGAAAGTGACAAAAGCTGTGGAGTCACGCAGAGTTTTCACCGAGAAATACACATTTTCTAATAAAAATGGCACATTTGAAGTTTGTCAATAAATGTTTCTTGATACCCTGAATATTTCAGAATCACTTATAAGAGAGGCACTTAAATGTAATTGTAATTACAAAATCAGTTGAAAAGAAATATAAACTGAACTCAACCAAGAGAAAAAATATCAAAGATTTCAGTTCAGAACCCTACGGTTATAAAAAGTTTAAAGAAATCTAAATAATATATATCTCTTTCAAAATCGAAAACATGTTGGTTGTAGCTAGATTAAACTTTAAACCCAAAAAACATCTCGTTTTTGATAGAACGGTCTGAAAACTAATCCCTCTGGCGAATTAAAGAACCTCTTTGATTATTTCAAATAAATGTGTTCGTGACTAATCAAAGAACCGTTTCAATTAATTTTGTATTCGTGCTGTCACCTGGTGAATTAAAGAACCGTTTCAATTAATTTTGGAATAAGTATTCGTGATACCACAAAATATATGCGTGTCTTTGATAATGGGGAATCTTAACAAGGCCTGAAACATATCCGTAAGTCTTAGACTTACACCTCCTGGGTGGGCCATGGAAAGGGATGAATCATTTTTAAATAAAAATCAACTCACCTGATGTTTTTTTTTGTATCATGACATGTAGTGTTTTATTCCAATTATCTTTTCAACATGAAATCATATGTTTACTATTCATTCGCGGTAGAAGAGCGATTTGTGTACTGAAACACAATAATAATTTTAGTCATTATAAAGTTAGAGTACGCCACTAGATAATGTATTTTGAAGACTAACTTTCCATAAACTTTTGCACCTTTAATAAGATAGCTAGGTACAAAATTTGATAGAAAAATAATTTCGAATTGTTTACGAGATATTACAAGAATATTATTTTATTTTTCCAGCTTTAACACGCGGTATATCATTAACTAAGCATTTGAAGCGTCTATGTTCCTACCTCAATTTTCCTCATTTATCAAGTGCTATTACCGGTAAGTCGAATATCGAAACACCCTGTAGATGAAGTAGTTTCTGAAGTATTATGGCTATGCATCAACGAATATTCGTATATTAATTTAAACACTTCATTAAAATGAAGTATAACTATTAAATTGTATATTTTTGAAGCGAAACTTCTAATGCGACTTCCAACAAGGTTGCGTTAAGCGTTAAACGCTACCATGGAGGTGGTATGAAAGCACTGTTGCGTTAAACGTTCAACGCTCCTGGGGATGGAGAATAGAAAGATATAGAGCGAGAGTGAATGCGTGGCACTCGAACGCATGCGCGCAGTACACATGTTACAGGCCATAATCCCATTTTAAATGTTATAGATTTGGATAATTCTCCACTCGAAAATGATAATTAAAAGATGCGATCAATTGTGAATTGTAAGCTATGTTAATAAAGTTTGTCTTAAAGAAACAATATGATTTTACTAAAATTCAATTTCTACCCCTTCCTATTTTCATTTCCATATTACGAAGTTTCTCTTCTTCCACGCACTACTTCTTTTTTTTAATATAAATTAAGCTAACGAATATTTATTAAAATTTATTATTAAC
This sequence comes from Galeruca laticollis, assembly GCA_963921935.1. Classification (NCBI taxonomy): domain Eukaryota; kingdom Metazoa; phylum Arthropoda; class Insecta; order Coleoptera; family Chrysomelidae; genus Galeruca; species Galeruca laticollis. The sequence continues at coordinate 136,495,710 of OY998180.1, forward strand.
TTACAAACGTAACATCTTCAAGCCTCTGATTTCTCTTCAATCTCAAACCAGTTGTAATATTTACATCGACGCTTAAAACACCCCACAATCCATTCCACCCGAGTTAATGATTGTAACGCTCGCCAGCAAGTGGAACGGGAAAAACCGCGGTTTTGAGCTTGTGAGCGCCAAGTGGAACGCAGGTAGCTAAAATCAGGCTAGGGACACTGCAGACCGTGCCATCTATAGAGCCTGTCGAGTAACTAAAATCGGTAGATAATTCCAAAAAATTAACGAAAACTGTAACGTCGTTAGTAATCAAATTTTATTGATTTTTATTACTGCGTATGCGCGATGTCATATTGCGCTTTATCTGTTAGTTCTTGAGGTTGAGGTTATTATAAGGTTTCGGTATTTTGGTGTATTTTTTAATTGCTATAGTGTAATATTTATCTGTTGTTTCGTTGCTTAATTGTTATTAATTGAAAAGACAATGTCAAAGTGTATTCTGAAGGAGTCTAATAAGTGGTGTACTCGGTAAGTTTTATTAAAAAAATTTGAGCATTTTTTCTTTCTCAATAAACAACCATTCTCTTTATTTTTATAAAACACAGAATTTTTACTAATTTAATCGACAAAATTAGAGATCATGGTTGTTTTTTGCATTAGCTAAACTGAACATTAAAGTAAATATTCCTTTTTACAGTTTTGTTCCTCCAACCCAGGAAGATAAAATTAATATGGCTGAAACTCGGTGGTAATAAATCATTAAATTTGTCGACGAGGAAACGATGGAGGATATGTTCCCTTCATTTTCAAAAACAGTGTTTCTTTAGATTTGAGAAAGACGAATTGGGGTTATTAAGACAGTTTGATTCGCCTTCCAATATGAGTGGAAATTCACAAAAATTGATGGTAAGTTTTATTGTATTCAATATAGCATGCTATAATTTTGGACATTTTAAAATGTAAATTGAGTGAATGAAAAGACGAGTACTGAGTCTGTAATTTTATTAAAGTTCCAGCTAAGCGCTTTCAACCATTAGACCATTCTCAAAGCTGTCATCAAGAAAAAAACATTCAACAGGTGTCAAAAAACATCAAACCCTGTACTGCTACATACAATGAAATAAAATGTTTGATGTTACATCGTTATTTAAGTAAAATTTGTTAAAATGACCCTATAAAGAGGGCGTACAATTGTAATTCACATAACGAAACGTCTAATTTGAAATTATCAATTAAATGATATGTGTGTACACCCTCTTTATAGGGTAATTTTAACAAATTTTACTTAAGTAATGATGTAACATCAAACATTTTATTTCATTGTAAGTAGCAGTTACAGGGTTTGATGTTTTTTGGCACTGTTGTATGTTTTTCTCTTGTCGACAGCTTTGAGACTGGCCTAATGGATGAAAGCGCTTAGATGGAATTTTAATAAAATGACACACTCAGTACTCGTCTTTTCATTCACTCAATTTATATCTAGTGTGTTCACCACACTCAGACAATTCCATTTTAAAATGTACCCATTGAAAACATAATATTCTGGATTTTTATTTTATGTTATAGCTATTCCCTCCACCAGCTATGGGATGGTATTGACCCCTTGCCGATTTTCATATATAGCCCATGGTATGACAATTTATGGGAAAGGAAAGTGAGTATTAACTTTTGTTGAGGCATTACGTCTAAGTATTTGGTCTAGAGGTAACCAAAAATCCAATAAAGACAAAAAATAAAAAAAACAATAAATCAAAAAATCAAGAATTTCTTAATAAATCGAAAACTTCAAAAAAAGTAATTAAAAAAACCAAAAACATTTTACATTCAAACATTTTTTGATATTTTTTTTGGCATAGTACATGAACATGTGTAAACTTATTATTTTAATAGTAAGCGCATTTTGTTTTCTTTTCTTGATATAAATTTTCAAACATATTTGTGTATTTACTTATTTATTGTTGTTATTTTCTGTGTTTACTTGTAGAACCTCAACCAGAAATGAGAACGAACTTCCACGAGACAGTGGGATTTTTAAGAGCCCTTAAGAAACATTTTAACAATCATAGACTGCCAGGAGCTGCAGAATAACTTAAACTGCCTTATGCGATGGTTTCATAAGGACATAATGCTTTTAAATGTAGAAATATACAAATATGCAATATACTAAGTTTAAGCTTGTGATATAAACCTATTTAATACTTCCAGTAAAGAAATAAAGATGTATTTTAAGTGGAAATGAAATGTTAGATACATTATTTTAAATTTTGTACAGTCGCAAGTGCTGTTTAGCACTTTTATGTGTAATTCCTTGGCACCTTGCATTTACAGAGCTGGGCAGTATTTAACAAATTTTCCTTAACAGTATTTTAATTACTTTTGTTCTAACATTCACAGTAATTATATTCAAATGTTTTCTTTCACAGAAAGTTGCCAAAAATAGTAGTTAACTATTCATTGCTAACACTTTTTTAGATTAAGTAACTAGCAGTTATACTCCAGTAGTTTGTCCAGCTCTGTGTTTTTGTGGAGTATAATAATAAATAAATAAATTAATATAAACGTATCATAAATAAGTTAATACATTTATCTTGTCTTAACATCATTTAAAAATCTAATGATACTCCAATCTAGAATGTATGTTACTCAAATTATTTTTTAATTATTGCATTGTTTTTACATTATAGTTTATTTATCGTCATTCTGTTTGTTGAGAAAAGTACTTTGTGAAAGAAATTATTTGTTGTGTATTCTTATACCAAAATAAATAAACTGTTTATATGATTACTGTTTTGTTTTTTCCAATTTAATTAACCATTTATGGTCCATCATTTGATATTTCATTTAATTTAACTCAACATCTAATCATTATTGAGTTAATGGAGTTAAATTGAATGAAATGTCAAATGATGGACTATAAATGGTTATTTTGAAATAATATAATTAAAATACAGTAAATTTGAATATACCGCCAAAACGTAAAATTACAGAAATCTTTTTAACATCACTCAATTGTTTAGTCGACAGGCTCTTTAGATGGCGCCACATTCAGTGTCTCATATATCTGTGGGTTATCTGTGGCCAAAATTAAAGACAGCAGGCGGTTGTACGGAGTACACAACTCCCTAGGATAGAAAATTACCATGTCTAGCAGTTCGACTGAAAATATTACCTTTTATTAACTCACTAAATACGTCGCTTCATACTTTTCTCTATGCTGTGACCAAAGAAAAGTATAAGATAGCAGCTAAATAAGTCACGACGAAAGAAATGAGAATAAATAAGGAACCAACTCTTTCGACATGTTCTGATTTTTGAATCTTGAATACAAAGAAATTTTTCTACGACCTAACATTCTGTGTTCGACGAGGATTTACCACAAACATTGAGATAAATAATTATTTTCAGTACCTAGTTTGTATATGAGTACCATAATACTTTTGGTGGAATACCCTTTCACATTTTTGCGAAGCGACATTTTAGGGAATTCCTAAAATATCATGTATAAGCGTTTTGTTATATACTGCCTCAATCTCCAATACCGAAAATAGCTTGGCCTTCCAAGCTACTTCCGATAATCTGTATCAACATAGCAATAGCAGTTTTTTAAAACTAGTAAAGTTTTAATCCGAATTTGATACTGTTGCGATGTAACATGTAGGAACGTATAGTTCTGAAGTGAAACTGTTCATATTCATACAATTTCAGACAGCAAGCATAAAAAGCATTCTGTGAGCTATCATTAAATTGAAATATGATTCTATTATTCAAAAGATTCATGTGGTGAGTTTTTATGGACTATCGTGCAATAGACGTTTTGATATTTTGCTTAATTTTGTTGCTTATATATAATCATTGATAAACAGAAAACTGACTTACCTATAGCACCAATTCTCAAGAAAAAACTACCATGACTGTGATCGTTCTGCGAAGTCTTGCGCTTACATTTAACCTTCGAATCTGAACTGGATTCTATCGCTACTGAATCGGCGGGTGGAGTAGGCTGACGAGTAGTTTGCTGTGCAGTTGTAGCACCAGGAGCCGCTGGAACTGCTGGAGCGACAGGAGGCTGTTCCTGTGATACAACAGTAGCAGCTTGAGATTGAGTTATTTCTTCTACAGGCACAGGCACGGCTGCCAGGCCTGCGTCAACCACCCCTTCAGAGTTGCGCCGGTAGGTGCTCTACCCCCACAAATCAAAAGTAAATAATAAAAATGGTGAATAATTTTAGCAGTCAGGAAGAAGGGTCCCAGAACTATAATAATTTAGTAAGTATGGCCAGTTGAACTTCCGTTTTTCAAACCTGCGTTTTAATGTAGTTTATTTAATATATTTAGTATCATATACTAATAATTTGTAGCTGAATTCGAATTGTTCTGTTGTGGTTGATTACATTAAAATATATCAAAACAAAATTGACATATGTACAAACAAAGGCGTTACATGTGTTATGTGCAAATATTTAGTCATATGTAAATGATTTTTTGTTAGCAAGCTGTTAAAATCGATTTATTTAGACATATTTTAGTACTGTCGCCTATTTATTGAGTTGAAATTAACATGTCTTCTCTTCAAACAAATCACTTGTGAATTAGCGGTAGGCTTATTGGTAGATATAGATTATTGTTATCCAATGATATAATTTTATTTTGTTTTAGAGTTTGAACTACTGTAATTAGATCATATTATTGATTTATTATGTACTCGAAAAATTATAATTTTCGTATCAAATCAAACTTTATGGAAGCAATATTAGATTAGCTTTAAATGAAAAGGTGTTTCGAGTTGAAGTCTGGAATCTGATGAATAATAAAAGAAACGCATAAAAAATACCCTAGACATAAAAACTAAATATTATATAGAAAGTTGATTATATTACATACATGCATCAAACTTCCAGCAAGTCACATGACATTCTTGCGATATTAGTTTGCACACGGCATCGATATTTTCTGGTACAATGATCCATTTTCTACAACCTTTAATGGATTCATCCAAAGCGAATCATGGCCACCATTGATAAACCACTGATAAACGGAGATTTTTGGCAGTACTTCATACTCAAACATCAAATTAACAATGTGTAAAATATCACCTTTTCAAGAGAAAGGTTTCAATTTATTTCCTATTATATGAAGTTTCGAAGTATAGGTAAATAGTATTTCATAGTAATTTTCTTCTCTCCTATTATGAGCCTGGGACATTCTGTAAAATAATGGTAGCTTCAATTTATTTTCATTATTTGTGGAAATAATCACATCAAAATACAGCTTTTCACCTTTTTTGACGTAATTCTGTAATATATCCAAGTAGAGTTGCCCCAACCAACCAACCATTCAATTTTCATTGATTAAGCCACCTCAATGCATCCATAATTTACCACTTTATTGCTCCTAAATTCCACTACTTGATTACGAGAATATCTTGTGAATTATGCATGATGCTCATAAACTCCACCTTGTTGCGGCGTATCCTCAGAAGCTTTTACTGCATGTAAGCCTTTATTATTATTTCAGGAAAAAATGTAATCTCCATGAAGAATTTTTAATGACATAAAATATATTCAGCAAATATTTTTAGTCATTTCGTCAAAAATATGAATTTTACTCAAATTAAAAGTACCTTATTCGACAATATCCAAAATTATTATACCTAAAAGAAATTTGATCAGAATTTAAAGGTACATTCAGATATATACCACTACACCCATTTGCATTAAAAACGAAGTTTTCTTCATTCTTACAAACTTACATCGTAATAATACTTTTTAATTTCTCATAATTTTGGATACTTTGACAAGAAATAAACGTCAAAAGTATTGGTTATTTTAAATTGCTTATCTTCAAAATCCAGTAGAAATGACAGCGTTATTAATTAGTGATGACAATTTAACTCATGTATAAAAAATCGCATATGCCACAGTGCAATTGTCACTTTGACAGCGGCAAAAGTTAGCTTCAACTTTTACAGCGACAAATACACTAGTGGTTTTTTCACTTATTCATTTGTTCATCAATTATCGCGGTGTTGGTTACCAGAATAAATAGTTTGGCATGTTTGTCAACAACTTATTGAATTTTCAAGAACTAACAATGAGTCGATTCGGTGTGTCTACGAACGCCGAAATTAGTCAAATTGTTAATACCTGTGTGCCTACTAATACAGTTGCGACGCAATCATCAATCTGGCGACAATTTTCTACGTTTCCAAATTTCTCATTCATTAAATTGTCCTGCCGAATTACACTCGAAGTTTGTATTGATATTGGGTAAACTTGTGTTGTTCAAATTCTAAACTGTTTCCTTTAGCAATTTGACTCGAATAACTGTCAACCTAAAAACACTCCACCTTCGGTGTCGTGTTTTTAATAGTTGACAGTTATTCTCGTCAAATTGCTAGGAAACAGTTTCTCATTAAACAACCCAAATTTTCCCGATAAAATACAAACCACTTGTGCAATTATAAGTGAAAAAAATAGAGTTTATTTTAATTGTGTGATACAAAATTATAAAGCAGCTATTTTTAATTATTCGCATAGAAATGTTGAACAATCAACAGTTAAAAATACCAAGTATATTCAAGGCTAATAGAAATAATTTTGAGAAAAAAAACTCTAGAAACTTGTTGGCAATGAGGATATCAAGAAATTTAATATTATGATACGATCGGTTAAAGTAAAATAAAAAAAGTCATTACGCAAAATTATACAAAATAGAATAGCAAATAAAAATACAATTGCAAATAATGTACACGTACAAATCGCATTTCGTACACATAACGTATGGTCCTAAAGATTTTGGAAAATTTTTAAATGCTAATAAATTTTTCCAAATTTTAAAAGCACGTGTGGCAACAATTAACAACACTAATAACGAAAAATAATTACAAATAACATTATGGATAGTGGCCCGTTATCCTCAATGAGTCGTAATTTTCTTCGGACTTGTCCCATCTTCCTTTGGACAAGAGCAGGTTCTATTTCTCTAATCTTTTGGAAGATGCGACGCCGCAATTGATCTTCATTTGTAGCTTCCCATCCTTTATCGTACACTTTCCTCGATAGTATTAACAAAAATTCCTCTATTGGCCTAGCCTGAGGTACATTAGGAGTATTGTCCAACTTAGGTACAAAGTCAATGTTATGTTACAATCAATTTATCCGCAAAGTGGATACGCCTTAATGCGCGGCAACAACGCGGAATTCTTTCTAGCTGGTCTGCGGTGTATTTTGGTGTCTTTCTTCTTTTCCTAAACACTAAGTTTGTGCGATCAATTGTTCTTAATACAGTGGTTTTCGAAATACCAAATCTCCGGGCTAATTTTCTCTGAGAAACTCCAACTTTGTCTTTAGCAGGTTCCATCAGTCTTCTTTCTCTTCTTACACTCAAAATTCTTGGTCTACTGCTTTTGGGTAAATTAATGCATGGTATACCCTCTTCACAATTCCTTATAGTGTTGTAAATGGTTGACTTACTTATATTTTGCTCTTGGTAGATTGCAACAATATCATGCGTAGTTATTCGTCCAACTAGATTGTAAATGCCCTGACGAATATCTAATTTGTAAGACATTTTGCTACAATTGATTTGCAAAACTAAACGGTCATAATCAAACTTGATTACGTGTGACATTTTAGTTTCAATGGCAACTTGATTAAACGACATTGTGTACAAAAATAAATAATTTAAAAATTTTCCAAAAACTTTAGGACTTTAGGAGGTTACGATAGACGATTTGAATTTTGCTCTCTAATCCAAAGATAGTCAGAAGTCCTATTTTTTACTAGAAGTATATTTTTTGCCGAAGAAGCAAATTTTTTTCTGATGTAACATGTCTAATCACAAAATTGCGCTGGTATTCTGCTAACTTTCTTATAAAAAGTCGTGAGTAATATTAGTTTAAATATTCTGAAAACCCCTACATATTTAGATCTACGCTAAACAGCATACTAGAAAAGTTCCCTTACTACTTCTACATTTATACTGACGCTTCAAAGTTTTCTAATAAACTCGGAGCTGCTGTAGTGACCACAACCTCGACCCACATATTCAAGAAAAGAGGTATTGGAGAAATGTTCTTAGAACTGTAACTAAAGCATTGGTAGCAAGAGGACTTTCGTTTCGAGGCAATGACGAAAAATGTGGATCAGTCCACAGTGGCAATTACATTATGTCGTTAGAACTGATTGCTGAATTTGATCCGTTTTCAGCCACACATATTTCTAAATGGGGAAATCTAGAAAAGGGGGCAGTTTCCTACTTATCTTTTGCTACTTCTGAAGAATTCATTAAACTAATGGCAGATGAGACAATAGTGGTTATTATTCAGGCCGTAAAGGAATCTAAATATGTTTCAAACATTGTAGATTCATCCCTAGATATTACACATATTGATCAACTTTCTTTTGTAATTAGACATGTAAAAGACAGAGGACAGTCATATGACAATGCCGTCAATATGTCTGGAGTTTATAGTGGACTGCAAGCTCGAATCAAAGAAGTGATTGCTGAATACATACCATGTTCCGCACCTTCTTTAAATTTAATTGGGACCAGTGCTGCGGAAAGTTGTCAAGAAGCTTGTGATTTTTTCTTGTTCCTTCAAAGCCTGTATATATTCTTTTCAGCATCCACACATCGATGAAAGGTCCTAAATTCACAACTGTCGTCTTCAAAAGTTAGTTTGTCAATAAACAAGCTCTGTCCTACTCGATGGTCCGCTCGCGAGGACGCATGCTTAGGTTTAAATCGAAATTGGGAAAACATGTTCATAGCACGAGGATGTATCAGAAAAACCCCTAACACGTTGTGAAGCTAGAGGTCTTTTGTGTTAATTTAATCGACTTGGAACAGCAATTATGTCGGCAGTTTGGGATTCTATTTTTGAAAGATTCGGAGTGGTATATAAAAACGACAAGACCCAAGTATAGACGTGCATGTAGTGGTGCAATTGTATGATTCACTTATCTCCTTTGTGAGTCGCACGAGAGACGAATACCATATATACGAAACAAATGCTCTACAAAGAGCTACAGAGCAGAATTACGAGGTCAGTAAAGTCGCACTAAAAAACGAAAACTTCACAGCGATGAGACTCGCGACGATGAGGTAGAATTTTCAGCTCGGGACAACTTCCGGATAAACACTTCTACAATAATTATTGATCGACTTTTAAATGAACTCAAAAACAGAAAAGCAACTTATGTAAATTTTTGTGAGAAATTTCGTTTTTTAAATTCATTATCAAGTATGAAAAGCGACATTCTTGAAACCGCTTCACAATTAGAGAAGCGTTACACCATTGTCTAAGAAAAGACAATGGTTACACTAAGGATTTAGACACGGACTTTCCTAATGAAGTCCTTCATTTTAGGTCATTTTTAGTTTCTTTAGAGAATATAATCAACTCCTTTTCAGAAATGTATCAGCTAATAATTTCTCAGAACGTAAGAGATGTTTATCCAAATACGGAAGTTGCCTTGCGAATTTTTTTGACGACACCAATTGCAAATTGTTCTGCTGAACGGTCGTTTTCAGCTCTAAAACGAATTAAAAACTATTTTCCGACGACCTGCATGAAAAACGTATCATTTCGCATTCTAAAATAGCGCACAAAGTTATCTATTTCGCACTAGTGCGAAATATTCCGCAGTCAACTGTTCTGATGGATTGCTGTGCTTATTTACCTAATAGGCACCTATACTCTGATGTTCACACAAGTGTAGGCAGCTGTGACAATGACATATATTTAAATAAATTCATGACATATTAATACCTACTGTCAGTGCGTTAATTTGATTTATTTAGTAATCAAATTGATACTTATTTGTATAAGTTGAATCTGCTGATATATGTAACAAAAACATGGAATATTCGTCAGACGATGAAACGGAAGATTTCATGTCCATGGAAGTCCGTAATTTAGCAAGGAAACGACGAAAGAATTGCTACAGGAAAAATTAAAACACAAGTATGATCTTGCGAATAATAATTTCATGGCATGGAAATAAAAAATAAAACGAAAAGCTTCTCCGAGGTTGTTTTATTGGCCTACATAGGAGAATTTGGATATAATTACATGCCAATTACTGTCTGGTCAATATAATCTATGCTACGGACATCAATAATTGCTAAGCATGACGTGAACATAGGAAATTACCAAAAATTGATAGAAGTACTGAAAAGACGCTCAGTTGGATATGCACCAAAGAAATCAAGTACTTTGAACCCTCAACAAATTAACCAATTTATAGCGACTGCTCCGGATGAAAAATATTTGTTAATCAAGGTAGGTGTATGTTTTAATCTGTAGAGTTGATTAATATAGGAAGAGGATATTTATGAAAAGATTTTTAATTTAACCAATTTATCACTCATAAGTTAATTGAAGATATATCATTAAATATTTTATAACACAACGATGAATACTCATTTTGTGTTCATAAGTTATTGTTTCTAAAAGTTATTAATATTCGCCGGTGGCTTAAATCGTCGAAAGGTATGCCCAAGTAGTAGAATGATAAAGCTCGTAGGTTCAAATCCCCAAAATAGCATTTTTTTGTCAAATTTTTGCTATTAAAATTTTCTATATTTGATGAGGAATTGATCATGTAACTTATTTGATTTGCGTATACTCATATAGACTAAGTTCTCATTTTTTTTCATAAGGTACAGTGCTCACTACTCGAATAATAAGAACTGATTATTTTAATCTTTCTAGGTTGCCTTAGCATTCGCTATAAGCGGAGATTTGAGAAGAGCTGAATTAGCCAGTGTAAAAATGTGCGATTTAACTGATGAACATCTGCATTGATTATAAGGATTCCTAACACCAAAAATAAAATGACTCGAACTTTTACATTAACAGGAACATTTTATGAAATGTATAAAAAGTACGGTGATCTACGACCCAAAAGTATGGTGGATAAAAATAAGAGATTTTTTATCAATTACCAAAAAGGAAAATGTACCTCCCAGTTTGAAGGAATAAACAAGTTTGGTGCAATCGCCACTGGTCATACATTCAGGCGTTCTTCTGCTACAATATTAGTGGACAGTGGCAGTGACTTTTTGACTTTGAAAAGACATGGTGGTTGGAAAAACAGCACAGTCGCAGAGGGTTATATCAATGAATCAATTAATAAAAAAATGGAAATATCCAATCGTATAACCCACTCTATAGAACATGCAACAACCTTCACAGAGGAACTACCATCAAGATAATTCACAAAGAATTCGGAATTACAATCAGTCACCGTGGGACCATCAACTTCGAGTACAGTATTTGAAACTAATAATGTGACAGGAATTAAGGCTCAGGCAGTGCAAAGTGTAATTGAAAAAATGGTCATATTCCATTGGTGTTAAACAATTGTTCCAATATAACAATTAATAATTACTATTCTAATAGTACCTGAATACAGACCAAAATGTACCTAAATATGTATGTTGAATGTTCAATAAAATTTTATCTTTTTCCCTGTTCAAATATATCTTTCTAAATAATGCAATTCACCTGAAAAATGTCTATGCGTGAAAACTTGTATTATTAGTGGTTCAAACATATTTTTAAAATCCGATATATTTTGTTTTTCAGGTAGGTCGTCGGGAAAGTATGGTGTACAACTCGTGCGGAAACTGGATATTTCGTACGAGTGTGACAAGATGATGAACACGAGCTGCAGGCGAGTGATTCATCATCTTGTCACACGAGTACGAAATATCCTATTTTCCGCACTAGTCGCACAATATACTATTACGTACTTCAATGTCTCAAGATCGCTTGAATTTTTTGGCTATTCTAAATGTCAATTAGTAACAGTAAATCAGTAAATAAAGTAGGTTAATTAAGCCGGTACTTAATAAGTTATTGTTTGTGAGATAACAGATAATAAACAAAAATGAATGGAAATGTTTAGTTTATCATTATAAACTATTTATTTAAATAAATTCAGTTTTCATCTTCCTTTTCCTATGGAATAAAAATTTGCTGATTTAATTTTCACTTAAGTTATTGGTATTGTAAGGAATTTTTACCAGTAAAAGACTAATGTGCGGGGAAAAGGGCGGTAGCTAATAGATTGCCTAGGAGCGGCAAAAACCTAGATACGGCCCTGAAAATAAACGTTAAAATGTTGAAATCTATAGAATGAAATGTGATTTATATGCTTTCCAACTGCATATCTGAATGCACCTGTCAATGTTGATCAAGTTTATACCAACTTTTGATATTGAGAAAAAAGGACTTTCCTCTTGAGAAATTTTTTATCAAGTTTTAGGTAATGCAGAACTTTTTACGAGGAATAATTTTTTTCTTAAAATTAAACATAAAAAAGTTTAGAATGCGAATAAGCAGCCACTAAATTATAAAGCAATCATAATAATGTTTTAATCCCATTATATGTTTTTTTAAACATGTGGCACAGTATATTTAGTCAGTCTCCAGTGAATAGACAATACCGTAAAAGAAATATTTATTTATTGTTCAAAAGAAACTTTATTTAACTTAAATTATCATATTAAACTAAGGATCTTACCTAAGTTCTTTACTCTCATATAAGGAAGTCGGGAAAAACATTGATGAATTTTGTAATTTTGACAAAAAATAGCAAGATTAGGATCAGAGGCAAAGAGTAATATTGGCTTACAGTGAATGTATGGAAAAAATTATTCAGTACCATGTTAATATATTTTTTGGAAAATTTAATCAAATTCACCCGACATGAGTGATTCGCCAAAATCATTTGCATATCATAAATACCAAATTGAATTTGAACTGGAAAGTATAAACAATCAACGATATTCCATTAAAGCATAAATCGAAAATACAGGTAGGGAAAAATGGTGCAGTTCTTTGAAAAATAGTAAAATAGTTTGAGAAATGCTACAGATTGTGAAAGGTGATTTGTGAAAAGCACGTTAGGAAATTTATTACACAACATATGTAGTTTCTATTGAAAAATGTTTGAAATTATTGACCACGTTCTTTGCATATTTGAGTTTTGATTAATCCATTGAAACGGACGTAAGTATAATCAAACTTAAGTCAAGACCTACTACTTACTAGTGTTAAAAAATTAATATTCATTCATTAAAATCTACGTTAGTATCCAAGTTGTTTGAAAATTGAATTTAAATAGTTTCCAAATTTACTAGTGAATTTTAGGCATCAATAAAGTAGAGAAACACAAACGATATAATAAGAAACAATTATTAAAATTACATTTAACAGTACAATCTTAGACAGTTCTATGATTTCTTGGAACTCGTAACGTACAGATTATAACATTTGTTATTATTTTTGCGCATTTGTACTAAATTAATAAAAAATAGGTCAAACAATGTTTTCGCTTATAATTAAAACTTATTTCTACGTAAAGTAGGTTGAACGGCGAACGTTAATTAACATCTATTAGTTTGAACTTACATTTAGAAATTGTTTCTGGACCAGAGAAATAGTTTTGCTCTACATAAGTTAGGGATACAGAAATTTTAGATTAGAGGTCTCTAATTAAATTACGCTGTTGTCCCTAAGGTAATTTAATCTTTTGATCAAAATTTTTGGATTAAATATATATTCTTTTGGCTTTGGGAGATGGATCCCATGCAGCCACGAATAATAAATAATTATAATGTATATAATCATATAAAAAAAGTTTTTAAATTTTTGAATCACTACAATTTAATAATTCTTATATAGAAAAAAATAAATTCTAAATCCTATATATTAAAAATTATATTTCTATTAATTATATATATATACTAATTTTATCATTATTTCTAAATTTTTATTGTTTAAATTTATATTTTAATAAAAAATTATAGAAAATAAAAATTATAATTTTTCTTATAAATTATACTTTAAAATATGAAAATTAATCCTAATTTTCTAATTTTATTACTACTCTAATGAAAATTTATTTTTAAGCTCATCCCTAAACATATTTTCTATTAATATATTTAAATATAATTATATTAATTAATAAATAAATTGGATTTTTCTCTTAAAAACCAAGATCTATTTAAAAATGAATAACATCTCATTACAAAAAAATTATTTATTTTACAAATTTTTTAGATCTTTTAAATTCGAGGAAGTTAAATAAATTATTTTTATTTAATAAACTAATTTTTTTCTCTTTATTTGATAAAATTTATTTTACTTGAATTAATATTTACAAAATAAAATTCAAATTAAATTGAATTTCACAATTAACATTTTAATATAACCTAAAATACTTTATAATCAAGCTCTAATTTGATAATCTTTATTCACTTTCCAGTAAATCTAATTTGTTACGATTTATTTCATATTAAATGAAAACGACAGGCGATATGTGCATATTTTAGAGCCAAAATCAAAGTAATTAATTTATTAAAATTACTATCAAATCCAAATTCAAATTTTTTAATAAAAAAATTATTAAAAAGTATATTTATTGTAACCCATTTCTAGTTTTATATAAATTTTAAATATTAATCAATTCAATAAAATGCTTAATTACGATGATATATAAATTAATAATATAAGTTAATTATCTCGAAAATTATCATTTACAGAAATCGTCTCTGAAAAGACTAAAACGCCACCAAAATTTTCAATGTTTAAGAACGTACCTAATATTAATTTAATATTTTTAATTACATTCAAAATAATAGTTTATTAATTAAATCTATAAACTTTATATTTGAAATACAATTATATTATTTGTATAACCGCAGCTGCTGGCACAAATCTTCTAAATCTAAATTTCTTTGATACATAAATATAATTACTAAAAATTCTTCTAAAAATAATTTACATATAATTCAAAATAAAATTTAATCTTCAAGTTAAAATAAAATTATCATCAAATTTTATGTTAAATAAACACATCTATCCTCCCCGTAAAAAATCTTCATTGAATTAAATTAATAATGAAAATTTAGAATAATTATATTAAAAATAATATTTATTTCAATTTTATCCCAAGTAGATCAGTAAACTACTACTCAATACCTTATAAATTCAAATTATAAACTGTACTAAGAAATTACTAGTAATTGATAATCTTTTAACTCAATTTACTTTAATATATCCCCTATACATTAAAAAAAATGGAAAAAATCACCATAGTTTGTAAATTTCCTTTATCTCAATTTTTTAACTCAATTTACTTTATTATATCCCTTATAAATCGAACCAGCACATGCCTTCACTTTACGTAACGAGGTTAAGCATTTTTTTATTCTGATACTTTACTTGAAAAATATTTTTTTAATTTGTTTAATTACAAAAATTTCATAAAACTGAACAAAAAAATGGATACCTCATATCAAAATACATGGTACTGAATAATTTTTTCCATACATTCACTGTAAGCCAAAATTACTCTTCGCCTCTGATCCTAATCTTGCTATTTTTTGTAATTTTGACATTTTAAGATAATTTAAATACAGAAGTTCTATTATTATAAAAAGTACTAGAATATTTCTTGTACCTTAAGCTTACCGCTATTTCACTTTTACCTCTTACCTATTACCTATACCCAGAGATTTGAAGGACCAATACTCACTGTCTATTAAAAAACTCTTACCAGAGATCTGAAAACCAATTTATTTTATTGTTGAATACTTTTGTAAAAGTGGATAACGCTGCCCCTGGAGGGGTAGTAACTATCTAAATTTTGTCTACCTACTCTTAAAATTTATTAACATTATACCGATCACGAACTTTGAATTTTCAAATAATCTTACCGCATCGAATTGCCATTGAACTGAAATAGGCTGGTTGGATTCCTCTGGCTGTAAAAAATTACATTCGATGAAAACAATAATTGATCAAATACTTCCAATCTTGAAAGAATCAAACTAAAATTTGGTTTGGGCCTCTTCCAACAACTGCTTTGAAAAATCATAAATAACAGTATGATGAGTAAAAAAGTAGACCAGTATGTATATTGTGCGTGTAAATTCATTAGAATGTTAATGACCAAGAGCCATTGATGTATTCTCTGTTTTCATTTCAAAAGTCATGGAAATGTTTCTCACTAAAATAATAGAAGGCAGACCCTAATTGCCTGTGAAAACTACCCTAAAATTTTGAATGGGACAAAAAAAATATGCAATTTAACAAAGTATCAGCCGTAAAATATCACGTCATTATTTACGATATTATTCTGAAAACATAAAAATATTCCAAAACATTTCTGTTAGTTTTTCTAATTGTTGACAGAATGTCATACATACAAAATAAGTTGGGTTCGTCCAGTCAAACAACGACATCCGTTTACAAGATACATGGTGTTGAAAAAAACATTTTATACGATTATTTCGAAACTACTGGCGACATTTTAATGAAATTTTGGAAGCCGACGGATCGCATAAATTTGTTTTTATATCTGTCTCTCACAGAGAGCGCTAGTTAGACGGTTCGTACCGAGTAGTTTTAAACATATCTTTTTTGAGGTTACATTTTCTAGTCCAAGTTTTATGTGAACTCAAACATCATTCAATTTTACACCAAAAAGGTACTCTGTAAAACTCGATACTGTATACCATTTTCGGAATATTTTGATTTGAAATTGATAAAGTAATAACTAATGCTGATATAAAGTATTTTTAAAAAACAATTACCCATTTACTAAAAGCCAAAAACAATAACATTCTTCTAATGCTAAAGATATTATTTAAATAAAGAATCGCATGAAGGAAATTCAATTGAATTTAACTAAAATCATGAAATTTTCTATTAGTTAGAATAAGGGTACAAAATGCTTTCCGTTAATAGTATATTAAGTACCAAGTGTCAAAAAGGTTACTTTAGTCACGAGTGACTAAAGACGTTTTTAACACGAGGTGCTTACTATACTTTTTAATAATCGCCCGCGGGAAGGGAAAAATTATATTATATTTCAATTATATTCATTACATGACGGACGATGGCTGACAGCTGACTGTCAAATCAAATGACGCAGAATAACAAAATTATCACGGAACATGAAATTTAACATACAAAATATACATTTGATTTGACGTTTAAAAAACAAAAGATAAACGAGATGTGACTTTTCGCATTTTAAACACTAGTGTTTAAAGAGTCGTTTTGTGCCTGTCAAACCCGTGTTCAAAGTGCGGTTTTAGTAGCGGAAGTAGAAAAAACATATTAAAAGTGCTGATTCATTTGTGTACCTACATATTGGATTATAATTTGATATTATTTTCGTAAGTTTATAATAAATTTGTAATGTGAACTATGATCAATAACAATTGTGAGACCTGTTCTGGTACGATAAGTCGAAGTAGGACGGCCACTTTTAACGAATTCGGCAAAAAGCAGTTTCATGATGCATGCGTCTCCAAAACTGTAGATATACTGGATGTCTTAAATTCTGTTCCTGGACTCTTATGGAGATGCGACGAATGTGCGAAAAGTTATATTTCTATAAACAATACTGAAGTAACTAACTTGTTAGAGTGAAAAGGTAGCGATGCACTTCGTTCACTTAAAGCTGAATTGTCTTCACTGAAATGTGATATCTCTAAAATTGCTAGAGAACCTGTGACTATTCCGCCAACGACGCGATATGCTGTTGTTAACAACAAAAATTTTCGCGCAGTGATAGTACAGCCCAAGAACAGGGCCCAGGAGATAAAACATACGAAATCTGAGCTAATGCATAATATTAATCCAAGTGATATTGTCAATTTTCCACATATTTGCCTCTACTTTGATAACATGCTCGATACAGTTTGTCCAATTTTCCTTACTCACATGACTTACAGCACTCTCAAACAATTTCACAACATCGTTTATTTTAAAAGTAGTATTTTTTTTCCCAACTTCCCCCTTTACCTGAGCCCATATTAATTCTATGGGATTAAGTTCACAATGATAAGGGGGAAGTCGAAGAACTGATATACCACGAGAAGAAGCCATTTCTTCTACAATGTAGGTTTTGTATTTATTCTTGTTCATTTTTGCAATTCTGTAAAGATCTTTCCTTAGTGGATCTTTTGGAAACTTAATATTTTTCGAAATAAGCCACTCCAAAAGCTCTGCTTTACGCCAACGACTTGTGGGCAATGCTTCTCGTAACCGTGAATGGTAACTTGCGTTGTCCATAACAATAACAGCCCCTTTTGGAATCAGATCCAACATTTGAACAAACCATTCCTCGAAGACTTGTATTTTGATGGATGGGACTTTTAAATACTGTTAAACTTTTTTTTACCAAATGTTTATAGTCTATATAGAAAGGACAAGGAGTAATAAATCATTCATTTAAGTAGATTTCATAGACGTACCAAAATATATTTTAAGAGGGTATACCGTAAGGTACATTTTGTATTGAACGAATGAGTTGCAGCTATGCTAAAGAATATACGATTTAGGTCAGAGGTAACGGGATGTACTAATTTTAATAAAAAAAGTGATAGAGGTAGAGGTCATTCGGAAGCAAAAAATGTAGTTCATTATAAAAAAATTCTACAACTTCCTCAGGACTAAGATACATAATACCGAAATGTACTTTTAAGTATTCGCCAATTACAGAACCTTTCTGTCGGTACTCTTGTACCAAATGAAACTCCCGAATCTTACGAAACCAAGCTTGATAGAGATGAAATTTACAACCAAAAAGAATTTGATCTCTGCCAAAACATTCATATATAGCGTTATGAATGCTTAGTTCAAAATCTACTACGACTTCTTTAGGTTGAAAATTTAAGCCTACTTCTTTACACTTTTGTCTTAAAATTAAAAACAAATTTGAATATGTTTGACTTGATTTGTCCGGCAGCAAACAAAAAACAAACGTAATAGCCGTTTTTAAAACCATGAATGGTAAACATTTGGTAAAAAAAAGTTGAACAGTATTAAAAGTCCCATCCATCAAAATACAATCCGAATTACATAAAAAATTAAGGTTGGAAAAACAGGAGAACACAATAATTTTAAATACCTGGTCTGCTGTTAATAGAAATTCCTCTTATCGGTTCGTTCGTAATTATAATTCACGAACACTATTAAATACTTCTTCCTGATTTTTAGGCAATAGTGTAAGTGCATCAACATCCTTCCCCTAATCCCCTAAATATCGATCAAAACAATCAAGATTTCTTCAAAATATTTAATTCAAGAAATCTTTGAAACCTTTCAGAAATATACATAATTCTATGGGCCTCCGATTTTATCTATTATAAACCCTAATGACTCTAATAGGATTAAACTAAATGGTTGCGGCACAGTTCGAACATTTCAGTAATCCTCAAATTGATACAAGTCAGGTAAAATTTTATTTTGTGACAGACTTCGGATATGCCCGTTTATTCATAATATTTTTTATTTGTATTACTCCTATATGTAGTGTTTGGGAAATTTTTCTCAGAAATTTTAAATGGCAAGTGGCCTACTGTAATCGGCTTAATACGATTACACCTATTTACAGATTATTCGATTATTGAGAGGGATTTTCCAAACAACCCAGTTTTCTTAGAAACATTATCGGGAATATTATTTTAAAAGAAAGTAGGTGCATTAAATCAGTACTTAGTATTAGTTCTTTGAGTAAAGTTGTATGAAGTTGTATGGTTGTCATAATATTGTAAACAGTTGGAATATATTTAAAACATTTGTTGAATGTTAATTGTGCAAGTACCAAACAATGTCGATAAGCCAAGGACCATCTAAACGACCAAAAACAGGTCCATTATCTTTAAATGAAAACACTCTGATATTGAATTGTTATATATCATTGAAAAACAAGGATCCAAGTGCAAGTGTTGATGATATTGTGGAATGTACGGCTGCTATGTTGTGTGTTGCTAAATCAACAATTTATAGATTACTAAAAGAAAGCAGGAATGGAACTCTTCAACCCCCTAAAACTCCTTCAGGCCGAAAACCAATTGAGATCGATGAGTCATTAAAACAAAGACTAAGGCGTAAAGTCCATGGATTTTACTTACGAAAGGAAATTCCAACACTTGACAAAATTATGACATCAGTGCAAGAAGATACGGACTATCCAAAATTCTCCAGAATGACATTATGCAAACTTTTGAAAGATGTGGGTTTCAGATATACGAAACATAATAGAAAATCTCTCTTGATAGATAAACCGGAAATAGTTTTTTGGAGAAGAGACTATTTAAGAAGCATTCGACATGCCAGAGAACAAAATTTGAAAATCTTCTACTTAGACGAAACATGGATAAATGCTGGATATACAGTTTCCAAATCTTGGCAAGATGAAAACATTAAAAGCGGAAGGCAGGCATTCGTGGAAGGTTTGTCGTTAGGTTTGCAGCCACCATCTGGAAAAGGAAAAAGACTTATCATTGTCCATGTTGGAAGTTCTGAAGGTTTTGTTGATGGTGGATCATTAACTTTTATTTCAAAACGCACGGGGGACTATCACGAAGATATGAATGGGGATGTCTTCGAGGAATGGTTTGTTCAAATGTTGGATCTGATTCCAAAAGGGGCTGTTAATGTTATGGACAACGCAAGTTACCATTCACGGTTACGAGAAGCATTGCCCACAAGTCGTTGGCGTAAAGCAGAGCTTTTGGAGTGGCTTATTTCGAAAAATATTAAGTTTCCAAAAGATCCACTAAGGAAAAAACTTTACAGAATTGCAAAAATGAACAAGAATAAATACAAAACCTACATTGTAGAAGAAATGGCTTCTTCTCGTGGTATATCAGTCCTTCGACTTCCCCCTTATCATTGTGAACTTAATCCCATAGAATTAATATGGGCTCAGGTAAAGGGGGAAGTTGGAAAAAAAATACTACTTTTAAAATAAACGTTGTTGTGAAATTGTTTGAGAGTGCTGTAAGTCATGTGAGTAAGGAAAATTGGACAAACTGTATCGAGCATGTTATCAAAGTAGAGGCAAATATGTGGAAAATTGGCAATATTTGTGATGATTTAATCGACCCTATTATTATTAATGTCAACAACGATTCTTCCTCTTCCGAGTCGGATATAGAATAAAATGTAAGTAATAAATGTATTCCAATAATTATTTCTTTTCATTTTTTATTATATTATAATTTAAAACGTATTTTTTTCCCAAAATACACACCACTGCATTGCGTTATTGCTTATCTGCTAATCCTTTAACAATGAATAAACCCTAAACTTTGCTACAACTGAAACAAATACGGGGTCGATCTACCTGGTTTTTAGATTTACGGAAGAAATGTAATTTAAAGTAAGAAATTTATCAAAAATTTCATGGTGCTCCCTGTAAAGGTTTTGCATACTTAATTAGGGTTTATTACTCCTCGTACTTTTTGTACATACTATACCATTCATGGTTTTAAAAACGGCTATTACGTATCTCTTGTTTTTTGTTTGCTGCCGGACAAATCAAGTCAAACATATTCAAATTTGTTTTTAATTTTAAGACAAAAATGTAAAGAAGTAGGCTTAAATTTTCAACCTAAAGAAGTCGTAGTAGATTTTGAACTAAGCATTCATAACGCTATATATGAATGTTTTGGCAGAGATCAAATTCTTTTTGGTTGTTAATTTCATCTCTGTCAAGCTTGGTTTCGTAAGATTCAGGAGTTTCATTTGGTACAAGAGTACCGACAGAAAGGTTCTGTAATTGGCGAATACTTAAAAGTACATTTCGGTATTATGTATCTTAGTCCTGAGGAAGTTTTAGAATTTTTTTATAATGAACTACATTTTTTGCTTCCGAATGACCTCTACCTCTATCACTTTTTTTATTAAAATTAGTACATCCCGTTACCTCTGACCTAAATCGTATATTCTTTAGCATAGCTGCAACTCATTCGTTCAATACAAAATGTACCTTACGGTATACCCTCTTAAAATATATTTTGGTACGTCTATGAAATCTACTTAAATGAATGATTTATTACTACTTGTCCTTTCTATATAGACTATAACCGTAAATAATGTGTATAAGAAATCTTTTTTTCAACACCCTGTATCTTGGAAACGGAAACCGTTACGAAGTTTTTAACTGAGTGAACCCAACTCATTTTGTAATGATCTATCTATACTAGCAAGGGGGCCACCATTTTTTGAAACACCCTTTATTTTATATACGTATATATATATATATATATATATATATATATATATATATATATGAGTGTGTGTGTGTGTGTGTGTGTGTGTGTGTGTGTATATACATACATACAAAACTTAAGTCAAATTTTTAACAAATTAATTTATTTATTTTGATCGTACCTCATATAATATCGTCTATGGTAGGTATTCTACTCTTATTGATGATTTTTATCGACATTTTATTGACGTTTTTAAATTATTTTTTACAAATACTCTATTTTATATGTCTTTAACTATTTTGATAATTATTGATTGCTGTAACATTATTTTGAAAATGCTCCTGAGATAGGAGCAAAACGTAAAGATTGTTAAATATATCATAATTATATTATTATCAAGATATTTACATCATCTTACCTATGAAACTCTCTCAAAAATTGTAGGGTAGTTAACCTCGAACATGAGAGTCTGTCAGAAGTGATTTTTAGACAGTTATTCAGGAGCTAGTGAGATAATTTCCATGACCTTTAAAGTGATAACTGGGAATACCTGGCTCTTCCTCTATTATTTTTATTGTCGATGATTCAACACATGGTTAAAACGCCGCTGGTTGACTGTAATTAATTTTTGAAAGCTATTTTAGTCTGTCCTTCCACATGTATCATGAAATAAAGTGCATCATGCATTTTCGTGAAATCGTACCAATAGTATAAATAACCAGGAACTGCCACTTGCGTACACCAGGTACTGCACATATAGGTAAGTTGTACAAAAATTGATTGAAAATGAAGTTTTTATTTAGAAAGTAAAAAGCGTCTATCGAAACTTGAGCTGATTTCGAATAAAACATGAGAAAGAGGGTTAACAACACCAAAGTTCCATTTTTAAGAATACAAACTTCAGTTTTTGATTCACTCTGAAATTTTTATTGAAGAAGATTAAAATAAATTCCAAATCATTAAAAACAATAGGGATTATCAACAGGCACTATCCGATCTTACAAAGTACTGGTCTGCAATATAAAACGTTTGAAAAATGTGTCTGTGAGTTAGCGATAGGATTTCATAAGTTTTGGTTCAGTTACAAATCAGAAAATGCAAATGAACCATTACAAAAGACTATTCTGAAATACGAAACTTTCACTTTGAATTAGATCAACATCTTTCACGTACATTCTACCTCAAGTGATTGGGGCAATTTCGACAATTTTGATACATCCGTCGAAGTATTAATTACAACTCAACTAATTTCCGAGGCTTTATAACCAAGTAGTCAAATACCGAGCCTTATTATCAACAATAACAACAAATGTTGTATTTGGCCACTAGATTTATTACTACACTCTCTACTTTTATTTTCTGTTTATTGATTGTTACAAGTGAAAATATGTTTTCTTTTCAAGATAAAAATAAATAGAAAGAATCTTTAAACAATAGAAGCAATCAATTATTATTTTGAAAATTAGATATTGAGAAAGCAAAATAGGCAGAAACTTGTTAGTAATTTTCCTAAAAGTTCTGCACTTTTAACAAAACAGTGAGTGAAAAGTGTGGAATATATGAATTTATTGGTCAAGCTGAGAGAAAATTTCTCTCTACCGATTCCATAAAAACAGCATAGAATTTAGTTTTATCCATAAAAAAATAGTATGGGATACACAAAGGGGTCAGTTCACGTCTGCTATCCCAATTGAACCGAACGCCCTTTCAGCAATTACGTAACAAATTGGTAAGTAAACAAAATATTAATACCTTTCAGAGTTTAGCTCCGCAACATAACTTAAAGGCGATATACGATTAGATTGCTACACTATATCTTCCACGCTAACTATAACAGGATGCCTGTAGTCGATCATCTGGAAGCTACTCACATTCCTCCATCAACTTGAAAATACCTGATTGCATTGCCTAGAGCCCAGACAGGATTGTTGCCTAGGGGCCCGGACAGGGTTAATCCGGCCCTGTACACCTTAAACATTTAACGTGAAAAGTCGATATGTGTTTGCATTTTCCACTGTTTCCTGCCTTGCATGAATATAATATTTTCAATTTTTTTATAAAACTGCTCTTAGAAAATTGTCCTATGATTTCATGGGGGCTTGAGTCAATAGCACTTGATTGTATGCATAATCCATAAACGTCAATTAAATCAGCATTTTCTCTCATTTTCTCACTTAAAATGAGATGTCCTGCATTCAACACATTTTCACTCTCTATTACGCATTTGGAATGAGCATTTCCTCCCAAATATGACGTGTATACCGAAATACTCAGTTTTATATTGCTAAAAAATAAGTTGGTATAAACTTATTCTAGTCTCACCTCATTAACTCACCTGAAAATCAAATATTTAATAAAAATGAAAAAAAGGAATCGCCCTTTTCTCTACAATTATTAAAAACCAAATCCAAAACATTGAAAATAACCATTAAAACACTTTAAATACCTACACAAGTACACAAAACACCATAACATAAACAATGGCAAAGTATATTAAATAGTTTCCTGTTGTTACTACCGTGGCGCTGCCCTCTTTATCCGAGAAGCCTATAGCAGCAGCAGCTACAATCCCAATATATATTACTTTTCCGCCCAACCTTTCAATATGCGAGAAAAGTATTGGTTTACCCCAAAAAAAGTTGGAATTTTGAAATTTTTTTTTTAGTTATTTTTACGTTTTCCATCAACAACAACACGAAAAAACGGTTTTTAGAAAAAAAATCCTGTGTGTATGTCGTCGTCGTCGTCGTTGTCGTCGGCCACTTTTCCTTACAATTTTTGTTAGCACGATACAGCCTCCGGAGTGCAATAAGTCAGCAATTTTATGATTGAATATTGTTAAGGAGATGTCACAGATGAACCCTGTTGATTTTCAGTTCACCAGAGCCAGTACAACGGGTGCTATGGTACTTGAAGTACGACATCTGCTGATGCGTTTACCGATATACGCAAATGCGTCTGCCGATTTCCACTGATACGTCTGCCGATTTCCGCTAATGCATCTGTCGACGTGTATATGACACTATAGTCAAATACAGATGCACTCTCGCTCATGACACAGAGAGATTCATTAATTAATGGTTTGCACATTCTATGTATTATTATTCACATTTCGCTGGTTGTTAAGTATATGATAATCCACTATTTGTGTTATAAAAATAATAAGCGGGGTCTATGCTCATTGTTACACTGCTTGAACTACTGCTTGCTGCTTCTGCATGTATGTTAGCTTGGGTTATGGGATGGTGGGCAAATTCAGCTATCGGGTGTCTGCTTCCACGTTATCACCGCTGGTAATGGGAATAACTAGATCATTTTTGGTGCTGTTATTCTTTGACTAAATGACATCCCAACGGTTTTTCGGCTTGATTAAAGTGTACGTATCCGTGCCGAGGGGATGCATGACAGTGAGCCTATCATATGTCACTAACGGAACCTTCGTGATAATATGCGCCCTCTCGTCGTAAGTAAGTCTGGTCACGGTAATTCAGGGCTCTGCCGTGATGGACATGTTTCCCTAGCTACTCGTGGGACTCTTATGGAAGAAGTAACAAAATAAAAACATTTAAAAACTACAGAGGAGATGGAAGTCGACCTATCGGCTCCAACTGACCTCCTTGTAACCTCCGACCAGAAACGAGAACTACTCAGTTCTCCAACTTCTGAGAATAAATCTAGGAAACTAGGTGGCGCAGCCAAGAAGCGACTCAGTCGTCTCCTCAAGAGTGGGGTACCTTACCAATCCGCCTTACACCAAATTCTAGAGCAGCGTAAGCGGGATAAATCGCAAGAGAGGAAACATTTTCCCTCTGTGGCTGTGACTCATCCGAACAGGAAAAACCACTGCTCGGCTGAATCAGTGGTAACGTCAGGTGAAATTGACTTACAAAAGCCCTCTTATGGGCAGGCTGTATCCGGCATCAAGGTGGGAATTTTACACCTTGAACATCCGACAACCTCTATAACGATCAAACAAATGGAATCTCTTCAGTATGCCAGTATGGCCGCTGTAGAGAATTTTCCTGAAGGGAAAGTGCAGTTCCAGAGCTGTACTTTTTGGCCTGGATGGTTACAGGTCACCACTAGACTGAGGAGAATGTACCACGGTCTATTAACCTTGGAGTGAACTGTTCTACACAAGGTAATTACAGGCCCTGGTCAAACATGGACCTTCGCCATTGACGATCGATCTATGGTCGCGTTGGAAGGAATTGGCTTTAAACCATTCTTGGGTTTTGGACAGGTTGTTTTCCGCCCTAAAACCCGATCCTCCCAACTGACATCAAAACCGGGTCCCTCGAACAGATCCGTGAAAAACCATGGTCCGGTGCAGAGGGGGAAACCTCCTGCGACAGTGAAGAGAGCTGACTCTCCGCACAAGAACAGGAGGCGTGTACCGCCGGCACGTAATCAGGGTACGAGCTATCCAAAAGGGAAATATGGTTTCTTCAAAAAGAAGATGGATAACGTCTCTTCAAGGGAACTTAATAAAAGGACTGGACCTGCTGTCCTGAAATCGAAAACCAGTATGGCCTCGACCAAGGGAGCAAAATAACCAGCTGGGTCAGCCGCGACGAAAGGTGTTCAAACCCCGTCAATGGCACCAACCACAGCCTCATCCCTAGGAGGAACCGATGGTGGCGTCTCTATATTCGCCACTTTTAATTAATTACAGTCAAACTTACAGCATGCCAAGGCCGCTTCTTATATCCATGGTAAAAGGTTCAAGGACGAATTAATCGACCTTGCCTTTCTGCAAGAACCATGGACAGGAAACACAGACGGAGTAACTGGTCTCAGCAATATTCCTGATAAGGTAGTAGTCTGTCCTGGGGTGAAACCCAGAGCATGTCTCCTCATTAAGAGGAATATCAATTATTTCTTGCTTACAGGCTTTTGCACTCCTGACGTAGTAGCCATCCAAGTGTCCCTACCGGAGAAGAATGGTATGACTAACATAGTCGCCTGCTCTGCACACTTCTCAGGGGACATGGATACTGTCCCTCCTCTCGCTATACGGCGGCTAATCGACGACAGCAAGAAGAATAGACTCCAGCTAGTCATGGGCTGTGACAACAATTCACACCATACATCGTGGGGTAGCACAAATATAAATCACAGAGGTAAGTTACTTTTTGATTACATACTAGGGGAAGGGCTATCTGTTATTAATAAGGGATCTGAACCAACCTTTGTAACTAGAAGCAGATCAGAGGTGTTAGATTTAACTATCAGCTCAAACTTTCTGAGCAATAAGATACGGCACTGGGCAGTATCTACTGAGCCTTCGTGTTCCGATCACAGACATATTCAATTCGACATTGAAATAGGTCCAAGGCCAGTAGTGGAATATCGCGGCTCAAAAGCTAAAATTAATTTTGAGTGTATTTACATCTTGTGAATATAATTTTACACCCTTATAATAGGGTATTTAATGTTTTTATTCGAATGACTCAATCATAACGATGGTTGGATAGATCTTGAGTATTGAGTATTGTTTTTGATCAGCTTGATGTCTTTGACAATTACTTTTTAAATGACGACGGCTTTGATAATGGCTTAACAGCCGAAAGCGCTTAGCCTAAAAGTAATAAATTAATACACACTGAGTATTCGTCGTTTTCATTCACTCAATTTGCATATAGTGTGTACACCATATCCACAGGCATTTCAAAAGCTAATGACTGTAGTGGGTTCAAAAATTTCCTCCAACGGTACATTGAGGACGGCTTCACTACTGTGAGAGTATATTTGATTTACCTCGCAGTACCAGAATTCACAAGATTCTCTCTAAAGAGTCGATTGCCGAGATAGGGTCGATGAAGCGACCAGATGGCACTTTCACGACCTCTAGAAAAGAAACGTTAGAGCTTTTGATTGAAAACCACTTTCTCAGAAGTTTAACTCTGGATAACAATCGACCTCCCACTTTGAGGGCGCAAGGCGACCCAAAAAGAATGACTGGGAGGTCGCCAAGGAAGTTATCACAGCACCGGTGATTGAATGGGCAATCAAATCATTTTAGCCCTTCAAATCTTTCGGTGAGGATGGCATTTTTCCAGTTCTGCTGCAAAACGAACTGGAATTATTTTTACCCATCCTCATTAAACTGTATAGAGCTAGTCTGGCGTGGAATTATATACTACCCAGTTGGTTGGCGGCTAGGGTAGTATATATACCGAAAGTGGGCCGCACAAACCCATACCCTAAATCGGTCAGACCAATTAGCCTTACATATTTCCTGCTTAAAGGACCTGAAAGAGTACTGGATTGCTACATCAGGCGGGTAGCATTATATAACTATCCCCTGAGCATCCACCAGTACGCTTATCAAACTGGCAAATCAACAGATTTAGTGTTACACAACCTTGTTGGGAAAATCACACAATCCCTTAATAATAAGGAGATTACGGTGGCCATTTTTCTTAACGTCGAAGTAGCATTTGATAATGCTCTACCGGCCTCGATTGGTTCAGCTTTGGCTGAAACGGGCATTAAACCAACGATTTCCGGCTGGATATATGTCATGCTAACTAATATAGAACAGCCACTACATCTCTTCAAGATGAGGCCATTAGCTTTAAGGTTTCCAGGGGTTGCTATCTCCCCTACTGTGGTCACTCTTGATGGATGACCTGCTTGGTACACTCGAAGGAAGAGGGGTAGAATTGCAAGCGTATGCAGACGACCTTGTCATACTGGCAAGGACCAACTCAGGACGGGTAGCATATAATATCCTCCAAAAGACGTTGGACGATGTCTACAGTTGGTGCCAGATGGAGCAGATATCTGTTAACCCTGGTAAAACTGTAATAGTTCCCTTCACTAGGAGAAGGAAATTAGTGGAACTTCCACCACTTTCCTATAATGGTGAGGTTATTCCATTTGCAGCGGAAGTAAAATATTTGGAGATTATCCTAGGTAAAAAACTTACTTGGAACGCTCACTTGGAAAAAGTTATCCATGAGGCCAGACTATCCTTGTGGACATGTCGCAGGGTCTGTGGAAAATCTTGGGGCTTGGGTCACAAACAAAAAATCTATTGGATATATGTAATGATTGTTAGACCAATGATCATATATGGAGCCATTGCTTGGTGGTCGAAAGCTTTACAGAAAACGGCCCAAGCAAAGCTCTCTAGTATACAGAGACATGCTTGTATGTCTATTACTGGTGCCATCAGTACTACACCGTCAGCAGCCATGGAAATCCTTCTGGACCTATCTCCATATCCATATCCATATATTTCTGGAAAAGGAGGCCAGATGGACAGCATTATAGTATTGTGCATATTTCTAAATGCACAAAACAGGCTTATACTGAGCAAAGCAGAATGCTAGGGGACACTGAAACTCATAGTGTTCTGGGAATGACCTCTGATATAATGCCTCCAACAGTAAACTATAATCTGCCTTATACCGACCTATTTCCAAATAGGGATGAATGGGTCCTCCGTAAGGATGCACTTTTAAGAGCAGACATATGTTGGTACACCGATGGTTCAAAGACACCCTCAGGTTCTGGTGCGGGTGTATACGGGCGCAGATCTAGGTCAGAAATTTCAACCTCTCTAGGATCCTATGCA
This sequence comes from Galeruca laticollis, assembly GCA_963921935.1. Classification (NCBI taxonomy): domain Eukaryota; kingdom Metazoa; phylum Arthropoda; class Insecta; order Coleoptera; family Chrysomelidae; genus Galeruca; species Galeruca laticollis. The sequence continues at coordinate 136,525,312 of OY998180.1, forward strand.
ACCGTATTCCCTAATTGCTTTCGGCGGTTAATATAGGTATATACTTTATTCTTATTATAACGTTCATATTTAAATAATTAATAATAATATCTTGATTACAAACAAATTGATACCTTCATTTTGCTCTCAAAATTTTATCAACACTGGTTCAGCAAGACCAACTAAATTTTTGAAATCTTAAAATAGCTCTTCTTGAAACTAAATTGCTCCATTGACTTCATTAGTAAATTCACTAGTTTTCTGATACCGAAGTTGATTATTACTTTTATCTTGAATGAAAAAAATTATAGGTATTACTTTATAAAAACAATAATAAACACAGTTCATTTATTTGCAACAAAAATAAATGTTTCCCTAACAATTTTGGATAACCATTGGTATTTTTCCAATGCAATTTTTGTGTTTGTATTAAACGAAAATTCTTTGTAGGAAGAAACTCTCTTCTAGACGATTGAAAGTAGATATGATAATTATTGAATTGTGGAGAGATGAAGAAAATTTGGAGCACCATCCATGGCATCTCTCAGGTGTTTGAGTTGAATATTTACCTGTTTATAAACCAGTAGACACCTTGCAGAAATATTGAACTACATTATATAAGTTAAAAATATCGCGTATTATTATTTGTTTAATATATAAACGGAACAAATTGTTTATAGGTTTTTGTTTAATCAACAAATAAACAATTTTTTCAGGGTTTGAATACTTTTTAAATGGTATGAGCAGTATTTTTTTATTCATATTTATTTAGATGAAAAAGTAAATTGAGTAAAAACGCCGTTTGTTTATTTTTTCTAGATTAGATATCTTAAAATAAGATGAGTTGTCGTTTAATATAGGAACAATGAAGACCTAAGGATTCATTGCGATTTAACACAGAATAAGATAGAATATAATAGGATGTTATTGTTCAAAATATTCAAGCATATATATGAACTAGAAGGTTACTGATAGAAATAGAAGAGTTCGTTATGTCCACCAAAAACATAAATGTTAAACTACACCAAATAATTCCTCGCATATTTATACATTCATTTATGAACCAAACGTGCTTTTCCATCCACGTGGTTTGATGCTACAATCGTTCCAGTATTAAAACCGAACAAAGACAGAACTCAATCAGACTCATATCAACCAATATATTTAAAATCATAATAAAGTGCATAATCATTTTTAGAAAAACATTATTAGTAATAGGCTAATTTGGTATTTAGAATGAAATAAGCACCTGACTCCCAAACAAAATGGATTTGGCAAGAAAATAGGTATGTACCGCAGAGTATACACATAATCGACCTTGAATCCGTCATACATCAAGCGTTCATAAATCAACAAGAATGTCTTACTGTTTGTATTGGCATAATAAAATATTATGGTACTATAATATGAAAAACTACCAATACCCATGAGAAATAAGAGGAAATCTGATATATTTCAACAATACAATTTAAAAACCAGGAACTTTCATGTCAAAATATCTACGCAATATTTTGTCTTTCAGAGGAGTCCACATCAATGACATTTCTCAAGGATCTATAATAAGCACAACATTATTTTTAATCGCTATGAATGAATCTAGAGGAGACGCTTCCCATTAGGTGAAGAACAACTATTCTGATTACCTAGTAGTATGTATTTTATGAAACATACTATCAATTCAAAAATGTATAGAGATCATTGAACAATCTATCTTGATAATCGGTATTTATGGGAGTGACATTCTCAAAATAGGAACATCACTTAGTTTATGTCCAAGACATTCGTCTCCTAGGATGAAATTCCACCAAAATAATTTGAACAAAATATGCAATAAACGTCTAAATGTATTAGGCACATTGGTCAGTCATACTGCGAAACTTGTATAAATTTTAATAGGACGATTTCAAATTTATCATGGTTCTAAAGTGTATCCTTCTATCAATAAATCTACACTACATCAATTACACAAAAAAACAAAGAGGTGCGTTATGAATTCCAACTGGAGAAAACTTCAAATCGTGCGAGTCTGGTTGAAAGCCAGCCAGTCAACATGTAATATACTCAGTGACATAGAAACCCGAACACCCAGTAAAAATGCTTTTAATTCGGTAATATTTGGCATACATATTAGGGAGGTCGTAATATGTAAATGATGAAAATTTCACTCCAATCGGGTTAGGATAATCTAAGTTTCTGCTCACCAACTTTAATAATAGGTTGAAGCTCCACGATGTCTTACACTTTCCCTAATGCGTTTACGCATACTCATAACCAGGTGATCAATATCCTCTTGGGGTATTTTATTTCATACCACCTCCATCTCATGTCGAGGAGCCATCAGTTTGAGGAGGACGCTGTAACTTCCCTTAACCTTCTACCTATTATGTCGCCCACATGTTCAACTAGGGACAAATCCGGGGATTTTGGGGGGCCAAGGTAGGAGATGAATTTGAACCTAGCGAAAGTGTAGTCCAAGGTTTGTCTGGCAATATGTGGCCCACTGTTATCTTGCTGAGAAGTTGGATTTTGCAGTGTCCTGGGGTAAGGAATCAGATGAAGTTCCAATATTTCTAGAATGTATCTATTTGCATTCATATTGCCCTTGATGAAGACTAAAGGTGACCTTGAGCCGTAAGCAATGGCACCCCATATCATAACTCCAGCAGTGCGATGTACACGCCGCTCAATAATTGTTACAGATTCTTTAAATGATACTCAAGCCATCCAAGAACTCTATCTACAACATGCAATAGCCCTTTTAATCAAAAAACCAAACTGTACCCAATCCATAAATGCAACGAAAGTCAATTACTCGTAGTTTGGGCACCATCCTACACCGTTATCAAAGGAAATGAAAAAGCAGATTATCAGCTAAAGAATCAAGAAGTATAGATAGAGAAGTAATTATTAATGCCTTAGCATCTGGTAATAAAAAATAAAAGTTTGCACAAGTAGCAAAACAAATGGGGACAATCTCAATCTAAAATGAATTAGAACACACTATATTAATAAACTAGTATATGTTCTTAAAAGAAAATCCTCCTTATCGTGCAATGTCCTATGAAATAAATCATGGAATACTTTTTCTAGAAAGCAGTAAAAATATTTCGAAGTTTTGAATATATCGTTAATTCAAATTCAATTTCCGGATATTATAGTAGTTTAAGTCGCTCTTTGTGGTTGATGCGAAATACATACCGCCCAATTTTTCATAATTCAGTTTTATAAGAAACAACACTCATATTTTTTAGAAAGTAATCACCCTTGAATTTACTTTGCATGAAATTAATGCAGTATGCTTATGTATGCCATTCTATAATTCAAAAATTTTACCATTGAAACATAAGCTTGACATGCAACATTTTAACGTTCTTATAAGGTACCTACACTAGTTTTTTAAGCAGGTAGATATTGTTAAGTTAAAAGAAAATCAATACAAATGCCACTGCAATAGCAAACATTTAACTACTCACATACTGCGGATAATAAATAAGTCTTTCCCATCTTAATCAACTCACTCATTTTAAAGAATCGAAAAGGTCTCGAACACGCCTGTTTTTGAAATCCTCTCTTGATGTTATACAGGCTGGTGCCAATGTGCATTTTTAAGGCAAAAATACTGATAACGGGCAAGAATTAGAGGCACAATTCAGTTTGGTTCATAAGTAATTGTAAGAAAGAAAAACTAACCTCGAGAGATAGGGAGATGGTGGATTTTGTGAATTATGACTTTTTGACACAAAATTTTTTTCACTAAAGTTGAATATAATGAAAATATGGAAAACTCTTTCCAATTAAATCTTGAATTTCAAAGAAAATTCGCGGAAAACCGATTTTTTCGTTTTCTTACAGTCCTCTCGAAAAATTATTTAAATTTACATGAAATTTTGTAAAAGTGTACCTTTTAACCATTTTCTATATTTTACCGATATGTGAACTTCTCAGATATGATTGTTAAAATCTCTATGGTATTGCTTCATTTTAACAAATAAACTAGACCAAATATTACTCTCACACGTAGCAATGTAAAGAATTCTCGGTCTAGTTAACTCGGACGATCACAGTATTCCCTGACACAAAAAAGTTGTATTTTATTTACTATTAATTACCACCTTGTAATCGCAAACATTTCTAATTTTTTAGTTTGCTACGTTGCAGTTGATTGAATATTGTCTTTTTCAATTGTTTTATAGCTAAATATATACTGAATTTTTAGAATCAACTAGAATAAAATCAAAAGAGATTTGAGTTCCTGAGTTTAGGTTAACGAGTTGATTATGAGGAGTATGACTAAATTCTAAAACAGTTTTTATTTGATATTTCTCCGCAGTACCTACATAAAACTTTATTTTATATTAGAAAAATACCTGAAAATAATAAATAACAATTCTACTTGATCCTCAGATTAATAATAGATAACTGTTCATATAAAGTAGACGAGAAAAAGCTATTAAAACGTGTTTAAAACTGAATAAAATAGAAATGAAAGAAGGGAAGACTTAAACAAATATCTAACAGCATAATTCCAGATAATTTGAAAAAGAAGTATTGCTGGTAGATTGAACCAAAAGAGATGATTGAATATGGAAAAATGGTCATACACAGTATTTGGCCATATAAAAAAAGAAATTTTATTAAAGTTTGAATAAATTGAACGACTTCATGATTATTTTCATTATGTATTGGCAATTATTTAGACAGAATAACAATAGTTGTTCTAAATTTTAGACCCGTCTATGTTTCCCTTCGGCCACTAATGTTTCCATTGTTGTCTTGATTATATTCTGCAGTTTTCCCCACAAATTTTCTTGCAGATGTTAGACAACATGCTCTTATCTTACTATCAATCTTCTTCGAGTCTGGTTCTTTTTGCCTTATTGAAAGATTTCCTCGCCGTCCTCCTGAGCTGATCAATCTCATGGCACCACCATAGAGTGGAGGATCCATCAAGATCGACCCGCCTGAGGGGGCAAGACATCTTATAGGTATTAATTATGGAGTTTTGAATGGTTTCAGAATAAATTTCCAAATCTCCCTTATTGTTAGACAACACGTCCTCGACTCCTGGCAGAGCCCCTTTCAAACAGTGGACATATTTTGTCCTGTCCGTTTTCCTGGGGTTGTGAATTAGTGTGGAGGTTGTGAGTGCCAGTTTTATTTCACATTTTATCCAGCGGTGGTCCGACATTGAAATGTCGTCGGATACATGCCAGCCGGAGATTATATTCGAAGTGTTTATAGTAGATAAGGTGATATATACGTTTGACTTCGTTTGACTTCGTGTGTTAATAAAAGTTGGCGTCAACTAAAAACAATATTTAGATATTTGTGTCACGTTGGAGGACTATCCACACTTATGTATAGACAAATATATAGAGAACTTGATTTTTCGCAAAACTCCGAATGAGAATTTCGCGTGATAATTCATACAAAGTATAATCAAGACGACCAATTTGATAGACATGAATAGGTTGCAGATTTATTGGCAATAAATTCATTATGTTTTCAAAAAGACAGAAGATCTGATAATGATATAAATAAAATCGTTCATATGACAGAACCCTCACAATCCAAATTTATGGAAGTTGTGCAAGCCGTTTCAGAAATAATTGAGGCGTACATACTTAAGACTCTGTCTGTGTTGTTCCTGCGACCTGAAGTGTATTTATGATTTATATTCGGGTTTATCCAAAGATATAAGTATTGTTTTCAGATATTTTCCTAATTAAATCAACCAATTCAATCAATAAAATTATCGACTAATGACTTTATTTTTTCCTCTCTCACACAACAATACCTTTTCGTCAAATCTCAGTGACGCATTCAAATTACAATCCAACGGTATTACCTTCTGATCATACTATTTTGATAAAGACGTACGCCACTGTGATGGACTATGACCTTGCTGTTGATTCGTCCAGGTTCTTTTCATTGTTATTACATTGCACAATTATCCCCACCCCAGTAATTTTTTCCTGTGGCTAATTCAGTCATTCAAAATTTCGTTCGATTAAAATGTAATTTTCTAACTGAGTTTATTTACCATTTCTTGCAGTAGTTTCCGTTACAGGGAACAAAACATTTTCTTCGACGAAATGAACGTTAAATGATTTTTGTTACCAATCCATTCATTATAAGCCCATCTCGTTTGATTACTGGGTTAAAGGATGGTATATATATGTGGGTGGGTTTTTAGTGTGACGCCTCCGTTATTATGGAAATTATGCAAAAAAGTTATCGATAAAAATTGTAAGCAACGACTTGCTCCTTATCTGGAAAATATGTCTATATCTACAGGGTGGTACATAACTGCGTGGCAGAGAAAACATTCGTTTCTTAAGTGAAACACCCTGTATATTCCCTCATATTTATATTTCTCCCATAATCCTCGTTCTCACAATATGCAGTTTCACCAAATTATATAAGGTAATTAAAAAGATATGACCATTTTTATATCGAAATCGCTTGTATATGAAGAACTAGTAAATAAATGATTATTTCTTTTGCGTAGTAAATTGAGACAATATTGTCTAGTTTTCAAACAAATTGTATTATATGTCATCGACGAACATCTGTATACAGGGTGAGTTAAAAAGTAAACTTATAATTTTCTTAATTTTTTTAAATGGTGCGCCTATATGTTATTTATATTTTTAAATTATATTTGGTATATCCTTTTATTTTTATCAACCATTCCCTATACCTGAAATCATTATTTTTAATTTTCTTCAAATTTAATAAATAATTTTAATTTGTGAAACTAAAAATCCCGTCGGTTTCCTTGTAGCATGGTGAATTTATGCACTAGCCAAATGGACCGATCACAGGGAATAATACAGCCGCAGCTGTACACGTTTCCATTTGCATGATCGATTATTATTCTTTGAACGCCGCGCCGAGTTTAAATTCATCAAATCCCCGCAAATTCGTCTCCTCGAACACAATAATGTCCACCACCACCATCTAAAATCCATTCTATACACCTCTAAAAATGTCTATTAGTCACTTTTCTAATAAAAATTCCAAAAAATCAAACAAATAAACGGTTTTAAAGATTAAAACTAACTTTTCCGCATCTGTGGCACTGAACAATATTCTACTATAAAATTGTTACTTGTATACACTTCGGGGGATGTATCGTGCTAACAAACCGAAATTTCTCCAAAAATGTAGTATATCTGGATTTATTTATAGGACCCGCTTTACTCGCTCTAGTCAACTGAAAATCAATAGGGTACATCTGTGAGACACCCTGAATAATATTCAATCATTAAATTGATCAATCGTATACTCTCTGGAGGCTGTATCGTGCTAACAAACTGAAAATTCTCCAAAAGTGAGAAAAATTTGGTACTACAAGTACCATAGCACCCGTAGTACTGGCTTTAGTGAACTGAATATCAATAGGGTTTATTTTTGAGACGCTCTGAATAATATCCAATCATAAAATTTGTCACTTGTATATACTCCGGAGGCTGTATCGTGCTAACAAACTGAAGCTTCTCCAAAAATTACAAAAATATCGTACTTAAAGTACTGTAGTACCTGTTGTATTGGCTCCGGTGAGCTAAAAATCAATAGGGTTCATCTGTGAGATGACCTGAATAATATTCAATCATAAAATTGGTGACTTGTTGAACTCCGGAGGCTGTATCGTGCTAACAAACTGAAATTTCTCAACTAATGACTAAATATCGTACTTAAATTACTGTAGTACCTGTTGTATTGGCTCTGGTGAGCTGAAAATCAATAGGGTTCATCTGTGACATGTCCTTAACAATATTCAATCATAAAATTGGTGACTTATTGCACTCCGGAGGCTGTATCGTGCTGACAAGACATGTAAGGAAAAGTGGCCGACGACAACGACGACGACGACATACACACAGGATTTTTTTTCTAAAAACCGTTTTTTCGTGTCGTTGTTGATGGAAAACGTAAAAATAACTCAAAAATTTTTTTTCAAAATTCCAACTTTTTTTGGGGTAAACCAATACTTTTCTCGCATATTAGATAGGTTTGGCGGAAAAGTAATAATAAATTCTCTTCAATATATCGACACCGGAGATATCCTAAATCCCCGAAAAGCAACGTCTAACCCTCAACTTCACAAATTTCTGATACCTAGCCAACCCAATCTTACAGCTATCCGCAACTTGTGCTCGGTGAGTTTTCGAGGACCTGCTACTAGTCCAGGAAAATAGGGCCAAAATGATCATTTTGCGTCATTTTCGGGGTAACGGCTGATACTTTGAAAAAAGTAAAAATGGTGTACAACAAAACTTAAATTATGCGACCTCTCAAATCGGACCGGAACATTGTTTATGATTCGATTTACACTCATTTTTCATGCCTTTTGTAGACTTTTCAGGTATATCTTTTTTCTCGTGCATAGTACAGACAAAAAGTTACATACTTTTTTTTCTTCTTTTAAAGACCTACAATTCTAAACCTTACACGTAAAAAAAATTGATTGGGTCAAAAGTTATTGGCAAATAAACAACGGATAACGTTATTGTTAATAAATAAAAATATAATGAGCATTTTTTACACTAACACTTCCACATCACGCTTATCTATTCTCACTCATTAAAAAATGATACTCACGAAAGATGGAGTCTGTAATTTTTTTTCATATTTGGCTTAGTTGCATAAATAATTTGACACTATATCCGCCGATTTTTGTCGAGAATTAAGTACGCACATAGGAGGGGCATGGAAAGAGCTTTAATTGAAAAAAAAATACGTTAAGATTTATTGACAAACGACTGAGTTACGGACAATCGAAGTCGGAGGCCCGTCAGTCAACAATTTATGCGAGTATCGAAAAACAAAAAATATCCCTAAAATTTTTTAGTCAATGTACTTTTATTGTACGAAATAGCGAGACGTCGCGTAAATTGCAACACAATCAAAACAATTTTCGAAAGTCAGCAGCGGGCGGATATTTCGGCTGGCTACTGCGTGGCAGCGGAGTGGGGGGAACGCCTAGCTTTTCATTCTATCATCGTCCGTATTTTGTGTTGGCAGTCGTACGGTGAACCTCAGAGAGTATAGTCGAGCTAAAGCTTATGCCGAGCTATGCGAATCGGGAGCCTTGGCTTAGTCGCCCGGCCTACGTGGATGAGGACCACTATAAAAAACCTCCCAAATCCTAAGGTCGAGTAGTCGTCGAAAGGATGGATGGCCGTGGGACAGTGGGTTCCTAGACCACTAACCTTGTCTTGCCTTGTACCTGCATAAGGAGCTCTACAGGTATAGACCTAATTTCTCCTATACTCGTCGAAACAAATATGGACCTAGAGAAGAAAACTATCTAAAGAGCCTATATAGACTCTTAGTAAAAGGAATTTGGAGGATACGGAAGCAATGGAGACTACAGAGTCTCCAGCGCAGCCTAATACTTCCGAACCGTAAAAACAACACCACAGGGAGACGCTACGACGAATCCTGTGGATCAGAAAGCTCCACGTAGAAAAATTTCAGGTGCCCAGACAAGGAAGCTTAAAAAATGAGGAAACTAGGCGTTGATACCAAGATAGTAGCGCTGCCGATTCCCTCAACATCAAAACAGGGTGAAAACCAGCAGACAAAGGGCGTTAAGCGAACTGTGTCAGCCAGGAGCAACCCTGGAGAAAAAAAAGAAAAGAGGGCCAAATGTACTGATGGTACTAGTACTACTAGTGGTACAAAGTATAGTGTGGCCCTTAAAGAGATCAAGGCAGCCGTGGTCCCTGAAAACTTCCCAGAGGTAACTGTCTCGGAAGTTCAGGTAGGGACTATTAAAGAGAACTTGACCAAAATGATCGACGAGATGCAGAAGGCGCCTAGGTTTGAAGGCAGTCGATATATGGACAGCTACTACGGGCTAATATGTGCCAATGAGGAGTCCTTCAACATAAGCAAACAAAGCAAACTGGAAGCTCATCAAGAGTGACGAACTTCCAAAACTGCAACGAGTCCTCGTCCTACTTCCAGAGACTAAAAAAGAGGATCTTAAATGGGCTAAATAGACAAAACCCAGGGTTGAAGGTTGATCGGTGGATGATCCTTGGCTCCAAATCATCTGATACGGAACTACATGTGAGTATCCGGATTAATGAGGAGTCAATGAAGGAACTAGTCCAGGCTCAATGGAGACCGTACTATTCCAGGGAGCTAGCTTTAAGGCCCTGGAAAACAAGACCGAAGAGGAAACAGAGACTCATCAAATACCTGAACCAACAGCCTCTTAGGATATTCAAGGTGCTACAAGCAAACTTGCAGCACAAAAAGACGGCCACGGCTGTCCTACATCGAAGGGTTGTAGCTGATAACATATACATCGCTCTAATCCAAGAACCTTGGATAAACAAAGGTAAGATACTAGGGCTAAATATTAGGGAAATGGGACTGATAATGGGAACTAATTGTACTAAAGTAACAACTTGTATCTGTTACAGATCTAAGTATAACTTGATGCTAATCATGAAACTTTGTACGGGTCACATGGTAGCAGCAAAGATTAAACTTGATAGAGATGGGGAGGTAATAGAGACAATAATAGTGTCTCTTTATCTTCCCATCGACTCAGAAGAATCGTTACCGGGGGCTAACATGCAGAACCTGATGGACTACGCCAGACGATACAACCTGGGTGTTGTTGTAGAAGCTGATACCAATGCACACCACTTCAGCTGGGACAGCAAGGACAAAAACACTAGAGGTAAGAAACTATTTGACTATTTATGTACTACTAAACTTGATATTGCGAATGAGGGCAACACGCCAACATTTAGAACATTCAGGGGGGAATCATCAATAGATGTGACTTTCTGCACTCTACAAGTAGGGGAGATGATAAGGCATTGGACTGCATCGGCTGACCATGCTCATATATACTTCGAAATAGATGTAGAAAAATCGGCTATTAGAACATACAGGGATCCTAAGGGTATCGATTGAGTATCTTACAAAGAGGACCTGCTTTCTAAAACCCACACACACCTAGACATACCTAAAACTGCCGATGAGTTAGAAGGAACAGCGGCATGGTTGTAACAGACCATAGTGATTCCTATCACAATAACTGTCCAATAAAGGAGAGTCGCTCTTCCAGACAAACCGTCTGGTGGAATAAAGAGCTGTCAAGACTGAGGAAAGAAACAAGACGTCTTTTTAACAAAGCGAAAAAAACGGGCAACTGGGGACCATATAAAGCTAAACTAGGTACGTATAATTAAAAAATAGAAGAATCAAAGAAAATATCCTGGAGGGAATTCTGTGAGGACATACAAGGTGTCCCTGACATTGTCAGAATTAACAGGATTCTCAAAATGGACACTTCTAATAAAGTAGGATCCATCCAGATGCCGAGCGGAGAGTACACAAATACTGAGGAGAAAGTTTTAGAGCACCTCCTTAGTGTGCACTTTCCAGGCTCGGCAAAGATAGATTCAAACTACGATAACGGACCGGTATACAAAACAAGGGCTACCAAAGAGGACTGGAAACTAACAAATGATATTTTCAGACCCCATCTCATTAGATGGGCTGTAGATTAATTTGACCCTTACAAAACTTCAGGACCAGTTGGCATATTTCCCAAGCTTTTGCAAGAGAGAACTGACATCATCATGGGCCCGTTAGTTCTGATATTATGCAGCAGATATGCTTTAGGGTATATATCAATTGCATGGAGAGAGTCAAGGGTAGTATTTATTCCCAAACCAGGGAAAGAAACGTACACCCATGCCAAATCCTAAAGACCAATCAGTCTGACATTATTCATGGTGAAAACCATGGAAAAAGTGATACAGATGCATCTGCAAGAGGGAGTGCTTAAGAGCATCCCTCTACACAGACTACAATAGGCCTATCAGGCAGGGAAATCAGGTGAAGATGCCCTGCATAATTTGGTCTCGGGCCTCGAAAGAAGCCTGAACCAAAAATAAATAGCCCTTGCAGCATTTTTAGGCATCGAAGGTGCTTTTGATAACACATCGATGTCATCAATAAACAAATCCCTCGAAAAGAGAGGCATAAACAATACCACATGCAGATGGATAAGATCCATGCTTGATCGTAGGAGAATATCGGCACACATGCATGATACAATGTACACCGTCAGGACAACTAAAGGGTCTCCTCAAGGTGGAGTACTCTCATCACTATTGTGGAATTTAATTATGGATGCCTTTATCTGTAGACTAAATGATCAAAGGGATGAAATACCTATTCATATACTCTGCTTATGTAAGAACTCACAAGGACTCAGGCAGACGCATTTTGGAAAGGAAATAATGCAATCATCAGAACTACTCAAAATCCCCCAAATAAGCTAGTGGGCTATATCGAGGACACAAAACTTTTGGAGTGGAAGTAGATAATATTGGGGACGGATGTCGAATGAATTAAAACTATCCGCAACAGCGTGGTTCATAATTTCTCACGAGACCGAAAAATCACCCATATTCACCTCAATTCTATACATCTTCTAAAAAATCAGTTCTAGACACCTTTTTTCTTCTCGTTCTAGAAAGTTTTTTCACCACTTAGCTGTTTTCAGCCTACTTTCCAAAAACACCAAACTCACCTACGAGCGCTACATAAACGATACCCCAATAAATACCCCCCAACTCCAGCCCCGCAGAGGAAATTAATCCTATATTAGGGCAATCTCTCTCTTCCACTCTCTCCCCCCCTTTCTCTCTGGCTCTGGCCTCTGGACTGGACCACGTAACTGGGCCCCATTTCTTTGACGCTCGCGTGAATGGTGCTGCTTATCTTGATTTTCTAGCTAATCGTTTGCCACTATTACTTCAAAATGTTCTACTTAATATTCAGCAAAGAATATGGTTTTTACACGATGGTGCTCCAGTTCATCACACGGCCCTTATTCACAACGACTTGAATAATAATTTTCCTGGAAGGTGGATAGTAGTGGAGGACGAACTGCATGGCCAGCTCGATCACTGAGATTATCAAAAAAAATTTTTTTTCATGTGGAGTTATATAAAAAACCGTGTGTATCAAGAACCTGGAACAACAGTAAATGAAATGAAAGATGTTCGTCAACTTGCTACAGAAAATAAATAATCATTTATTCACTAGTTCTTCATATACAGAGTGTTTATTTCGTAGCGATTTTGATATAAAAATGGTCATATCTTTTTAAATACCCTAAATAATTTGGTAAAACTGCATATTATAAGAACGAAGTTTATAGGAGAAATCCAAATATGAGGAAATAAACAGGGAGTCGCATTTAAAAAAAGGGATGTTTACTTCGTCAGGCAGTTATGAGCATACTGTATACATCGGCATATTTTCCAGGTAGGGAGCATGTCGTTCCCTACAATTTTTGTTGATAACTTTTTTATATAATTTCCATAATAACCGTTATCACACTAAAAACTCACCCTGAATGTCAACAATGAAAAAATTATCTGGAAAAACCTGCAATTTGTTCATAATCTGCAAAACATTCAGCTACTAGAAAACAACAAAAACTATCCTAAAACATCCAAAATCACAAGAGAAATAATAGAGGTAAGAAGGGAACAAAACAAATTTTTAAAATAGTTTGACTTAATATTAATAATTTGCATCAATATATTTAAAAAATTTATTCCGCGGATTGTAAAGTACATTTCAGCAATTAAGGCTAAGTACATCCAATAGTAAATAAAAATTGGAGAAAAATGATTTATGCTGAAATAATAAAGGACTAAGTGATCAATATTATTATGAAACAATTTAATGATGAAAATTTTTATGACCAAATACAACAAACAAAGGAAAGAGAAATATCTGTGAAGGGATTGGACGAATAGTGAACGATAGCAGCAGAGAAATAGCATGTATAACGTATGGAAAGTTAAGTAGCCGGCCTATGGTCACACAAGAAGCAAAATTGACTAGGTACATAAAACAGAAATGCAAACTGGCAAAAAAAGCTGGTAGGATTTTGTAATAAAAATTGGGGCAGAATATAGGACAAAGGAAAGCAGATGCTGGAAAATAATACAGTGCTTGGAGGAAATGAAATTGGACAAACGAGGAATACAAAAAAACCCGAAAATCAAACAAGAAAGATGGAGAGATAACTATGGAGATAAATTAAAGAGATACGAAATACAGGCACAAGAATAACCATTGAATGGAAAAGAAATGGGAGCATAAATAACTTGACATTATAGGAGTCTTATAACAAAAAACAAGATAGAACGGGATAAACAGAGAGAAACGATTTAATGATGTAAATGAATCATGAAATACCAAGGACATATATTATATATATATATATATTCTTCCTAATTTTCTTGGGATTAGGTCAATAAAAAACTTTTAGTGAAGCTTCGTAGTCATACACATATAAAAAGCTTACCTAAAAAAATGTAGTTAATCCGGTTCAGAACAAAACACCACAATATTAAAATGTCTCAACATCACACACATACATACATTTACGTCATATTAAGAATTTTTTTAACATATCAATCACATTGTGACGATTTCGCATTTCGTTGTCTACTAAACCTATTTGGCATGTATTTAGTACCGGCCTGCTACAATTACCAGTATTTATAAGAGTGGGATATATAAACTATTAAGCCCACTAATGTATTTTTTCCATTGATCACCTGGTTGCATTTTTGGATTGCTACCATTTCATAAAACTACCTTTTCTTTAAATTATTTTCGGTTTTTAAAATCTTTGTGTTATTATATTCAAATTGATGTTTTTTTTGTTATTATATGGTTAGTCAAAGCTGTGGCATTTTTACATCGTATTTGTGAGTTTTTATTCTATTTTCTAGATATTGACTAGTTTGACCTATATAAGTTGCCTCGCAGTTTTCGCATGGAATTTCATAGACGATGTTACTTCTCTTTGGTATTGGAACTACTGATTTTAACCGAGAAAAATGTTTAGATAATAGGTTGTTCGGTTTATGGCATATTTGTAGATTATGATTCCTGAATAGGTGCTGAAACTGTTGAGATAAACCGTTTATAAAAGGGAGGCAGACTCTTATAAATACTGGTAATTGTAGCAGGCCGGTACTAAATACATGCCAAATACATTTAGTAGACAACGAAATGCGAAATCGTCACAATGTGATTAATATGTCCAAAAAAAATCTTAGGATGACGTAAATGTATGTGTGTGATGTTGAGACATTTTAATATTGTGTTGTTTTGTACTGAATAACTCCACTTTGAGGTAAGCTTTTTATATGTGTATGTATATATTCATAAAGACTGTGTTTGTAATTTTGATAAAAGCCAAAAAGATATCCGAAACGTCAACACGTTTTTAAAGTATGTTGGAGGGAATTATATGACTACGCAGCTTCAATAAAAGCATTTTATTGACATAATCCCAAGAAAATAAGAAAGAAAAAAAATATATATTTATGATAGGAAGATAGTGAAATACCAAAGGAACGGAAGGAATAATAATAATTGAAAATGCGAGAACTACAGATAAATTTTTCTGATATCAGAAGTATGAAGCAAAAAACAGGATACTATGAATGAAAGTAAGAATATCAATAAGAAATACATTGGAAGAATAATAAGCGGCCCTCAAACACGGCCAACACAGGACCAAATTAGTATAGTGAAGAAAATAATACAGTGAACAAAGGAAAAAAGAATGAGAATTATATTTGTATTTCCAAGAGAGAAAAGTCGGAATGCCTACACGAATATTATGTAAATATAAGAACCATAGAAGCCATAAAAAGTATGAATAAATGTATAACGGGCAAAGTGAGAATAAATGAGAAAATATCGCTTGAAAAAAAAAGTTTGTAATTGTTTTTCTCGGGTCATAAAGAATAACTAAATAGTTGACCATCTTTGAAAACAATACCTAACAAACCTATTTTGAATTAATTCTACTTCAGTCTTGCCTATTAGGATACATAGATTAATATGTGTATTTGTCTGAAAATCTTTCAAATTTGAAAGAATGTTTGTAATCTATTGTAAAATCCAACTATTGGTATCGTAAATATCTGTATTTCATAATATGAATTTTTATTCTCGTAGTAATAGGTTAAAAAATAATAATAGTGGCCAAGGAATTTACATTTTTAAACATCTTAGAAAGTTTATACAGTTTTAAAAAAATCTAATTTTACACGCACTCTGTTATTAAAACCCAGATGGGAAACAAAATCGTGATATGATGTTATGAAGAAACTGAAACTGTTTAAATGAAAATCAAACAAACTGCGTTAAATTAAAGCTAGTTAGAACAAACACCGATCTACTGATTACAAACATTGCAAGAAGTATTAGTAGCAATAATAAAGTCCAGATTTATACAGTTATGTCGTAATATTTGAAAATTCAATGATGTGTTTTAAATCGAACATAAGTTCATAAATTTCTATTAATATAGAAACGATCAGCTTAGGAATATTTATAAGATCCGAAATAAATACAGTATATAAAATAAAGAAACCGTTTGTTCAGTCTTGTGAATGTAATAAATCAATATTAAACACAAATGATAGGAAATTTTAGATAAAAATAGAGATGAAACCAGGAGAGATAAAATGAACGAGTGTATTGGCGAAAACTGAACGTGGAATCTCTCACTAAAGTATATGAAACAAGAAATTAAAAAGCGCATAGAATTGAGTTGACGGGAATGGCAGAAATACAAAATACGAGAAAATAGAGAGAAACCTAGAAAACTGAACTCCAACTCTCTACCCTTTACCTCACGGTAGATAGACACTAGAATCAAAACAAGTGAATAAAAAATTTAAAAGGCCACTCATAACAGGACTACCTAACAGAAAACTGGTCACAGTCTGATAAATGGAAGTGCCAACGTGTTTACAAAGTAAACGATACTAACATGAATGACAATGAAATGCATAGATATTCTGATACAGCATCTCAACTACGAGTATAACAAAAAATACTCAGATATGTACCATTAAAATGTTGGAAACCAAGTTTTGAAAACGGGCTTAAAAGGTATTTCTCCAAATGAAATAATTTACTGTGAGCTATTACTTTGCTCATGAATCAAAGCAAAAAAATGGTTATTTCGTTTTTGCATTCATTGGAAAATCATTTAAAATACAAATCACTAAGAATAGTTCAATAGAAATTAAATACAGAGTTGAATAAATTGTTCTTATTTCCATTATTCTAGATGATTTGCATTAAACTATATTCAAAACATCAATATTTAATCGGTCTTTAAATAATTATAACTTCACATTTCATTAATAGCAATCGATTATTGATAGAATCGAGCTTTATTCAGTTACAACTGAAGTGTAATGTTTGTGAATTCTGAATGTAATTGTTTCAATTTGGTTTATTACTTGCAGTTGGTTTACCAAACATCACTACACTTCTTGTTACAAAATATCTATAGTGAATTAGAAACTATTAAAATAAAAATTAAAGCTGTTGATAATAATCCAGCAGCATTAAACTTTTCTAATGAAATATTGTGGTTGAAGATATGCATGTCCCATTATTCAATAAATCACTATCCGAAAGGGTTTTTACAAATATTTGGAAAAAGCATTAGTGGTTTTTCTTCCAAAAAAACCTGTTGAAAAAATATAAAACCATAACATAAATTGTGAATTATTTGACTATATAATATAGGATTTTTTACCTTTTTGATATTATCAACATTTTAAATTCTCAGCAATATGGATTTAGACAAACATTTGAAAATAGTGAGTACATTCTAAAAAATTTGAATAATCAAATTGGTATAGTTGTCACAGTATATACTGAATTTAGTATTTAACAATTTTGATCACAATATTATGGTATTTGAATGTTATGGTATTATAGCATCGGAATCTTATGGTATTGGAATAAATAATATGGTTGAACTCATATTTAACCATATAACTAAATTAGCGATTGGGCATAGATAATACCATTTACCATTCTCCAAATCTTAGTTTTCTACTTTTATTCTTTGAAGGTTGCCTCAATCACGTATTTGAGTTAGATGTCAAACTGCTTACCAGTTGAAATATCTAATGATGTAACTGATTCGTGGAGAATTTT
Organism: Galeruca laticollis; assembly: GCA_963921935.1. NCBI lineage: Eukaryota > Metazoa > Arthropoda > Insecta > Coleoptera > Chrysomelidae > Galeruca > Galeruca laticollis. Next base: position 136,543,339 of record OY998180.1, read on the forward strand.
TCGAATGATATTTGTTATAGGTTTGAGTGTCAGTAGGTGAGCGATGAGCATTATCAACATTTGAATTAAATTGAATTTAATATTTCAGTAAATACGAAGTTGTTTAGTTTCTCATTTTTACAGATCATTTACACTAAATCAAATTTGTACGAATTAGAAAAACTAGATAATTAAAATCTACAAAAATAGTGTCAAATTATAAGTATTTTTAGTTAAACAGGAAATAAATAAATAACAAAAAGTATTTTTAGACTTAAGTTTCCAGAAATAAGTTTTCAATTAACAAAAATAATTAGCCTCAATTCTAAAATTCTGTTCAATGACCTGCTCTGTAGTAACTTGTCAGAGCTTCTTCAAGTAAGTTACTTATTAATACTTCAACAGCCACGGCAATAGTAAAATGTGTTTAAGATATTATAATTCATAAAGACCAATTATCTACATAACTGTATAAAAACAAACTTCAAACTCAACCGATTACATTTTCAACAATTCTACCTTCTCCTGCTTCTTATCCTTTTTATCTTTCTTTTCCTTCTTCTGCTTTTTCTGTGCTTCAGCTTCTTTTTTCTTTTTTTCTTTATCATCTTTTTCCTTTTTATGCTTAACTTCCTTGTCTTTCACATTCCTTTTCGGAATTGGTTTTGGTTGTTTTTCATTACCAGAACAACAAGAGCTTTCTTGCAATAAAAAGCAGAAAACGTACAGTAAGAAAAGAATGCTAAACGCATAAAGGTACGTGAAAAATCCTTCGTAGTAGTAAAGGGGTATGTTGTGTGTCACTATATCTGAGATTACGTAAGCGATGCATATTACGACTAAAAGTTTGGCGTAGACGAAACTTGTTACAATGAACAGCGATGTCCTGAAACAGAAAGAAAAATATCAGTACTATATAATTAAAAAAAGTTGTTTAGAAAGATTTTGAACTTGATGTTGAAATTCGCCAACTTTACAGAGCTTTTCATTGTTCATTCTCTGTTTCCTAATGCGAGATAGAAATTTAATGAAATGTGAATTCGCAATACACTAATTTCATCAACAGCTGTTCAATGGCGTCCAGAGGACAAACAAAGGGATTTTTATAACAAAAGTAAAATGGCAGATATTTTTGAATCTTTTGGCCCTTAAAATGCCTAGTTTTTGTGATGTCGTTGATTGTGGAAGCCGTGGAATAAAGTGAGTTTTTATTCATTAATACCTTCAGTGCTGAAGCACAAACATAAACCAACGTTGAATATTTTGAAAAAAGACGGAAAAAATGGATTATAGCCCTAAAAAGAGAAGATTGGACAGAGAGGAAATTAATGTACGCTCGAATTTGCTCAAAACACTTAATAACAGGTGAATTAATAAATATATAATAGTAATAATGATCGTCTTTATTAATATACATAAAACGCTGTAAAACTTGCTCTTCCACTTAACCTTGTATACCTACTACACATACATAATATGTACCGCAACACAAATGATATTATATTACATTAGTACTTTCATACGTAAGGCCATCAATTCCTCCCACAATTCTGAATCCAATTAATTCTGATGATCAAACAAGTATTTCCGAAGAGACTTTTTGAATTTTTCAACATGCTGATATTTGATTTCCGTTGTAAGACCGTTATAAACAAAGCCAATTTGATATCTAAAAGGCCGTCGAGAAATTTCCAATTTGAAGGGAAGTATAGTAATTACCCCTTCATTTCGAATATTTATATTATGAACGTCTGTCCTGAAGGAGATTTTTCTATATAAGTATGATGGTTTCTTTGTCATAATTAGTTTTAACTTCTTAGAAATAGTACGTCGTTTACGTGTGACAAATATTAACCGAATGCAGCAGTTTTGCATTTTTTGAATTTTCTTTTTATATTGCACACTTAAGTATGGACCATATAGAATGTCAGCATAATTAAATAATGATAAAATTAATGAGTCACATAATGTCTTTTTTACTTGAAACGGTAAAAAATGTCTGGCACCATGAATTGTTTTTAATGGTATGTATGCTATTAATGTACTTTTCAAATTTTAGATCGTCGTCAATTTTGACTCCTAAGTTTTTAGCTTCCTTGACCATTATTAAATCCTCATTATTTATTTTTACATTAATATTACCGCGAATTTTCTGACGATTAGATTTAGACCCAAATAAAAGGATCCTTGACTTATTAGCGTTTATATTGAGCCACAAAGGCGTCTAGGTCATGATTAATTACAGTACAAGCATTTGCCACTAAATCAGGCGGACAAGTATAATAGAGTTGCGTTTCTTCAGCATATAAATGTTTACTGCAATTATGAATATAGGTTGATAATTGAGATGTGCAAATTGTGAATAGAGTGGGACCCAATATTGATCCCTGTGGTACTCCTGAGAAGCGGAAGCAACTGTGAAATTGACCCGTCAAGAAAGACACCCTGTTCTCTATCTCTTAAGTAATTATTCACTAATAAACGAGCACTTCCTGAAAAACCTATATAGTGTAAAATATTATCAAGCAAACTATAATCAATAGTATCAAATGATCTGCTAAAATCCAGAGGAACAAGCACAGTACATTTACCATCATCAATAGCTTTGACAATATCATCAACAATGTGAAGAAGAGCGGTTGTACAGCTGTGTCCCTTTCTAAAGCCAGATTGGATCGTCGGTAACAATGACATTTTTTCCAAATGTTCCCTAATTTGTGCTTCCATAGCCCTTTCGATTACGAGTCGGTAATATACTTATTGGTCGAAGATCTTTAAAACCTTTAGGATTGTTAATTTTAGGTAGCACCCGTACAACAGCCCTTTTCCAAACTGAAGGAAAAACACTTTCAATAAGACAGAAGTTTAAAATTTGTGTAATGTAGGATACTACATATAGATAACAAAGTTTCATCATGTTGATAGTTAGTTGGTCCGAACCTACCGCATTTGTTTTAATTCTGCAAATTGTTTGGTATACAAAAAAGTCATTAAATTCTATAAAACGAAAATCCGAGGCAACTAATCTACAATTTCTTTAAAAAATCAGTATCTCACTACTCCTATTAGATCTAGGAACAGAATCAATAAAATATCGATTTATACTATTAGCATTTTTTAAATTATCCAGTAGTTCTGATTTCTTATCTGTTAAAACCTTATGTGTTCTTGATGTTTTCCACATTTATTTTATATTACATTTATTATATGTGTAAAATATGCCCTTTTTCACGAATAACTGCTTTATTAACGTAATTACGTAATTCTCTGTATGACGTAAGATGGATATTTGATTTAGTTCTTCTAAATTTCTCCAGAGCACTATCCTTCTCCCGCATCATTTGTTTTATGGAATATGTTAACCATGGAGATTTGGGTTTGGTCATTCTGGCTGTAACTACAGGAGCATGACTATCAAATAGTTGGTGTATACAGTTAGTAAAATATGAAACCTATTCATCGATAGTTTCCTAATAGATTCTGAAAAATTATGTCTTAAATAAATCTGCTGGAAATAGTTCATCATCGAAATTATTGAAGTTTCGATATGTATGCATTTTTCCTTTTATCTTGTACCTGTACCTTACAGTAAACGATAGCATGATCTGAAATATCATGATGTATAATGCCCTTATCAACTACAGCCTCCTCCCGAATTATTAAATAGTCTAAAACAGTGGTTGAATTAGCTGTAACTCGAGTTAGAACATCTATTAATTGAGAAAAATTTAACGATTCTATTAAAGACTAGAACTCATTTACATTATTATTATCAAGATCAAATAAGTCTAAATTAAAATTTCTCATACAAACAATTTTTGTCAACTGTAGGAAAAATTGATGCTAGACTATTTTCAAATTCATCTAAAAAAATACTTGTATTTTGTTCGCGTGGTTTATACATCACTCCAACCGCTAAAGTTTTCTTGTTTATGGTAACTTTTATCCAACACTGTTCCTAATCTAAATTATAAATATCAATTATTTCCCATTCAATTGTCTTTCTAATATACATACAAAGGCCCTTTCCCTTAACATTATGATCTACTCTGTATAAATCAAAACCGCTAATATGCAACTCATTATCAGGAACAGCGTACTTTAACCACGATTCACATATCAAAAGAATATCGATACCTTCATCAGATACAATTAACTTAACTTTATGTAGTGAGGGAATTAACGACCTCGCATTTAACCCTGCGTTGGTACACAGGGGTGTTAGATACCCCAGGCAAGCTACTGTCTATTATAGCTGTGTTACTGAGCAAGACATATCAGGTAATGAAATACCGGATGAAGAGTTGATGGAAAACACTGCAAACAGGTATGTCTGGGATGTTGACAAAAAAACAAAATGGAAAGAGACACAGCCAAATCCTAATGTGCGCACTCGTCAAGAAAACATAATAATCCATTTACCAGTACCAAAAAATGCTGCGAAGTTCGTAAAAAGTCCGTTAGGTTGCTGGAAGTTATTTTTCGATCATCAAATAATGGAGTCTATAGTGGAATGGACGAATCAGTTGATACAGAAGAAGTCTGCAGGTTATACAAACAAGTCCCAAGTTGGCCCCACAAGTCAATCAGAAATAAAAGCGTTGGTTGGTCTTCTATATTTAGCTGGTAGAATAAGGGGGGTAGATTGAATTTGGAGGACTTGTGGACAGACGATGGCATAGGCTTTTACGTTTTTAGGGCTACTATGCCACTGAAGCGGTTTTATTTCTTATTATTCTGCTTGAGGATTGACAACAAACAAAATCGGAATGAGAGAGCATCAGTCGATAAGTTGGCACCAATAAGGTCCATATTCGACAGGTTCGTTGAAAAGTGTCGGCAGTAATATAGACCATCTGAATACCTCACCATTGATGAGAAACTCCAAGCATTCAGAGGAAAATGTGGATTGAGGCAATTCATACCTACTAAATCAGCCAAATATGGCTTAAAACTATTTGCCTTGGTGGGCAGCAAAACATTTTATGTACTAAATCTTGAAGTGTATGTCGGTGTACAGCCTGAATGACCCTACAGGGCCAGCAATAAATCAATAGATATTGTATGCCGTCTTGTTGCACCCATTATGGACTAAAGAAGAAATATTACTGTCTATAATTGATTTACAAGCTATGATTTGCTTGTTAAACTATTAAAAGATTGCAAACTGACATATGTAGAGACTGTCAGAAAAAACAAAAGACAAATACCTAATGAACTATTAGTAGTCAAAACAGTACACCCCTAAATTTGTGTTTCAAACGGACGTAACGCTTGTTTTTTATACATCTAAAAAAAATAAGAATGTTTTTATGTCTTAGTTACACCTCGATAATAAGATCGACCTCTCCAGCGGTGAGCTAAAGAAGCCCGAATTGTTATCATTTTATAACATGACCAAAGGGGAGGTCTACACTGTTGATCAGTTGTCCGCTACATACGATGTCTTTAGAAATAGCCGCCGTTGGCCCCTAACGCTGTTTTTTTCTCTCCTTAATAGAGCTGGAATTAACGCTTTTGTTTTACACTTGAACAATAATCAGGAAAAGATTAAAAGGCCTAACTTTATAAAGGAACTCTCATTATACCTTGTGAAGGAGCACCAATTGAATCGCATTCCAAATCCAAAAAATCGGCTTGGCGTACGAAGAAAAATGTCGAATATTACCAACGAACCAATGCCAAGTCGATCTGGAGTTGGTGATACACATCAAAAGGCATCTAGCAGTTGTTATATTTGTCCAAGAACGATCGCAAGACGCATTACATTTGTATAAAGTGTAATGCTTACATCTGTCTAGAGCATGATGCTCAGATTTGCACCGAATGTAGACCTCAAGATAGCGAAGAAATTGAATAAATTTAGCGATGTGAATGATTTCTTTCTTCGTTTTGTAGTATATATTTTACGTTTTCTATAATTTTTTGGTTGATATTTTTTACTTTTTTTCCAACAAAATGAAAGATATGTTTTTTGTCATTAACAAAAACGTATTTTGGCATTTTCTTCAAATGGGATTCTACTTTTACATATTTGAATCTTATTCGCTAATTGGTATTAGGTGGAATAGCAAAATGAAAATATTTTCCAAAAAATCTTAAATTTGATGGTTATTTTGCGAAAAAATATATAAATATGGGGTATATCATACCCCAGTATATCAGTTTTGTTATTTTTTTTCAGTGTAACAGCGCAGGGTTAAACAAGCAATTTTTAAATATATCATTCGAATCAATTTAACAAGATATCCAAAACAAAAGTGACAATGCTAATGTTATCTATTTAATCTAAAAACAAAATATAAACAAAAAGAAGTCACAGTTAAATAAACATCAATTGCACGCGACTGTCGAAAATAATATACATACTTGAAGCATATTCTTGAAAAGTTAAAACAAAAATCAACCAATTAGCATTAATTAGAATAAAGTTATAAGGCGGGGCAAACAATACCTAACTATTAAAAAGATATGTATATTAAGGATACAAATAAGAAAATGTATACTGATATTTCGTCCAGTTCCTCTAAAGAAGTAATTTTTCGAACATTGTCTTTTTTATTTAATTTTGAGTAAATTTGACCATAATTACTCCATACTTGACCGTCTCTCCCAATTTTCGTGATAGCTGCTTTTAATATTTTTTGCTGCATAGCTGTCAAATCTTCTTTTATAATTGTTTTGGTATTTTTGAGTATTTTCTTGGTGGAAAATACTAAATTACGACAGTATGTATTTCAAAATTGAACTAGGACAGCATCACTGCGGCCATTATTTCTTAGTTTGAAACATCCTTCAATATCAGATTCCCGTATCGACAATTTAATTTTTTCATTAAAAATCTTTATAACGTCGGATGTGGTATAACTCTTCACATTTTCCTTTGGTATCAATACAACTAAATTTCTTTGGCCAAATTGCTTATCATAATTTTCATTCTTATCTTCGAGTAGATGTATAGCCTTTTCCTGTTTATCCACCATTTGATCCAACTCCTTTAGTGGCACTAGTTTATTTTCAAGAGTTACAGTTATAATTGTACTTACGGCGTCACTAAGCTGAGATATGAACTCTTGAGAAGTATATAATTTAGTCACGATTAATTTTATTGACTCGCGCAATTCCTCTTTAGCTTTCTTGGATCGTATGCCCATATTTACACCCTATCAGATATAACGCAAAAAGCTGCAACCTCTATTATTCCACTTGAATCAATCAACAGTCTGTTTGCAACCTATCACCACACCAAGTCAGATTTTTTCCATTAACTTGCTTTTCAAAAGAGCACTTGAATGATGTCTACACTCGACGAAAAATTGTTATGATTTTATTCTGTTTGTTTCATTTTGATATTTTAGTCTACAAATAAATATGACTTTTAAAGTTCAGTTTTTTCTTTGTTTCAAGCACCTATCTTCAAAAAAACAAATGAAAAAACATGATCCAAAATGCCTTAAGGGGCGCCAAAATCCTTTTTTGCCCTGCCCATGAACCTCATTTAATTTCTGTTGGAAGTCAACTAACAGCGAAAGGTCTAAATTTAACTAATGTACGTGATAAGTTCAATAGATAATACCCTTTATCAAATCAAATGCATTTTTCAAACACGAAAAAGGTACCGGCGGAATATTTGTCATGCTCTAATCAACTAACTAATCCTGTGAAGTTTTATATTGAAATATTCTCATCACGCTCCTATTCAGATCCAAATAAAAAGCATCAAATATTATGCATTCATTTCCGGTGTATACGAAACTTCTCTTTACAATGACGTTAATCATATAAAAGCTCTTCATTGTTCGATATCACTCTTGGGAAATTGTAAAAAAAGTGGAATAGTACGGTTATATGTGTAATTTCTATTGGATTTTTATTTTCAATATACAACAAATTAAACAATTATGTGATATTGTTTTTGAAATGTGCCTTTAATGCTGTTTGCAACGGATCTACGTTTGTGAAAATCGGTTCAGGCATATGAAAGTTACAGCCCTTTTGATGTGTTCAAAAGTCCACTTCCCTCGCCACTTACCAATAGGTGATAGAAAATTGACTTGACAAAAGTTGTAGAATATGGACAGAAGTATCTGAAGCAAATATTTTGTATCAACCTTAATTGGGGAATATTTAGTAAAAAATCCAATTACATTTTTTAAGGGATGGAATGTGCTACCTAGCGAAAAATTACGAACTTAAAAATATTTTTAAACAGTGTTTTAGGCCCCATTTTCTTATAAGAATTTTTTTCCCTAAATTCTAGGACAAACGGTTTCCGAGATACGGCCGGTGGCCACCCTTAGGAAAAGGGGCTACGGGCTACGGTATATATATATATATATATACATATATATATATATATATATATATATATATATATATATATATATATATATATAGACCAGGGATGCCGGTCGAAATGTTGCATACATAAAAATGATGAATTAAAATAGATTAATAGCTATATTGTCATCATTTTGAACCGAACTCCCAAGAATACATGTGCTAAAATACATATATATATATATATATATATATATATATATATATATATTTAGAAAATTCGAGTTTTTTTCTTGGACCTTAAAGTTTATATTTTTTTTCATTTATATTTCTTGGGCATTTTTGGTCCTGGATTAATTAAAACATTAGATGATTTTTAAATTTATATTGTAATACATTAACGTTTCGGTCGTTTTTGACCTTCATCAGAATATAAAAAAACACTGTGGATTATATTCCAGCGAGTGCCACATCACATATTAAATTAAGTTAAAATAAAATGAACTTTAACGATACATTTAAAAACATTTTACAAGTAACGGTGTGTGTATCTCAACCTTCATAGTAGTACTGGTCTAAATGTATCGTTAAAGTTCATTTTATTTTAACTTAATTTAATATGTGATGTGGCACTCGCTGGAATATAATCCACAGTGTTTTTTTATATTCTGATGAAGGTCAAAAACGACCGAAACGTTAATGTATTACAATATAAATTTAAAAATCATCTAATGTTTTAATTAATCCAGGACCAAAAATGCCCAAGAAATATAAATGAAAAAATATATATATATATATATATATATATATATATATATATATATATATAAAGGTTCAAGAAAAATACATTCCTAAATAAATACAAGGCATGAGTGAAACAATGCCGTTCTATCAGAACATTGCAAACAACTACGGACGAGATGCTGTCATAACAATGAAACTCTTCTCTAAGACAAAGGTCAAAATCGCACCCCAAAAAAATCGCCGAATATTTTTATTACGCTGCAAAACAGAAAATATATTTCCAAATTTCCTAAACATCAATATAAATCACTTAACAATTAACGATGTAAACCTAAAACGGAGGTTCAACAATTTGGTTGTTAATCATTTTAAAATAAAAACACTAAATTTACTAATAACGGACACTACATTAAATATAAAGAGACTTCAGAAAAAAATTGAATATTGCGAAGACAAGCTTAAACGAATCGTGCCAAAACTTATTTTATATAAATTTTTTGAAAAAACTAATAGTGACAACGAAATAACATTTCAAGAAATAAAAGAAAGACAAATTAGAAAAATTAATAAACTGACGCAAATGAAACAAAACAATAACAACGACAGTAGAACTAAAAAAACTTGGGTAGAAAATTTGATAGATAAAATCATTTCGGAGCATGTTATTGACGTACTAAGCGTAGGACCAAATTTTGCGCTGTCTTTAACAAAAAACAGTGACATCCCGGTATCTGAAATAGTTTGCAACATAGAATGTGGAATATCAAACTTAAATACTTCCAATCAAGATGAAATTTGAACAAAAGCATGTAATATTCTAACAAATTTTCAAAATAAAAATCTCCAAAATCACAATAAACCATTAGAAACAAAAATAAAGCAAACCAAACGATTTCTGCGAGAAAACCCTGATATTGTTGTACTTCGACCTGACAAAACAAACAAAACGGTATTGATGACTGACATAGACTATGACAAAAAAATGAACGATATTCTATCAGATTCTTAGATATACAGAAAAAACGATCCAGCTAACATTTTTCAAAAGAAATGCAATTGCCTTATGGATAATTGGGAAAAAAATCTTCACATTTCTCCAACTACGGCCAAACATTTAAAAATAAACAATGCGCAAGCACCAAAAATCTACGGATTACCCAAATTACACAAAGAGAACATCCCCTTAAGACCCATTGTATACAGACACCTTTTAGTAACCTATCAAAATATATAAAAAATATCATCACGAATGTCACTTACCACAATCAATATTATATCAAGGATTCTTTAGATTTTAAAGAAAAAATTAAAAATATAAAACTACCAAATAACTTACTAATATCACTTGATGTAATATCTCTTTATACAAACATTCCTAACGCTCTAGCAAAAAATATAATCATAAAAAAATGGGACAAATTACGATCACACACAGATATTCCACTAAACGATTTTCTTGAGGCCGTTGAATTTGAATTCCACGTATTTCACATACAAACAAAAGACATATAAACAGATTGACGGATGTGCCATGGGATCCAGCATTTCAAGTGTAATAGCTCAACTAGTGATGGAAGACCTGGAAGAGACTGTGATACCCAAACTGGATTTTGAATTGCCTTTTTCTTCAGATACGTGGACGATTGCATCTTAGCAATCCCAAAAAATATAGAAAATCATGTTCTAGAAATATTCAATAATTATCTTCCTAAACTACAATTCACTATTGAATTAGAAGAAAATAAAAAAATAAACTTCTTGGATGTTACACTCAACAAACAAAACAATAATATGAGAACAGAATGGTATACAAAGAAAACATGGTATACAAACTTCTTATCCCAACACCCACTATCCCAAAAAAAATCCGTTGTCATAGGTCTCGTGGACAGAGCTATCAAGCTGTCCGGCTGGGAATATAGAGAGAGTGCATTAAAAAAAGCAAAAGAAGTGCTACTTGAAAACAACTATCCAGAATATTTCATCAATCATATTTTTAAAAAAAGAATACATAAATTTTATAATAAAATCCAACATACATAAAAAAAAGCAATGCAAATAATTACATCGTGTTACCCTATATCAGAGGATTATCTGAACAAATTAAGAAAATGCTCAAGCACTACAATCTACCAGTGGCCAGCAAAAGCTATAACGCCCTAAATAGCTCTTTTACAAAACTAAAATCAAAAACAGCCAAACCAAAAAGAACTCATATTGTCTATGAAATACCGTGTAGCAATTGCGAAGGGGTTTATATAGGCCAAACCAGTCAATACTTACAGAATAGGATAAAAACACATAAATATGATAAAAAAAACCAAACGGCATTAACCAAACACGAAACCCAAAAAAACACACTTTTAACTATGAACAAACCAAAATCCTAAAAGCAGAAAATCACACAAGAAAAAGAGAGATTTATGAAGCTATTGAAATAAAGAGAAATAAAAATGCAATAAATGACAAAAAAGATATAAAACTAATAAGTAAAATTTATTCAAACATAATCTAAAATTTCAAAAACCAACAACAACAATTTAAAATCAGTGTTTCCTATAGAATATTTGCATGCAGTTAAAATATTCAATTACAAGTTGTAAATGAAATCATTTTAATAAAAATATGTTACGGCAATGGTCAATATATTAAAAACAAAATTAGTGATAATGAAGATCCGGTCAAATACCAGTCTTTCTACGGCCGGTAAAACTGCAAATTTGTTGTAGTAATTGTAAAAATATGTGTTTAAGTGTTCTATTGTTTACGTCTTTTTAACTGAATTGTTGGAACCAATGTTTTTTAAGGTAATTTTAGTTGGCTTGACAAAGACCAGGGATGCCGGTCGAAACGTTGCATACATAAAAATGAGAAATTAAAATAGATTAATAGCTATATTGTCATCATTTTGAACCTAACTCCCAAGAATACATGTGCTAAAATACATATATATGTATATATATATATATATATATATATATATATATATATATATATATATATATATATATATATATTATTTTGCTAGATTGATGGGAGTTAACCTTAAATTTATAAATTACTTAATTATTTTTCTGAATGAAACTCAAAGTCAATGTCACAGCATTTTTGAATAATTGACACAACAGTACAGCTACTAGTTTCGGCCTACATAAGGACCATCTTCAGGCTGATGCAAAAAACTTTTTCCGTGGGTAACACACGTTAATCCTCAGAAATGCTAGATGAAATGGGTGTGAAAAGTTGGAAGATTGAAAAATTTGAAGAACTTGAAAAAATCTTTCTCTCATTATATTGCAGTTTATGAAATTTTAAACAACTTTAAAAGGTTTTACTATCTTAGATAAAAAAGGATATGGCAAACGAAGAAAGAAAATTTTATTAATCATTAAAATTAGATTGGAGTTATAGAGTTGACCTCAAAAAGAGCGTTCAACCTTTTACTTTATTATTATTATTATTACAACTATATCAATCCAGATCACAGGTAGTATTCAGTCGTATTAAAAATTTTCAATAAGGAATATCCATGGTACAATAATGTAAAAAAGACAGACATTTGAGACATGACAAATTTTTTTAGTTGGTAAATATTTTATTTAAGGCAAGATATTTCAGGAATTGTAAGCGAATAGTAAATAAGTTATGGTAATAATTATATGTATAATAAGTTAATGGGTTAACAAAAGTGTTATAAAAAAAAGGTACGGCTTTAATAGTAATAATTTGTATTTAGTATTCGAATGAAAAGCTTTAGCTTTGAGTGGGACATTAATGTGAGGAATGATGAAAGACTTTTAATCAGGTGGAAAAAATTAGAAGGGACATTTAAAATTGGAAAGAATAAACAGTTTGAGCTGAAAGCGTAACAGTAGTTCGAAAAATATTGTTTATTAAGTAAACCCATAGTGTTCAATTATATAAGTAAGAATAATTATAGAAGATTTTTCCGAGCATAGATTAAAGAATTCAATTAAATGTCCGAATAAAGTAATAATTTGGAATTTTGGAAATGTAAAAATTGATTAGACAAGGCACTATGTTCATACAAATTTCTTTTAAAAATTCATTAAATCAAAATTCCAGATTATAATTTAAACAATTCATCTTGTATAGCAAAAACTTTCACCAACAACCCGGAACGATGATTTGGATAGAATAGAAACATTTTTTTGGAAAAAAGTCAATAGAATGAAAAACGTCAAATAAGAGAAGATATAATATTTTTCTCCAGAATTAGAAATGAAAGAAAGCGTGCATTTTTTGATGAATAAAGAAATATATACGAACGTTATAATGGTACTTAGAGGAGAAATGCTAATTGAAAAAATTTAATTGGCTTTATACATGATCGGATTTGTCACGATTTGAATCTGAATGGTTTGATGGATATCAGAAATGTTGTGGATATTTTGGATGGTAGGAATTTATTTGGACTGAATAACTGCAGCTTCTGTGTGATATAGGGTACGAAAATTTAATAATTTATGAGCTTATAAAAAAACTGTGCGTTGTCAGTATCATTTAGAACTTACATATGTTAACATTTTCGGATAAGCGTTATCAGTATCATTTCGGATTAAATTTTTGAATATTTACGAAAAAAATTTACGTTTTCACCAATTTATGGTCATTGGTGGTTCCTAAAATAAAATAAAATGTCATAACTGTGTTATATTGTCCCAAAACAATTGTATTGTATTTACCTATGTATATGTATACACATTTTCCGTAAAAAATCTTCTACAATTAAAAATTCCTGAATTCATTAATTTGTGTTTATTTCAATTTCATATTCTAACAATAACAATCATAATTAGAACACCTAATTTGATGAGAATGTCAAAAATATTATTATAAATTTCAAAATTCATAAATAATTTTAAAGTAATATTTAATGAGTTTTTATTCATGCTTGACAATTATTCTGATTCTCAGAATAATTAATATAGTCGTGGCTAAATAATTATAAAAAAAATTCTGAGCTAGCAAAATTAAAATAATAGTCTGAGCAATAATAAAAAATTTAAAATTTTTGATAAATAAATTGATATTGAAAATAGGACAACAATAGTAAGAATGAAATTATAAATTCTATTATAAAACAATTAAAGAAACCCATACAATATATGTATGTATATATATATATATACACAGATATACAGGGTGTCCCGAGACTAACGAGAAAAAAGTTGGGAGGGTATACTATCAGCCAAAATAATGTTAGTACTTCATATAAACTTTTCCAATTCAGGCCCTCGTTTTCGAATTATATTTTAATTTTGAATTCGTTTTTTATTTTTTATTTTCGTACTCTTCATTTGATCTTTTTAAAATGTTCAGCATATTTATTAAGTATGTGAAAGTTTATTTTGGTAAGATAAACAGCCTTGAAGCCAGGGATGGACTACTCGTAATGGTTAGTGATCCAAACATTTTGTAGGGATGACACACCCTTATGAAAATATCGAAAATGACTTCCCCACAACCTAAACTAACGAAAAGGTAGTCTTGTTGGAATTGATTAGCCGTTTGGCTGATATTTACCATTTTATTAATGCACTTCGTACCGATTTGCCCTTTCACCATTTATATGAACATTTTCTTCGTAACGATTTAAAAGTATTTTATTGATATAATGTCCACCTACTGTATTAGCTAGAACTGGACTAGAAATGAATAACTTCGCAGAAATATTTGGATGATGATGTGTCACTACAAACTCGTAGGAATTGACGGTTCATGCTTGATGGGGCCCCTCCTCATTTCAATTTATATGTACGACATTTAAACAAAACCTTTCCTAGGAGATGGATTGGTCGTGGAGGTCTTTTTCAGGGGTCACCACGATCAGGAGACGCCAATCCTACGGATCTCTTTTTCTGGGGTCATCTCAAAAATAAAGTCTACGCAACAACTGTGCATATAAGGCAAGATTCAATATACAGATTTGTGTTACACAGCAAATAAAAAGAAACAACCTTCGTAGACTTAGAAAGTGCGATGAAGCTCATATTGTACATTTATTAGATTAACTTTGTTTTTTTTGTTTATTAGGGATTATTTTTATTCTGATGATTTATAACTTGTATTTTTGACGTTTTCTTATTGGTTCAATAACTTTGTGTTGATAATTTTGATTCAAAGCCACTAATTACATTCTTCGCATACCTATTTAATTTCCATGGAATGATTTGTCAATATTTTTATTATCGACTATTGCTAGTACGTTATTTATTTCTACTACAGTAGGTGAATCTTGGACATAGTATCAATATATTACTTTAGAGCGTCATTCTCACTATACATAAGTTACCGTCACGTCCCCTCACCGGCACCGTCAGGGAAAATGTTTTTACGTTTTGACATATAATGAGAACTCGTTACGTATGATATCTTCATAAAAATGGTGAATGCACAAATCGGTACAAAGTGTTTGTCAATTCCAACATGAGTACCTTTTCGTTAGCTTAAGGTGTAAGGAAGTCATTTCCGATATTTTCATACAGGGCGTGACATCCCTGCAAATTTTTTCTTATGGATCACTAACCATTACGAGTAGTCCGTCCCTGGCTTCAAGACACTACTGTAAATATGTTTACGTTGCGAAAATTTTATAAAAATCAAAAGAGAATTAAAAACAAAAAACTAATTCAAAATTCAAATTTTGGAGGTCTATAATTCGAAAACGAGAACCTGTTTATATGAAGTACTGACATTATTTAGGCTCATACTATACGCTCCCGACTTTTTCCCCATTAGACCCGGGACACCCTGAAAATATAAACATATATATAATATATATTAAAAAAATAGACCTATTTGATTTGATGCTGCACATGTATAGCATTATCATACACTAAACTATTATTAATTTCTATCTTTAGAACACAAACATTCTAGTTCCTTTTGTAAATAGACAATAACATATTTAAGCGAGATATCTAATCTACCATTATCCATTAACATTTTTTATAGACGTCCCCTAAAATTAATGTAACAATCCCTCTATTATATAGTATTAAATTATTACCTAACTGAGTATCCTTTTGACCTACACGGCAGATCTTTCACACGCTTAAGGTCAACATGTAATCATAATAAATGTTTTCCATTAATAATATTTTTGTTAAATACAGAGTAATAATCGATCATACTCATACTATGGAAAATAGATACGTGGAAGGTCAGAAACCTAGAAGGAAATACGAAAATGAATTCTGAAAATGAGAGAAATGAAAATAGGTTCAAAAAGTTAATTAGTGTAATCTACCTTACATCGTTCACAAAATTTACAATTTGTTAATAAGTACCCACCATACTCTTATTAAAATCCATTCTCCTGGTAAATAATAAAAAAATTAAAAGAAAGTGTCCATTTCCAATGCGGGTAAATATAATGGAGCACAAATCATTGTGACTCGTTTCGTCTATGAATCTTTATCAGATCAAATGTAATGCCAAGTAGTTGTCAATAATACATTTAGATCTGGTTGTTAAAAATAATAGCATAATGTCAACAATGAAATAGGCTGTACGCATTTGGATTCCAAAGTTATGCGGAAAAAAGTATATTGTCTCTGTTAGCACTTCTCTCGCGAGATGGCTGGCATTTCTGATATGATTTTTTCCTTCAGCTGCTCCAGATTCTTAGGTTTGCTCTAGTATAACTTTTTTTGCAGGTATACCCAAAGAAAATGGTCAAGATGAGTGAAATATTGACTTCTAGGAGGTCAGTTAATGGCGCCTCTTCTAAAAACCCATTAATTCGAGAATAATTCGTTGTCCACAGTATTTGATGGGTCAGGAGTATGGTAGGTGGCTCCATCCTGCTAGAACCATGTTCTTGACTTGTATCCTTAAAACTCTTGAGCCAAAAAGCCTCTCAGCATTTTACATTAACGCTCACTATTCACAGTGACATATTATCTAATTGGAAATAAGTACCGATATTATTTTACCGGATATTGCATCTCAGATTCTACTTTAACGAACAAATAGAGAGGAAATGGGAGATTTGTGCAAGACCAAAAATTTTCCAAAAAATCAGAACACAAAGCGTTAGCAGGATAGGGGATACTATAAGAATGGCGTATTAAAGGTAAGGAAGGTGAATGAAGGGAAGGGCAATCGAAGAAGAAATGGATATACGAGAAGTGAAAAAAGTGTACAAGAGTTGAGAATTGGAGAAGGGGAAAGTAAGAAAACGCAAACAATGGAACAAAAAAGTTGAGAAAACTGAATCATGGGGTTTGTAAAGAGTACACAATATAAAATATGATTTGACGTTACCAACATTAATACATAAATTATATTGCTTACCACATGAAAATAAAAACACAATTTGCAACTATATTTTTAATTTTTTCGTTAATATTCTCAATTCGAGAGGAGAAAATCACAATTTAATTTTATGAAATTAACTGTCTCGACCCTTACTTCGTGGAATCTACTCATATTAGTGTTTTAAATGAAACTCAATGTTTCTAACTAATTCCACAATATAATGAAAAATATTAAAAATTCTAAAAAATTGACAATTGTTTCGATAACTGAATATCATCGTCAGAATGACAGAAGTTACATTTCATTTTATGCCTAGCTGATGTTTAGTAGTTATTATTGGCTAGACCAAGAAGTGACCTACCTTGTGATTGACTTAATATATGTTAATAGAAAAAAGAAGAATATGTGATATTACAAATATTAAAGCTTAGATATTATTAGCCCTATGGTGATATCCTGGATATCATTTTTCCAATTAAGATCAGTATAACATTAGAAGTTGAAGAAAATAACTCGATAAATTTTCTTGATTTAAAAATTCAAAGAGTTAATAATGTACTTGATTTACCGAAAACCAACACACACTGATGTGACAATTCCTCATAGTTCCAATCACCCCCTGTCACATAAACTAGCGGCATACAATTCAATGATGCATAGAGCATATTCAGTTCCTATGAACAAATGTAATTTTGATAGAGAGATTAGTACAATTAGACAAATAGCAACATCCAATGGTTATCCATTGCATATGATAAATAAGCTAATTGATAAAAAAGAGGAAAAAGTGGCATTACAACTAATATTTCCAAAACAAACTGAAGAAATAAAAACTTATAAAACCATCACATATGCAGGAAATATTTCTAATAATATTTCAAAGATAATATCTTTAGCAACGAATACAACAATTGCTTTTAAAACAGAAAGTAACGTAAGTAAAAAATTGTTAAATGTTAAAACAAAAATACCAACATTAAATAAATCAGGTATATATAAACTCAAATGTCCGGAATGTAATGCTGTCTATTTGGGTCAGACCCTCAGAAATTTTGAAATCAGATACAGTGAACACTTACGAGCATACAGATAAATCCCATTACGCAAAACATCTACTCGACACCAACCATTCATTGACACCAAACACAGAACTAGAAGTACTACATATTTGTGATAAGAAACAAGAACTGGATTTCCTTGAAGAGTTGGAAATTAGAAGACACTTAAGAAAACCACAATATGAAGTCGTCAATGAACAGATAAATCTAGGGAGTTCTCCACTATTAAACTGTCTTCTTAAGTGATAATTGTAAAGTTCAGCAGATATAGTTTTCCTGGTTTTCTATATCATTGCAGAGTTATACTGATCTTAATTGGAAAAATGATATTCAGGATATCACCATAGGCCTTCTCTCACAGTGGAAGCGTAAACATGCGAATTGTAGGACGCACGTAAACGCACGTCTTCGCGCGAACGATCCAAACTACTTGTTTTGAATGCAAGCGCTCACAGTGGCTGCAGATCGGTTCGCGCATATACATGCGTACATTTGCGACTTGCGACCAGATCCCGTTTGGTTGGGATATTTGCGTTTGTTCGCGGTTTTATTGCAGGTATTCTCTTGGGAAAGAATTGAAAAAAAAAATGAATACTGAAAAGCTAATTGATTTAGTACGAGAGCGGAAATATTTATGGGATCAGCGAGAACCAAATTATCACCATCGTAATTTACAAAAGTCCTTGTGGAAAGAAGTTTCCGAAGAAATTAATTTATCAGGTACGTAATTTGCTAATTTGTATTTATTTAAACTATATTCGTATTTGAACAAGAAGTATTTATAAATAACACAAAATATAAATAACTTAGAGATTACGTACAAAATATGTTTTTAAATAATCACGCATAGTGTAAGCCTCGGCTCTAGTTCTGTTTTCACCCAGAGTTCCAAATCTTCTATTATTTCTGTTATATTGTCCTGTTTCCATATTAATTTCATTAATATTAATACCTTCTTTTTCAATAATTATATTGTGCAGTAAACAAATACATTTAATAATGGCATCAGCTCGATCTGGCGTAACTTCAATAGTCTTTAAGAATAATCTCCATTTACTGGCCATAATTCCAAATGCGCATTCCACCACTTGCCTTGCCCTTGATAAACGCATATTAAATATTTCTTCTTCCGGTCCTACAATTCTTTGCGGATAAGGACGCATTAAATAAGATTTTAGTGGGTATGCTTCATCGCCCAGTATAACATGAGGTATGTGCATATTTGTTCCAGGTAATGCTTTTTCTATGTCTACATTTAAAGCACAATTCTCAAGTTGTCTCGATAGATTGTAATGAGAAAAAATTCCTCCATCGCTCTCCTTGCCGTATGCCCCTACGTCTATACAAGTAAATTTGTAGTCCGGACCAGCTAATGCTTGTAAAACTATAGAAAAATACTGCTTATAATTACGGTACATACTGCCCGCATTAGCAGGGTTCTTAATCCTTATATGTTTTCCATCTATACATCCCACACAGTTTGGAAACAAAATTCGTTGGAAATATTAGTAACCTCTTCATTAGACGGGAAAGGCATATGAGTTTCCTGAAGACAATCCCAAAGTACTTTGCAAGTTTCATGAACAATTTTTCCTACGGTATTATCCGCAATTCTAAACGAAAATCCCAATTGCATGAACGATGAACCTGTCGCTAGATACCTAGAATAAAATAATTTATATATTTTTTTGTTACAGTTGACGAAGTAAAAAAACGATGGAGAAGTATACGAGATACGTTCCTTAAAGAATTTAATAATAGTACACAAGGTAGATCAGGTGATGGAGCAGATGCAGTATTCGTGTCTAAATGACCCTATTTTACTATGTTGCTATTCTTAAAAGATATAATGACGCCAAGGGCGGTATCAGGCAATGTCGCCCGTGACATAACAGAAATCGATTCCGAAACGCAAGATGATGATGAACGTGATGAAACACAAAATTCCCTTCGTAATGTACTTTCGCAGCAAGAAGAAAATAATCAACCACAGCAAGAAGAAAATAGTCAAACGCAGCAAGAAGAAAATAATCAACCACAGCAAGAAGAAAATAATCAAACGCAGCAAGAAGGAAATACTCAATTTGTCCATCATTTACCAAAAAACAGTAATATCACATCAAAAAAATCTTTAAAAAAAAAGTTAAGACCACTAATATTGAAGAAAAATTTCTAGAATTGGAGGAAAAAGTATTTTGAAAATAATGCAACTGATGATGATTGCCAATTTTTAATGAGCCTTTTACCTTATTTAAAATCTGTACTTAAGTCAAGAAAATTAATTGTGAGGTCGCAGTTGCAGCAAGTATTGTGGTCAATGAACAAATGTACTCGTCCGGTCAGTCACTACGATCATTACATTGACAACAAAGTACTTCTGCAGCAAACTCTTCAACTTCGGCCGATACTCATTATTCGATGTCAGCAGCAACCACCCCTGCTCGACAAAATTTACAAAGCCCTACAGAAAGTCAACATTCCTTGCCAGATTACTATCACTCATTTGATCCCACCTATTCCAGTTAGTTTGCTATGTCTACTTTTTATTTGTTTTTTACTGTATGGGATATGTTTAAGTTTAGTTTAATAAAAAAATATTTTTTAAATCATTTAATATGTTATTAAAAGCTTCTTCTTTCATCCGAAAATAACTAAAAAACTTTTCTTCACTGTTCCTTAAATCATCCCAAATATGCTGAAATTCACCAAATTCCTTTCTTTTTCTTAGTATTTCAGTCGCCCATACCTTCCGTCTTCTTTTGTGAATGATTCTCCTTCTTAGAAAAGTATTTTCTAACAAATATAAATCACGACCGGACATTTTAACTATTCGGCATCAAGTTTTATCGCAGTCAATGTGCGAACTCAACGCATGTATACGCACGTATCACAAATTCGGACGGTTCGGCGCGTTATTATTATTCGCGCGTATCCGCATCCACTGTGAGAGAAGCCTAGGGCTAATAATATCTAAGCTTCAATATTTGTAATATCACATCTTCTTCTTTTTTCTATTAACATATATTAAGTCAATCACAAGGTAGGTCACTTCTTGGTCTAGCCAAAAATAACTACTAAACATCAGGTAGGCATAAAATGAAATGTAACTTCTGTCATTCTGACGATGATATTCAGTTATCGAAACAATTGTCAATGTTTTAGAATTTTTAATATTTTTCATTATGTTGTGGAATTAGTTAGAAACGTTGAGTTTCATTTAAAACACTAATTTAATTTTATGTTCACTCGCATAAACGTCGTTTTTAAAAAGAATCAAACAATTTAAGAAAGCGGAACTTTATTAACATAATAAAAAATTAAATGTTACAGTTGAAAAATTACAAGTTATAAAGCTGAAAATGGCTCGCAACTGGTTTTTTTTCCCGTTGTCGTAAGTGGGGGAACTCTTCTTGGATTCAGCAACGTCTGCTCTTTTCTAGTAAATCCAGGTTTATTACTCCTCCACCCTTTGATGAGAATCCGGGGTTTAACAGCCGGATTCGGTATTTCTGCATCTCTTGTAGCTGGTTCTGGTAGTTTTCTTACTATAATATTTAAAGTAGTAGTAAATAAAATAAAGTCCAATAATAGCAATTAAAACGTCCATACAATAATATTATTAAAATGTACTGGATGTTGAAAAGGTTCGTTCAAATTTTCACTTTGAATGTCAAAGAGTCTTTCAAATTGTTGAGTCTATCCAAATTAACATTTTCTAATTCAAGACATCCCTCAAAAACTGATCCATCTTATGCAATTTATTCAGAACCACAGAAACACAAAAGATAACCATTAATTAATTATTGAAATTTCTGAAACTCATAATTTCCAAAACACAATTATAGTAACCTGTACTAGCTTTTTACTAAATAATATCTACATAAACCATAACAACAAATATACAAAACAACAAGAACTATTCTTCAAACAAGTAGGTAAACTTGTCTTATATCGAACTCAGTAATGAATAGAAATGTGTTGACAAATTGCACAAGTGAGTCAATTTTAATATTATTTAAAGTTACTTTTCATTTGATGTACTATTTTGTCTTGTAATTCTTCTACCTTAACTCTCATTGCTTCCTGCACCCTTTTTAACGTAACTCAATATTTCCTTTACAAAATTCTCTTCGGATATATTGTTCAGATCCGCAACAGAATAGACTTTGTCTTTAATGTGCAGTTCATTTTTCTTAATACTTGCATTTAAGTTATTTTCCCTTGCCAATGTAAGATGTTTGTGTAGGATTTTTCTAGCTTTATACTCTTCTTTATACTTATTCTTTGGTTTTCTAACTTTCCTATTCTGTGAATATCTCTTATGTCTTCAAATCTACAATTTACTTCGCACCATTTGTTTATGGTACTCAGGAATTTTTGCATATCTTCAATTTTGGTTTCCTTTTCTTTTAATCCATACACTTCCAGATTATATTTTCTCCCCTTCCGTTCTATATTTTGCAATTTTTCCTGTAGGCTCGTTCCTTCTTTTTTTAATTCATTATTTTCTTCCTTAAACTCATTAAATTGTTTTTCTTAATCTATCCTTATATTTGTTAATTCTTTTTTGATTTCGTTGTTTTGTTTTTTTATTTCATCATTGCTTGTTTGAAGACCTATAAGTATTTCATGTAATTGTTCTAGAGTAACCTTTTTGTTGACTTCACTAATTGGCATTATAGAGTGGTTTGAACATTAAAAATCACTTATTCAGTTGATATTATCCTCAATATTTGAAACAACCATTGAAGTTAAAAGGATCTAAAGTACTTATTTTCGATTGGAAAGTGATGATTTTTGGTTTGTGATTTCCTACTACTATGGTACTTGACGAGGCCAAGTTTACAATAAATTGAAAACGAACAATGAAAGGAATATATATATATATATATATATATATATATATATATATAATAAATAACATCATCAAGATAAATTAAACATGTTTCATTTTGTAAACCTCTAAGTATATTATCCATACGGTGCTCGGTAAATTTTTCATTCCCATGGGCATTCGAACAAATTCGTATTGTCCATTTTCGGCGAAAAGGATGATAAAACCGTTAGCTAAATCAAGGATAGTGAAATATTGACTTCTTCCTAATAGGTCAAGAATTGTGGTAATTAAAGATAGTGAATACTTGTCATCGACTATCTTTTCATTCAACTTTCGATAGTCAATAACCAATCGATATTTTTTCTTATTTGATGCGTTTTTTACAATCCAAATCGTACCATTTTAAAGAGATGATGAGTGCCTAATAATACCTTATGATAACATATTGTTGATTTGACGTCTTTTTTTTAAACTTCGGGGTATCTGTATGTTTTAGTGTAAACAGGAGTATCGTCTTTTAGTATAATAAAAAAATTTGTAGGTGGAATAGTTGATGCATTTATTTTTGATACTATTAAACTTCTGCAATCTTGAGAGCGCATGCCAAATTTATATGGCGTTTCATTTTTGAATGGATGTAAAGCAATTAAGTCTTGAACGAGACAATCAAGATTTCTTTGATCTTCAAAAGTTAATTGTAATAATTTTTTATTATCATCCCCTATAGTTAACCCTGAACGGGATCCTATTGAACTTAAGGCTCTACCTGTTAATCTACCTATTATTCCCCGTAAAATATATGAATTAATTTGAGCACTAACATTTGTGGTATCTACAAATTAACCTATCAAAATTTCAGTTCTCAATCTACATATAATTTTAAATGTGAATAATTTACATTAGCTGTAGCCATTTCTGCAATTAAATTTTCTGAATCTGAACTATCCTCTACTGGAGGCAAATTCTCAATATTAATTGATATATTTGTATTGCAACTACCTTCTAAATTCAATTCTTAACATAAACTGCTAACTTCTTCAATGTCTGCCATAAAATATTAAAACGTATAAAAATGTAGAAAAATTAAAAATCACTCATAAATCAACATAAAAATATGAAGTAAAATAATATAGGAGAACAAAATTTACTTACCAAATTAAATGGATTGGTTACATTTATCTACTTAGTGCCAAAAATGGTCGAGCTATACGGTTTCTTCCTGTTAAGTTGGCTGATCTTCTTGAAACTTATTCTGCAATGTTGGCTTTTTCCAGTGCCTCCAAACTTTGGCGATGTGGATCCTTTGTCTGGATAAACACTTTCCAAATTACTAATTCCTCGACAACTTTACGCGATCGTTAACTGTCAATAAACTATTGATACAATCCTACTGATTGCGCCAATTTTATGTTCACTCGCGTAAAGGTCGTTTTTTAAAAAATAAAACAATTTAAGAAAGCGGAATTGTATTATCGTAATAAACAATTGTTACAGTTGAAAATTACAAGTTAATAAATTGAGAAAGCCGGCTCGCAACTGGTTTTGTTCCCGTTGTCGGTAGTGGGGGAACTCTTCTGGGATTCAGCAACGTCGGCTCTTTTCTAGTGTAACGATACTGTTGTCTAAAATATAAGTTAACACCCTCTACACATAATTAACACAAAACATCGGTGATTGGGATACAGAACACTACCAAACGAAATTATCACAATAGACGAAGTTGGGCACCCAGTACCTAGAGGGCAACACTTTCGACATCTCACTAACTGCTCGACCGATATTATTAACGCTGAAACGTTTCAATAAATCGACAAGTTCAATCCTTAGGACTGCAATCGAAAGGAAAACTTCATCGGTGGAAGTAGCTCCAACTAATATAGCGGGAGTACGCTTAACCGAGTTAATTTACTATATCCTGGAGCGTGTTGAGCCTAGGATCGTAACTAACACCCAGCTTGTCGTCGATCCCTTAGATTGCGTTGTGCCCAAGGTTAGACACAAGCAAACCCCGTCTTTCGGCCGAAATCCTGTAGCGTGTTGAGCCAAGAACACAAGCCTTCCCGTCTGGCTGAAATCTCGGTGCGTGTTGAACCCGAGACGGAAGCGAATTCCTACCTCACCGAGGTCTCACTATGTGTTGAACGCGGAATCTGGTACCGAATACACCACGTTTGTTTTAGGCAATCAGAACGAGGGGGTAAAACGAATATCCCCATGTCAACGAAATTAAGTAAGTTTATATAATAGTACTGATTCGTCAATCAATCCTCGTCGCATAGTCAAAGGAGTGAGGTACGACCGATCGAAACCATTCACAACGTGAAGCCGCATAATAAGAGGAGATCTGTGAACAACCCGACCAGACGACCACCCTCAGGGAAGCCGCGCGAAAACGCGGACTAACAAGTATACATATAATAACTGTATATAGAATTAGGTTTTAATTGTAAAGATTTTATTGTTCTTTATTTTGCAATCAAGATACATGTTACTATTAAATAAACAAAGCTAACCAACAAGCCCTTTTTATGTTCTACCCCTAACTACCCACGGCAAATACACTAGTAAATCCAGTTCTTATAAAACAGAATTATATATTTGCCTAAATTATTTGAATCTTTTTTATAATTATTGACTTTCTCGTTAATATCAAAAATTTGATTAAACGCTTTTTAACCTATAAACAAAAAATGATCCTTTCAGTCAGAGGATTTCACAATTTTTTGGTTTTAACTTATCTCACCATTTGCGTCTTTTTCTATACCATAATTTACATCTTAGAATGTAAGTATTTCCAATAAGTTTAAATAATACAGAAAAAAATATAAATCATACAATACACCACAAAATAAACAAGTTATAAATTGAAAAAAAATATGACTATCTTTGTCTGAATACTACAATTTACAACGATTTAATTGAATATCCTTACCATTCATTCATCATAATTTAAATTAATATTATTCCAAAACCATCATATTTTTCTAATACAGAATATAAATATTGGTTGGCACATATGCACAGTCACTGACAGACACAACTAAAAAACATATGTTTGATCATGGGATTTCAAAACATTCAAATCTCTAGTTGTTCTAATTTCGTATCTATTGCAAAATATGAAATATCTGGTGGTCAATATTTTATAGAAGTAGAATTTAAGCCCACTAAAAGTGAGACTTATGACACTAATATTATTTACAGGTGGTATTTTAGTTTGTCGATGCTTGCAATAGACACCCAGTATTCGAATTTGTTGATTCCAGATAATGTGTAATTCAATCAAGTTTCACAATATTTAGTAAAAGTGAACAAAGTATGTCTTATTCTCACGTGTCCTAAAATTGGCCACAGGTGCGAAGCGGGTGCGCCAACTGGACAGGTGATTAAAAGACTTCGAGGCTTATTAGTGCTTAGATTAATTGTAGTGATTTACAATATATTACGTGGAAAATCAATAGATCTATATTTTTCTGTCAGGTAAGTTATGAACTCAGATATGTTTGCATATAAGGTTTTTTTCTTTTTTTTATATATATCAATCGCATCAACCACGTAGGGTTATTAGCGAGTTAAAATGATGGAAGTTCACTTATTGTAGCTTGGTTATAGTCTCTATATTTTGCTACTTAATTTGCAGTCTTTTAGGTAGTTTAAAAGTTTTTTAGTTTCTTGCTTTTCTTGTAATAATTTTTTTAGTGATAGTGGTAGTTGATTCTTTTTCCGTTCCTTGTCGTATTTCGCACATTCGATTACCAGGTGTTTCACGGTTAACTCACTGTTACACATTTCGCACATTGGTTTATTTTTTCCTGCTAGTAAGTAGTCGTGTGTGATGCGCGTATGACCGTACGAGAAAGGATCACTTGTTCTCTTCTATTTATGTTTTTACAGTTCCAACCGTGAGAATTTGTAGTGACTTCATATGATTTGTGTTGGTTATGTCTTGCTTCTTCCTGCCATTTATCGTAGATTTTGCTCTTGTAGAACGCTTTCAAATCAGTATGTACGGTAAAATCGTTCCTTTCTGATTGTTGATTGGTGAATGCATTTTTTGCTATTTGATCTACTCTCTCATTCCCTTCTATTCCAGTATGGGATGGGACCCACATGAATTTAATATGTATGCTGCTGTTTCTGCAATTCTGTAACTTTTTCTTGATCAGTATGGCTATAGGGTGATTAGAGTACAGTTGACGAAGTGCTGTTAGTGAACTTTGAAAGTCAGATATTAAAAGGACATTTTTATGCTTGATTTTCTGGATTTTCTTGAGTGCTTCTAAGATGGCGAATAATTCAGCTGAATGAATAGATGTGAAGGGTGGGAGTATGTAGGATTTCGAAAAGTCCTCGGAGTAGAAGGCAGCCCCAATTTCATCTTGGTTTTTTGAAGCATCTGTGTATACCTTATAAATGCTACCGTATTTATTTAAGGCACTTAGGAATTCTTGGTTTATTCTGGCTGTTGGAATCTCTGATTTATTAAGGTAGGCGAGGCTTAGGTCTAGGATAGGGAGTGTTATTGTCCATGGAGGAGGATAATTTATTGATGGGACGTCATAAATATTTGGGAAATGCGAATTTATTTTGTTTAAATATGTTCTGACTCTGTGATAGAAAGGAGGAGTAGTTGAGCTGGATAAAAATTTGGCTTTAAAACGATTAGATAAGACGTTGTGGGCTACTGGATTTCTTTTGTTTGATATTACAGAGACAGCATAAGAGATGCTTAGATATTCTCTTCGGTAAGAAAGCGGTAACTCTCCAGTCTCCCAAAGTAAGCTTTGGATAGGACTTGTACGATGGGCACCCAAACAGATGCGAAGAGCTGTGTTTTGTATAACTTCCACTGACTGAAGAAGGCTTTTGTTGGCAGAGTTATAGGCAATCGCTCCGTAGTCAAGTTTTGATCTGATCAATGATTTATAGATGTGCAGTAAACTTGAGTAGTCTGCGCCCCAGTTTTTGAATACTAGTGATCTGAGTAAATTAATTCCAGGTTGGCATTTTTTCTTCAATGTCAGAATGTGTGATTTCCATGTCAGCTTTTGGTCGAGTATCATTCCTAGAAAACTTATTTCTCTCACATATTCTATTTTCTGTCCATAAAGGTACAAGTTTTCAAGTTGTGGTTGAGTCCTTTTCGAGAAACATAAAGCTTTGGTTTTTGTCGTGTTGAAACGCAGTCCACTTGTTTTTGACCAATCCTCTATTATAGCTATTGTTTGTTCGATGGTTTTATGTATTGTAGTCATATTTTTCCCTCTGCAATAGATAACCAGGTCATCTGCATATAGACTGCATTTCACGGGTGATTTACAGTTTGCTATAATTGAATTTATTGCTATGAGAAATAATGTCGTGCTGAGATTTGACCCTTGTGGAATGCCGTTTTCTTCGGTGTTCAGCTGTGAGTATACGCCATCTACTCGTACTTGGTACTGTCGTTGATCTAGAAAGTTTGATATATATTTCAATATGTTACCCCGTATTGACCAGTTGTAAAGAGTTTTGATTATTGAGTATTTCCAGACTGTATCGTAGGCTTTACGAATATCAAAAAATACTCCGATGCAGTGCTGCTTTATTGCAAAGGCCTCATGGATCTCAGATTCTAGATCGATAAGATTGTCTAACGTGGAGCGATTTTTACGGAAACCACACTGTTCGGGTATGATTAGTTTTTCTGATTCTAGGTGCCATAAAAGTCTGTTATTAATTATCTTCTCAAGAACTTTTCCCATGCTACAGGTGAGTGAAATTGGTCTATATGTTTCTGGATCTGATTTCGCTTTACTTGGCTTAGGAATGGGAATTATAATGGAAACTGTCCATGCTCTGGGATATACTTTCTTTGTTAAAATTAGGTTATATATCTTTAGTAGATGTTCTTTGGTTTGTTTACTTACATTTCTTAGAAAAATGAGTGGAATATTATCAGGACCTGGGCTGGAGTTTTTAGAGTTTTGGAGTGAATTTTCAAGTTCGTCAATGGTTATTGCATAGTTCAAACTGTTCGTTTGCTGGTTATTATTATTATAGTCAATTTCTTGCTGCTCTGGTTTGTTTTTATGATTCAAAAAATCTGGTGTGTAGTTTGAGCTGTTTGAGTTTTTTTGATATTCGCTTGATAAGATGTTTGTTATTTCATTTCGGTTTTTATAAATAGTGTTATTTATCTCCAGAAAGTTTATTGTATTGGATTGTTTCGGTTTGGATATCCTTTTGACTTTTTCCCATATAGTGGACATTGGAGTTGAGCTGTTTATTGTTGAAACATACTCTTTCCATGATTCCCGTTTCGCTTTTTTTATTGTGTATCTGGCTTTGGCTCTCAATCGTTTGAATTCAATTGAATTTTGTTCCGTCTTGCTTCTTTTGAATCTGTTAAAAGCTTCTTTCGATTTCTTCACAGCCTCTTTGCAGTCCAAGTTCCACCAGGGAACCGTTTGGTGTTTGTTGTTGGGTTCGTACCGTCCAATATGTTTATCTGCTGATTGCGTTATTAATTCTGTGATAAAGTGTACTTCTTGATCAATATCCGCATCTTCCTTTAACTCGTGGAGATTTTCTTGTATAAATTCTTGAAATTCGTTCCAATTTGCTGATTTTATTTTCCATTTTGTTATTGGGTCCGGTGTATTTTCCGGTTCGCTGCTAATTATTATGAGATAGTGGTCACTATCATATAAATACGTTGATACATCCCAATTAAGTATTTGTGAGAGAGATGGGTGACATATTGTTAGGTCGATTGCTGAATCTTCACCAGTTCTTATGTCATGTCTAGTTTTTTGGCCGTCATTTAGGAGGTTAAGATTGTACTTTTCTAATAGATTTTCAATTTTTTTTTCCAAAAGGTGTCTGCTTAGTAGAGCCCCAGATATAGTTGTGGGCATTAAAGTCTCCCACTATTATCTGAGGAGCTGGAATTTGGCTCAGCAGCTCAGTGAGTTCTTCTGTAGTAGGTTTCTGATTTGGGGGAATGTATATGTTGCACAATGAAAAGGTCATTGTATCTTTCACTCTAACGGCGACTGCTTCAATAGTAGTTTTTAGATGAATTGATGTTGCATCTATTGTATTTCTAATATATGTTGCTACACCTCCACTGGCTATTCTTGAATTTTCTCGATTTTTAGAGAAACAATTATAATTTTTTAGATTATGGATTCTATTGTTTTTGAAATTGGTTTCTTGTAGGCATATTAGCATGGGCTTGTATTTTGAAATTATTAATTGCAAGTTTTCTAGGTGGGTATAGTACCCATTTATATTCCAGTGAATTAAGGAAGTGAAGGTAAACAAGATTAATAGGTTTCAATAGAGGTATCTGTGTCCAGTTCTGTTTGGTATTCAGGGTTTATCTGTTTGAGAATTTTATTTTTAATTCGAGTGCATCTCATCTTCATTTTTTTATCCTTTAAATAGGGGTATATTGTGGTAAGTAGGTCTGTGACTTCCGTTATTTCTTCGGTGTACATTTTCACGATACTGAGAGGATCTGTACACCCTTCACAATTTTCAAAAAAATCTATAAGTTCTTCATAGGTTAGAGGATAATTGATATCTGTATTCTTGAAAAGCGCTTTAGTGTGACTTAACATTTCTCCTATTGATTTTTTTGGTTTTTTGTTTTCGGTTTGTTTTATTTTCTTTTCACTATTTGTTGGTTTTACAAATGTATGTAGGTGTTCAGTTGTTGTTGGTGATGGGGAACGTTCTGTTGATGTTCTTTTATTTTGTGGATTGGTTGTTTCGATTTCATTTCTGTTGACAGTCGGTGTGCTGTCTTTACTATTTTCGGTGTGTTTAACTACTTGGGTATTCATTGTTCGAGGTTCGGAAATTTGTTCTGAGTTTTGGTTATTTGATTGATCCTGTTGATATTGTGAAATGTTGTTTGTTTCTTCTTCAGTTTGATTGTCGGCTGGATTTTCTGGTAATGATTCTGTTGATGGGTTAAAGTGAGTTGAAGTGATTGCTCTATTTGGGCAGTTTTTTGTTGTATGAGTAGTTTGTTTACATTGTAAGAATTCTTGATTATCAAGGGACAAAAATATCCTATATGAGGTTTGTTCATATGTGATTAAAAATGAGTCGGGAAGGGACTGGTTATTGAATGGAGATATAAATATTTGTCTTCTTAAACTTAGGATATGTTGAAATGCGGGGTCTGAGATTCCTATTCGCAAGAAAGATAAGGGTGAAAGAGGATTGATCCCTAGATTTTTAAGTTCATATTCAAGGACTGAGTGGGGGATAGAGGGACAAACATTGGATAATATAAATCTTTGACTAGGAGTGACTAGTCGACGTGCCTGTAGTATTTGTTGGTTTATTTGGATTTTACCGTGATTGTTGATGAATGTGTTCACTAAATTTTCATTTGCCAAATAAATACATATTCTGTTGTTTGATAGCTTTGAGCAAAAAATTATGTTATTTGGTTGGATTGTTTGGCATAGTGCCTTTAGGTAGTCTTCTAGCCTAGTGTTTTCGATTGCGTCGAATAGTATAGCTTCATTTCTGGATGGGAAATTGTTTGTTCTGGTTTGTTGGTTTGCTACTGAGGAATATGTTTTGGGTTGTTGGGTTGTGTTATTAGTGGGTGTACACCCTATTTGAGATATGTTGTCATCCATTTTTAAGTATCATTTAGGTTTTCCTTAATACGGATCTGGCGAAGTATTTTCTGTTATTTATATCTGATATTAAATTCAGATTCACTTCTAGTTAATGTGTTGTTTTACTAATGTTTTAATAAAAAGTTAACCTGATATTCTTACTTGCTTGTTTTGGTTCACTTTGAAAAATATTCACTAATTACTTTTTAACTACTTAATCGTTTCGGAGCGCACAACTGTACTGTACAAAGGTTCAACACCGAATCCTCATATAAGGTTTGATTAAATCAATCACTAGAAAATCCTGTTTTAAAATTTCTTGAGGTAGTTTAAATTGAAATGATTAAATTGTTCACTTCTTGCAGTGGGTACAGTGGAATCAAGCCAAATGTGAAGTCTAATGTTTAGTATAGTCCTTGAGTATAAAGTCTTGTGTATATAATCAAGGGTATAGTGTAAGTATCTACATCTTGTCTGAAAGGATTTTTATAAGTACCAACCTTTTTCTATTTCATTTAAATGTCACTTCAATCGAATACCAGTTTTTCTACAGTTTTTGTCTTCTAGTTGTTTTATTTACTTGATAATGATTAAATTTTCTAATAAATATAATGTCTTTGTAACGGCATTAATAAAAGTAGTATATTTTTATTAAAACACCGTAGGCCAAAGCCAGATTCAATGTATCGTAATAAGGTTTACAGTAAATATTTGGATGATTTGCAGTTGTATTGAATGGAATTTAATCAAGCCATTTTTCTAACTACACTTATACAATTATATTGTATCAATAATTAATCAGAATAAAAAGGCAATGAGCTTTTATTTTCATAGAGGACTTACTCTCTCAATCTGATCAATGTTTGGTATGTACTTTACCAAAAATGTTGTCCAAGAGATACCTGTTCTGTAAAATCTTCAAAAAATTTTTGTATAAGAAAAGCAAATACAGAATACATTGATATGTTTCGAAAATATGCGTGGGTCTATGTGTTGCGATTTTGGTTCTATGGAAATACAATTTTGATCGGAATTTTATAAAATATGGTAGACAGACGTATTTCGTTAATGACTTTGACCTATTCAAAAAGTTAAAATTCCTCGATAATTTTATATTTTCTTTGGGGTTGCTTGGGTAATTTTCAGTATTTTTTAGGCCATCAAGTCAGTAGTGCCATTTTCAACGA
Source organism: Galeruca laticollis (assembly GCA_963921935.1). NCBI lineage: Eukaryota > Metazoa > Arthropoda > Insecta > Coleoptera > Chrysomelidae > Galeruca > Galeruca laticollis. The sequence continues at coordinate 136,576,337 of OY998180.1, forward strand.
ACCTGCACTGAAAGTATCTCTAGTATCTCTATCTATGAAATCCGGTTTAAATTGCGGACCTATGGAAGATTCAATATTTCATGTTTTGCGTATATTACATCCTAACTTTTCTTTCGGTAATGTAAAGTAGTATTTTACGAAAAGCAAAAAAAATTCTGAAAATGTTGATAGTTATTAGGTACCATCGATTAATATTTTGAAAAAATTTATTGAAAAATTTTAGCGTTTGTCAAATAATATAGAACAAAAGAGAATGACGTCAAACTTTGAAATCATTATTTACCATACTCTGTTTCCTAATGTGAGAGAATGAAAAACTGTTAGTTTGCAATGACAGGGTGGGCAACTTACAAGGTGCATTGTAAACTTGCATTGATAGTTTTAAAAAATACCGTTATATAAAACCTACTCACGACCCAGACTCTTATTTTACATCCATTAAAGGAATGTGATAGTGACAAGTATAATAATATTTAGGCACGATTATAGAGATGAAAAGATGAAAATAGATAAATTCAATTAAATATTTATAACAAATCTACTGTTTACAAAACAAGTTATTTTTTTAAATTCAGTCATCATATTCGAAGTAGCCCTATGAACCATCATCCTTGCAGTACAGAAAAGTGATAAGGAAATCTAGCATATTCTCAGCTTTTCACATTCTTCTATTCCAATCACATAACAGACACTCTTACTTCATTTTTAATAGTCTTCTGTTTTTTCTTTCTGCAAGAGATTCTCTTATTTTAAAAGTAGTATTATGACTTGCTAAAAACTCATTAACTTGCGTCCGGTTTACTTACAAATTTCCTCGAAAAGGTTTATTGAACTTTGCACTTTCCAGTTGCTGTTATTGTCCATTATTATAACGGACCCAGGAGAATTAAGATCTATAATTTACTAGAAATATTCTACAAAAAATTCATGTTGTCATGATAGTCTTCAGTGCGTTTCTATTCACATAATACGACGCCATCGAGAAATTCATGTTTACTACCAATAGTGTTTTAAATGAAACTCACGGTTTCTAGTTAATTCCACAATATAATAAAAGTTATTGAAAATTCTAAAAGATTGACAATTGTTTCGATAAATCAATATCATCTTCTGAATGACAGAAGTTACATTTCATTTGATGCCTACCTGATGTTAGTAGTTATTTTTGGCTAGACCAAGAAGTGACCTAACTTGTGATTGACTTAATATATGTTTATAGAAAAAAGAAGAAGATGTGATATTACAAATATTGAAGCCTAGATATTATTAGCCCTATGGTGATATCCTGGATATAATTTTTCCAATTAAGATCAGTATAACTGTGCAATGATATAGAAAACCAGGAAAACTATATCTGCTGATCTTTACAATTATCACTTAAGAAGACAGTTTATTAGTGGAGAACTCCCTAGATTTAACTGTTCATTGACAACTTCATATTGTGGGTTTCTTAAATGTCTTCTAATTTCCAATTCTTCAAGGAAATCCAGATCTTGTTTCTTTTCACAAATATGCAGCGTTTCTAGTTTTGTGTTAGGTGTCAATGAATGATTGGTATCAAGTATATGTTTTGCGTAGTGGGATTTATCTGGTTGTTTTAATCTGTATGCTCGTAAGTGTTCACTGTATCGGATTTCAAAATTCCTAAGGGTCTGACCCAAATAGACAGCATTACATTCTGGACATTTGAGTTTATATATACCTGACTTCTTTAATAGTGGTATTTTTATTTTTACATTTAACAATTTTCTACTAACGTTACTTTCTGTTTTAAAAGAAACTGTTGTATTCGTTGCTGAAGATATTATCTTTGAAATATTATTAGAAATATTTCCTGCATATGTGATGGTTTTATAAGTTTTTATTTCATCAGCTTGTTTAGGAAATATTAGTTGTAATGTCACTTTTTACTCTTTTTTACTAATTAGCTTATTTATCATATCCAATCGATAACCGTTGGACGTTGCTATTTGTCTAATTGTGTTAATCTCTCTATCTATTTGGGTCAGACCCTTAGGAATTTTGAAATCCGATATAGTGAACACTTACGAGCATACAGATTAAAACAACCAGATAAATCCCACTACGCAAAACATCTACTTGATACCAATCATTCATTGACACCTAACACAAAACTAGAAGTGCTGCATATTTGTGAAAAGAAACAAGAACTCGATTTCCTTGAAGAATTGGAAATTAGAAGATATTTAACAAACCCACAATATGAAGTTGTCAATGAACAGTTAAATCTAGGGAGTTCTCCACTAATAAACTGTCTTCTTAAGTGATAATTGTAAAGATCAGCAGATATAGTTTTCCTGGTTTTCTATATCATTGCACAGTTATACTGATCTTAATTGGAAAAATGATATCCAGGATATCACCAAAGGGCTAATAATATCTGAGCTTCAATATTTGTAATATCACATCTTCTTCTTTTTTCTATAAACATATATTAAGTCAATCACAAGTAAGGTCACTTCTTGGTCTAGCCAAAAATAACTACTAACATCAGGTAGGCATCAAATGAAATGTAACTTCTGTCATTCTGACGATGATATTGATTTATCGAAACAATTTTTTAGAATTTTCAATAACTTTTATTATATTGTGGAATTAACTAGAAACCGTGAGTTTCATTTAAAACACTATTATGAGCAGATTCCACGAAGTAAGGGTCGAGACAGTTAATTTCATTTACTACCAATGTTTATCTCTTCTCGATGTTGCTTCTATTCCAATGAATCATACTTCCATCAAAGGTTATTTCACGCGTTAATATTATTATCCTACCATATTTTACCAACTTTTGTCTATATAAAGGATATTGTTGTATTCCCTTCGAAGCTATCTAACTTTTCTCAAATATAATCGCCGCCAGCAGATGATTTCTTCCTCTATTAAAATTGATTTTCTGTAATTTTCGTCAAAGTTTTCCACATTTTCTTTTTATACAAGAGGGGAATGAAATCATAATTTTTCATTCCAGACACTATGTTGTTCAAGGTAAGTACTTCATTTTTTCAAGTAACTGTGTGGTCGTGGATAAGTCGTTATATAGTTTACTGTCCAGCTCCACTCATATTTGAATACATTTGAACTATTTTTGTAACTCATAGTATGAGTTTTGATAGCTAACACATTGTGAATTATAAGTTTATCATTTTTTTGGAGACCGCACTTTTACTAATCCATTTCTCAGAAACAAATTTATAAAGACTAGCCATTTCTCAAGAGCTACATTTTCCAACAAACTGGCGGAAAATTATTTAACATTTCAAATTTTCGAAACACTTTGGCAAAGGTAGGTGAATTACCTTTTCTCTACCTAATTTTTTCTATAAGAAAAATCTCCTTTTGTGAAACGAATCCGATCATATTGTTATCTCTTATTAATATACATGCTGCAGGCCACACTGTTTTTTAGGACCAACTAGTTTGTCCTAGGACAAACTAGTTTGTCCTAAGTGCGATCGGATAAACTAGTTTCTCCTAGGCCAAACTAGTTTATCCTAACGCACTTAGGATGAACTAGTTTTGGCGGATATTAATATTTCAGGCTAAACTAGTTTATCCTAGGACAAACTAGTTTATCCTAGGACAAACTAGTTGCTCCTAGGAAAAACTGATTTAGAAGTGCTTGATGCAATTAATGCTCTCATGTCTGTACCTCGCTCTTGTCTTACACTTACTTTTTATAGGTTTGCACGTGTGAATTTGTAGCAGTTTGTTTTTCGTTAGCCTTGTGTACGCATCTACAAATGTTTCTTCTCGTTTTAATTATTTATGTCTAGTTTGATGGTGTATCTAATATTATTCTCTCTGTGAATTTGCGAATTTTAGGTACTCTTAAGTGTTTTATATAAAGGTAAGCATACTTTTTATCTTAACTATCAAGCGCATCAAGTGAGATATTAACCTTAGCAAGGGGATTTTTAAGGGGGTTTAAAATTTGTAAAATTCATAAAAAAAGAAAGAAAGAAGAGGCCGATGCAAAAAAATTCCAAAAATATTTATTTAGATTAATGTTTTCTATTTTTCAAAACATCAAACTCATTGGTGTACTTTAAGGGGGTTTTAAAGAGAGTTGAAAAATCGTAAAAAATAAACGAATAAACAGATTCCAATAACATTATTAATATATCGGGTGGCTCAGCCACTAGGGACACTCCTATAACTTTTGAATGAGCCATTGGATTGCTTTCAAAATCGGGGTGGTAATACTTAGCAAAATTTGCAATTATGTTACATACAAATTCAAAATGGCCGACCTCCGGTTTATCCGGAAATGACTAGAATTTTTGATTTTTAAATATATAACAACCTGTATATTTTTCCATATTTAGTTGGAAAGAGTTGAAATACATCCGATCTAACTGTCAAATATCACATTTATTTTAATTTTATTTAAATGTTCTAAAAATTAAAAAATAATTTTTCGGTAAAAAATAACATTAGGATTTTGTACATAGGCGCCCGAAAAATTATTTTTTACTTTTTAGTTCTCTTAAATAAAGAGTGGTTTTTAGAAAACCCCTTTTTCATATTTTTTTTATTATTATATTCTTTTTTACCAGTGACCTTCCACTTGGAACTAATATGGATCAAAAGCACTGGAGGCAGAAATTTTTAGAAGAAGTTTTGAGACTAGACGACTCTAAGAAAGAGACTCATTATAACGTACTTACAAATGAAAAGTACTTAAAGCTTATTTATTTCTAAAGTGGAGGAGGCTGAGAGCTCAGAGAAAAGGACCCCAATACAATAAAGGAGATTACAGAGGTTTGGTTTGCTTAGCATTGGAAACGTCAAAAAAATAGTTTCACGGTCCGAAGGAACTATCAAACACTATCTCACTGTGGATGAGTTGTATGATGTGATTGATGCTGCACATATAGCAATAGGACATGGTGGAAGAGACAGACTTTTGGCAGAAACATCTAAGAAATATGCAAACATCACCAAACAAATGATTCTTCTTTATCTTTCAATGTGTGAGACATGCCAACAAAAGAGAACAAAGAGGATGAGAGGATTAGTATCCAAACCAATTCTTCACTCTGAAATGAACAGTAGATACCAGGTAGACCTAATTGATTTTCAAAGCCAATCAGATGGAAAATTCAAATTCATCATGGTCTACCAGGATCATCTCACTAAATTCGTATTACTTCGCCCATTAGAAAGCAAGAGAGCAGAAGAGGTAGCCTACCACCTAAATGATATATTTCTAACTTTTGGAGCTCCTTGCATTCTACAATCTGATAACGGAAGAGAATTTGTTAACCATGTTTATAACTGAGCCAGCCAGTCTATGGCCAGAACTGAAAATTGTTCACGGAAAGCCGAGACATAGTCAGACCCAAGGCTCGGTGGAACGTGCCAATCAAGACGTTGAAAACATGATTGCTGTATGGTTGAAAGACAATAACTCCTCCAAATGGTCTGAAGGCTTGAAATATGTCCAATTCATGAAAAATACAGCGCTTCACTCAGGAATCAAACAATCACCCTACAAAGCAATGTTTGGAATCGAGCCTAGAGTGGGACTCAAGACCAGCTCATTGCCCGCTGAAACGATTGAAAATATTCATGATGAGGAGGATCTACTAAAACTTGTGGATCAAGAAGAGTCAAATCAAGAAGATGATATTGTTGGCGATCAAGTAATGATTGACGATCAAGTAATAATTGTCGATCATTATGACACTGAAGAGAAGGAGAACCATGATACTCAGAACCTTGCAGCAGAACGTATTGAAAACGCCCGCAAAATTGCTCAAGAGAATTTAGAGAAACAAGCTAAAAGGATAAAGTCATCCTCTGATAAATTACACCAACCAGCCAAAGTAGGAGATAATGTTACTGTACCAATAACCGACGTAGACAAAGGAAGAGAGGAGCTTAGAAATATCATTGGTATTGTACTTCAAGTAAATGATGATGGACTTTACAAAATAGGCACAAAACATGGCGTTCTGCAGAGTTTGTATACTAGATAATATTATTGAATATTTTTTCTACTTAATGGAAGAATTTTGAATGACGGGTGAAATTTCAATTTATTTAGGCATAACGCATTTTCGATTCTTTATGCAGAATTATCATGAGTGCATTACTTGTCATAAACTATAAAACGTCCAAAGCAACATTGCTCAAAAAAGTAAGTAGACGACACACGTTTAAAAATACAAGATGCTATTTTAACAAAAGCTAAACCAGCTGGCATCTTGTATTTTTAAATGTGTTTGGTCTACTAATTTTTGTGAGCAATGTTGCTTTTGACGTTTCCTACTTTCTGACAAGTAATGCACTCATGATGATTCTGCGTAATATAGAATCGAAAACGCGTTATGCCTAAATAAATTTAAATTTTTGAAATAATACAAAATTCTTCAATTTCTTCGATATTCAATACACAGCCGCTGGCATTCTTTGATGTTTTTTAAGATATTAAATATTTGACCATAAAATAATGACTAGTAAGTTTGTATTTTATCTTTTTACAGATCTCAATTTGACATTTGCCCGCAAAAAATCATCTTGCAAGAAGATGTCAACAATGAAATAGAAATTTCATTACGAACGGCAGCAATTAAACATTCTGTGGAGTCAGGGCAAGGATTCATCAGGTGTAGCTGTGTGAAAAGTTGTTCATCTAATACATGCCTATGCAAGAAAAAGAAGATCTTGTGCAACTCAAAATGTCACAAGAGCACATCTTGTAACAACAAGTAGGCTTCTTCTGGTACTATGTATTACTATAGTGATAACTTTTTATTTGATTATACTTCATTTGACTATTACGCCATTTAAAACAACTAATTGATTACTTCAGTCATAAATGAAATTTTCAGTAATTCTTTTTTTTTATTTCCTTCTCTCAAAAACATAAGAACAAACTATTTGGTTTGTCCTAGGAAAAACCAGTTTGGCCTGAAATATTAAATATTAATATCCGGTAAAACCGTACAAACCTAAAAAAATAACTGCCAGATAAGAGAGATGAGGTACCGGCAAGTGTGCATCAATTGCATCAAGCACTACGAAATCAGTTTTTCCCAGGATAAACTAGTTTGTCCTAGGATATACTAGTTTGTCCTAGGTCAAACTAGTTTGGCCTGAAATATTAAATATAAAAATTCGGCAAAACTAGTTCATCCAAAGTGCGTTAGGATAAACTAGTTTGGCCTAGGAGAAACTAGTTTATCCGAACGCACTCAGGACAAACTAGTTTGCCCTAGGACAAACTAGTTTGTCCTAAAACACAGTTTGGCCTGCAACATATACATAAGATGGATACCCAGTATGTTAAAGGATCTTTGGATTCTTTGGAAAATTCTGTATCTCATTAACATGCACATTTCTAGTTTAATTTTTCATAAGCTATCCAATGACATCCACTTTATATTTAACCAGGGACCCCGCTACCATATGTGCAAGGTGTGCAATCCACACGAGCGCCATCCTTTAGGGGCGCCAAAATCCAGGGTCCAAAAAAAATTGCCAAAAAAAACAAAAATTAATTTTAAACTAAAAGTTGAGAAATTGAATAGGATTAGGTATAAATACACACGAAATTTTATTAGTGGATCATCCAGTTACTGCCCATTCCTATGTTGCGAGAACATGTTAGGCGGTAGTTTCTTGATTTTTCCTTTTCAGGCATGAATAATGACTGGAGCGCTATAAAAGCGAAGCATCGCCAGAGGCGTTTTTGAACCGGTTAGTTCACTGGACCGTGCAACAAGTGCATAAAAACAAGTAATCCTATTAATTTTTACATTTAAATTTCTTTTTATTTTGTCAAGTGTTGTGTTGTATAATATTTTTATTTTAAAAATTAAGCGCTTTTATAAAATGGTAAGTGTTCCCTACTTTATACTATCAACATTAACCCTTTATAGGATACTGGTTACAATAAAAAAAATTTACCCAAATATCTTTTTATTAATTGAAACTAGAGGACCCGTGCTGCTCCGCAGCATTAAGATAGACAATGTATGAGAGGTTGTAATTATTACATAAAATCATTTTACAGTACTTCCTTCCAGACAATATTAGCTGTGCGTCGGCCGCAGTATTTGGAAAAAATTGAAAGTAAAGTTGATTGTGCATACATAACTTTCCTCAAACTCAACGAATTTAATCAGTTAATAGATCAAAAGAAAGGGCTTGATCCACTGAGTGTTCTTAGAGTCAATAGCCTACGTTAACTAGAACTTTAGTCATAGAGACTTGAGTGAAGAAAAATCTTGAAAAAATTGAATGTAAAGTTGATTGTACACGCATAACTTTCCTCAAACTGAACGAATTTAAGCAGTTAATAGCTCAAAAGGAAGGTCTTGATCCACTGAGTGCTCTGAGAGTGAAACGATCAAGATCCATTCATTAGAAGAGAAGCTATGAGAAATTGCTTTAGTGAATGTGTTCCATAAGAAATGTACAGGGAAGAATCGCGTTTGAGTAAGGTGGGAGTTGAGTAAATTTCAATGATTGATGACATAACTGTGTCTAAATACCTTTCATTTAAAAAAAATGAAGGTGTTGAAATAGCAATACATATTATCACAATAAGGTATTATCTCATCAAACCAACGTGGTTTTATGTCAGGTAGGTCAACTATCACAAATTAATTCTGCAAAACGCAATTTATTGCAGATACGTTGGATGAAAGAAGTCAAGTAGATGTAATCTACACTGACTTCTCCAAGGCGTTTGATATAATCAATCACAATATTTTACTAGTTAAACTGGACACACTGGGATTTCACCCAACACTAATAAATCTCCTTAAATCATATCTATTGGATCGACCGCAATTTGTAAAATGTCTTGGTCATAATTCATCGGTTTTTCATCAAACCTCTGGAGTACCTCATGGCTGTATCTTGGGGCCACTTCTTTTTATTTTATATATTAATGACATTCTTTCTAAAATTGATGTTGCTGACGATCTCAAGTTAATTCACAGAATCGATTCTATCTATGATTCCATTAAACTTCAAAATAACGTAGAACTACTAAATGAGTGGTGTGTGGAAAATGAGTTGTATCTAAATGTCAGTAAGTGCAGTGTCATGTCTTTTGATAGGAAGGAGTTAGGCATTGTGTTTCATTTTATTTTAGATAACTCCGTATTGGCCCGACGTAATCTAATTAAGGATCTTGGTGTTTATTACGATCCTAAACTAACTTTCATTACGCATATTGATAAAATCACTGCAAGCGTATATCGCATTCTTAGATTCGTAATTAGAAACATGAGACTATTTAAAGATTTTACTACAATGCATCTACTGTTTTCTGCATTTGTACGGACCAAACTGGAATATGCCAGTGTTATATGGAATCCTATTTATAATATACATATTTCTACAATTGAATGTATCCATAGGCGCTTCTGTAAATCAGCATGTTTCGTTATGGATGGTTTGTATCCAGCACGGAATATACCACAACAGTACTTTTATGATCGACTGGGTGCACACAGTCTGCTGAGAAGACAGTCAATGTACTTTGTATTATTTTTACATAACATTGTACACCTAAAATTGGATTATTATGATCTAGTTGCCATGTTAGATTATCATGTTTCTAGGTTCAATTCCCGCCATAATCAGCTGTTTCATCAACGAATTTACTGAGCTAATATATACAAATCTTCACCTGTACACTTTCTAATTAAAAATTATTCTGATTTCGAAAAATCTATTGATATTTTAAACTGTGGCCAATCGTCAATTAGATATTGTTTTTTAAAAACCTAAATCAATGTATTTTACATGCAAAACAGTTTTTATAATTTTTTTTGTTTTAATCTACAGGGTGATTCATAACTATTGGGACATACGCTAAGGGTAGATAGTTTGGACCAAAATATGGCGATAGGACCAAATTTACCTCAATAAAATATTGCCGTGGAAAAAGATAAAGGGCGTTAAAGTTGAAATTTTTTTTTCGTTTTTTGCAAATAATTTTACTGTATATTTATCAATTGTTATCAAAATCGGCACAGAGCCATAATTTTAAACAGGCAATATGATTTTATGTAGTATTTGACATTTTGTTGCAGGGCGAGCCTCGTGAAGGATTTCTGATGATGAAATTGACTGGTAACTTTTTTTGACGAAACTTTTTAGTTATTTTTATTAAAAAATATGACATAAACATAATTTCTACGTAATATTGGTACTCCTATTCAAACACGATATTCTCATTCGTTTTCGAGAAAAACGCAATTGAACAGTTCAGAGTATCGGAAGGGGAATTCAAATATTATTTCATTTATGAAAAGTGTGCTTTGGACTGTCAGATATAGTTGTTGCTGGTAAATGACATTCCTTGTCAGTGAATATTTTTTTCTGTGAGTTTATAGTCAATTGTTGCATTTTTTAAAGCTATCATATACTTTTTCGATTGAAATGCCTCGTCACAATCCTTTTACGAATCAAGAAATGCGGGATATGATTTGTGTATACGCACAAGAACCTTTTTGCGGGCGCTCTGCAGCCAGAAGGTATGAATTGTTATATCCAGGCAGAAGGCAACCAAATCACAAAACTTTTTCAAATCTATTTCATCGTTTGGGTGAAACCGGGTCATTTCACAATAAAAATCAAGGTGGTCGTCCGAAACAAATTTTACCTAATCAAGAAGATGAAATTTTGGTTCAAATAGATGAAAATCCTACAGTAAGTTCTCGTCATTTGTCACCAGCAACAGGAGTAAGTCAGTCGTCTATTATTAGAATTCTAAAAAAAGAAAAGTTCCACCAGTATCACTTCACTCCTGTTCAAAATTTACTCCCAAGAGATCTCCCACGACGGTTACAGTTTTGCCAACGTGTTCTCAACAAGCATAATGGTGACCGAAATTTTATTAAGAATATTATGTTCACCGATGAAGCGACTTTTACCAGACGAGGGGTATTTAATTGGAGAAACAGCCATTATTGGGAAGAAAAAAATTCGCATGCTCTGAAAGAAAGACATTTCCAACATGAGTTTAAATTTAAATGGAGATTGTTATTAATTTTTTTTGCAAAATACTTTTAGCTAAATTTTGGATAATCTGTCACTAGCTGTAACAAATAAAATGTGGTTTATGCAGTATGGAGCTCCACCTCATTTCCCCTTAGTTGTTAGAAATCATCTAAATGACATATTTCCTCAACGATGGATGGGCAGAGGAAGTGATTTTGAATGGGCACCAAGAAGTCCTGAGTATAACCCGCTTGATTTTTATGTTTGGGGACATATGAAGTCCCTAGTTTATGCCAATGAAATTAACTCGAGAGACAAACTCTGGAGAAAAATACAAAATTCGACTAACTTTATAAGGGGACATAATAATATGTTCTTTCAAGTTCGAAAGTCCTTTATTAAAAGAATTAGAAAAGGCATAGAAGTCGGAGGAGGCCACGTAGAACATTTAATTTGAGTTTGCTCTTTTTATGTTACATTGTTTTTAATTATGCTTTATCGTCTAAATAGAAGCCTTAAGATACAAGTTTTCTTATTGTCCGTTACTTGGAAATCCCCTTCCGATACTCTGAACTGTTCAATTGCGTTTTTCTCGAAAACGAATGAGAATATCGTGTTTGAACAAGAGTACCAATATTACGTAGAAATTATGTTTATATCATATTTTTGAATAAAAATCACTAAAAAGTTTCGTCAAAAAAAGTTACCAGTCAATTTCATCATCAGAAATCCTTCACGAGGCTCCCCCTGTAACAAAATGTCAAATTATACATAGAAAATATTGCCTGTATAAAATTATGCCTCTGTGCCAATTTTTATAACAATCTATAGATATACAGAGACATTATTAGCAAAAAATGAAAAAAATTTCAACTTTAACGCCCTTTATCTTTTTCCACAGCAATATTTGATTGATGTATATTTGGGTCTATCGCCATATTTTGGTCCAAACAATCTACCCATAGCCTATGTCCCAATAGTTATGAATCACCCTGTATATTTCGATTTTAACTGGTGCTAGTTCAATTTATGATTTACGTCCAGTTTGATTGTACACGATTGTATATATTGTATATATTGTTGTATGTTATTTATCTAACTACTACTAACCTTATCCTGTAAATTGGATATCTCACGTAGGATATTCAAAATAAATAAATAAAAATCGCATCCATGCATGATCTGTCCGATCTCAATTCCTGCTGTTCCTCTGTTAAGGATGCTAAGTTATCAATTATGTTTGCTATAACTTTAGTTGTAAGTTTCAGTGTAGTGCTCGGAAGGGTTATACCTCTGTAGAGTGAGGAAAATGTCTTGTCTCCCTTTTTAAACATAAGGATAATGTTACTAGTTAGACATTCATCGGGTATTCTATATGGGTAGATGATTTTTCGAATGAGAGATGTTAACTGCTGTGTAAGATATTGATCACCATATTGAGGTAATTCATTTGGAATGCCATCCTGCCCGGGGTCTTTCTGCTTTTTATCTTTTGAAGAGCTGTATTTATATCGGCTGTATCAATTTTTACGTTGTCGTTCGTTACTATTTCTGGTGTACAGTTACAAAACAATATAAAACCTACTGTGTATGTATTTTCTTTTTAATCAGACGTGATAGTTTTATTTGTGTTTCATTTTAATTTTTCAGAATCTTTTGCCTTCTGTTAATTAATTTCATAGAACTGTAATCAATAAATATAATATTGACTAACACTGTTAAGCGGAATATTTTGTTTATTGCGTTGAAAATGACTAACCACACTCAAATATAAAATTGAAAACTTCCATCAAATTTTTTTATTGAATATTGTTTAACTTTTTGTCAGTAACGTATAATTGGAATTTTTCATTCAGCTGTACATTAATGAACATTGATAATTCATACAATTCCCATTCTTAAACCCGAAGCAGTTGTTAAGTGAATGAAAAAACAGGAACTGATAATTTAACTAATTTCTAAGAGATGGGTAGCTGTATCCGAATACTTCAAGTTAAATACTGTTAAATAATAGAAGGAAGATATGTCACAACTAATTAGTGAATACTCTGAATCATGAAAATTATGTCAAGAACACGCCCACTTAACAAACAATGCTGTTATTCTTCTAGCTAGAAAACAAAAACAAGTTATCACTATAAAACGACGGATAAGCTCAATGAATGATATACTATTAAAATATATTTTTATTAACAACTGAATGAGGAAAATTTGAAAAGTTATATAGCTCTTATTTCATAGTAGCGATGTTCACTTCCGGATAAACTCTGTATTTTGGAATTAAATTAAGTACAATCATACAGTCATACCTTTTATCCGGTTTAGGCTGAACGTGTTTCAAATCCATATCCCTAATTGCGTTATTTTTTTCTGCATCAACATCGTTGTATGTCTTAGATACCGGAAGTGTTGCCATATTATCTGTGGACTCCATCTCGACAGTGGCAACCTTCATTTCGGCTAAAGTCATTACCGAAATTGTAAGTATACGCTTTTTCTAACAAAACACTAAATTTTGATTATACTCGTTGCATTCGTAACATTATAATGCGCTATTTGATAGAAACGTCGATGTGCTGAAAAATTGGATGGAATCCTGATATTCACATTTAATTGAACTATATTTTTGTAAATAAATACAAAGGGCTTTTTACCGCGTTTCCGGTTTTTTTCATGACTTTATCGTCCCGAATTTAACAGCAAAGATTCAACGAGAGGGCTTTAGAAGCACTAACCGAATCTCCTCCTCTTAGTATATGAGAAAGGGAAGCTGCAGAAAATCACATGGCCTTTTTAGCAGCGACGCTATTGGTTCAAATGACAGCTTCCCGGGCTTTTGACCTAGTAAACCCTTAAAATTCAACGACCTCACCCAAAATTCAAAATTATTATTTCATTTATTTATCACAATTATACATTTATTTAGAAAAAAAATAGCGATTAATTACGTGCTAAGACGGTTCAGGATGTCATAACTCCTAAAATACCCATTTAAACCCTTCTATCAACTCAGAAAAGAGACCCTTATTTAATACAGAGTTATTAAGATCGTGTAATAATTTGTTTTAAAAAAAACCTTTGTTGATAAAATGTGGAAAACCCAAATAAAATCGGTGATGTGTTAAAAATACAGGAGCTTATTGATCTACTTCAGCATCCCTTCCCCAGTTTAGGGTGGTGCAATTGTGGCCTATTGGATGCTGGAAAATGTATTCTGCACTGTTGCCACACCGCTGTTTTTCCGTGTTACGGGAAATATACAAATATATTCGTTTTGGAAACAGGATATTTGATAATAGTAGGAGAGCTCATGACGCACGATTCAAAAATAGGTTGATGCAACATAAATATTTGTTTATACTACGACAACCAACAGGAGATGATTCAAGAGAGCAAGAAATAGGCATTATAGCCGGTAACTGACAAATAAACATTTTATCAACAATAAACTATGCAATATTTCAATTGTAGTTTTGGTTTTTTTTTGGTATGCTAACGACCCTACAGCAGACCAACGGTACTTTCCTAAATTATTATGTTACTGTATCAATATTTTAATTGTTCCACATCAGTTGAAGACCATTCTTTAACTAATACCAATGGCGTACGCGTTTTGACGTATAATTCCACTTTCAGTGTGAGTCATTATTATTATTCATATTAATTACTATTTGATTATCATCATTATTTTATTTCTATTATTTTATAACGACTCTCCTTTGTCTCAGACATTAATTAAATTCAAATACACTTTACCGCACTGTGCAGTATAATTCTCACCTTCTATAAGTCGATGTATTTTTATGAAGATCCAGCTTGTTGAGACTGTCCAGATTTTTGGGAATAAGGCGTGCAGATAATACGATAACCGATACCACGGCCACTCTTTAGGCATTCCACATCTGACTCACCGCAATGGCCAGGTCAGTATATTTTGTTATTCTTTACATTTACTTATTCAAAACATAATTTTTACTTATATGGAAGAGCGACATCGTCGAGGAGGACCGAATTAGATAGTTACAATATCACGCCGGTTATTCATGTTTGGTGATGAATAACTGGCCTGGCATAGTATAGTTTAGGATCGGAGATCTCTAGGACTGCCTGCGGCTTGTACTTATAGGAAGTTTAGGTTCTGAACAGCTTCTGATGCATGAGCTGTTTGTGACTTTGTAGGATTTCAGTGCAATGGATAAACACCCCGTCTCGGATGATGACATGGGTAAAGTGCGCATGTAATAAGGTTTGTTAATTTCAGCACAGGAATATTGAAAAAAATTACCCTTGACAAGTTCATATAATTTACAGATTTAAGCGTTTTTTATTCGGATTTGCATTTAAAGAATATCTGCTTCCAATTAAATTCGTAAATCGATCATTTTTAGGAATTAGTTATTATCAACTTTTCAACAAGGTCGTTCATCATATTTTCAAGTCACGTATTCTAAGAAAAATATTTGTGTGCGTGTAGCAAAACCGGAATTAAATTTGGAATTCATTCCGTACTAATGTTTCCTTTGTTCTCCATAAACAGAACTAACCGCTGAACGACTAGATGAGTCAATCCAATTATATTAATTTTTAGATAGAAACAATAGTACATCTAAGATCATGTTGATTATACAATTAATTTAGTAGGTATGAGTTCCCAATAATTTCATTATGCCTATAAATTTTGATTTTATAAAAAAAATAATATACTTCATAAATAAAAAATCAGGAATTAGGTGCATAATTTGTAATTTTCAGCACAAGAATAAATAAGAATCCATACACTTCCAAAGTAGTTTTTAGTATAATCTTCGGCACTTCTAGCGACGTGGTTTTTATCTCCTCAATTGCGACAGACGCGGTCTTTTTAGTTTTGGGGGAAATAGGAAACAGTTGCAGTGGGGCTAAGTTTGGTGAATCGGGTGGCATGATACAGTGTTCTTTCTGGCCACAAATTTAAGAAGAAGCAAATATGTGTGAGCTAGTGTTATCGTCATGTAAAAAACATTAATTGTTTTGCTATAAATCCGCGAATTTTTTCAGTATTTTTTCATCCTAAATTCAAGGTTATAGACTCTTGGCAAGAGTTCATTGAAGTAGAAACGCCATTGAAGTAGAAAAAAATAGTGAGGAAAATCTTCACCTTTGACTGAACTTTGCGTGCTTTTTTCGGTCTTGGCTCCTATGGTCCCTTCTATTTGGATGTTTGTGCTTTGATTTCGACGTCATAGTCATAGATACATGTTTCATCATGACTCTTCTGATCAAAACATTAAAACTATAGCAGTTTTAGAAGAAATTTCATGTTTTTGCCAAACATATCCAAAAAAAATTGCATGATAAGAGCCAATTTATATGCCAACATCATCATCGTAATTAACATTTTCTCGGCCTTCTGTAAAGAACTTGTACCACTTGAACTTCTATTTGTTCATAGTAGATTTGCCAAATGAATAATGTTACGAAATCGTACACTTGTGCCGGTCCTGTCTAATAAGATATTTAAAAGTTAAAATTTTGGCAGTAGCGCACGGATTTCTGGGAAGAACTATTTTTATTTGATTGTTTTTATAGACGCATTTTTAAGAAGGTTGATTGTTTGTTGAGAGCCGCAATCTAGAAATTTCAGGAATCCGAATGTTCCAGAAAGGGTTTTAATATATAAGCAACTACCTGTGAACCGTGAGTTTAGTCTGCATTTCAATCAAGTCATAAGCAGAACAGTTAACTATGTTTAATAGTAAACAGTTTATTTATATAAATTAGAAATTAACTGTATATATAAATTGAATATAAGTGAATAGCTAAGTATATAAATAAATTAAGTAAGTAGATATACCGTGTGTATAAATTTATCTCTCCCGTCGTGATGAAAACTATTTAAATAAATAAGAAAAATATTACGATAAGTTTACATTCTAGGAACGTCAGAGCACCAAATTTTTTTTACACAAAATCGAACATAGATTCTTTGATCCATTTTGTCGAGCGTAAAAATCACCAAAACAAGTCTGCCGTTTATATCTAAAAACAAAATAACAATGTAAAGTAGTTGCTCTTGTCACCATATCCTATATAGAGACATATATACACCAACATAAAAAAATCCAAAAATGCAGAACTTGTCTTTATAATCTACAAAGTTATTCATTGTGAAAATTGTCAAATAAAAGTTTATTTCTAAACCCCCGCTTCCACTTATAATGATGACGTATTATGGAAAAATGTTTTATATTGAAATTTACTTACTTTGCGTTTTTTGGGAATATCTTCTGACAAATGGGGAAGAGCTTGCTTTCCGTTTTTTCGGGCACAAGAGGAGTTTGATCGGCAGTGTAGTGCGTTGGGGTGGTGTGGGTGAGCCCAGCATTATCTATCTGGAAAAAATGTTAAAAAAATTGATTATAGATTTGTATTATTCGAGTGTTAATATACTATTGTCAAGTTTTTGTTTCAATTATTCAAATTTTGTTATCTTGAGATAAAGTAATATTAGAGTTCAAAGTAATATTGTGGGAGTTCAAATAAATTAATTACGAAATTTTGTAAAGAAAATAATAAATTGTTAAAATCTAGTTGGAACAGGAAGTGGCTGAGCCATAATTTTGTTATTGTAACGAATATTATTATTTCCAATTCAACATGCGAGGTAAAAATCATCATAAAAGATATTTTTAGCATTTAGCAATGGGTTGTTAATTTTAGTTGAGCAACTAAATATAATAAAATTTGAGTCATCAAACCGAATAGTTGTGTTTCTTTTCATATTCCCCGCTTAGCCACCGAACCTATGGAACAATATAGCGATGACATCCGTTTAATCTGTGGATTATCGTTTTCCCAAACGAAGAAAACGGTAATATTCAGAAGTATTTTATATAAACTTGTATTAATATATTTTTGAACAACCATGCTGAAGTTCAAATTCAAATTTGGTCCTAAAATTTACACATTTGTGTCCCATCTCATATTATATTTTTGAATCAGGTCCAGCTAGAGAAATCTAACAATGAAACTAATATTCCATTCTATTCAAGATGCATACACCACAGACATTCCTAATTCGATTTGCACATTGTTAATAGCAAAACAGAAAAATCTATGAGCAACAGAGTGTCTACACTAAATATATACATAGATATAAAAGGTATTTTGATGAAACCATCTGTGAAAAATGAGCAATTAATTCATTCAAAGGAATCTTTGCAATTATTTGTTGGATTTATAGCAGGGCTATTTTATCCACTAGGCAATGTAGGCAACTGCCTAAAGTGGCAAAAATTGAGAGGCGGCAAATTTTATTATCATTACTTCCCATTATAGTTTTAAATCTATAAATTTTTTATTATAGAAATATCCGTAAAATTATGAATCATTTTTTCAACGTAAACCTTACGCCAACTAAAAAGAACTCCAAGTAGGTACTTGTTATGGGAATGTGGAAGTGCCGATTACATGTTTACCATTTACAATCCTAAACCATTGTCCATAAATTGGAATTTATGGACGATGCCTAAACCTTTTCACAGACTTTCTGTAGATTTAGGTGCCCCTGATGCTAGATGGTCGAACTGCCTGCATTACGAGGATATTTTTTTTAATAATGACCTTAAAAACGCAACGTGACTACAATTAAATAATGTTCACAGTTCACAGTCTCTGATGTATTAGAGGTCTGCCGACTGCCGATGTAAGTGTTATATTTACAAACAGATATAGTTATGGACTTCAGGGAAACTTTATTTTTATTGCCTTTATTACTTCCAGGAAGGAGGCAAGCGATACGTGATAAAAGAGTCAATCCGCGGATTGTACCTTTGTAACTTTGTCATTTCTGCCAGTGCCGTTTTGCAGCTAGGTTTCGGAGTTTAAATACGTTATAACTACATATTTTCATTAATCATTTTGGTTTATTTGACTTTTAGCATCAAATAATTTTTTGACTTTGTGGGTGTGAAATAGTGTGATTACGCAGTAGATCGTAGATTCAACCCCAGATATTACACATATTGATCAACTTTCTTTTGTAATTAGACACGTAAAAAACTTTTAATTTCCATTTGAACATTTCTTCGGGTTTCTGCCAAATACTGGGCACAAATCGGACTAGCCAAGGCAGTTCTGAATTTTATTTCATCTCTAGACTTGAATATATCAAATTGCAGAGGAGAGTCATATGCCAATGCGGCCAATATGTCTGGAGTTTATAGTGGACTGCAAGCTCGAATCAAAGAAGTGATTGCTGAATACATACCATGTTCCGCACATTCTTTAAATTTAGTTGGGACCTGTGCTGCGGAATGTTGTCAAGAAGCTTGTGATTTTTTCTTGTTACTTCAAAGCCTGTATACATTCTTTTCAGCATCCACACATCGATGAGTCTTCCTAAATTCACAACTCGTCTTCAACAGATAGTTTGTCAATAAAAAAAGCTCTGTCCTACTCGATGGTCCGCTCGCGAGGACGCATGCTTAAGTTTAAATCGAAATTGGGAAAACATGTTCATAGCCCTAACTTCAATTCACGAGGATGTATCAGAAAAACCCCTAACACGTTGTGATGCTAGAGGTCTTTTGTGTCAACTTAATCGACTTGAAACAACAATTATGGCGGCAGTTTGGGATTCTATTTTTGAAAGATTTGTAGTGGTATCAAAAAAACTACAAGAACCAAATATGTAGTGGTGCACTGGTATGATTTACTTATCTCCTTAGTGAGTCGCATGAGAGACGAATACCATATATACGAATCAAATGGTCTACAAAGAGCTACAGAGCAGAATTACGAGGTCAGTAAAGTTCGCACTAAAAAACGCAAACTTCATAGCGATGAGACTCACGACGGTGAAGTAGACTTTTCAGCTCGGGACAACTTCCGGATAAACACTATCACAATCATTATTGACCGACTTTTAAATTAACTCAAAAACAGAAAAGCGTCTTATGTAAATTTTTGTGAGAAATTTGGATTTTTAAATTCCTTATCAAGTATGAAAAGCGAAGACATTTTGGAAGCTGCTTCACAATTACAGAAGCGCTACACTAAGGATTTAGACACGGACTTTCCTAATGAAGTCTTTCATTTTAGGTCATTTTCAGTTTCTTTGGAGAATCCATTCAACTCCTTTTCTGAAATGTATCAGCTAATAATTTCTCAGAACGTAAGAGATGTTTATCCAAATACGGAAATTGCCTTGTGAATTTTGTTGACGACACCAATTGCAAATTGTTCTGCTGAACGGTCGTTTTCAGCTCTAAAACGAATTAAAAACTATTTACGTACTTCAATGTCTCAAGATCGCTTGAATTTTTTGGCTATTCTAAATGTAAATTCTGCAACAGTGTATGACTTAGACTATGAGGACTTTATAGATAGATTCTCGGAAATTAAAGTGAGGAAGAAACATTTGTAAAGTAGACATCAATCACTAATTTTATAAATATCATTTTAATATTAGTTAAGCAACTTACTCTATAGGTAAACCTGTAGTTAATAATCAGTAACAGTAAATCAGTTAATAAAGTGGGTTAATTAAGCCAGTACTTAATAAGTTATTGTTTGTGAGATAATAGATAATAAACAAAAATGAATGGAAATGTTTAGTTTATCATAATAAATTATTTATTTAAATAAATTCAGTTTTCATCTTCCTTTTCATATTGAATAAAAATTTGCTGATTTAATTTTCACTTAAGCTATTGGTATTGTAAGGTATTTTTACCAGCAAAACAGTAATGTGCGGGGAAAAGAGGCGGTAGCTGATAGACTCCCTAAGGGCGGCAAAAACCTAGTTACAGTCATCATAGATCAGAGTGTCAGAGGTTGTACTCTGTGGGAAAACGAGTCTAGCCTCTATCTTTTGGATAATTTTACATATACGATGCGAAATACATCAATGGCGACTATAAAGTGCCTTCGCAAGCCGTACTCGATAAACTTTGGGCTATGGAATTCAAATAACTAAACATGTGATAGATTATTTCATTGTGGGACATTATTTTCAGCCTAACCACCAATGCTCCACTAAAAAACCGAAATTATACAAATTCTTGGAGCTGGTCTTTCCATGTTATATTCAGTATCATCCATCACAAGATAAGAGCACAGAAGTACCGTCGTACTGGTCATAGAACTAATTAAATAGCATGAACTTAAATCTGTGTCTGCTTGGAAAAATTCTAATTGATCGAAGTCCACTAAGAAAACACAAATCACAGAGGTCATTGATATATCGCTTTGTAGAAGACCTTAAACAAATTTGGAACAATTGAGCCGGTAGTTTCTGACTGCAGGCTTGTGTAACAAAATATATGAAGTAGTCGGATGAAGAATTCAGTCAGAATAAAAGACAAGTATAGGACAATGGTAGAATCTTCTCTTATTCCTAAGTTTTCACACCGTTAGATGTAAAACTGTGAGATAAAGTTGTTTAATTTCTTCTATTACCTTAATTTTGAGTTAGTTTCTTCATTTCAATTCATTGGTTATCTCTGTCTTGTACTATTCGTTGATTCCATTCTACCATTTCTTCTCTCATAGTCTCCTTGGACTCATGAATCGTATACTCTTTTTGAGTGTCAGATATGTCCTAACCATCCTAGTTGTCTGTCTTACCCATTCAACAGATTATTAAAAAATGAAGCACTTTTCGAAAAAGCTTAAATACATAGAGCAGTGATCCGACTATAGACAAAAAACATAGAAAAATGGTATGGAAGAGAAAAATGGTACAGAGGATAATTACAGTAAGAGAGGAATTTTTGTGAGAACATATAAAAAATTACAGGATCTGTTAACAAAATCCGATATTATAGAAGTGTTATAAACACAAACATTAAGATGATTAAGATATATACAGGGATTAACTGAAACAATAAATCTAGAACGAATACTGTTAATATCAACAATATGTAAAAAAATGAAAGGAAACATATGTTACTTTATGAGGACACTTTAAGGTGGGTACAGACATAGAACAAAACTTCGTACGGCGTACGATGTCACGATACGAAGTTTTGTTATATGTCTGTACTCTGTACGCACCTTTACAGTATGAAAAAGCCAAAGAGAATTAATTCATTATTTCGGTTACTGTACCGGGTGGTCCAATAAGCCGATCTCTCGGCTATATATCAGAAACTATTCATATTATAACTTTTGGAGAAAAAATTTCTTAGTAAAAGTGGCCAAGAGAAATCGCTGGAAATAACTTTCAAGTTTCTAGTGTAACCACTAGGAGGCGTAACCTGTAAAGAAAAATTTAAAAGCCAGTTTTTTGTGAAATATGCCCAATTATACCAAGTGTTATATAAGTAAACTAGAAAGAGGCCTAAATTCCGCACAAATTTGTTTATGTACTTTTTTTTTCATTTTTTCAAATAAAGGGTGGGGGAGTATTTGTGGATAAATACCTATAACTTTGGTTTGGTTCAACCGATTTTAACGAAATCAGTGTCATTAGAAAGAGTGTAGACGAATTAATTACATCTAGTATAAAACAATTGCATTTAGTTATAATTGTCATAGGTAGAAGGTACTTTCGAATGAAAAATGTTTAATTTAAACACCTAATTATTAGCGTAAACCGTTATGTGATAGCTTTTGTCGAACTCGAGATATAAACAAGAACGCATAAACATAAGTAAGTATGGTATTGACTCACCTGACTCACCCTGTATTATAACTTAAATTAAAAAATAAGTCAGTACTATTATCAAATTTTTTTTATAGCAGAAGAATCTTAGTGTCGATACCCATTTTGACCATTGTTACTTCATACAATTAAAAATAGTTTTCTCGAAACTAAGTAGGCTGCGACAATAAATTTGACGGGGACTTCTTATTGCTTATTTATTGACAACAGTCAAAACATTGCGTTCTCTTTAAGAAGTGTTATATTATAATTCGAATTGAAGATCGCACTTCGTATGGACAACGATGGAAAACAATTTGAACATTTAATTGGACATTAAGTTTTAATGATCGAGATATTTGTATGATCTTTCTTTCACATATATAATTTTAAGTTATAATACAGGGTGAGTCAATACTAATCACAGAATCAAATTTTTCTTTGGGTTTGAGCTACGGAGCGTGTAGAATTTTTTTGTTTTTCGAAGGACCAGTCACTTATATGATGTGACGAGATTTATAATTTACTTGTATCGTTGTACGTTGAATAATTGTTATTGGATATGGTTCAATTAAACTGTTATACACTGTTCACTTGGTTTTATTTAAAAGCTTCCATTATGAAGTTTTACTTTGCGTCCCAATTAAGAAGTTACCACTGTATCACTATTGTTATGTTTTTTTTTAAATTTTTATTTAGTATTAATTTTATTTAAAAGTGAGTACTCATTATATTAATTATTAAAAAGCCGTGCTATTTGCCGGTTAACGTTGACTGTGGATTTCATTGCTCTTGAGATGTCTGACAATGAAAGAGGCAGATTGTTACGTTTTCGGTTGTTTATTGGGTGGTAGAACTTTCTAGAGAGTTTAGGAGGGGATGTAGAGTGAGAGATTTGCGAAATGTGACTACGTGACTTCTGACACGATGTGTTGGATACGACGGTTTCGTTTAGGAGAGAATAGTATGAGATAATTTTTTATTTGTTACCGACTAGAAGGTTACAGCCTCTCAACATAGACGTTCGGATCCGTCGTTAAACTGTAGGTCTCTTCTATCTGTGGTAACTGGAGAGCACAACACAGGTAGAAGTGAGAGGTCGCCGACATCCGATACCGGATAATGGCACTGTAAGAAGAAGAAGGTTATATGGTAATTTGAAGAAGGAAGGCTAAAATTGATATTCGTATGGAGCGTGGCATAATAAATAGATATGATGAATGATTTATTTTTCAGGAAATATTTGTAACTAGAGATGGGTAGTTCGCGAACGAACTAGAAAAAGGAACTAGTTCAGTCAATAAGGAAGATGAACTAGTTCACTTTGCTAAATGAACTAGTTCAAGATGAACTACTAATATGACTGAACGTGGACCGTAGACTGAACGACAGAACCAATAAATATGATGAACTACTACTATGACATGACTGAACGTGGACTGAACCAGGCTAGGGACACTGCAGACCGTGCCATCTATAGAGCCCGTCGAGTAACTAAAATCGGTAGATAATTCCAAAAAATTAACGAAAACTGTAACGTCGTTAGTAATCAAATTGTATTGATTTTTATAACTGCGTATGCGCGATATCATATTGCTCGTCCCCATCCCCACATGTTATACTGTTATCATTTCTTAGTTCAAGTGTAGAGGTTATTTTAAGGTTACGGTATTTTGGTGTATTTTTTAATTGCTATAGTGTAATATTTATCTGTTGTTTCGTTGCTTTATTGTTATTAATTGAAAAGACAATGTCAAAGTGTATTCTGAAGGAGTAATAAGTGGTGTACTCGGTAAGCTTTATTAAAAAAAATTGAGCATTTTTTCTTTCACAATTAACAATCATTATCTTCATTTTTATAAAACACAGAGAATTTTTACTAATTTAGTCGACAACTTTAGATATCATGATTGTTCTTTACATTAGCTAAACTGAAAATTGCTGCAATAATAAAGTAAACATTTCTTTTTACAGTTTTGTTCCTCCAACCCAGGAAGATAAAATTAATATGGCTGAAAAGCAGGGGTAATAAATCATTAAGTTTGTCGACGAAGAAACGATGGAGGATATGATCCCTTCATTTTCGAAAACAGTGTTTCTTTAGATTTGAGAAAGACGAAGAGGGGTTATTAAGACAGTTTGATTTGCCTTCCCATATGAGTGGAAATTAACAAAAATTGATGGTAAGTTTTATTGTATTCAATATAGCATGCTATAATTTTGAACATTTTAAAATGTAAATGGAGTAAACGAAAAGACGAGTACTGAGTGTGTAATTTTATTAAAATTCCAGGTAAGCGCTTTCATCCATTAGACCATTCTGAAAGCTCTCGTCAAGAAAAAAATATACAGAAAGTGTCAAAAAACATCAAACCCTGTAACTGCTACATACAATGAAATAAAATGTTTGATGTTACAACATTATTTAACTAAAATTTGTTAAAATTACTCTATAAAGAGTGTGTACAATTGTAATTCACATAACGAAACGTCTAATTTGACTACCAACTAAATGATATGTGTGCACACCCTAGGGTAATTTTAACAAATTTTACTTAAATAATGATGTAACATCAAAAATTGTATTTCATTGTGTGTACATTGTACCTATTGTATGTTTTTCTCTTGTCGACAGCTTTGAGAATGGCCTAATGGCTGAAAGCGCTTAGCTGGAATTTTAATCAAATGACATACTCAGTACTCGTCTTTTCATTCACTCAATTTACATCTAGTGTGTACACCATACTCAGACAATTCCATTTCAAAATGTATCCATTGAAAAAATAATAATCCTGGTTTTATTTTATGTTATAGCTATATTCCCTCTACCAGCTATGGGATGGAAGGTATTGATCCCTTGCCGATTTTCATATATAGCCCATGGTGTGACAATTTATGGGAAATGAAAGTGAGTATTAACTTTTGTTGAGGCATTAAGTCTAAGTATTTGGTCTAGCGGTAACCAAAAATCCAAAATATCCAATAAAGACAAAAAATAGTTAAAAATAAAAAATTCCTAAAAAAATCGAAAACTTCAAAAAAGGGAATCAAAAAAACCAAGCAAATGTATACATTCAAACATTT
Source organism: Galeruca laticollis (assembly GCA_963921935.1). Taxonomy (NCBI): domain Eukaryota; kingdom Metazoa; phylum Arthropoda; class Insecta; order Coleoptera; family Chrysomelidae; genus Galeruca; species Galeruca laticollis. The sequence continues at coordinate 136,602,033 of OY998180.1, forward strand.
TTTGATATTTTTTTGGCTTAGTACAAAAACATGTGTAAACTTATTATTTCGATAGTAAGCGCATTTTGTTTTCTTTTGTTGACATAAATTTTCAAACATATTTGTGTGTTTACTTATTTATTGTTGTTATTTTGTGTGTTTACTTGTAGAACCTCAACCAGAAACGAGAAAGGACTCCATGAGACGGTGGGATTTTTAAGAGTCCTTAAGAAACATTTTAACAATCATAGACTGCCAGGAGCTGCAGAGTAACTTAAACTGCCTTATGCAATGGTTTCATAAGAACGGAATGCTTTTAAATGTAGAAATATACAAATATGCAATATACTAGGTTTAAGCTTGTGTTATAAACCTATTTAATACTTCCAGTAAAGAAATAAAGATGTGTTTTAAGCGGAAATGAAATGTTAGATATATTATTTTAAATGTTGTACAGTCACAAGTGCTGTTTAGCACTCTTATATGTAATTACTTGGCACCTTGTATTTACAGAGCTGCGCAGTATTTAACAACTTTTCCTATAAAAATATTTTAATTACTTTTGTTCTAACATTCACAGTAATTATACTCAAATATTTTCTTTCACAGAAAGTTGCCAAAAATAGTAGTTAACAACATATTGCTATCACTTTTTTTGATTAGGTAAGTAGCAGTTATACTCCTGCAGTTTGTCCAGCTCTGTGTGTTTATACGAGTGTAATAATAAATTAATATAAACTTATCATACATAATTTTCTACTTTTATCTTGATTTAACATAATTTGAAAATCTAATGATACTCAAATTTAGAATGTATGTTACTCAAAATATTTTTTAATTATTGCATGGTTTTTACACTACAATTTATTTGTTGTCATTATTTTTGTTAAGAAAAGTACTTTGTGAAAGAAATTATTTGTTGTGTATTTTTATACCAAAATAAATAAATTGTTTATATGATTATTGTTTTATTTTTTCCAATTTAATTAACCATTTATGGTCCATCATTTGATATTTCATTTAATTCAACTCAACATCTAATCATTATTTAGTTAATGGAGTTAAATTGAATGAAATGTCAAATGATGGACTATGAATGGCTATTTTGAAATAAAATAATTAAAATACAGTACATTTGAATATATCGCCAATCCGCCATAACCTAAAATTACATAAATCTTTCCAACATCACTCAGTTGTTTACTCGACGGGCTCTTTAGATGGCGCCACAATCAGTGTCTCATCTATCTGTGGGTTATCTGTGGACTGAACGACAGAACTCACAGAACCAATAGCGCGGTGACGTGCGCTCCCGACGCGAACGAGCTACCAAGCTACTAGAAACAATGCTACAATGAACTAATTCATATTTTTAATATGGATTAGTGAAGATTTGATTAAGGAACTGCTGACTTATTCTATTTCGAAAATTTTTACTAATATTGTCTAATTAATAATTATGTATTTATAGGTACTGTAAAATACTTTAGAAATGAAAACGTGCTAATAACAATAACATGATAAATTATTGTAACTAAATAAGAATTATTGTATTGTAATAGTAATTCGGTTTCCGGTTCAATCGAACTAGTTCAGCGAACTAGTTCATTTTGGTGAACTATTTCACATGAACTAGTTCATTGAGATGAACTGTTAAGCACACCTATATTTGTAACGGATTTTCAAGATATATGGAATACGTAATAATTATTAGATAGGAATTTTAGTCACAGGAAGAATTTAAAATTAATTTAATTAATTAAAAATTAATTTTTAAATTCGTACAAATACTATACTTACTTATGTTTATGCGTTCTTATTTATATCTTGAGTTCGACAAAAGCTATCAACATGCGGTTTGCGCCATTTTGTTACGAATTTAATCCAATTCCATTATAATTTACAATAATTAGGTGTTTACATTAAACATTTTTAAGAAAAAACAAATTTTAATTTTTTTCATTCGAAAGTACCCTCTACCTATGACAATTAAAACTAAATGCAATTGTTTTACAGTATATGTAATTAACTCATCTACACTCTTCTTAATGACACTAATTTCGTTAAAATCGGTTGATCCAAACCAAAGTTATTGGTAGTTATCCACAAAACTCAAACAAATTTGTGCGGAATTTAGGCCTATTTCTAGTTTACTTTTTTAACACTTGGTATAATGGGGCATATTTCACAAAAAACTGGTTTTTCAATTTTTCTTCACAGGTTACGCCCCCTAGCGGTCAGCCTAGAAACTTGAAAGTTATTTCCAGGTCACTTTTACTTAGAAATTTTTTCTCCTATAAGATGAACAGTTTCTGATATATAACCGACAGATCGGCTTATTGGACCACCCGGTACATAATTATTAAAAATCTCGAAACAAATCAAATTTAAATTATAAATTTACATTATTCAACATGAAAACGTGATCCCTACTTTCAGCCCCCTTCGAATGACAGGTACAATTCCCAATATTTTAAATGATAATAAGAAAGTAAGCAAAAACAATAACAGTGTTCTTTTAAATCGTATTCATTAAAAAAACATTAAACATGTTCTGTGGTAATAATAGTTTGTTTCAAACGCCTTATCAAATTGTTTTGTAATTATTTATTCCATTCCAAATTCCAAAATCAACTGAATATCAATTATTAATTAATTTTAACTCGCCTCGGAAGTTGAATATTCAAGTTTTTTTTTAATGCTACTGAAATTCAATGTGGCAAAAACCTTAATATATGACCTAAAATAATAGGTGTAATCGGTGTTGCAATATTGAAATTAATAAACGAATTCGGTTGTATGGACTCGTTCCAACAACTTATCGTCACAATCTCAAAATAAATATATCTACTACTATAACGTTTATAAAACTAAATTTTATTACGATTTTAAACATTATCCAAAGTTTGGTTTGTTAGACTACCATATTTTACGAGAGGAGATTGAGTGAAAAATAACAAAATAATAATTTCCAAAAATAAAATGTAAATAATGTAGGTATGCATTTGAACAAATGAATATATTTGGTATTGGTAAGATGGGAGAGAATTGGTGAAATCAATGTATAGGGTAATTCCGGAAGAGATGGACATATTATATGGTAGAGATGGCCATAGCAAGCGAAATATTTATCTGTGCCTTTCCAAGACTGCTAGCGGATCAGTCCGCTAAGTACGTTCGATGTGTCAACATCTGTGGTTTTTATTTCATGAAAACTCAAGAACAAAGTGACGAAATTGGATTTTTTTAATTTCACTTCAACAAATATTTGACAGTGAGTATATTAGTGTATATTATTGTGTTCGTTGAACTTGGTTATTGCGATGTTGTGGCTTCGACATAACCTAGTTATTGGAATGGTAAACAGCACGTGGAAACATTTTATGCCTATGACCATATCTACCAGACAATCGGGAGAGTTGGCCATATCTAGAATTAAGCATGGGCACCTCCCCCGATTATTCGGCAATGTCGACTTTTTGATGCTGTGTTAGCTAATTCAGATAGTCTTATTTGCAGATGCCAATATGCAAGGAAGTCCATACAGACACGTGGTAACTGGACAAATGAAAATTTGACCAATGAAATCAGAAATGTGCTTGCTGGTACTATGTCTGTACGACGAGCTTCCAGTGAATTTAACATACCAAGGAAAACTTTGGAGCGTCAGGTTAAATCGGGAAACTCCGAAAAATCCGATAAAGGAAACATGGGCCCTAGCTGTGTATTTGTAAGAGATAATGAGGCGCGTCTATCTTGACATATCCTAACCATGCAAAATAGAGGTTTTCCGTTAACAAGTGATGATCTAAGAAGGATTAGTTATCACTTTGCTCAACAATTGAAAATAAAACGCAGGTTTAACCATGTTTTTGAGCCGACATCTGGAAATCAGTGTTCGTAAGTCGGGAGTTTCACTAGCTAGAGCAACTGCAATTAATCGAAAAGGGGTAGAAGATTATTTTAATTTGCTTGGAAGGGCAATGGAGGAGAATGTTTTATTTGACAAACCTTCGAACATATTCAATATGGATGAATCGGGCCTGCAGCTAAATAGCAGACCGGGTGAAGTACTTGCCAAAAAAGCTCGAAAACTGTTTCGACAGTAACGTTCACGGAAAAGGGAGAAACTATTACGTTGATAGTGTGGTGTAATGCCGAAGGTAACTTTTTACCGCCTACTGTAATTATGAAAGGGAAAATTAAGAAGAAAGAGTAGGAGGACGCTTTGCCACCAAGATCTGTCCTATTCAAGGAGCAAAAATCAGCGTACATTAACGCAACAATTTTTCTTCGGTGGATGCGGGACCATTTTGTTCCCAGGAAACCTCTAGAAAAAGTGCTCTTGATACTCGATGGACAGGCCTCCCACGTAAAGACTGTCGAAATGTTAGATTTTGCGAATTCGAATGATATCACCATATTATGTTTGCCCAGCAACACCACACACTATCTGCAACCTTTAGATAGAAGTTTTTTTTCAATTTACTCAAAGCACACTTTTATTAAGCATGTCGTTTGTGGTTAAGTAATCGCATCACAAGATACCAGTTTGGGGAGTTACTCAGTATGAGTTGGAGTAATGCCGCTACAATTCAGAATAGCTCATCTGGTTTTCAAGCAACGGAAATCCTGCCATTCAATCGACAGGTTATACCAGATTTCGCATTTTCCATTGACGAATCCTCCACGACAATTACATCACAGTCCTCAGCTCAGAAGAAGGGAAAAGAACAGCAAAGTGATAGTTTAGCAGCACAACCATCGACTAGTAGAAAAGAAGATGATACCATAACTCCCTCCAAAATATTGTCTGATCTATCACCTGTCCCAGAAAAAATAACTGTTGTTAGAAAGAGAGTCGAGCAAATAGCAGCTATTTTGACTTCACCGAAACATTTAACAGTCCGCAAAGAAAAAGAGAGAAAAGCCCAAGAAAAACAACAAAACTGTCAAAATAAATCCGTTCCGAAAATTGATAATATGAAAACACCAAAGAAGAAGAATAGCACAATTGAATCATTAAGTAGCGAAGAAGACGTAGACATGAATCTGAAAAGAGGCGAAAGCTAAGGTTTTGAGGAAAATTTGTGCGTACGATGTGGGGAGCATTACCGGTACACGAAATTGCGTGTTAACCTGAATCAAGTGTGACAATTGTAACCTATGGCTCCACGAAAATTGTACAACTTACGGTGCTTTCTGCCAGAAATGTGGTAAACGAGACAGAAAATCATGAATTATTAATTATTTCATGAGTTTTTTATCTCGTAAATCTATGGTCATCACTCCCGGATAACACGCTAGAGATGGCCATAGCACACATTTTCTAGAACATGTTTTTTAGTTTCTAATCCGATATTTCTTTTAAAATTAACTATACTTTGGAACACTTGTGTTATTATGCCTTCAGTTAATCACAATATAAATATAATTTAACAAAAACTTTGTTTTTAATTGAATCGGTGAGATTAAAAACAGTACAAGTCCAAAATTTGGCGTCTTCAGTTGAGATGGCCAATCATTTTAAAATTCCCTTCCGCATCGAATGAGTCTAAAAACCTTATGCTAAACATTGCCGGCTGCAATGTGGAAGCCTTGCCAGCGATGAGCAGAACTACAAATTCACTACTTGTACTGTTTTTAATCTCAATAAGTGGGGCACGTGGCCGGTCGATTCCTTTACGTCGAATTGTTTACATTATAGCCAAAGAGTGAATATCTGTGTTAGTTTATGTTGCTAGTTTTGTGAAATTATTACAGTATTGATTAAACGGTTTAGATTGGTAAATTAAAAATGTCTGGCAATAGTAGTACTAGTTCTGCTGACGAAGCTACTACTAATGGTAGTAGATAAAGACAAAGAAACTTAGCGATTGAAAAGTAAATAAACGTAAAATAGCGAGACAATAAGGTCGTGAATATATTACAATGAAAGGTGTAACGGTTTCAGAAAAAAAAGTTGGAACTCCACGCAAGTTTCCATAAAAAATATATTTTTTTAAGTATTACTTTTCCGCCCAACCTATCTAATATGCGAGGAAAGTATTGGATTACCCCGCAAAAAGTTGGTATTTTGAAAAAAAAATTACGTTTTTCATCAAAAACAATACGAAAAAACGGTTTTTAGAAAAAAATCTTGTGTGTATGTCGTCGTCGGCCACTTTTCGTTATATGTCTTGTTAGCACGATACAGCCTCCGGAGTGCAACAAGTCACCAATTTTATGATTGAATATTGTTCAGGAAATCTCACAGATGAACCCTATTGATTTTCAGCTCACCAGAGCCAGTACAACGTGTGCTATGGTACTTGAAGTACGACATTTATGTAATTTTTTGAGAAATTTCAGTTTGTTAGCACGATACAGCCTCCGGAGTGCAACAAGTCACCAATTTCATGATATAATATTGTTCAGGACATCTCACAGATGAACCCTATTGATTTTCAGCTCACCAGAGCCAGTACAACAGGTGCTATAGAACTTGAAGTACGACATTTTTATAATTTTTGGAGAAATTTCAGTTTGTTAGCATGATACAGCCTCCGGAGTATATACAAGTAACCAATTTTGGATTGGATTGGATATCATTCAGGGCATCTGAAAGATGAAGCCAATTGATATTCAGCACACTAAAGCCAGTACAACGGGTGCTATGGTACTTGACGTACCAAATTTTGGTCATTTTTGGAGAATTTTCAGTTTGTTAGCATGATACTGCATCCAAAGTGACCAATTTTATGATTGAATCTTGTTCAGGGCGTATAATAGATGAACCTCACCTTGGATATTTTTCAAGATATCTCACAGATGTACCCTATTGATTTTCAGCTGACTAGAGCGAGTACAGCGGGTCCTATAAATCCAGATAACTACATTTTTGGTTATTTTTGGAGAAATTTCGGTTTGTTAGCACGATTCATCCCCCGAAGTGACAATTTTATGATAGATTATTGTTCAGGGCATCTCACAGATACGGAAAAGTTAGTTTTAAGCTTTAAACCCGTTTTAGATGTAAACAGAAATGCATGGATAATAATCTAAGTGACCAAGATAAAGTTCAAATATTGTCAAAGTTATATACGGATAAATCTAAAAATGTACAAGATACGTTCCTGCAAGGACTTATGGAGATAAAACCTCTAGAAAGACGTAGAAAGAGGCTCGCTGAAGGTGGTAAGCAGAGAGGATCAAATTTTGTTTATTTCGTGATGCATCATAACAATCGAATACCAGTATGCAAACAAGCGTTCATGAGCCTGTATGCTGTATTACATTTTAGAATTCAGCGTTTAAACACCCTGCTTCTCGCAGGACAATCGCTAAGAGATTTACGTGGCGTGCCTCACAACAGCCCTCGTGCTATTTAGCCCAACTGGATTAATAAGATTAAAGAACACATTGGATAATTTCCTGAGAAAACCGCCCACTATTCGAATAAAATCTACCGCTATTTAGATGCAGATTTAAATGTTAAAATGATGCATGACCTACTCATAAAAAAACATCCGGACGCACTGGAATTGGTGAAGTATGAGATCTTTTTAAAATTCTTCAACGAAAACTATGGACTTAAGTTCGGAAAATGTCAAGTTGATGTTTGCTCTGAATGCGAAAGGTTGAATGCAAGAATTAAAGACAAAAATCTCAACGAAACGGCCAAGCGCGTAGCACTAAAAGATTGAAGAATCAATAGTAATCACCAAAAGTCATAATTTCAACCGTAAAAATAGTTACTACTATTATCCGATTTGGAATACAGCTCCCCCGCTATTCATCCCGCCCGTCAATGCGACAAACGCCCCCTTCCCCCCCCCTGTATGAACCAGTCTTCACGCTATGACTCTTCAGTCAAAGTTGAACTACTCTGACTTATTTGACTAATGCATGAGTTTAGAGTGATTGTTGCAAGACTAGGCAAAAGTTTGTGTTTGGTTGCTGGGATTGGTTGGCTACTGTTGTAAAGGCATAAACGTTTTCAATTTTTTCTCCCGAAGAAACCACAATTCTCCCCAGCGAAACGCTAACTTTATTACACATGACGAGGTCCAATGCTTTCTCAATATCATTTCTTAGTTATCAACCACTCGTAATATTTGAACTAAATTTGAAAAGGAAGCAGGCACATGCAGATTAGGCCCATTCACACTATGCTACCATTCTTGGTACCCTGTTTCTCAATTATATCGGCTATAATTAAATAAGTAATAAAAAAAGAATATTTGAAGACTGGCTCTCGGTGAACCTAACCAGACAACATATCGCTTTTGTATCACTTTCCCCTACGCTACTTGTATATTTAATATTCAATAAGTGCCAGCGAGCCTACAACAGATTCTTTCACAAGCCCTCTTGTTGCTGCTTGAACCACACTAGCAATCGATATGAAACCCTGAGACGATACGTCGATCCCTCTTATTAACGTATTGAATACAGGAATACAGCATCTACCGGAGGCTGATTGAAAAGTTCTGGAGCGATTGTTTACAGTTAACACCAAAACAATGTTCGTGGACTCTATAGGTAATTCTGTAATACCTATACCTATACTAAAACATATTTTATTCGAACTAAAATTATCCCAATATTTCAAGAAAGCATAGAACAATAATAATAATGATAACAATAATAACAAAAACATATAACCAACGGCGCCAACCAAATACCTCGACAGACACAATCGTAAAGATCATCCACCAGCAATTCACTCATTGACAAAACCGTATCTCACTACCAATACACACCATCCGAAATCCTAGAAAACCAGGAGTACAAAATATTCTGGCACAAAATGTTACAATCAGACAAAATATTATCATGCAACAGGCCTGACAAGCCTGACACATTTACTTACAAGAAAAACAAACACACATACCACATAGACGTTTCCATCCCTACCGATCAGAATATAACAAACAAATATTCGGAAAGAATAGAAAAATACATCTCCCTCGTAATAAAACTGGAAATAATTTGTAAACAAAACTCGGTCACAATTATTCCGTTGATCATATCCGCTACTGGTATCCCCAAAAAAAATTCACAAAACACCTAACAGAACTCAACATACCTGAAAATTTACTCAAATACAAAAAAGCGTTATTTTGCACACATGTATTGTCCGCCCGTTTCTTAGAGCACAATAAACTTCCTTTATACTTGGCATGCCCGTACGCGTATAGCATGTATTGTACAACACAAAGCGGTCCATTTTCTACAGTGCTCTATGCTTTGGCGATGGTATACGGAATATGTCTTAACGCACGTATCGGGAATGACGTGATACCAGGGATAAAGCCAAGGTTCAACGAGCCAGTAATTAATGAAAACGGCAAACTCCTAATAGACTTCTGTGCACGAAATGAGATGAGGATAAACAACACATTTTTCCACATAAGGACCAGCACAAGTACACATTCAATAACACCGGAGACCAACGATCAATGGTCGATTTTATAATCGCAAATAGAACCATTACATCGTCACAAGTACTGGACAGCAGAATCCTGACATCAGCAAATGTAGGAACAGACCACAACCTAATGATGTGGAAGATGCTGCTAGTGTCCCCAAAAGGTTCTTCAGTATAAACCTAAATTGAGCCCTATTTTGAATTCTAGTAAATCGTTTGTTGCTCCATTCCTCTCTATTTTAGTAAATAATGTATTTTCACATTACGGCTTTAAATGAAACTAACTGTTTCTAGATAATTACACAATATATTGATAAAATGTTGAAAATTCTAAGCAATTTGACAATTGTTTCGATACTAAATATCATCGTTACAATGACAGAAGTTACATTTCATTTGATGTCTACCTGATAATAATTATTTTTGGCTAGACTAAGAAATGACCTACCTGGTGATTGACTTAATATATGTTAAAAGAAATAAGAAGAAGATATGATGCTACAAATATCAAAGCTTAGATATTATTAGCCCTATGGGGATATCTCGGATATCTTTTCCCCGGTTAAAATCAGTATAACTGTGCAATGATATAGAAACCCAGGAAAACTATATCTGCTGATCTTTACAATGATCACTTAAGAAAACAGTTTAAAAGTGGAGAACTCCCTAGATTTATCTGTTCATTGTGAGTTTCTTAAGTGTATTCTAATTTCCAATTCTTCAAGGAAATCCAGTTCTTGTATCTTATCACAAATATGTATTAATTCTAGTTTTAGGTCTGTATTAGATATCAATGAATGATTGATGTCAAGTAGATGTTTTGCGTAGTGGAATTTATCTGGTTGTTTTAATATGTATGCTCGTAAGTGTTCAGTGTATCGGATTTCAAAATTTCTAATGGTTTGACCCAAGTAGACAGCATTACATTCTGGACATTTAAGTTTATATATACCAGACTTATTTAATGGGGATATTTTTGTTTTTACATTTAACAATTTTGTATTAATATTACTTTCTGTTTTAAAAGAAATTGTTGTACTTGTAGCTAAAGATATTATCTTTGAAATATTAGAATTATTACCTGCATATGTGATGGTTTTATAATTTGTTATTTCTTTAGTTTGCTTAGGAAATATTAGTTGTAATGCCATTTTTTCCTCTTTTTTATTAATTAATTTATTTATCATATCTAACGGATAACCGTTGGATGTTGCTATTTGTTTAATTATATTAATTTCTCTATCAAAATTACATTTGTTCGTAAGAGCTAAAAATGCTCTATGTACCAGCAGTTACTACAAAAACGTTGCAAAGCATCACCAAACATTTGGTTGAACCAAGAATGCCTTAGAAAAGAAATAATACCAAATTATGTAAATATAAAATGCCATACTAAAACACCTTAAGCAGAAAAAGCTATAAAATGTGGTCAAGGAATATGGCTTGAAGAAGAATGTAAAAATGGTTTAAAATAAGAGACTCCTTAAACAACTACATAAAAGTGGTACATTCTGAAATCACGTTCCAATTACATCCAGTAGAATTTGACTACTTAGATGACAAAATCAGGGAAAGTGTCAGCACGATGAAGCACAAGAAATTTAAGAACAGAAACTACAAAAACTTGAACACACACAACATAGAATTCAATACTCTAAATATCAAGAAACTGTAAGTACTTACACACCAACACAGTTTGCACCACGATTTGAAAACCCTTCAGACACTAATTTTACAGATAGTGAAATAGAATTTTTAAATAAAGATTTAAAGTACAGCGTTCCACCAAAATTTATGAATAATGTTAAACAAATATTAGCTACAGAATCAGAAATAGCTTCGAAATCTAATTCAAATAATTATCTTTATGAGAAATTCAAAATTGCCAATTTAATCAAAAATATTGGACCGTCAAAAGTTAAACGTCAAACAAAAATTGAGATTAAAGTTTTAAATTCAATCAAAAAGAAAGTAGAAGATAATAACCTAACAGTTACAAAATTTGACAAGGGGAACGCAACTGTCATATTCACAACTAAAGATTATAATTCAAAGATATATAACTTTATAGAATCTAGAGATGTAAAAATTCTTAGAGTAGACCCAACAAAAAGTTTTCTTATAATGTAAGAGAAATTGTTAATAATTCAAATTATCTTTTAAGTGATTATGAAAAGAGATACATTGTGAATAAAAATCCTCAATCTCCACAGTTATATGGAACCGTTAAATTACATAAAATATCGAAACCAATTAGACCTGTAGTTTCTTATGTTAATACTCCTAATAATATATTAGCAAAAACACTTAACAATATACTTTATAATTACAGATATATATCTAAATACTCAATTACAAATAGAACTAATAAAAAAATTAAAAACCTTCAACTTACAAGTTCTCGGTATCTGGTCAATCCTTGAATCAGGCTAAGAAGAGGAGAATGAGAGGATTTCTCTTGCAGTATCGAGACCTATTCGTACCAAAAGGAGGGAAGACTGGTAGAACATCAGCCGTCAAACACAAAATCGATACTAGTGATGCCATGCTAATTAGGCAATCAGCCCAAAGACTACCACGAGCGAAAAGAGAGGAAGCTGAAAGAATAATTCGAGAGATGGAAGAAGAAAAAGTAATAGAACCATCTACTAGTCCATAGGTGTCTCCAGTAGTGGTCGTCTAGGAAAAGGATGGAACTACGAGATTCTGCGTGGAATATAGTAACCTAAACAACGTGACGAAGAAAGACAGCTATCTTCTGCCTCGAATCGATGATACGCTAGATACTTTGGCCGGCAGCAAACTGTTTTCCACCTTGGACCTGAAGTCTGGTTAATTGGCAAGTAAAAATAGAGCCAGAAGACAAAGAGAAGACTGCTTTTACCACCGGATCTGGATTATGGCAATTCAACGTCATGCCATTCGGGCTCTGTAATGCGTCCGCGACATTTGACTTTCAAATCATTAACTTGAAATACAGTTTTTAAAAATGTTTATTTTACAAAACTGATACTTCTACAACGAACGATAAAACAATGTGAAATATAGTAACTGACTAACTTTTAATTTACAAACAAGTAATTTTATATAGAATATTTATGCTGATTACGAGGTCTTCGTTTTACGCCGTGGAACAGCCACGCATCGGTTTCCATGGGAATCGTTGATATAATTCATGGAAAATATCTTGAGAAGGTTGTATTGTAAGACATGCCTGGTGTATTTGGACGACATCGTAGTTTTGGGGAAGACATTTGACGAACACCTGAAGAATTTGGAAGACGTATTCAAACGACTCCAAGCTGCGCAGCTCATGTTAAACCCGAAGAAATGTCAGCTATTCCAAAACCGAGTAAACTACCTAGGTCATATAATGAGCAATGAAGGAGCGGCGGTGGATCCACAGAAAATTGCTTCCATTCAGCAATGGCCGCAACCAACCAAAAAACATCAAATTAGGAGCTTTGTACAAACTATAGAAGATTTATCAGGAAGTTTGGAGATATTGCCAAGCCCCTTACTCGAGTCACTGAAGAAACAAGAGATTTCCAATGGGACGAAGACTGGCAAACGGCTTTTGAAACCTTGAAGGGGCATTTAACCAGGGCGCCGATATTAGGATATCCATTACCAGAGGGAGACTTTATTCTTGACGCTGACGCAAGCAACGTAGGAATTGGAGGAGTGCTCTCACAGATCCAAGGAGGGCAAGAAAGAGTGCTGGGATATTTCAGTAAAGTCCTCTCCAAACCAGAACGATACAAGAAGAGAACTTTTGGCGGTAGTGAAGTCCTAGGAACACTTTTACCAGTATCTCTATGGTAGGAAATTCTTAATCCGGACTGATCATGCAGCACTCAAGTGGTTGATGCAGTTCAAAAATCCCGAGGGACAGAGCGCTAGATGGATTGAACGACTTCAAGAGTACGATTTCAACATCAAACATCGAGCTGGTGTGAGTCACCGAAATGCCGATTCCCTGTCCAGGCGGCCGTGCCCAACAGACTGTTCCCACTGCAACAAGGCGGAATCTAGAGAAACTGCAGTTTCAAGAACTACAGTAGCCAATGAAGAATGGTCACCCACCTGGATCAGAGAAGATCAGGAGAATGATCCTCACTTACTTACCTGGCAACAAGTGTCAAGATTTTCACCGACACTCGAGGCATATTGGGCTCAATGGGACTTCCTTGTCCTGGAAGAAGGGCTGTTGAAGAGAGTCCTTGAGAACGATGATGGTTCCGAGATGAGAAGACAGATAGTTATCTCGAGAACGAGGGTAGCCGAGATACTAAAAAAGTTACACGACAGTCCATCGGGAGGTCCTCTGGGAGTGAAAAAAACCCTTCAGAGAGTCAGTGAAAGGTTTTATTGGATGAACAGCTCTGACGATGTGAAGGACTGATGTAAGAAATGTACGACTTGTGCTATGAATAATGGACCACATCACAAGAGAGAGGCACCCATGAAACATTATGGAAGTCCTTTCGAAAGGATTGCCTTAGAAATCGCTGGACCATTTCCGACGACAGAAAATGGTGGTAAATGCATCCTGGTAATAATGGATTATTTCACAAAGTGGGTGGAAATTTATGCGATCCCGAATCAAGAGGCCACAACTGTCGCGGATGTAGTGGTGAAAGAATGTATCAGCCGATATGGTGTGCACGTTGGAAGTCCACAGTGATCAAGGAAGAAATTTCGAGAGCCAGCTATTCCAGGAAATTTGTGACAAGCTGGGAATAAAGATGACCAGGACAACAGCGTTGCATCCACAATCAGATGGAATGGTCTAAAGAATGAACAGGACCATTGGAAAATACCTCTTCTAAGTAGTTTCCAGCCACCAGAGAGATTGGGACCAGTATCTTTCCCTATTTGCATTGGCTGATCGATGTTTCATAAATGAGTCCACAATTGAAACACCTGCGAAAATTCTATTTGGACGTGAAATGAGGCTTCCTTGTTACCTGGAGTTTGCCTGGAGAAGATCTAGCAGAAGAAGATAACGTGATCCAATTGAGAGGAAGGATGGACGATTTGCACGGTTTGGTTCGAACAAATCATCAAGTTGCCAGTGACAGAATGAAAAAACGATATGACACGCAGGCCACAGAAGGCAGTTTCAAAGAAGGGGACAAAGTATGGTTACACAACCCGACAAGGAGAAAAGGATTTTCTCCTAAATTACAGAAATCATGGGAAGGTTCATACTTAATCAAGAAGAAGATCAACGACATGATCTCTCGTATAAGCAAGATGCCCAATGAAAAACCGAGAGTAGTCCACCAAAACCGACTAGCGCCATTCGAAAGAGACCGTGACAAAGAGGAGGAGGTGAACCATCTACAACAAGAGTCTGACCCAGCCTTCGAAGAATTTATGAGCGCATAAGGAGGTACCGGGAAAGCTGGATAAGGAATCACTATAGAACAAAGACAAGATTTGTTCACGCTACCGGAAGAGTACTTACTGGCACATAACATATCCGCCAGTAACAAACACGCACGAGAGTTGGCAACCGTCTTTCGAAAGAAGTTTGGACAATTAGATAAACTTGAAGATCAGATGCCAGCCCCTGGCAAGACACTGATACTCAAACACAATTCGCCTGGTAACTAGAAATGAATTTACAGATCGATCCATCTACCAGGATGTGTATGAAGCGCTGCGAAGCCTTCGAGATCATGTGCTGCAATCTCACGTGGAAAAACTAGCAATGCCCAGAATAGAGAGCAGCCAGTTGGATTGGCGAGTCATCGGGAACATGATAGAGGTGATCTTCCAAGATACCGGTGTCCACATATTAATTTGCAGCTATACCTCTCGTTATCGGCATACGTTGAAGACGGTGCCCTGTTATTTTCATACGACCGGAAAATGCAGACATGGGTCCAGTTGCCGATTTAAACATCCAGTTCCGGCTACACAGAAGTTCCAGGAGGAGCCGCAATCTATAAAGATCTAGAAAAAAGGGCACTTAATTTATAAGAGAGGCTATACCTACCAACGAGTCAGTTTATAATGTGATCTCGTGAGATAAACAGTAAACAAGTAAATATAAATTAAGTCTAAGTAAATAGCTAAGTAGTGAAGTGTTTATATAAATTAGTGTAAGTGAATATACTGTGTATATAATATAAATTAGTGAATAGTTTAGTGAATAAATAAATTAAGTGAGTAGACATAACTTGTGTATAAATTTATCCGACCCATCGTAACAATTTTTTTTAAATAAATAAGAAAAACATTACAATATGTAGCTGACATATTAGCTTGTTTTATAGGTAGTGAACGACAATTTGATATATTTTTCAAACATATTAATACTATATACCCAAAAATAAATTTACATTAGAAGTTGAAGAAAATAACTCAATCAATTTTCTTGATTTAAAAATTCAAAGAGTTAATAATGTACTTGATTATTCAATTTACAGAAAACCAACACACACTGATGTGATTATTCCATATAGTTCCAATCATCCCATGTCACATAAATTAGCAGCATATAATTCAATGATATATAGAGCATTTTCAGTTGCTATGAACAAATGTAATTTTGATAGAGAAATTAATATAATTAAATAAATAGCAACATCCAACGTGTATCCATTAGATATGATAAGAAACTAATTAATAAAAAAGAGGAAAAAGTGGCATTACAACTAATATTTCCTTAACAAACTAAAGAAAGAAAAAATTATAAAACCATTACATATGCAGGTAATAATTCTAATAATATTTCAAAGATAATATCTTTAGCAACAAATACAACAATTTCTTTTAAAATAGAAAGTAATGTGAGGACAAAATTGTTAAACGTAAAAACAAAAATATCCCCATTAAAGAAATCTGGTACATATAAACTAAAATGTTCAGAATGTAATGCTGTCTATTTGGGTCAACCCCTTAGAAATTTTAAAATCCGATACAGTGAACACTTACGAGCATACAGATTAAAGCTACCAGATAAATCCCACTGCGCAAAACATCTACTTGACACCAAACACTCAAGACACTTAAGAAACCCACAATGAATAGATAAATCTAGGGAGTTCTACACTGTCTTCTTAAGTGATAATTGTAAAGATCAACAGATTTAGTTGTCCTGGTTTTCTATATAATTGCACAGTTATACTGATCTTAAATGAGGAAAAAGATATCCAGGATATCCCCATAGGGCTAAAAATATCTAAGCTTTGATATTTGTAATATCATATCCTCTTCTTTTTCCTATTAACATAAATTGTGTCAAATGTCTAGCCAAAAATAATTCTTAAACATCAGGTAGGCAGGCATCAAATGAAATATATCTTCTGTCATTCTGATGATGATATTTAATATCGAAACAATTGTCAAATTTCTTAGAACTTCTAACATTGCACCTATATATTGTGGAATTATCTAGAAACAGTTAGTTTCATTTAAAGCACTAATATGAGTAGATTCCACAAAGTAAGGGTCGAGACAGTAAATTTCTTTAATGTATTTTCCATTGATTCCTTATAATCATAATTTCAGTAAGTATGGTACGAGATTAATGTTATTACCATTCACTTGAGCTAATACTGTTTATTTCTGTTACTTTAGGTAATTTTTGGGTATGAAAACATTCATGTACTCAAAATTATCCTTATAAAGAACGGTGAATCTACAAATTGGTTTGTAATGCATCAATAAAATAGGAAATATCAGCTAGACAGTTTATTTTATCGGATTCATTAGCTCAAAGTATGAGAAAAGCATTTTTAATATTTTCATATAAACACTGTCGCATATCTGAAAAAATTTTGTACAATTTATAACTACTCCGTCCGTTAACGGCTGAGACGCAACACTGTGGATTTATTTTACATTTATAAATTATCATGCTATAGGTATGCATGAATACTGAAAATTTTATAAAGATCAAATGGGCAGAATTGAAATGAGAAGAAAAAGAATTCAAAATTCCTCATATAGTAAATAGTGGATAAAAGTAATGATTTTTTAACCTGATATATTAATATACTTATTCAAATAATCAATTACTATTTACCGCAGTTATCTACCTTGTCTCAAAGGTCGTCAAATTCGAGAATGCTTCCGTCACAAACCTAACTCTGCAACGTATGATGTTGGAATATCACCCTTTATAATTACCCCCTTATTATAAGAATGTACTTGTAAAAGGTAGACAGTATATGTGATATATGAAAGAAGGTAATTGCGTGTGTTAGGGGGAGTTGCAAAGCAGAGGTATTTGTGTGCCTACTTGAACATGTTCAAATCTATTACAGGGGTCTCTATTGTGAGAAGTAACATCACATTTCCTTAAGTAGCTTCGTTGAAACACGATGATTTTTTAACACTTGTATAAGAAATTACAGTTAACAACAATTCACAATTGAAATGAATAGCGAACGAAATGATAAACAAAAATGAAATTAATTATATTTTTTAATTAGTATTTCTAAATTGCTGCATGAAAATATTGAATATTTTATGCCAAATAATGACATATTTTCAAGTTAAAGACAATTTTTGTTAAGCCAAGGGATACCTATAGAGTTATCGAAATTGAAATTAAAAAATTATCTCATTCTGTACGACAGGATGATATTCCTGCGAAGCTAATCAAAGTCTTAATAACTGATTGTTTCAAAACTCGTACTTCTTCTGACATGCTTAAAATCTCATAAATAATTATTTAATTTGAAAAAGTCAAGAAACAATTAACCATTTGCCATATTATCGGAATTTACAAGCATTTGTTAAAAAGCATTGCAAAAATTATCTTAAAATCCTTAGGAAGTGAAAATATATTATCTGCATTTCTAAAAAACGAAATCTACAACATCAGCTCTTTATCAAATGCTAATATAATGAATATGAGAAACTCGATAAAATAACTCTATACTCGTTGATCTAACGAAGGCATTTGATTGTTTCGATAATTCAATAGTCATGAAAGCAATTGAGAGATTTGGTATTCATGGACTTTGTGATGATTCATCGAAATCTTAAGTATAATTCTTACTTTGACTATAGTCGCAACTGGCTTATGCTGAGCGATGAGTGGTTGTTGGTCCTTTGGTAAAGGAGGACATGGTGGTGGGACTTCTTTGGGCATGATTATTTTCATGGGAATTGTATCCTCGAGCAGTCTTTCTTTCATCTCGTAGAGATACGGGCAACGCTGCATAGTTGCACTACGATTCTACTGAAACCAAAATTCATTTTGGAATCTCAGTCATTTGATAAAAAAATGGTTTCATTTAATCTGAAAAAAAAATTGAGAAAACGTTTAACTAAATAAAAAAAAATTGATTATAATAATAGTCCAGGAGGAATCAGCGCATGAGTACCGAAAACTATTCCACCTCAATTTTTTTATGCGATCCTCTTTGAATTACCCTACTGATGATATAAATGCATGTTGCCATGGGGCAACCTAGTGCCATATTGTTTAAACCGAAATTGTTTAAACAATTGGAAGGAATTGTTATTTTTCAACCGGACAAATTTTTTTTATATTCTTTATTGAAATACAAATAAAAAAGGTCCTATGACTTTTCACGATAAAATTAATATTTTTAGAGATATGAATTTTTAAAGGTTCGAAAAATCTCAAATTTGAGTACTTTTGACCCATGAAAAATATATTAAAAAAATAAAATAAAATATAAATAATATTTTTTTTAAATTCTTTATACAATAGTTAATAATATTCTTAATAGGGATTTAAGAACATTTCATTGTTTGTACCTGTTTTTTAATTGTTAATTTCGCGCGCTCACAAGTATGCGTCGCTACCTTTAAGTATCGCCGTCTCTCTCTGACTCATGCGCTGCATCGACCTCTCTGTGTCCTGAATCATTATTTATCATTTATCTAAGAAACCATTAACTGCATCAAGATTGGTAAAGAGAGCAATGTTATTAATCATTAAATTGTCTACAATTTGTTTTTAACAAAAGTAATTTAAGTATGAATCGGAACATGTAATTAAAATTACATTTTTGTTATTATCATACTAATTTATGCATTTTTATCAACAATAATAAGATAATGATATTTGAAAAATTTTTGGAATCACAATTATATATAAATAATAAGCTTTAGCTCAAAACATACATTTGGATAAATGCATTGAATCCGCAATATAAAACATTAGATTTTACGAATTTCGAATACAAACTAGAGAATGATACTTTGCTAATACCTTTATTTATAAACAAAAGCCCATTTCCAAATGATCAAAATCTAATGTTTTATATTCCGGATTCAATGCATTTTTCCAAATGTATGTTTGAGCAAAAGCTTATTATTTATATATAATTGTGATTCCAAAAATTTTTCAAATACTATTATATCTTATTATTGTTGATAAAAATGCATAAATCACTATGATAATGACAAAAATGTTCCGATTCATACTTAAATTACTTTTGTTAAAAAACAAATTGCAGACAATTTAATTATTAATAGCATTGTTCTCTTTACCAATCTTGATAAAGTTAATGGTTTTTTAGATAAATGATTAATAAAGATTCAGGGCACAGAGAGACCGTATGCAGCGCATGAGTCAGAGAGAGACGGCGATACTTAAAGGTAGCGACGCATATTTGTGAGCGCGTGAAATTAACAATTAAAAAACAGGCATAAACAATGAAATTTTCTTAAATCTCGATTAAGAATATTATTAACAATTGTATAAAAAATTAAAAAAAAAATATTATTTATATTTTTTTAATATATTTTTCATGGGTCAAAAGTACCCAAATTTGAGATTTTTCGAACCTTTAAAAATTTATATCTCTAAAAATATTAACTTTATCGTGAAAAGTCATAGGATCTTTTTTATTTGTATTTCAATAAAGAATATAAAAAAAATTTGTCCTGTTGAAAAATAACAATCTCTTCCAATTGTTTAAACAATTTCGGTTTAAACAATATGGTACTAGGTTGGCCCATGGCAACATGCATTTATATCATCAGTAGGGCAATTCAAACAGGATCGCATAAAAAAATTGAGGTGGAATAGTTTTCGGTACTGCGCCGATTTCTCCTGGACTATAAGTATTTAAGGTAGTTTACTCGCGACAGTCGTAGACAAAAGTATTGCCTTATAGTAAGTACCAAAAGTTAGAGGTTCTCAATGATTGATAATATTATTTTTATAGGAGACATGTAGACACATATAAACTTATATATACATGTACACATCGAGTGATTTAAAAATATTTTAAATTCAAAAATCTATATCTTTTTGACAAAACGGTGAAACAATTCAGGGTTTTTTTCTAATATTTTGATTTACATTGCATTAGTTTTTAAAAAATATCGTAAGAACCGTGTTCGAGATATTCCGAAATGAAACACGAATTTCACACATGATAGATATCGACAATGTTAATTATGCACAATTTGTTTGTTAATAATCACAGACGATTGTTAGATAAAAGACATTTTATTAACCCTATATTTCAATTTCATTTAAATCTTGAGTAGGACCCTGTTTTACGAGTGAACTACCTTAATTATAATGAGCAACTAAAATATATGATGAGAATGAAAAACATTTTATTTATGTATGGGCAACTACATTTCAAAATCTCTGGGAATATGTAGAAGTCTAGAAGCTTATTTGGAAACAGAAAATGATATAAGTTTACAATTGGCAGAATTAAGTAGTCTCAAAAAATTATCCTAAAGCCCCATGACTACATGACATATTAGAGATATATATAAGTAGAGAATATATTGCGCTGCGTATATTTCCAAGTGTCTGATTACTCTTGTGTACAATCTTGATTTTGTTGTTCTCCTAACCCTTCGCGCTTCTTATAACTTCCAAGCATATAAATTTATCTACTCTTTCGTTGCTACTGCTGGCCATCATTATAAGTTGTTCTAACTCTTCTTGTGTTTGTCCCATTACCATTTATTTAGCTTTGCTTTCGTTAATAATGAAACCAAATTAACGCATCTTTTCCAATCTTCTTTGCACTTTGCAGCTCCTTTCTGGTTCCTGTTATTGGTGATTTCTATTAAATATGATCCCTGTTGTCATAGTTCGAGTCCTTTCCACCACGTGTTCAAATTACATACTTACGCAAATTTGATATTATGAGATATTTCCCGTTAATGTCATTTGATTTAAACTCTTGGTAGACATTTTTCTACTGGGTATTTTCTCTTGAAAATTTGGATTCAGAAGTTTTTGTGATTGCTGAGGATTTGAACCCTAAGTCCAAAGACATCAAGTGAAATCGATCAAAGATCCAGACAAAATCGAAGTAATTAAAAGAGTAACGAAAGCATTAATAATTTTAATAAAAATCGTCGAAAACTGATTGACAGAACACCAAGTTTGAAGTGATGTTATCCGTTGTAGAAAATCCGAAATGTCATTGAGCAAAACACTACAATAAGTGTTCACATATATATATATATATATATATATATAAATTCATTTAGTTTCTTCAACCATTTGTATATAATATTGG
This sequence comes from Galeruca laticollis, assembly GCA_963921935.1. Lineage (NCBI taxonomy): Eukaryota > Metazoa > Arthropoda > Insecta > Coleoptera > Chrysomelidae > Galeruca > Galeruca laticollis. The sequence goes on from OY998180.1 coordinate 136,623,918, forward strand.
AAATGTTTATATTCTTGGGTTCATAGGTTGTTTTAAATAATTAAAATACGATTGTATTTCACATTTTTCTATTGAAAATGGATAAAAATTTTAACGTTTCGCTTCTTCTTTGGAAGCATCCAAGCTTCCAAAGAAGAAGCGAAACGTTAAAATTTTTATCCATTTTCAATAGAAAAATGTGAAATACAATCGTATTTTAATTATTTAAAACAACCTATGAACCCAAGAATATAAACATTTCCAATATTATATATATATATATATATATATATATATGTGTGTGTGTTAGGAAAATTATGAGGGCACATATGTTTTATCATCAATGTGTTAGAAAGAGACAAAATACATATAAATTCAGTGTATCATTCTTTATCGCTAACAGGATATCATAAAGTGGAAAACGGTGGAAATATACTCCCACTACGTGTAAAGGTATGTCTGGTAGGCACCGCTTTCGAGAGACGTGCAAATACAGACGTGTAATGTGGACAGTTTAGTTTATCAATTGAGAAATAATAAGATTGTACTAAACTGATAGCTTAATGCAATGAACAATAAAAAAATCAACATTACTTTCGTTTATCCGTTCATGATTAATTTACAAAGAAATAATTCAGTAGTAATAATCTAATTCACTATATTTGTTCGGTTAGTATTGGAATAAATAACATAACATGCGAAATAAAATTTGTATTAATAATAATATGTGTTTCCAAATATCTCAATTCTCATTTTTCGCTAACAGGATCTCATAAGTGGAAAACCCACAACACCGGCCTCTTACTCTTTGTAGCTTCTAACAGTATTGCCAATGTTCATCGTATATTTATATTAATTGTAAAATGCATTGTTCTAACACGAGAACAAGTTATAAGAAGATTTTAATTATGATAATTCAAGAGGTTGTAACAGATCAAGATATAATTAATTCCATCTATTCGTTGAATATTTTATTGTAATGCTGGAAATTGTTCTAGTTTTCAGTTTGAGAGCGGTTAAAACCTTTACTTTTTTTCAGATTTGGCAACGTGAAATTAGTCTCGAAACATCTGCTGTGTTTCGAATGTGTTTGAAAAAAAATTTTGGAATCTTTATCGTTTGTATGCAAATGAGAACGAATTCTCTGTGTAAACACACACACAGTACAAATTAAAAAAAAAACGAAAATAAAATCGAATTCTAATCAAAGTACCTAGAATTTTTAAATAAAAGTAATAGTATGATATATAATAAATTAAAAAATAAAACTTCTTAATTCTTCAATGAGCTTAAATCAAATGTTCGAATAAACCCCCTTTTGAGCTACCCAGATTGTACATTTAAACATCTTCAAGAGGCGCACGCGCGATTCGTATTCGTCTGGTATAATAATCTACGCTGGCTTTTAATTCTCTGTCTCATGATTGTCCTTCTCTAACACACTGGTAACGCCATGTGACCATTATAAGTTCCCTTTGGCCGTGAGAGGTTATCGTTTTACGTTGAAATTAAATGTGACTGATTTCTCTCACAAATAAGAAGGAAATTTTTAAGGGCACGCGTGAATTGAAAATGAAGAGAGGGGACAGATAATAGTAGAAGAATTAGAGCTATAAGCGAAATCGTTTTATCAGGAGCGTAGGAAACATAGGCGGTTTACATTGAGATATTTTTAAAACCAGAAGCAGTTGAACAAATATTAGCATACGACTTATTTCTCATTTTATGATATCCTGTTAAAGAAAATGGTGATACACTGAATACGCTTGTTTTATTACAACATATTGTCACTTTTGGACTCTGTATTGTTGCCATAGATTATTCCTTATGATGTTAATGAAACTTATTATGCTTATATTCATTAATTGTACCCTCAATATCGACGAATGTAATTTTTTAACTATGTTCAAGTTATTTTTTAGTGGTACTTATTTCAAATACCTATTAGGTAGGTTTTAATCTATTGTTCAAATCATATTAGCGTGTACTACCCGAACTGATATAGAGAATTAGTTTATTACTACTGAACCATTTCTTTGTAAATTAATCATGAAGAGATAAACGAAAGTAATGTTGATTTTTTATTGTCCATTGCATCAAGCTATCAGTATAGTACAATCTTATTATTTCTCAATTAATAAACTAAACTGTTCACATTACACATCTATATTTCTAACATTAACTTCTTTCATTGCGATCTTTAACATAATGAGTTGTTTATACAACATTTTGCTGTGGTAAAGTGACTAGTAATAGCCTGAATGCATTTCTTGTTTATTTAAAACTGAAAGTAAATGCCTACCAGACATATCTTTAGAGTCATTGCACGTTTTCCACTTTATGATATCCTGTTAGCGAAAAAGAATAATACACTGAATTTATATGTATTTTCTCTCTTTATAACACATTGACGGTAAAACGTATGTTCCCTCGTAATATTCCCAACACTGTATATATATATATATATATATATATATATATATAACTTAACTTTTAATTTACTGAAAACGTGTTTTTAAAAACTAACTTTATTTCTAAGACAAACTAATACAATAATTTCAAATACAAGACTGATATTTTTATTATAAACATGAATTTAAATAACCTCGTAACAAACACAAACTAAGCAATTCTAAAATAATATAAATACTTAATCAGCACAATATACTGTCCACCTAAGGGCAATGGCGTAGGTGACACCTCCCCCTTTAGAAGGAAGCTTCTCCTGGAAGCTGGATCCCATCTTCCGTTGACTCCTGCTGACTCTTACTCGTCCTTCCTGAATGTTTCCTCTTGTACATGATCCACAGGAAGGCCACTATCAATGCTGTATAAAGAAGAATAGTCCAAATACTGGGAATGTGAAAATTATGGTTTTCCGTGAATATTGGCGTTACCAGTTGATTTGGAGTATCCTTTATTTTTAAACTTTTTAAATCAATCTTCATTGGAGAAACGTGTAAATGATTTAATTTCAAATTTAATTCATTTATTACAAAAGGTTGTCCAAAAGTTTTTTGTTGAAATACTAACTCTTGATTTCTAAATATAATTTTACATGCTGAATTTTCAATTAAATAAATGCCTTTAAGAGTTTTCACTTCAGTTTCTTGCTTACATTTTATGATTAATTTTTCTTCTACTGGAAATATTGCCAAAAATTGATTTATCTCCGGAATAATTTCAATGTTATTCTTAATTATTTCAATTTTTGTATATTGACAAAATGTAGAATTTCCTGCTAGCAATATGTTTTCTTCGCACCCATAATTATTATTGTCTTGCAAATGGTTAGGACATTGAAAAATATTGCCGCGAGTGCAAATGTCATTTAGAGGTTTAATGACATTATTTGATTTTAGTAAAAATTTTGAATTGAGTATTAATGTTACGTATTCTGATTCAATTTCTGTAGGTATAGGTAACATATAAAAAAGATTGAATAAAATATCATAATTAATAGGTATCGATAAAAAATATTGTATTTGATTATTTTCTACTTTACAAACTACGTCTATGACGGCTTCAAATTCTAAAATGTTTTTATGTTTTAATTCGAAAGGTAATTCCGTTTGATAATAATAATGCACTTTTTGCAACTCTGCAAATAAGTCGTCAGATTTTATAATACTTGGATGTAATGTTTTAAGTTTACAGAAGGTTAATGAATTTTCTACCGTTTCTAAAACGTCTAAAATTACATTGAATGTGATAAGAAGTTCGTTGAATAGCTGTTTCAAATAAATAATATTTTCTGCATTTGCTTGAAAATCTAAAATATCTCTTATCTCAAATATTTTCGTTTTTAATATTTTTTCATTATACTGGATGTCCTGAATTGTCTTATTAAAATTATCAATTATTTGGTGACTAACAGAATATTGCATTTTAATTTGAGTTTGCAAGTTTTCTTGATTTTGTTTTAAATGTTCCATGATTGAATTAATTCTTTCTCCATCTTCAGAGTCCAAATTTCCCGTAATTGTTTTTATATTGATCCAAGACCGTTAATTAATCCTCTCTTTGGTCTATCTAAGGTTGAATGAATATTAATGTTATTAAATTTATCATCTATACTATTCTTAGTGTACTCTATTATATTTACAATATTTTCTGTTTCAGTTAGAAAAAATGTATTATTAGACATATTATATTTAACGTGATTGTATTGTATACTTAACTTATTATATTCTACTAGTAGTGGACTTAAATTATAAAAATGAACAAAAGTATGGCTGGATTTCTGCAGTTTGGCATATCCAAGATTTATGGGAAGTATTCCCAAGTTATGGGTAACATCTTTTATTTTCATTGTTGCGTCTCCGACGGTGACGAACCTGCAGTGAATTTATATGGAGTCTTTTTAGGACGTTTTATGTTTGAAAGATGAATATTTTCTGAAGTATTTTTGTGTCTAGCAGCGATTTTTGCTGTTTTTAGTCGGATATTTTTACTTTTAATTTCTTCACTTTTATATTTATTTTTGGTTTTACCTTGTGCCTGTTTATTACGTACATACACTTTAGTGGGTATTGTATCTGGTAATTCTTCACGGCTTTTATTGGCTTTAGATATTACTATTGATTTTTTTCCTGTAATTTTTTATTTAAATTCGAGTACAAAATTTTCATTTTATCTTTATGATTTTGTATATAATTATTAACTACTTGTCGATATAATTCTATATTGAAGGGTGTATTACTATCTATGTGTCCGGTAATTATTTCGTTGGGTTTGAATTTTGTTGCAGAATGAACGCTATTATTATAGGCTAATAATGCATAAAGTATTTTATTTTCAATAGTCTCATTTTTAAAATCTTTTTGATTATTCAAAAGTCTGATGTGTTCAATAATCGTAGAGTGGAATCTTTCGGCAATTCCATTCGATTCTGGATGTTGAGAACTTATAAAATGAATTTTTATTTTATGCGCTTCTAATAATTCCTTTACAACAGAATTTTTCAACTCAGTTCCATTATCCGAAATTATTTGTTCTGGTATACAATGGTGTGTAAAATATTTAATTAGACTATGAGCTACTTCTATTCCTTGTCTAGATTTTAATTCATACATTTGACCATATTTAGAAAATGAATCTATTATCGTAAGAAATTTACTATTTTCTAAGGTTATCGTGTCTAAATGCAAAATTTGGAAAGGTTTAGTCGCTGTAGGAGTAACATTTAAAAATGGTTTTATTGGTTTTCTATCATATTTGCTCAACTGGCAAACTTCGCGTTCGTTTATATAAGTTTGGATAGATGCTCTTTGATTAGGCCAATAATACAAAGCTTTTAATTGATTTTCAGTTTCATCTAGACCTCTATGATTAGTCTTACCCTCGTGGTAATTTTGAATAACTTCTTTAACTTCATTTAAAGGAACGTCTATTAATTTTTTATTACATTTAACAAAGTCAATTTGAGAATCTTGAAAGTGATTTTGTAGAATGACACTGAATTTTTCATAAATTGGGTCTTCGAAATAGATAAAATATTTAGTTTTAGGTACTATGTATTCTTTCACGAAATTAATCGCATCTTGCTCAAAATTATTTTTAGATAATTGTACAATGATTCTTTGTTTATTTTCATACAGTTTTATAATAGTGGGTATGGCTGGTTCGAAATTTACTTCTGAAAATATTAATTGATTTTTACCAATATTTATCGCTGAATCTGAAATTGGTATACCGATTACAGGATTTTCTTCATTTGTATGAACTGTGATGTCTTCGTCATCATCCTCATTATTGTTACTTTCATTATCCGTTTCAACTATTAGAGATCTATTATCATCGGGAGATGATGAGAGTTTTTTATTAAATTTGTCCATATAAACTAATAAATTTTTAGGACATTGGGGTTCTTGTAATTCAGTTTCAGTAATATTTATTTGAATTCGGGACAAACAATCGCTATTGGTATTTAAAGCACCTTTTTTGTATACGATATCATAATCATATTCTTCAAGTTTCAAGCGCCATCTGACAAGCTTTAACTTGGATCTTTTAGTGAGAATAACCATTGAAGTGGTTTATGGTCGGTAACTATTGTAAATTTTCTGCCAAAAAGATACGGGCGGAAGTATTTCGCTGCCCAAACTATGGCAAGAAGTTCTTTCTCGATTACAGAATAGTTGCATTCTGAATCATTTAAGGTTCTGCTGGCGTAAGCCACAGGTAAATCAGAGCCTATTTTGCCTTGACTTAAAACAGCACCTAAAGCATAAGAGTCCTAGGAATCCTTTTAATTGTTTTGAATTTTTTGGTATCGGAAATTTTTGAATTGCTAAAATTTTATCTGGGTTCGGTTTTACACCTTCTGGAATGACAATATGTCCTAGATATGCTACTTCTTTTCGCAAAAATTCGCATTTATCAATTTGTAATTTAAAATTAGAATCTCTTAATCTATTGAATACTTCTTTTAAATTTGTGATGTGTTCTTGTAAGCTGGTACTGAACACAATTATATCATCAAGGTACACCAAACATTTCTCGTTCTGTATACCTCTTAGGATATTGTCCATGACCCTTTGAAAGGTTGCAGGAGCCCCTTTCAGACCCATGGGCATGCGCACATATTCATGGTGTCCATTTTCAATATTAAAGGCTGTTTTCGGAATATCCTCCTCAGCCATCTCGATCTGATGGAAACCAGAAGCGAGATCTAATGTTGTAAAATATTGACAACGTCCAAGCTTATCTAGTAACGTTGTAATATCTGGTAATGGATATCGATCTCCAATAGTGATCTCATTCAGTTTTCGATAATCAACAACGAGTCGATACTTTGGCTTTTGAGAAGCATCTAGCTTCTTTGGAACTATCCAGATATTGTTCGACCACGGAGAGCTGGACGGCCTAATAATATTAACATTTTTTGAATTTGTTTTTGAATTTCCGTTCGGTGAATCTCAGGATATCTGTATGATTTTGAATAAATAGGTATATCATTAGAAGTTTTAATATGATGTTTTATTTTACTTGTGAAGGTAAGCTGATTTCCTTCAACATGAAAAATATCACTATACTCTTGGACTAATTTTAATACAGATTGTTTTTCTTCGGAATTCATATGTTCAGTTCTAACTTTCAAAATATCAAATTCAACATTTTCAGAATAAATATTATTAAAATTTGGGTTGAGGGTTTGTTCGTATTCATCGAATGTCTCAACACTAATAGAAGGGCTTAAGTCTACTCGAAAGTTGGATTCTGAAGGATTTAAAATTGTACATAAAGCTATATTATTTTCAACTTTTGTTAAACATTCCGGGATTTCTAATTTCCCAATTCGTGTATATGGTATAATTACATTACCATTTTTTACATTTTCAATATTTAATTTAATTACTTGTTCACAACGTGGATGCACTACTATACAATTCGTGGATCCAGTTTTAATATCAAAGTAATTCATTTTAATTTTACTATAAGGAGTCATAAGCAAATTATTATTTAAGTCAATAATTGCATTAAGTATTTTTAAATTATCTAATCCTAACAAACAATCAAAATGATCGTGAAATATTCTAAATTAAGCGGTTTCCTATAATTAAACATTTTTGGAACTGGAATAAAAGTGCAGAAATTTTGTTGACTGCTACCAAAGGCAGATTTTACATGGAATGGTTTTTTGACATAAGATTTTTTGAAATATTTTTCAGCTACAGCTGGTGTCACAAAGGATCTTGTGCTACCAGTATCAATTAAAACTTTTAGATTTTGTTCTGGGAAAATTATATAGGGTAACACACTTTCTGAATTATTTAAGTTTAATAATTCGATAATGTTTGATTTGGTTCCGAGGCTGGTGTCTCTTAAAAAGTATCGGATTCATCATTAATACAATCGGAATCGTCTATATTATGGAGTTCTTCCGAGATAAAATTTCTAGGTTGATTAGGATTGTGTTGGAACCTATTTTGATAATTTTGGTGTTGGGGTCTAGGTGTGTTTCTGGTAGACATACTCATTGGAGTTGGATTCGAAAATCTTTGATTTGGATTAGGTTTAAAAACGTTATGACCATTATTAGAAAAGTTTGTCTTATTCCTATTAGAAGGATTATAAGAAGTTGATGGACGATTTTGTGGGTTTGATGCGGGATTTCGATTAGTGTGTTGATAATTCTGCATAGAATTTGGCTTAGGAGGTGGCTGCCTATGTGCCACATTATTTTGGAAATTGGTTTTATTTTTATGAGAATAATTTTGCGTATTTAAATTTGAAAAAATATTTTTTGGATGATTATTCTGGGTCATATAAACTTGAAAATCATTAGTAAGAACAAAGTTTCACATCCATACTTGGTTATACCGTACTGATGAAGGCTAATGAGCTAGAAACATGCATGTTTACGGTTACCACTCCTCATCAGTAACCTCTTTCTTTTTGCGTGCTTTGCCATGATTTTTTCCTTGTTTTTGTTAAATTCACGCGTTATCCCTTTATCGATCTTGCTTTTTCACCTTGGGTTGGTTTTTTCCAGACAGGAGGGCTTTATACGCCTCCGTGTTGATATTGGTTGTTCTTCCAAAATCGGAATCTCCCAATTGATGGCACAAATGTGCGTTTGGTTGTCCTGTTATTTTCCATTGTTTGTGATCTTCCATGTTTCATTCAACATCGTTGCTCCCAAGTTTCACATCCATACTTGGTTATCCATACTGATGAAGGCTAATGAGCTAGAAACATGCATGTTTACGGTTACCACTCCTCTTCAGTAACCTCTTTATTTCTGCGTGCTTTCCCATGATTTTTTCTTTGTTTTTGTTAAATTCACGCGTTATCCCTTTATCGATCTTGCTTCTTCACCTTGGGTTGGTTCTTTCCAGACAGGATGGCTTTATACGCCTCCGTATTGATATTGGTTGTTGTTCCAAAATCGGAATCTCCCAATTGATGGCACAAATGTGCGTTTGGTTATCCTGTTATTTTCCGTTGTTTGTGATTTTCCATGTTTCATTCAACATCGTTGCTCCCAAGTTTCACATCCATACTTGGTTATACCGTACTGATGAAGGCTAATGAACTAGAAACATGCATGTTTACGGTTACCACTCCTCTTCAGTAACCTCTTTATTTTTGCGTGCTTTCCCATGATTTTTTCTTTGTATATATATATACAAAGTTATATATATATATATATATATATATATATATATATATAACTGGTGAATATTGGGGTATGCAGCAAGAGAAATGGAAAAAAGTGTACTCTTAACGGAAATTTTTCAAGCTTTCGAGGATGATTGTCCTCATCATCAGGAATACTGAAATGGAAAAAAACAGTGGTGTTTTTAAATGAAACTCAAGGTCTCTAGTTAATTCCACAATATAATACAAGTTATTGAAAATTCTAAAAAATTGACAATTGTTTTGATAAATCAATATCATCATATTCCACGAAGTAAGGGTCGAGACAGTCAATTTCAGGAAAAAAACAGCATTAACATACTGTAGTTAATAAGCAAGATACAATAAGAGAGAAATCGCAACAGGTGCGAACTTACCTCCGAATTGAGGTTAGACTCCAGACTCCATAGTCTAACCTCAATTCGGAGGTAAGTTCGCACCTGTTGCGATTTCTTTCTTATTGTATCTTGCTTATTAACTACAGTATCTTAATGCTGTTTTTTCCATTTCAGTATTCCTGATGATGAGGACAATCATCCTTGAAAGCTTGAAAATTTTCCGTTAAGAGTACACTTTTCTCCGTGTCTCTTGCTGCATACCCCAATATTCACCAGTTTTACTCCTAACAGTCAGCAAAGACTATCTTCCTTTCATATATATATATATATATATATATATATATATATATATTAATACATATCCTCTATCTAAATTCTAAAGAGAACATTGAAATAAAGAAAATGTGCTTATTTGGTTGTAATACTAGTGATACACACTGTATCATCAATAATTTGAAAGGTTCAATATACCCATAAAATTTGACATTTCAATTTCTTATGACATTAATGCAGAATGGACTAAATGATAGATAGAATTTAAAAATGATTTGAAAACAAGAATACAGATGTCTCTGTTAGCAAAATTGCATTTATACTAAAACAATGAAAATTTTTGGTAACCAAAGGAGAGGAGAATTATTTATTGAAACAGTTTAGTTAGTTGATTTTGATATTCCCGAGAGACAACATCAAATAATAGTTGTCTCAAATTTATTTAAAATAGAGTTGATTTTTAGATTGCCTTGAGACAATCATCGAATAAGAGTTGTCTCAAATTCTATTCAGTATATCAGAGTAATTTGTATGATTATTATCAGTTCAACATATTTTGCCTTTTGTAAAGCCAGAGCGTGTATTATTCGCAAAGAATTACAGCGTTAAAGTGCGAGTGGTTTTTCCGGTTTCTAAATTATTGATTTAGAAAAGTTGTTCCTGAAATTCTAAAAAGCGTTTTTAGAATACGAACGAGTCTACCAGAACCTAGTTGGTGAGTCCAGTCCATATTATCTATATTATTTCTCGAGAATTAATAGGCCTTTATTAAAAATATTTCGAAAATAGATGCATCTTATGATTACTTACATTGAAATTATAGTAACGTTACTTGTATAAAATTCTACGTCAAGTGAAGACTATTTTGGAACAGACAATTTACAAGGAAATTTGCGCATTTTACATTGACATATATCAATTATAAAAGTAGACATTTTGAACTTTTGGTTAAATTATTTAGATAGGAAATTTCTAATTATGGGTTGTTTAATATTAAGGTTTGATAGAAAGTTCTATGTTTGGTTTATGCGTTAATATTTTTTGAAAAGTTTTAATATTGTAATTGTTATCTGATAATAGATTATATAAATTTGAATTCTAAATCTCTTTGGTTCTTTTTTTATATTCATTCTCATTATATTTGATAATTTTTATGCTAGAGAAAATTTAGTATAATTAGTGACATTTGGTTAATTTCATGACAGTAAATTTCATATATGTCATAAGAATTTAATTGTCTTATAGTGTATTGGACAAACAGTTACTTTACATTTTGAATAGTGCAATACGTAATTTGGAAAATTATTGGGAAATTTATAAAATTTGAATTCTTATTTGAAGTCTTTGATCCCTCCCTGAGTTAAGAGTGAGTTAATTGATGGTGTATTGATTTATCTTTCATAATATAACATTTAATATTTATAGAGCCGGGCATACTAATTTGACAACTGCTGTCATAAAATTTAATAGGTTATATTTAGCGGTAAAGGTGTTTTCACATTAGTGCAGTTACTATTACAAATTGTGACGATAGCAACAAATAATATTCATATATAAATCATAATAAAATTAGTAAAACACATTAGATATATTATAATTGTCAACCGAAAGTGGGGAAAATATTATTAAAGAATATAGAAAATATAATAAATTGGCTTCCAACGCGGGGCAAATATAAAATATTAATATAATTAAATTATTATTATAGTAAATATTATATATATATATATATATATATATATATATATATATATGGTCAAGTGGGGTAATAATGAGACAAAAGGATAATCTTTTGTAAGGCACAATAATAAGGAGTAATTCAAAAAAATACTTTTATAAGTGATTGTAATACAATGAATGTAGAGTACGAAACTGCTAATAAATTAACGTAAAAGTAAGAGATTTAAATAGAATAGACAAAAATATGTGTCTCATATTTTACCCATTAAAAAGTGAAAAATGAGACACCCTCTGTACAAATGTGAGACACCTTTGAATCTAGGTTAAAACTAATTCTTTCAGCTTTCATATGATATCTGAGGTTAAATGGGACACACGGAGGTAAAAATAAGACACTGAAATATGCGAAAAACCAAATTCATTTACTATAAAAAAATGTTTATCCTTTTAATTGAATTCACTCAGAACAAGTTAACAGAATATAACAATAAATTCGTACAAAACCTAAACATTAGGTGTGCTAGGTGCGCGAAGATATAAAAAAACTTAAAATCTACAAAACAAATAAGATCAGAAAAACAAATTTAAATGATAATGCATTAATTAGAGAATATAATAGGTATCAAAATTTATATTAAACACGAGTTGTTCACTTGCACGTGCTGTTCCTCCACATGTACCTGGGGCAGATAGCTTCGTTATAATCTCGTCTCGTGTTACGTCGTATATCTCGGGGTGGTCGGGATAACCAAACTTGTTACCCTTACGTCTTTAGTATGAAACTTGAAGCTCAGAACATTGGCCATATAATTTACCATTTTTTTAGTAGCAAATTTCACAAGCACATAATCATTTATTGCGATAGCATTGTTTTCACAACCAGAATCATCATCCTCTTGTTGACATAAGTCTACCATAGTTAAGGTTTCTAGATCGCTTTCGTCTTGACAGAGTATTACTTCTTGTTCCTCACTTTTACTGGACTCATTTTCTTCACATTTCTTAATTTTTTAACGTTCTTCTTATTTAATAGTTTTCCGTTTTCTTTTTCATGAATCATATCTAAATATTCTTGACTAGTAAGTACTTTTGCACTGTTATCAATTTTCCTTCGGCGATTAGGCTGAGATGTCAATTTTCCAATTTTTTCCAATGAAATTGATTCAAAAGACACTGCAGTAGCTGCCGGCATGTTATGGAATGATGTTGAAGCTGCTGATATATCCGGCAATGTTGAATCTGTTATCATATCCTGAAACGAAAGTAGAACTACTGGCAAAGGATCATCAACGTTGACTTCAGGTAGATCGGTTATCTCATCTATATGTTCAAATATCTCTTCCTAGAGAATCGTACCGAGTCAATTTTATTGGATGCAAACGGGACATTGGGTATTTTAATCTGGCAGTAGCCACAAATGAATTTAAAATGGTGTCTGATGACAAACCGTCTGCCCAAATTTCACACAATAAATACGAAAACTCACTTTTTGATAGTTTCCTTTGGATCTGACTCTGACATTCTATGAGCCTTTCATTCCATTTTAGTTATAAGAGGGTGAAGCAGCACTTATTCAGTGGTTGGAGCAAATCTGTGGTGTGAGCTGGGAGTTTTAGTAAGGTTACTCTATTTTTAATTGCATTTTCAATTGTGGTCTTGTCTAAATGTGTTACGTGCCCATCTATTATTATAAGTAGTGGTCTTTCTTTAACCAATGTACAAAACTTGACAAACCATTCTTGAAATATTAGTGTTGTCATCCAGCCCTTCTCGGAACATGCGTATATTGTGCCAGGAATGTCTTTACTTCCTTTCCAAGTTGTCCACAGATTTGCACCCTGAAATATTTTAACAGTGGTAGCAATCGTCCTGCAGCAGAAACGCACGACATCACTGTCGTATTTTCCTTACAGGGCCCTGAAATATTCCTGTGTACTTTTTGGCCTTTCATAGCAACCCCTCTTTGATTCTACTTGGATCCTAACAAAAAACTGCTCTCGCCTAAGTTCCATATATGACCCGGCTTAAATTCACCATAACATGATATAAACGGTCATAAAATCCATATATTCTAAATGAATCACTTGTTGCTGCTCGTCTGCATATCTCAAGATGCTCCATTTTTTCGACTTAACCTATTACGTACGCAAAAAGATCGAAACCAGTCATCTCCCGACTTACCGTTTGTAAACTGTATGGTTAAAGAATTTTCCAGAACATAACTTTGAACTGCTGATTGAACTTCGTTTTTTGTTATTGCAAATCCCCATTTTGCCATTATATGAATCTTTTCAGTAAGATCTTTTTCAACCTCGGGGGAATTCTTTATTATTTAAGTGTCTGCTTAGTAATGATTTATTTATTTTGAACGTTTTGGAAGCTTGTCTTAGACTTATTTTCTTTACTCTCAAGATCTTGGTCACTATATGGTTTTGCCATTTTCTGATATACACAAGGCATGATGCTAAAACAAAATCTTAGGCCAAAACTGTGTCTTTTTTACCCGTTCACCGTCTCATATTTACCTCAAAGCGTGTCTCGTTTTTGCCCCAGCGAAGAAATTTACCATCCGATCGTTTAACGGGCAATTTAGACGGTAGTTTGAAAGCAATATTAATTATATTCTACTTTATTGTCGCCAATAAGAATTCTTCAAATCGTTGGTCGACCATGTAGTCGGCACGTGTTCTTTGAAACAAGTGTTGTAATATCGGTTGTACAAACTTTATAAAAACGAAGATAAGATATTTTTTTGAAGAACATTAGCGTGCCATTTTCTTCATAATTTCGTAGTATTCACGAGACATTATTTACTGAATGCGGTTTAATCATTTTATATACAGTTGTGTTTGATTTGTTTTGTGATATTTGTGAAATTGCTTTCTGGATACCTTTTGAGGTAAATGCTGAATCTAACCAAATGCTTATTAATGACGATTCACATTAATAATGAAATTCCTGTTACTAATGTAAATTATAATATCCAAAATAATTTAGGATTAAAAAATTAGTAATATTTTCTGTTTATTTTTAGATTCAATAATAACCGATATTTAAGTTCATGTTGTCATAGAAAATAAGGAAGATAGTACAATTATCACTTACGATTCTAATCAACCTAAACAATTAATTTGCAATACATGCGAAAAGGGCGGCGGCGATGTCAAACTGTGCAAATGCGAAAATTACATACACTTAACATGTACTGTAAACCAAGCAACCGATAACCTACTCTGTAATCTATGTATGAAGAGTGAAAATATCTATCAATAAAATTAGAAAAAACGCCAAGAGTCGCTGGAACAGCAAACAAAATGCATGAAGCATATATGTGATTCTACACATCCACATGTGGATATTGGTGATACAGTAAGAATTCCGGTTCCGGAGGAGGATAGAGGGCGAGGGGATCCTAGATCTATTTTAGGAATAGTCAAAGAAGTGACCAAAGAGGGATTTGTCAGATTAACCACGAACAACGGCATTCTTTCAAAATTATATTCCCGGGCAGAATTTAGAACTTGCCCAAATAATCTTATGGAATTAAATACTTGCTCCCACAAACTGCGGCAAAATTGTAGTCAATTGGACATGGGCAAGATTTTCGAAGATACCATTGTAAAAGCATCAAATAAATGCTTATGTAAAACAATAAAGTTTTATGCACTTCGAAATGCCAAAGTAGCCTAAGTTGTCATAACAAATAATTTTTAATGTTTTTTAATAAGAAGAGTCTTTAATGAATATCGAAATAATTATTTTATTTGCCATAGGTTAATAATATTTGGGTATAGTTCAAAATTTTATTACGGTCCTGTTTGTGGATGTAAATATTGAATTGTTTCACAAACTGCCTAAAAATAAGTACGCAGTATTATACGGCCGACTCTGTTTATATAATGGATAGTCGATTTATGAAATAAATAGTTTTTATTTAAACGGTCTGATATGGGCAGTCTGTATATAAATTTGATTTGATTTTTGGAACCACCAATGACCATAAATTGGTGAAAACGTGATTTTTTTTTGGAAATATTCAAAGATTTAATCCGAAACGATACTGATAACGCTTATCCGAAAATGTTAATATATGTAAGCCGAAATGACACAACGCACAGTTTTTTTATTAGCTCATAAATTATTAAATTTTCGTAGTCCAAATAAACTGCTACCATCCAAAATATCCACAAAATTTCTGAGATCCACCAAACCATTCAAATTCAAATCGTGACAAATCCGAACATGTATCAAGCCAATTATATTTTTTCAATTACCATTTCTCATCTAACTACCATTATTACGTTTGTATATATTTCTTTATTTATCAAAATTGCGCGATTTTTCTTTTTTAATTCTGGAGGAAAAATCTTATCTCTCCTCTTACTTGACGTTTTTCATTAGATTGACTTTTTTCCAAAAAAAAATGTTCTAATCAGTCAAAATCATCGTTCCGGGTTGTTTGGAAACTTTTTGCTATACATGATGAATTGTTTAAATTATAATCTGGAATTTTTATTTAATACATTTTTTAAAAGAAATTTGTATAAAGATAGTGCCTTTTCTAATCAATTTTTGATTGCCAAAATTCCAAATTATTACTTTGAACATTTAATTGAATTCTCTAGTCTATGCTCGGAAAAATCTTCTATATTTATTCTTACTTATCTAATTGAACACTATGGGTTTACTTAATACACAATATTTTTCAAACTACTGTTACGCTTTCATCCCAAACTGTTTATTTTTCCAACTTTAAATGTCTCTCCTAATTTTTTCTACCTAAAGAAAAGTACTTCGTCATTCATCACATTAATGTCCCACACAAAGCTAAAGCTATTAAAGTCCGTATCCTTGTTTTATATAACACTTTTGTAAACGCATTAACTTATTATACATATAATTATTAACATAACTTATTTATTATTTATTTAAATTTCTGAAATTCCTTTGCCCAACAATAAAATATTTACCAACTATATAAAAAAATTGTCATGTCTCAAATGTCTGTCTCTTTCAAATTATTTTAAATTTCATTTTGATTTATTTTCTTATATATTTCGACACCACGCCTTACTGAAAATTTTCAACACGACTGAATACTACCTGTGATCTGGATTGATATATTTGTAATAATAATAATTAAGTAATTTATGAATTTAAGGTTAACTCCCATCAATTTGGCAAAATTAAAATATCTTCCTACCCATATCTAAGGCATTCATATTAATATTTACTTATCACATGTTTCTATAATCATTATTAACTTGTATATAGCTAAATGAGACTGCTTCAATATATATATATATATATATATATATATATATATATATATATATATATATGTATATATATATATATATATATATATATATATATATATGTCATTATAATCCGTTCCAAAAATACTGAAATAATGAATTTATTTAAAAGTGCATGCGATTAAATTACTGTATTGATTAGAACACTAAAGAAATAACTTTAAATACCTACAATATTTGAAAACTGTTCAACAAATGCAATAGATATCTCACTGTTTTAAATTAATATCAAAAAAGATGAATTAATAGACTGTGCGTAAGAATTTGCGAAATAATAAAACTTACATTTCGAAAATACTGACACGAAGACAAATATATACACAATATTAATTACAAATTCTCAATTACCATTTAGAAACTATGAAAACTATCCCATCAAGGCCGTGACTCTATTTATGTCGCCACTTTGAGCGAGGCCATTACTCTAGTTGGCAACAAGTTTGTTTATTTTGAAAACGCACTAAAACAATTGTTAATCCATTAACCATACTTTATTTGTCGGCACATAAATAGAAAATATCAATATCCCAAACTGTTTTCAAAAGTGTCACTTATGTATGTAAACACAAAGACGCGAGATGCGTCCTTAGACTGAAAGCAGAAACTGCAATCGTAAACACTACTGCACATGCTACTGCAACTTCAAAATAATCACATCGATTTGCTTTATTATTATTCTGAGACAGCATAGAAACGCTAACACTACTTTATACACCATAACAGTAACAAAATCGAATGTAGAACTATTTTAAAACGAGGAAGTGTATAAAAACAACAGGAAGTGGAAATAGTGTTGCAGGAAGACGTACGCGCCTTAAGAATTTTTAAAAAAATATACAATATATATATTATGTACACTTACCGTCTTATTTTTTAAAGATATGAACACATTACAAATCACAATGAATTGATAGAAAACACTAATACAGGTACTACGTAAGTATCTACATCTAGAGATCTGTAAATAGATCGCCCTACTCTGCACCGAAATATAGAATGAGTTTTCCCGATTTTCACATAATGCTACTGCGCGTGTTTGAAACGATTGCGACCCTACATCAATCCAATATAGGGTGTAAGCCAAAGACGTACGAAATGGGATTATATTTTAATTGTATTCAAAAAATATTTTTTTATAAATGATCATTCGTTAGATTTAGATTGAAAAAATAACTCAATATCACAATTTAAAAGAGATCCGGAATGATTCAAATTAAGTAGTATGAAATGTACATAGCAAATACGGATAATTCGTTTTATATGACAATTTCTTGTAGTGGATTATTTTATTATTAGTTACAACATAATAATGTTAGCAAATGGCTGGTCCTGTTATAATACTGTATAATATAGTATGGTCGGTCGCCGTGTATAGACGTGTACGTGAGTTCTCTTGAAATTAATTCGAACTGAAGGAATTGTTTTCAGTACTATTTTGTCGATTTGTCTCAGTTAAATAACAAAGTAATAACAAGTTATTGGGTATACGATAAAGTCAAAAAGACCATAAGTTATACAAGAAATTTCAAATCATCAACTGTGTGCAACAGAATAGCATTCCATACACGTTGTGGTGTAATTTAAATGTAACTATGTCCAAATCAAGAAACACGAATCAATCGTTAGACGAAGGGACAGTCGATCAGATAGCATCGAGAGTGTGGCAAAAAATAGAGGAAAAATTGGATAAGAGTATGGATAAAATGGAAGAGCAATTTTCTGCAATTATCAACAAAATGGAAGGTAAAATTAATGATATATCACATAAAATCATAGAAGTTAGTAATACTATAGTAGCTCACGATGATAAGATAAGGGATATATCAAAAAAAATGGATGAGATAGATACTTACCAAACAAGAAAAACTCTAAGATTTGACGGCATTGCTGAAACTGACAGCGAGAGCTTAATGTCGATTATGCTGAATATCGTAAACAATACAATGAAGGTGAAATGTTTTGAATCAGATGTTATTAACTTATACAGGCTAGGAAAAATGAATGATGGTAATCGTAAAAATAGAACAGTGATAGTTGAGTTTCTATCGGTACTAAAAAAAATGCTGTTCTGAAGGCTAGAAGAGAACTAAAATCAACAAACATTTTTGTTAACGAGTATTTAGCAAAAACCAAGTATTTATTACTGTCCGAAGCTAAGAATAAATATGGAAAGGAACAGGCATGGAGCAATGGAGGAAGAGTTTTTCTAAAGGTTGGGAATGAAATAAGGAAGATTGACTCAATTGAAGATCTTTTGTAATTATTTTCTTTATGTATACTTCATTGATTATTTTATTTTACGTTTATGGACAGCTTTGCTATATTCTACATAATTCAAAAAACAAAACATTTTTAATAGTAATTATTTACAACTTTTTTATGCTGCCATTAATGATAAGAGGAATATTCTTTAAGTTGGGAACTTGTATATTTTCAATTGTACATTTCTACTCACCTTGAAAGAAAGTTTGCTTGATTGCGATTTTTTAGGATTATAAACTAAGTAATTGCATTGTTCCTTTTTGTATATATTTAAATAGTTCAGGAGTCTCAATGACTATACACAAAATGATAGATATTTTTATAAATTTTCAAAACTGTAGAGGATTAAGGACGAAGACGGCTGAGTTTTATAATAATTCCTTACAAAATAAATATGATATAATTGTGGCAGTTGAAACATGGCTTCATGAGGGCATAGCAGATGGGAAACTTGTTGATTTAAATGTGTATAACGTAATAAGATCAGATAGAAATTTGGAAATAACCGGAAAATCCAGGGGCGGGGGTGTTATGATAGCAGTACAGCGGAAATACAAAATTTTAAATTATGTGCAACATCAATCGTTTTTTGAGATAGTGATTGTTGATATAAAGATAAATAATAAATTTAAAGCTCATATTATCGGCATATACATTCCACCGGATGCTCATCTAACCCATTATGTGAATTGCTTGGAATTACTGCAACAACATGTCTCTAATATTAACAATACATTTATTCTGGGTGATTTCAACTTACCTGAAATTCAAAGTAAAACTCTAAACTTTACAAACACTAGCGATAAATTAGACGTTCTGATTGACTTTTTAAGTTATAATTCATTAATGCTATGTAATAACATAAAAAATCATCAAAATAAAACTCTAGACTTGGTAATTACCTCCACCGACATGATAAATAACTGCACAGTATCTCATGCATTACCTTTAGTAACGGAAGATTGTTTCCACCCATCTCTAGACATCAAAGTAACTTTTAATAAAGTAATCGATAACGTGGTTACCAAGCTTGGCAACAGTAATAATTTCAATTTTAAAAAAGCAAACTTTGAAAATATGAGCAAAATGCTAAGGGTTACAGCGTGGGACGACGTTACTGATCAGACAGACGTAAATACTGCATTGGATAATTTTTATAAGAAAATTTATAGTGTATTTGAAACAACTGTTCCCAAATATAAAGTTTATAAAAACTTCAAAATGTTTCCCAAATGGTTCACATCGGATATCAAAAAGTTATTAAAGGTTACCAAGCTTGGCAACAGTAATAATTTCAATTTTAAAAAAGCAAACTTTGAAAATATGAGCAAAATGCTAAGGGATACAGCGTTGGACGACGTTACTGATCAGACAGACGTAAATACTGCATTGGATAATTTTTATAAGAAAATTTATAGTGTATTTGAACTGTTACCTTTAGTAACGGAAGATTGTTTCCACCCATCTCTAGACATCAAAGTAACTTTTAATAGAGTAATCGATAACGTGGTTACCAAGCTTGGCAACGGTAATAATTTCAATTTTAAAAAAGCAAACTTTGAAAATATGAGCAAAATGCTAAGGGTTACAGCGTGGGACGACGTTACTGATCAGACAGACGTAAATACTGCATTGAATAATTTTTATAAGAAAATTTATAGTGTATTTGAAACAACTGTTCCCAAATATAAAGTTTATAAAAACTTCAAAAAGTTTCCCAAATGGTTCACATCGGATATCAAAAAGTTATTAAAGGTTACCAAGCTTGGCAACAGTAATAATTTCAATTTTAAAAAAGCAAACTTTGAAAATATGAGCAAAATGCTAAGGGATACAGCGTTGGACGACGTTACTGATCAGACAGACGTATATACTGCATTGGATAATTTTTATAAGAAAATTTATAGTGTATTTGAACTGTTACCTTTAGTAACGGAAGATTGTTTCCACCCATCTCTAGACATCAAAGTAACTTTTAATAGAGTAATCGATAACGTGGTTAACAAGCTTGGCAACAGTAATAATTTCAATTTTAAAAAAGCAAACTTTGAAAATATGAGCAAAATGCTAAGGGTTACAGCGTGGGACGACGTTACTGATCAGACAGACGTAAATACTGCATTGGATAATTTTTATAAGAAAATTTATAGTGTATTTGAAACAACTGTTCCCAAATATAAAGTTTATAAAAACTTCAAAAAGTTTCCCAAATGGTTCACATCGGATATCAAAAAGTTATTAAAGGTTACCAAGGTTGGCAACAGTAATAATTTCAATTTTAAAAAAGCAAACTTTGAAAATATGAGCAAAATGCTAAGGGATACAGCGTTGGACGACGTTACTGATCAGACAGACGTAAATACTGCAT
This sequence comes from Galeruca laticollis, assembly GCA_963921935.1. Taxonomy (NCBI): domain Eukaryota; kingdom Metazoa; phylum Arthropoda; class Insecta; order Coleoptera; family Chrysomelidae; genus Galeruca; species Galeruca laticollis. The sequence goes on from OY998180.1 coordinate 136,645,280, forward strand.
TGGATAATTTTTATAAGAAAATTTATAGTGTATTTGAAACAACTGTTCCCAAATATAAAGTTTATAAAAACTTCAAAAAGTTTCCCGAATGGTTCACATCGGATATCAAAAAGTTATTAAAGGAAAAAAATAATCACCGAAAATGTCAGTTTGTTCTCCTCTGGAAACCATGTTAAAACTTGCCAATAGGATAAATAATGTTCCTGAAATAGATTGGACAATGTCAATTAGACAATTCAAGAAAAGTATTTGTGAACATATTAAAAAGTTCGGTGTGTGAAGGGACACTTTTGGAAATTAGTCGTCTTTGTCTTTATTCTCTGCATCAATCAATATCACTGCTTCATGTATCAATAGTCATACTATATAATGTTAGAATAGAATTTTGGAATTGTTAATACTTATTCCATGTAATTAGGTTATACAACCTGTTTGGAATAAATAAATAATAAATATAGATACAATATGTTTACTTAAATTGGAATCTTATGTATCATTAATTTCAATATATAATTAATTGATATATACATAGAAATAAGCATAATAGAAACAGTAGCGACGTCAGGGGGAGCCGGGGGTCCCTGAAATTTAGCTGGCCTCCTCTGAAAAAATATGCAATATTTTCTATTTTCTCATTCAAAGCCTACATCGTAAATACGACTATTTGTTGATTGCTCTACGAGTAACAGCACCCCCTACGCCCACTCGACTAATTTACTGTACTAAATCCCAATACCCCAAAAGATACAAGATTCTAACGGATTTTAGTCCACGTTTGAACATCATCGGCATCATCTGCCGGTTAATTTGGTACGCATTGAACATTGGTAACCGCGATCGCAGATACTTTCGTTTCTATGGACCTGGGATTCCCCTAAACATTTTTACTGTTGCAATTGCACTATCGCACTAGTTAATAGGTACATCCGATTTTCTATTCTAAAGAAAACAAAAAGACTAGTAGAAGGTGTGTTTACACTGTTTACTGTATTGTCGTGTATTAATTGATTTATAAGTTACCAGGATTTAATAAACTACACGTAAGTTTGTGTTTGAAATTATTATCTAGGTATTAATTGTGGTTTGTATGTGAAGTAGATATTCATATAAATATAGGTAGAGGATTAGAAATTAAAGTTTAGCTTGGTTTAAAAGGGAAAACGGATGGACGTTTTTCATAGTTTTTTATTAAGAAACCTCTTCTAACCTAACTTTTTATTATTTACTGTAGAATTACAAAATAAAAACCAGTGGATTAAGGACATTATTCATTATTTTCAGATTTTGTGTTTGGAAAAGGTTATTATCAAGGCTTTTATTTATGTAATATTAACTTTTTTCCTGTAGTACAGTCATGCTGTATTTTAAATTGATCATTTTATTATTTTTTCTACGGGAAATATAGTGTGGTGGCTTCCCAACCGGGATAGATATTAATACAAATAACAAAATATAAAATGGTTCTTATTTGTTCATTTTTAAATAATAAAAGCGACTTGATTGAAAATTACTTACTATTTATGTCTGCTAAGATTGAAACTGTTGATCATTTAAGTGGTCTTGTTCTATAACCGTTTTACTAGACAATTTTAAAGAATAAAATTAGACTTGCTTTATTCCTCTGGCTGCACGAAAGAAGATAAGAGGCTGCTTTTGGTGTTCTTATTTCGTCTTGTAACACTACTCTAAATGAATTTTATAGTGTACCGCTTTCTTTACTACTGTAAATTTTATAAATAAATGTAAGACTAATAAAGAAGTCATGCAAATAAGGCTTGTGGGTAGTTCAAAAAATGTCAAAAGAATCTTGAAAAAGTTACTTAAAATGTTTTGTCTGTCATTTTGATATTTCTTTGAACTGTATTATTTTTAGAAACAATACCAACAATGAGTAGTAAAAGTTCAATAAAAGACTATTTTTCAACAACGGATAGAGCGCCAGCGAGCAAAAAAAGAAAAATAGAAAGTAATTATATTGAGTTTACTGAAAGTGGCAGTGATCAGAAAGAATAAATGGATGGAAATGACACAGATATTAAGGATCTATCAAGTAAAGATGCCAATTAATCGTCTACGTCAAGTTGCAATATGGAGCAAGCGCAAAATAACTGGAGTCGGTTTTCGTACCTCTTAGATTTACCAAAAAACCCTTATGATCTGTACTCACAGCCTACTTTAAGGGAATACCCAGTTACCAAAATAGGTGATAGTTTAAGAGCGTTTAACAAAAACTGGTACAAAATATTCCCTTGGCTGGAATATTCAGTAATAGAAAACAAAGCATATTGTTTCTATTGCAGATTCTTTTGCAAAGCAGATGTAAAGGAAAAATCATTTATCATTGGTTATAATAGGTGGAAAAAAACTATGGAATCTAATTCGGGATTTACTGCACATAGCAATTCATTAGCTCACAAAGAATGTAAAATATAACGAGTTCAAAAGATGTAGTTCTGTAGGTGGCGTAGGAAATTTTATTAAAAATTAAAACAAAATACTTATCGAAGAAAATTACTATTACATCAAAACACTGTCTGAAATTATTCTATTAACATGTAAATTAGAAACTGCTCAAAGGGGACACGATGAATCCAGTGAGAGTACAAATAAAGGAAACTTTTTAGAATTAACGCAATTTATTGCAAATCACGACCCTGTATACTGCGGCTAATGCAAAATTTCTTCATTACAGTATACAAAATGAATTATTAGAAATACTTTCTACTGAAGTACTGCAATCTGCAAGAGACGAAATTGCCGAAGCAAAATTTTATTCAGTCTTAGTCGATGAAACAAATGATTTATCAAAAAAAGAGCAATAATTGTCAGGTACATCTATAAGTCAGAAATAAAAGAAATATTTTTAGGATTTATTCACTATAAAACGTTAGATTTGCACTCGCTTTCACCAGAATAAAATAAACCTTATTAAAAAACGGTCTTTTCATGTAAAACTATGTAAACCAAGCATATGATGGCGCAAGTGTAATGAGTGGTCATATGAATGGTGTTCAAGCAATATTTAGAAAAGAAGTACCCAGTGCAGTTTACGTTCACTGCTAAAATCATGTCCTCAATTTGGCTGTCGTAGACTGCTGTAAAGGAATTCTAGAGTTCTCACAATTTTTTAATATGGCGGAGCAGTTGTACGTTTTTATGAGTCATTCGTCTATAATCACGGAATTTATAAATGTGCAAAAAAATGTATCCTGGTAAGCAACAAAAAGAACTAAAACAGCTTCAACAGCTTCAATACAAAATGTATAGTGTCCTTGAAGATAAATTTGAATCCTTGTATGTTACCTTATATTTAGTCTCTTCTCGCAATAATGACAGAGGATTGGAGGCCAAAGGATAGCTACATTTCCTAACCAAAATATTTATAACTTCCATAGTTTGCTTTAGAGATATTCTTAGCATAATATCTTCTTTATCTAACTATTTGCAATCAAAAGATATGAACTATACTCGTGTAAATATTTTGGTAGAAGAGGTTCTTCAGTAACTACAGTTAATGAGAGATGAAAACTCATATTGGCATTCCATTTGGAATAGAGTGGACAAATTATGGACAGTAACTGGTGACACTTCAGAAGTAGTTCCTAGGCGTAAAAAGCAACGGCGTGCCCCTTTTAGTATGTTTTTTACAGAGGTTGCAGTCGAAAATGAATTGGATACTTCGAAACAAGTTCTGAAAATGGTATTTTTTTTTCAATTTTGGATAAAATCATAACTGAACTCCAGTCTCGATTCTAAAATAATAAGAATTTATTTAATGGATTAAGTTCATTGCAGCCAGGACACAAAAACTTTTCAAATGTATCCGACCTTTTATCTATTGCCAGTTCCTATAATAATATTTGCACTAACTGGAACACAGAAACATTAAAAGCTGAATGTATTCTTTTAAAAAGATTGATTCTCAAAAAAACAAGCATCAAAACAATGAAAGAATTATTGAAACTATTAGAAGAATATTTTCCAGCTTTTGAAAATATCTATGTATTGACAAAAATCGCTATGACAATACCCGCATCCAACAGCTTCTGCAGAATCCAGAAAAATACATTCTCTAGTTTAAGTAGAGTTAAAACATACACAAGAACTACAATGCTCAATGATGTCGGTATCTATTTTAAGTATTGAAAAGGATCGCATTAAAAATATTAATTTTCAGAATATAGTTGATACTTTTGTTAAGAATCATAATAACAGAAGAATCTTACTGTTTTAAGTTTCGGTAAAGTACTTTTATTTTTTGAAAATGTAATATGAATATATACGTTAATGTTGTTTTTATTATAATTAAAGTTTATGTTTACTACCTACTCCTACTTCCCTGCTTTTTATTGCCTCAATATACTGTATGGCCATGCAAAACTTTCTTAATATAAATTTATTTACTTAGGGTACCAAAGCAATAATGTAAAAGCACGTGCCCCCCTAAATTTTTCGGGCCCTGTCTGGCCCTATCTAACATAAAACTCTGGCGTCGCCGCTGAATAGAATTTTCAATTATTTCAGCACAGCCCCGACTGCACTGCCTCTTTTTAATCATTTGGTGGTTATTTTGCAAACTCCCACAAATTTTCGGTGTTATACCCGGAATCATTTTCTGGCATTTCCAATGTTTATTCTTTAAATTTAAGGGAATAACAAATCAACAGAAAACATATAAAAAACACAGTAATATTCAAAATACCCACCACTCATTTCAATACTCACTTTGAAATGTTTTATTGTTGTATATCAAATTGTTATTGTCACACATTCAGATAATAAACCTTCTTTATAGATTCGAAATGATTTTTTTAAACCAAATAATGCGAAAACCGATCCAGTTAAGGTGCGTACAGACATATAACAAAACTTCGTATCGTAACGCCGTCGCGTAACAAGTGTGGACGGCACTGCGTAACACCGTAACACCAGAACATAATATATAGCTTTGTTCGCGGGTCTGATTCCGAACCAGTTTAGGGACTGGCCGCATGCGCACATTCAAAATCGTCGTGCGCGGTTCGCTCTGTTCTGAATGTGCGCACGACGATTTTGAATGTGCGCATGCGGTCAGTCCCTAAACTGGTTCGGAATCAGACCCGCGAACAACTAGAAGTAACATCTCGGCGTTCCATCGGTTCTTGGTTTTTTGACGCCGCATCAAAGAAATGATACGCACTGATGTTGCACCACTTGTTAGCATGTCTGGACAGGTCTGGGGTACACAGTTGCGATTTATTTTTCGTTTTGTTTATTCAGTTGAAAACATGGAGTGGATAGAAGAATCTACCCTGGATTTCATAAATAAAGAAATTTTGTGGGATGCAAAACATCCCAAAAACTATAATAAAATAAAGAACCATGATGCTTGGGAAGAACTTGCTGTAGAGTTTCGGACAACAGTAGATGAATGCAAAAAAAAATTAATGTTCTTCTGTCAGGACTTAGGCGAGAGAAAACAAAAATTAAAAAGAGCCACGGTACGGGTAAAGGTAAGTTTGAATAATTGAAAATTAATTTCTTTTCTATTTTGTTTATTTACTTTTCAACTACAAATTTTATTTTTATTTATTGCAGGGCTTTCAGATATCTATGAAAGTAGTTGGTTTGCCTTTAAAAGTTTACTATTCCTTTGGGACAAAAACAAAGTATAAGTATAAAACGAATTACGTATAATTATCTTGCCACAACAGTCGATTTTCGTTTTGAAAGTACGATGACAATTCGTCTCTAATTCGTGTTGCATTTTCGGTTGGTCTTCTGGGAATATTACTAATTGGAAATAAAGAAGACATTGGTTCATTAGTTATAGTTTTATACTTTCCTTCTACAAGCTTTCTGTATCGAAGGTTCCATGTGGCGTATACAAAGCACAAGATGTGGAACTTTCTTTTAAAAAATTATGTAGATGAGCTACTGCCATTATAACTAATTCAGTTTTTCTGGGTTCAAGTAACATCAGTTTACAAAGTACTCTAAAAACGGCTGAGGCGATGCCAAATACATTTTCTACAGTTCTTCGTGCGCGAGATAATCTGTAGTTAAACACTCTTTGCAATGATCCTTTAGGGTGTATTTCCGAAAACGGTTTTATTAACGACTCAGTTAAGGCAAATGCCTCGTCTCCAATAAAAAAATAGGGAATTTTCTGTTGCCTGCCATGTAAAGCTTCTGGTTCAGGTAAATTTAAGTCATTTCGCTCAAATTTTTTGTACAGCGAACAGTTTTTAAAGATACCACCATCTGAAATTCTTCCTTGGCCTCCTGCATCAACATACGAAAAGTTATAATCAGCATCCACTAGGGCAAAAAGAACTACACTAAATGTTGATTTGTAATTAAAGAACTCGCTTCCGGTGTTAATTGGAGCAACATGCTTCCCATCTAAAGCACCCAGACAATGTGGAAAGTTCCAGGTGTCCTCAAACTGTTTTGCCACTTCTAACCATCTTTCTGGTGTTGAAGGTATCTGTAAAAATTAAAACAAATTTCGTTAAAACAAATTATACAGTGCGCCAAAAATGGGACATATTTTTATTTTCTAAATAAGTTTGTTTATTAAATACTTATTTTAAATTATTTTTAATTTTAGATTGTAGACGAAGAAGAAGATAATGATGAAAAGGAAATATCGGGTGATGAAGGAACATTAGCAGATAACGATAAAAATTCTGCCGCACAAGAGAACCGGGAAAATGTACCGAAAAGAAAAGCAACACCTAGTACCGAAAAGAAAAGCGATGAAGCGACACCTAGTAGGAAACGCCAAAAGAGGAATGAAGATTCTGAGAAATTAGATAAAGCTTTTAAAATACTGTCAGAAGCATCAACAAACGCTCGAAACTCACAGGGGCAAAACGAATGTAAAATATTTGGAAATCTTGTGGCTAAAAAAATGGCCAAATATTCTCTTGAATTACAAAGTACTGTACAACAAGATATTATGTTAATTTTGTTTAAAGCAGACAAGACCCATCTCGAACAAAGTTCAACCAATTTTTATCATTCGCAATCATACCGTACTCATACTCTTCAGTCATTCTTTGCAAATTCTGTGCCACAACATTCTCAATTTGAACAGTATCAGGATGGCCAAGCTTCCAGTTTTACTCAACAGCATTCACAGGTACCATCTCCAGCATATAATTATGCGAATTCTAGTATTTCGGATCATTCAAGTCGCAGTACTCCAGTCAATTCTTTACCACGCCAACTATTGGATATGCCCGATATTGAATTAGAGAATTTAAGATAAACATTTGTTTTGTTTAATGTGTGTTTATTATACTTCTTTAATAAAACAGTTTCTTACCTGTATATTTTCTTTTAATCCTTCTATAATGGCTTCGCACACTTCAGGAACTATAGCACTTATCGATTGTTTAGAAATTTTAAAAAGGTATTGTAGACTGGTGAAAGAGTCACCAGTCGCCAGAAACCGAATTGTTACTGCCAACCTTTCTTGAACAGAAATTGCCGTTCTCCATCTAGTATCTTTTCGTGCTATTTTGGGTCCAATTAAATTAATCAAGTAATCGAAGTCTGTTGGGGACATTCTAGTAAAATTTTTGTAAAGGCCACTAGTTGCCTGAAATTTTAAATCCATCAGTAAATGATTTCCGCTGTACACACTTCTATTAGTATACAACCGGGTCTGCCATCAGCGTCTATTCCGTCTATTAGCCATACTAAATTAGAACACAAATTTGTATAATCCTCGTGCCATAATACATTAAACTACCTATTTTCAAGTAGAAAGTACTAAAACATAAAAACAAAACAAATTGTATACTATGTCTCCTGCAATATTGGGCTGAATTGTATTCAGGTATCGAGAATCTCCAGTTTAGAATTTGTATGTTATCAACATATTTTTAACGCAGTGTATGCAAAAAATTTGACCCCATTTCAAAATTCTCCCTTAAAAATATATTGATGTAACCGCCCTGTAAAGCAGGATTGTAAAAGGAAGTGATGTCGACGTCGCGGGTGTATCAGACTGCTGGACGCCTTCAGTTGCATGGATGGGGTTAGCTCCCAACAAAGACGGAAGTTATACTTCCACCTGTATGTATGGTCACGAATTATATTCAACGATTATTTGTTAAAAGGATTATATATTTGACAGAATATAGACTTCGTAGAAAAAGGGTCTTAGACATATCAAAAATAGAACACGATAATCCAGTTGAAAATGTGTTATACAAAATACAAATTTAAGTAGTCAAATGAGTTCATTGGAATTTATAACGCTCTCAATTTAATTATTGCGGTCGGTAATTTCATTCACCAGGCTCATTCTGCTTGTTGAACCCTACATTATTAATTTTTAGATCATTTTCGGAATTCCCCGAGTAATTTTATGATAAGCTATAAATAGTTTTTGACATTTCTTAATGTCAGTCATGAAGATAGATAAGTTTTCTTACTGGTGCCTCATTTTACCTATTTAAAGCACACCTCGGCGTGTTTAAATCGAACTTTCAAACACGCGCGTTTTTTAAAGTTACCATGGTAACAACAACAACTCGAGAAACGTTAGTATCAATGGCAACTTTTTGATTATTGATCTGACAGCAGTACCTCGTAACGTCAAATAAAAATAAATACTATTTAGGATGGACTTTCACGAAACTTGTCTGGGCATCGAGGGCGGACTTTTATAAAATGAAACTTGGCTGGGCATCGAGGACGGACTTCCATTTTTTTGTAGTAATAATGTAATAATATTTTATGATTTCAAAGTGCACCAATAAAAAAAAATATATAGCGTAAAGTATTCGTGGATAACTGGTCTTTCAAACACTTGCTCTATTTCCATAGCCCCGTTGTGCTGGCTCTGGTGAGCTGAAAATCATCTGTGACATGTCCTTAACAATATTCTTTCATAAAATTGGTAACTTGTTGCACTCCGGAGGCTGTATCGTGCTAACAAGTCATGTAACGAAAAGTGGCCGACGACAACGACGACGACGACGACATACACACAGGATTTTTTTTTCTTAAAACCGTTTTTTTGGGTTTTTGTTGATGGAAAACGTAAAAACAACTCAAAAAAATTTCAAATTTCCAACTTTTGTTGGGTTAAACCAATACTTTTCTCGCATATTAGATAGGTTGGGGGGAAAAGTAATACCTCAATACTTATTATTAATAACTAAAAATGTTACGTCCACTTTTGTGTTTATGTAGCACAGATTAAAACGAGGGATTCGCAAAGAAGATGATAATTAGTTTATCAACTAATGAGGAATGATTATTTGTATAAAACTTAATCATTTAAAATCCAATTACCACATTCCGAATTAAGCTTTCAACGAGTAAACACATATAGTCTCGTTTTCAGCAATTTTTGGATAAATACCATTAAATACGTGTTAGTTTTATGTGTATTGTTTTTCAAGTGGTAAGTCGCTTTATATGTACCGTATAGTAACGACTGAATAATAGGCCAGTGCATCTGGCCAATTTCACTTAATATTTTGATATCCAAAATATTAAAACCAAAAAATGTCAACCACAATAAACCAACCACAACCAGCTGGACCTAGCTTCGCAGCAGTTACCAAAAATTCAGTAAAGAAACCGCAAGGACCTACATCATTCCCAAGCAGAAATCAAACAATTTTCATGAACGCTCTTCCAGACGTCGTCCTTTTTGACTACATTAAGGCAATCAGCGAAATTGTAGCACCGAAAGGGATTAGCTTTGCATCATGCATTTCCAATCCCCGTATATGTATCTATCTGTCTTCTGTATCCGTTATGGATAATCTTATAAAAAATCATCCTTTTGTTACCATCAAACAACAAATCATAACAATTCGTAGACTTATCACACCAGCAAAAAGATTGCTACTCTCCAATGTTTGTCCCTCTATCCCTAACTCACTTATCTAACACGCACTTAAAAATGAACTTGGGCTCCAGCTCGCCTCTCCAAAACTTGGGCTCCAGCTCGCCTCTCCAATTTCCTTCATTCGATGTGGTTCCCCTGAAGATGAATATGCACACATTTTCAGTTTCCGACGATCTATTTATGTTATGCCTGAAAATGAACCTTTTAAAATACAAACTTCAAATGTAATCCTACATGAAAACACGAACTACAGAATCTTCATTACTTCGGATAAACTTGAATGCTTCATTTGTAAGCAGTCTGGACACACCGCAGATTCCTGCCCAAATGCGCTAGATATATCCTGCAACCCTCCCTCACCTTCTACCTTCAGACACGAAAGCCAATACATATCTTCTGATATAACCTCCTCAACATTCCGTATCCGAAGAACATCCTGCTGATAATACTTCTTCCATTTCAAAAAAAAACTGCAGGACAACACCCAACTTTGGCATCAAGAGGACACATTCCACTGAGACACCAACCTTGATTCAACTCCCATACAGATTACTACTATTCCTCCAATTGTCAATCTTGAAAATACTCCATTCTCCTTTATTGTTGACTTTGTAACACCAATTTCAGCCCCTAAGAAAAAATCCAAAACCGAAAACAAAGACGTTTGTAAGATAAAAAATCCCTCTAATCAAGCCAAAATTGAAAAATTAATTCGTACCAATCCCAACAAATTATCCCTATCGTCCATACAGTTAATAGCTTTCCTGGAAAATTCTTTTGGCGGTAGTGATCCTTTAAAAGAAGCCTATAACTTTACCACTAATATTAAATCACTCATTGAAGACCTTCTACAAATATACCAAATTTTATCGGATAGATCTCTTAAAAATCGAATTACTAGATTGCAGAAAAATTTACTTTACGGAATGAAGGCCTGGACACTGAAAGTTAACTCTATGAGACGTTTAGAGACCTTTGAAATGTGGGTATTTCGCAGAATGCTGAAAATTCCATGGACTGACAGAATCCGCAATGAAGAAGTTTTGAGACGAATACAGAGAAATCGAGAGTTAATAATATCTATTAAAAGACGCAAAACCGCTTACCTAGGACATATTTTACGAAATCCGAAATACATACTTCTGCAAATCATAATGAAGGGGAAGATCGATGATAGGCGAGGGTCAGGTAGAAGACAAATTTCCTGGCTGCGAAATATTAGGCAATGGACAAACATGGACTTGCCGACCTTAATAAGAACAGCTGAAAATAGAAATAGTTTTGTAGATGTTATCGCTAACCTCCGCTAGGAGACGGCACTCAAATAAGAAGAAAAATTTAAAACTCGCAATAAACCCCAATGATGCTATCGAACTTGCAAGCCTATCGTCCATCAATTCAAACGACTCCAATCAGGAAGATTCCGATCTATTTTAATACATTTTTATCCAACACATTTTCAACCTTTCTTACCTAATTTTAAAATTCAGTATTTTACAATGGAATTGCGACAGATATTATCCGCGCCTAGAACCAATTCAGTATCTAACCTCAATTTACCGCCCAGAATTCCTTTGTCTACAGGAAACCAATTTTAAAACAACTAATATCCCACGAAGTAAATCTTTTGAAGGGTATCATTCCATTAGAAATAACTGCAATAGAGCAAGCGGGAATTCATCAATATTCGCCTCAAACGAAATGTATTCAGAACTACTTCATTTGACAACAAACCTGGAGGCAGTCACCATAACGACATACTGCCCCAATAAGCTAACCATATGCTCCATATATATCCTCCAGATCATCCTCTAAAAGAAGAAGAGCTTTTTGAACTAATATATCAACTCCCCCAGACGTTTATCCTCATAGGAGACTTTAACGCTCACAACAGCATGTGCGGTTCACAAAAGACATTTGGACGCGGAAAGGTAGTCGAAAATATTTTGAACTATACAAATTCTTGCCTACTCAATACAGGGTATAATACACACTTTAATATTTCCTCCGGTACCTTTTCTGCCATAGACCCAAGCATAAGTTGTAACGACATAAATGCGTTACTTTAAAACTCGATTCAGAAAACCAGTTATCGCCGCGATAACAATATAACCCACCAGAACAGCAGAGCCCTCACGCCGGATGCGCACGACGAATCGACGGTAGAAGGGACAGAGACTACCACCACCACCACGATGGATATAAAAATGCGAACCAACAGACGAAGAAACGACTTGGTTTACGGACTCCTGCTCCTACAAGTTCAGCCGCCTTCAGTGTGAAGCGTAGGTCGAGGGTATTGACTTCAACCTTAAACGCTTTACACTATCTCCCGTCAAGTGTTGTACTAAGTCGGAGTATTGATCCTACTTTATACATCATTCATTAGAACGGCCGTTAGTTTATGGTATTGACGGAAACGTGAACGATCGCTTTAACTGTTAGAATAATTTCGGTGTGGTACTGACACCCGAAAACTCTGCAGTATCTCCGTAGGGAAGCATCGTTAAGCTGGGTACTGACTGGCTATAAACGATCGCTTTAACTGTTAGAATAATTTCGGTGTGGTATTGACACGCTGTAATAACTACAGTCCCTGCATGTAGAAGTAGACTAAAACCGAAAGAGTATTGATACGCCGGTTACTCATATCCCCGGCTAGCTGAACATTTCACAGGACATATAGAGTCTCGTACACCGTCGAGTATATCGCCGAAATCAATACACACACCACTTCAGTTTTACCTAAGTACAATTCAGACCACAATTACCTATCAAGCGACGAAAGGATACGGTTCGTCGAAACATGGCCTTCAGAATATTTTACGTACCGGAGAATTATATAGAATATTGAATTTTAATTTATTTTTGTCGTTGTAAATATTATTGTTTAGAAATAAATCAGTTAATTTAATTGAACTCTGTCTCCCTTGGGCTTACCTAGGCAGTACGCATTACAAAGTGATCCCAACGCAGCCCCTTTTGTGACTTGGAAAACAGCTGATTGACTTTATGATCACTTTATAATCACTACCCAAGAAATCACACAATCACTATGAAACAGTTTCCGAAAACAGTTACTAATGCCTCAAAAAAGCTAACTAATCTGAGTATTCCACGACAGTAGATACTCTTTTACTAACACATGATGCTTACGCTATCAACAATGTTGATGACTTGACAAAATCAATAACCGATTCAATTCTCTCTGCTGCCAAGACCCACATTTGTAAAATGTCTTTTCGCCCAATTATATCACATTTCCTTGGTGGAACTCCTCTTGTGATGACGCAATACGCTATTCGGGCATTATTAACCTCGGTTGTGATACTTGTGGTTTATCTGGCTTAGTGAGAACATGTTTATATGATATAGTTGGCGCAAAACATATAGTGTAGTGTAGTGTAATAGTATATCCCCTTTAAATTATGTTGCGGAGCTAGACTCTGAAAGGTATTAATATTTTGTTTACTTTTACCAATAACTATATTGTATTTCGTTCGGTTTAATCGGGATACCAGACGTGAACTGAGCCCTTTTTGTATCCCATTCGATTTTTTATTATCAAAATAAAAGTCTATGAAAAAATAACAAAAAAAAAGAAATTTTATAACAATTAATAAAACAAATCTTTAAAAATAAATATTATATCTAACTCTTGTTTGTCACTACTGTATAAGTAACATGAAATATATATTAAACTTAATTAATTTTCTTCTTCCAAAAATTATATTAATCCTTATCCCATATCATCTGCTTCACTATCACTATCGTCTTGTAAATCAATAATAAATTTATTTCCCCCATTAATATGGACTTGCCCAATATTCTTATACTTATCTTCAATTTTGATTACTTTTTTTATCTCTGTTTTAGTTGTGCCCAAATTAACTTGATGGGATTGAAAATACAAAAATAAGGAGGAGGTCTCACTATACAGTGTCCATGTTGTTCAGCAATACTCTGTAGGGCGTATAATATCTTAAATTTCTTTATCTGTAAAACTTCAATCAGTTGTTGTTTTGTGGAATTTTCTAGAAACAGTTGGTTTCATTTAAAACAGTAATGTGTTCTGTTTTTGCTTGTGAATCAAATGTACTCAATTTTCCACGTCATTTAACAAGAAATCATAAAAGTGAATTGGAAGTACAAAAAATGTTAGCCCAACCACCACGGAGTAAAAAGAGGTACCAGTTATTAATCGCTCTTAGGAAAAAAGGCAATTGGTGTGCGAAACAGATTTAGGATATTCAGTCTATTACGGAGTACGTACATTGCACTACTCATAATTTAAATTTGGTTGTTAATGATGAGGTTAGCAATTGTATCGAACCACATTTTTTTTCCTCCTACCCCTATAGAAAGTACACACTTTCCTCCCTCAAATCAGGGAGGAAACTCATACTTTTTCTCACTAGGGAGGAAAGTATTTTTCCTCCCCCTCATTTCAAGTAAGTTGTAAACGATGAAACTTGTGAATTCATTGTATTCATATTGTTTCCATAATTTCTAGAACATCCTGTATATCCTGTTTTTTGGTAAAAATCAAACATTAATGTTACTTCAACGTAGTTCTTCAATACAAATTTCAACTTCAGGAATCTTAGATATACGTTTTTTGAGTTCAGAATAAGAAAAGCATAGTATGCTGTGGCTCACTGACAGTAAACACGGCGATTGACTTTGGAGGTGCAAAGTCGCTACATTCATTTTAAACTAAATATCCAAAGTTGATTGCATTTCTGAAACGTCAAAATGCCGGATACAAACCAAATAAAGCTAAAACTTTTACAAGAGAAGAAATAAATACATTCTTAATGGAAGCCCCCGATGATGTTTTTTTATTAATGAACGTAAGAGATCAAATCCCATGCAAATAATTTAATTTTTGATATAAAATATTCATAGGTAGTCCTTGTTATTGGAATTTCTGGAGCATGTCGATGTGATGAGCTTATTAAAATGACTATGGATGATATTGAAGAGAAAGACAATCTTTTAGTCATAAATATCCACACTTCAAAAACGTATAAACAACGAACTTTCGTTATCAATACTATAACAGGTAACGGCCCAAATTTTGTTCAAATCGTTAAAAAGTATATCTGTCTACGTCCTAAAACTGAGCATAAACGATTGTTGGTATGCTTTAAAGCAGGCAAATGTATAAATCAAGTGGTTAGCAAAAATAGTATATCCAAAATACCACAAAAAATTGCAGAATATCTCAATCTTCCAAATGCCGAACATTACACAGGGCACAGTTTCAGAAGAACTTCAGCAACTCTGTTAGTAAACGCTGGTGGGGATATTTTAGCTCTAAAACAGCATGGTGGTTGGAAATCAACCAATATCGCAGAAGGTTATGTAGAACAATCTTACACAAAAAAAAGAAAAATTTCTGATCAAATTATGGGAAATAATGTAGAACCTGAACTTGATCAAAATCAGCCAAGCACTTCTAGAAGTTACCACCATTACAATGTGCTAAGCGAAAATATTTCAAATACTAAAGCTCATGTTCAAACCCTATCTTCTTCCAATGGTGTTCATATAAGTGCTGCTCAAAACTGCACATTCAATATTAACATAAATAATTCTAAAATATAGTTAAACAATACTATGTACTTAATTGCATAACATATATTGATAAATTTGTTTAATAAATAATTCTTGTGTTTTTAATTATATTCGTTACCTATTTGTGTCGTAAATAAATTTTCAAAAAAAGGTGGGTATGAGGAAAAATCATATGTATCACATGGGAGTAAAGTGACTTTTCCTCCCTTGGATGTTTACTGCCCTCCGCTTCGCGTCGGGCACTACATCCTACGGGAGGAAAAGTGGCACTTTACTCCCTAGTAATACAAATAGCTATTTCGCAACGTTACAAGATTTGTATAATTTTTTTGGAATTAGCATGAAACGTTGGGATTGCCCAGTAGAATTAATACAATTTCTGCAATAAAACTTCCTTTTTTCGATATCATTAAAGCATTTTCAGAAATACTTCCCAAGAATTCCAGTAAAGAGGAGCGAGGTCAAACAGAAATTATTAAAACAAAAATGTTTAATTTTGAATTCACTTTTCTTTGCGATTTTATTCCCCGCATACTGAATGACATCAATTATGCATCTAAAGCTTTACAAAAATGCGATATCAATTTGGATGACGTATGTAGAGCATTAGCAGAGACGAATGCAAAGATAAAAATTTATATAAATGACTTCAAACGTATGTATCAAGTGCAAAGCTAGTGAAACTGCAATAAAATGTGGTATAGATTCCCATTTCGAAGAAAAGGAGCTGCGACATTTATCTCTAATATTATTCGGAAAAAAAAGATGCATCAAAAACTAGATTTGGCTGAAGTCGTTGATTCTTGCGCAGAAAATAAGGCTAGAAATATGTTGTAAACAAAACTGGTTATTTTTTTTAATACATAAGTTAACCTTTGTACATGAGTAATATACTCGGTAATATGGTAATATATATACATTGTCTTCAATGTTTTATTTTTATCCACAATTGAATGTTTTATATAAATACGTAAATAAACCTATCGATTCGTTTTGTTTAATTACCTAATAACATTATTTATATATTCCTGAACTGTTCAACTGTAGAACTATTCTCAGGTAAGACACTCGTGCACATACTTAGAGTAAGTAGCATTGCTGTGCCCTGCGCTGCGGTGCATGATAAAGAAATGAGGATAAAGTAGCTTTGCTTCTTTGAAGTATTTATATTTCGACTTGATAAAAACTGTACAATTTATTAGGGGGCCCCACCTATCTTTCGCACCTGGGCCTCTGACTATATAGCTACGCCACTGATTACTGGAGCAACAGTGGGAATTGTTGGGGCAGTAATGGGAATTCTTGGGTCAGTACTGGACATTACTGGGTCAGTAGTGCGCATTACTGGGTCAGTAGTGGGCATTACTAGGCAATGGTGTACAAAATTTGGTTAGAGGTTTACCTCTCGGGTATCACCTTATGTTGAATTATCTGAAACAATTATTTTTCATCGATAAAATGGGTAGAGAGATAATGATAGTGTTGTTATTTTTCTAATACAAATATATATGAGCAGTTTAACATTATCTCAATAAAAAATATTTCACTGTTTTCTGTCTCAAGTAGACAGCTTTTCTCTGAAGTGGAACATGTTTTGATGTACTTGGTCCAAATTTATTATTTAGCATAGTAAAACTTTTGCTGAGAGGTATTATAATAGCATCATCATTGTCAAATGTTATTAACATTGTTGTGTCATAATTTGTTTCACATACATAAAATTGTAACATACGCCATTGATGATAATGTATTAAAAAAAGCAAATATATTCAGCGAAGAGATGCTTTGTTTCTATAAGTAGACAATAACATGTATAATAACTATTTTAGGTGCCAAGATGTGATTAATATAATTTATTAGATTGTAATACTAGTAATTCATTGTAAAATAAATGTAACTACTCCTTACCTGCTAAATTGTGTATCGGTAATGAACCTAAGTTCACAGTGGATGACTTTGCACCTGCTGATAATATGAACCATTCTAATTTGGAAAGAGATGTTGCTCTTGCATCACTACCTGTAGATATAACAACCCCAAAACAAACAGTACCTCAATTTTCCAGAAAAAAAAAATCACCTGTACCATCAACCAGCAAAGAGTCACCTCCAAGTCACAGGATTCCCCCGAAAGAAGCTTCACAGAACGAACGTGCGCATACTTCAATAGCCATTATTTCTACTGTTCCTGCGTCTAATAAGAAAGTTAAAGGAAAATGTAGTCGATAAAACAGCGCTCTGAGATACTAACCAGCACTCCTTTAAAAGAAGATTTGGTAATTAAACATAATAAAAAGAAAGAAAAATTACAAAGCTGCAAGACGCTAAGAAAAAGATAACAAACAAGTGTTTGTTGACACTGCGGGTTCAAAAAACGCAAATACAACTAAAGTGAAAACGGGCGCAATCAAGAAGTAAATATCCAGAAGATGGGCTCTGTGATGACGATGAAATGGACGACATGAGTGACGAGGTATCCAATACTGACATATGCATATTATGTAGAGATTTCGGTAGATAAACCGAAACATAGTTTCGATGTACAAGTTGTGGAAAATGGGTGCATAAGGAGTGCAGTGGTGCAGACAGTCCCGAAAATTATATTTGAGACATTTGCTAAAGTATTCAGATTGTTATTTTACTGAATTTATTAGGATCAACACTTTATCTTTATTTACGGTTAATTTGTTTTTGCTAAATACCAAAGAATATGGTTATTTCTTAACTTATGTTTCCATTTTGAACTTTCATACTTCCCCACAACAGTGCGTCATCTTATCCTCAGTGGTGCGTCAATTTATCATTAGTGGAGGGAAAGATGACGCAAATTATTATTTTTTTAAAAGCCACGAAAAATATTATTATTATACCTAATTAAAAAACAAGTATAGCAAATGATAATAAAATGTACTTGCTATAACATCTTGATAGTAACAACAACTCAACTACTTTGAATTCGTAAATAAATGAAAAAGGCTTAGGTGCGTCATCTTCGACTCTTCCCCTACTATATATACTCAAAATTATTTACTGAAGATTTAGATTGTAACTACGAAATCAAAAATAATGGACTATTGAGGGACTCAATATATATGGCAGAATAGAATAGAGACACTGCTTTTTAACGATTCAACTAATTTATTCAAATTCTCATTAACTTTTTATGAATTGCTTGTAACTACTAAATTAGAAGAATGAGAATAGAGGAGAGACCCACTTAGTTATATTCAGCTATTTATAATAATAATTCAGTGACATTTATAGAACTATTAGAATGTGCAAACCTTTCTAGATGGAATTCTTGTTGATATTGGACCTTTCGGTATACCTAGAGATTGTAAATTACAAATTACATCGCTAATTTACTTCTGGAGACGTTGCTTTCGAATCATTTCAAGGAATTTATATTTCGCTATTACATGATTGTCTACTGATTACAATCATAACATAAAGTTAAATCTAGAGGTGATAAGGGGATTACCGAAAACATGCTCATCTTTACATAACCAATGCTCCGTAATAGCTACAGGTAAGGAAAATCCTAATTACACACACAAAAAGTAATATAACATTTATTCGTTGCTATAATGTACATAGAAGCAATCAAAGCAAAAATCACATGAGGCCGGATAGAAATATTAAATGGACAAGCTGTATATGAACGAGTTAATAAAAGTGACTAAGCTGTTACGTGAAACTTTTTTTATTATTAGACCCGTCTCCGTCCCTGAAGGGCGATATTTCAGCATGATACAATTTACCGATTTACCCTCGCTGGTTGGTGATCAAACATGAATTGAGGTTCAAAGGGGATGCTTTGGATAAGGGCAAATTTCACACTAGGCTAGGCGGAGTCGCAGGGAATTTGAAATATGTGTACTATCAACACTCTTAATAAGGTCTATCCTTTAAGGTCATATCTGTCGCGACTATGGTAAACAAACTTGCTTGCTTAATTGACGATCGGGAATCGGTCAAAAGTGAATGCCATTATATCATATTTGAGTGCTTTTATTTGCGTGTTTTCGACCTCCATACTTTAATGCTTCTGTAAGGGGAAACTTCTAAAATATTTTCACATAAATAGATAACTCATTATATTTATCAATATATATATATATATATATATATATATATATATATATATATATATATATGTTATATACCTTAAATTACTTAGTACATATTAAATAAAAAGACATCATGAAGTCTGCCATATGCTGCCCATCCCAATGTTATTCTCCTGAGCAGTTCTACTGTTTGGTTGTCACTATCAACCTCACTTCATGTCCCAGATATATGTAGCTATGCACCATTTGTATCTGATTGTTGTCTACACTTAATAGCTTACTGGGGACTAGATTGGTCATCATTTTTGTTTATTCGAAATTTATCTTCAGTCCGACCGTCTGTATTACATTTTTAAGTTCGGTCTTGGATCATTATAGCGGCTTCTATTAGATTTTCAGAAATGAGTACGATATAGTCGGCGAATCTAAGATGGTTTTTGAGAGCATACTATAAGACACTGATGAATAGTTTAGGTGATAGAGTATCACCTTGTCTTACGCCTCTGTCTATTTTGATTTTATTTGGCTGGGAGTGGAGGTTGATTGTTGTTGTATATATTTTTGATCACATTTGTATATCGATGGTCGATTCGGCATTCATTCAATGCTTTTATAATGTCTGTTCAAGATTAGCAAATCTTGAATTATGTATATTACGATACTTTTTAAAAACGTGTAAAATATTCTTAGATAGTAACCTCATGTTTCTCCTTGTCACCATTGTATACAATTAAAGGCGTAAAGTCAGTTTGTTTATTAGCAAAATAAAAATGTGTAGAAGTATTGGTAGACCTTTTTGTATTTTTCGGTGTTGATGTAAATTCAAAGGGTAGATTCACTTTATCTTCAGCTTTGTTGAATACTTTTGAAATATCACTTTCGCACTATTATTTGTAAAATAGTATTGCTAGAGCAACGAAATAACTCATTTTTGAAATTCGTGAAAGACATATTGTCGCATTGTGTTTGATACCCTGTTGTGTAATCTAGAATTTACTTCGAATCTTGGAACTTGTAACTTTTGTTAAATAAATAATTTTTTAAAAAACCTTTTTCCGTGTGTAAAAAGTTATTCGGCGCAGTCAGTAGGATATGTTAAACGGGCGTTAGTGAATATAACGATCGGTTCATATCAACGATGTATTAACATACCTTGAGTGAATAATTGGGACTCTTGGTTAAGTGAATTAAGTAGCTTAACTCGAAGACAGTTGGCTCGTACGAAGAGGAATTTCAAAAGAACATTGGTAATTCCAACTACAGTTCAACTAGATGGCGAAAGCAGTCCTAATTTTCATGTAAGTACTTTATGTCGTATAGAGGAAATAATTGTTTATTTAATTCAGAAAGCTCTGACAACTCCGATTCTGATTTAGATTATGGCTCACAAACTTATAGTAACCGTAAAATAAATATTGAATTATCAAAACCTAGATTTAAATTATATACATAATACAAAATGCCAGTAGATCAAGTGGTACCGCAATTGAAAAAGGAATATCTGGACATGATTCCAGAATTCCATGGCGAAAATGCTTTATTACCCAGATTCATAGAAATTTCTGAAAAGTTAGTAAATAAATGTTACAATACAGTAGATTTAACAGACTTTCAAAACGAATATTTGATGTCTAGTATTTTATCTAAAATTAAAAGCCAAGCCGCAATAAATATTTCAGCTTGTATTATTTCAAATTGGCAGAATTTGAAAGATACTTTATTAAACACATACGCTGATAAACGAGACATTTACACGTTAAGTATTGAAATATCGGAATTAAAGCAAGGAAATGAATCACCTTTTGACTTTTACAATAGGATACAGCATCTTTTAAATCTACAAACATCATTATTAATGACACGCTCAAATGCAAGTAAACAAGCCATTTTAGGTAACTATTTTAGTAATTTAGCACTAAGAGTACTATTGCGCGGTTTAAAGGAACCTCTCGGTACACTAATGCGTACCAAGAATCCTAGCGATCTAAATTCAGCTTTAAATGACTTTCAAGTTTATTTAAGTAATAATAACAACAATACAAATCCAAAAATATCTCAGTTTAATGTTACATCACATAAAAATAATTATCCTAATAATAATCAAACGGTAAGCAGACCGAATTTACAACATAATTATCAACCACAATTTAATAGAAATTTCAACAATGAAAATAATTTACCTAGTACAAGTAGAGATACAAATTTTCAGAATAGAACTACTAATGTTTTCAAACCTAATAGAAATTACCAATTTCAAAAACCTACTCCAATGAGTATATCTGCTTCTAATACGTACAATAAACCCAATGTACAGAATAAAAATAATGGACAAAATCAATCGCATTTCGTAGGTAATAGAAAAAAATTATTTCGGAAGAATTGCATAACATGGACGATACTGAACGTCCCACTGATGTTGAAGATTGTTTTTTAGACGAAATTGCCTCGGAAGAGACAGACACGAATTATGAAAGTGAATTACCGTACATAATATTTCCTGAACAAAATTTGAAAGTAATGATTGACACAGGTAGTACAAAATCTTTTGTAACACCTGAAATTGCAATGAAATATTTTTCAAAATCGACTATGAAAAAATCTTTCAAAGTTACTTCTGCTTTAGGCTAAGTCAACAAAATTATTGTACAGTAATTCCAACTTCAAAGATATTTAAAATAAAAAATGAAATGAACTTAGAATATTGTATATTTAAATTTCACAATCATTTTGATTGCTTATTAGGTTTAGATAATGGCGACATAATTATACCTTATACAAAAATCGGAAAATTTGAAATTCCTGAATGTCTTACAAAAGCGGAAAATAGTCAAGCTGTATGCACTATTTTAAATCCGTCTGAGTCATATTTTAAAGTAGATTTAAGTGCTCCTTTAGAGGTTGAACAGTTCGACGAATGCGAACAAACCTTGAGCCCTAATTTTAATGCTATTTATGCAGAAAAATTCAAATTTGATATTAATAAAGTTCGAACAGAACATATGAATTCTGAAGAACGCAACGCTATTCTTAAATTAATTAAAGAATATTCTGACATGGTAATCAACTAACTTTTACTAGTAAAATCAAGCATCAAATAAAAACTACAAATGATGTACCTATATATATTAAATCGTATAGATATCCAGAAGTATATAAGAAAGAAGTCCAAAATCAAATACAGAGTATGTTAGATCAAAATATCATAAGAGCCTCATCCTCACCGTACTCGAGTAGTATCTGGATTGTTCCAAAAAAATTGGACTCTACAGGTAAACAAAAATTCAGAGTCGTCGTAGACTATCGCAAGCTTAACGAAATAACTATTGGAGATAGATATACATTACCAAACATAACTAATCTATTGGATAAATTAGGACGTTGCCAATACTTCACTACCTTGGATCTTGCCTCCGGATTTCACCAAATTGAGATGGCTGAAGAAGATATACCCAAAACGGCTTTTACTACTGAAAATTGCCACTGGGAATTTTTGAGAATGCAATTCGGACTAAAGGGAGCTCCAGCAACTTTTCAAAGAGTGATGGACAACATTTTAAGAGGTATCCAAAACGAAAAATGTTTAGTTTATCTTGACGATATCATTATATTCAGTACAAGCTTGCAAGAACACATAAATAATTTAAAAGAAGTATTCAAAAGGTTACGCGAATCGAATTTTAAAATACAAATTGACAAATCCGAATTTAAGAGGAAAGAAGTAGCTTATTTGGGACATATTGTCACCCCTGAAGGTGTAAAACCAAATCCCGATAAAATAAGGGCTATTCAAAAATTTCCCATACCAAAAACTAGTAAAGAAATTAAAGCTTTTCTCGGACTTCTTGGATATTATAGAAAATTCATTAAAGATTTTTCAAAACTGACTAAACCTTTAACTAATCGTCTTAAGAAAAATGCAGTAATTAACATAAAAGATCCTGACAATGAACAAAAAAGAGCAGTATAAACTAGAGATATGGGAACGTAAAATGCCCAGAAAGATTTATGGTGGAATAAAAGAAAATGGAATATACAGAAGAAGAACAAACAGAGAATTATCAGATTTGTATAATCACCCAAGTATAACCCATATAATTAAAGCACAGAGAGCGAGATGGTTAGGACATATAGGTAGAATGGCAGAAGATAGATGGGTAAAACGAGTACTGAAAGGGAGAGAAGGTGGTAAAAAGAGAAGAGGAAGACCAAAGAAGAAATGGTTGGAGGAGGTTAGGAGAGACCTGAGATCAGTGGGAGTAAGGGACTGGCAGAACGAGGCGAGGAATAGAAAAAAATGGAGAGAGAGAGAGAGAGTGAAAGATCTCGAAGCCGATGGCCAGATAGGCCTGTAGTGCTGATATATATATATATATATATATATATATATATATATATATATATTTTGATAATTTGGAACTGCTTCTGGGTTCTATTGAGGATAATTATTTAATTAAAAAAAAATGTAAGTAGGTCCTGGATTAGATTATATATATTTTACAATACCCCGACTTTTCTCGTCCATTTAATCTCACAACAGACGCAAGCAATTTTGCTCTAGGCGCTGTTCTTAGCCAAGGAAAAATCGGAACCGGTTTACCTGTGGCATATGCTAGCAGAACACTTAATGATTCTGAAGTAAGTTATTCAACAATTGAAAAGGAACTCCTTGTAATTGTTTGGGCTGTAAAATATTTCCGCCCATATCTTTTCGGAAGAAAATTCACTATAGTAACAGATCATAAACTACTTCAATGGTTATTTTCTTTGAAAGAACCCAATTTCAAATTAGTTAGATGGCGGTTGAAACTCGAAGAATACGACTATGATATAGTGTACAAGAAAGGTGCATTGAACACTAACAGTGACTGTTTATCGCGAATCCAGCTAAATATGAATGAAGTAAATTCTTCGGATAATCTTCCCAAAAAATTATTAGTTTATATGGAAAGATTTTAATGACGAAATTGATGACGATAATAATACTATTCACACTAACATAGAAAATCCTATTGCAGGAATACCTATCTCGGAATCTGCAGTAAATGTGGGAAAAAATCAAATTATAATCTCTGAAGTAAATTTTGAACCAGCTATACCAACTATAATTAAATTATATGAAACTAAGCAAAGAATTCTAGTACAATTTTCTAAAAATAACTTTGAACAAGACGTAATAAATTTTCTGAAAGAATATGTAGCACCAAAAGCAAAATATCATATTTATTTAGAAGATCCCTTATACGAGAAATTCAGCACTGTTATACAAACATATTTCAAAAATTCACACATTTCATTTATCAAATGTAATAAAAAATTAATTGACATCCCTCTAAATGAAATCAAAGAAGTGATACAAAACTATCATGAAAGTAAACGGAATCATAGAGGATTAGATGAAACCGAAAATAATATAAAATCTCGATACTATTGGCCTAATCAAAGATCTTCTATCCAAACGTACATTAACGAATGCGAAATATGTCAAATAACAAAATATGATCGCAAACCCGTGAAACTACATTTTAATATTACCCCAACAGCTATTAAACCATTTCAAATAATACATTTAGACACTATTACTTTAGAAAATACGAAATTTCTTAGTATTATAGACTCATTTTCAAAATACGGGCAGTTGTATAAATTGAACTCAGCCCAAGGTATAGATATAGTTAATAATTTAATTAGATATTTCACCCATCATTGTATACCGGAACAAATAATATCCGATAACGGAACAGAATTAAAAAATAGTTTAGTAAAAGATTTATTAGAAACTCATAAAATACAAATTCATTTTATCAGTTCACAACATCCTGAAGCAAACGGCATTGCCGAACGATTTCATTCAACAATTATTGAACATATTAGACTTTTAAATAATGAGAACGAATTTAAGAAAGAACCTATTGAAATAAAAGTAAATTATGCTCTTTTGGCATAGTATTATTTACTCTGTAACGAAACTAAAACCATACGAAATTATTACAGGTCATTTAGAGAATAACTCTTCTTTTGATTTAGACATTGATCGACAATTAGTAAATAATTATATTCATAATCACAAAGAAAAAATGAAATTACTTTATTCTAAAATAAATAAATCATTGCAAGAAACTAAAGATAAATTTATTTCAAAAGCTAATGAAAGTAGAGAAGATCTTCCAGACCCTCTACCTACAAAAGTATTTGTCAAAAATAAGCAGATTAGAAGTAAGACAAAAAATAGATAAGTAGTGTAGCTATGCGGGTTTCAACTCACTACTTCGAAAAAGGTCCGCTAGGCGACGGTGGCGCTGGTGTCGGTGGCGCTGCGTTGGCGCTGTCGGCGGTGTCGTCCATTTTTTATCCAGTCGGCCATTTTTTAGTCTGCCATTTTTTATCGAGTAGATTTCGCTAGATGGCGCATTTTGCAGATTTCTTTTTTTGATGTGTGTCGTCCATTTTTTATCCGGTAAGTTTGTGCATGACGTAACCGAAAAAAATTTTTGCCCCGAGTGAGATTCGAGCCCACGACCTCATCGTTCCCAGCCTACACCGTTACATGTCTGCCATGAGGGTTCCAAAATATTTTAGTTTTGAAAGTGATCAGTATAAGTATTTTGAAATCTCACGAGGCGTGATTTCACGATGCGATGTAATTTTCTTCAATGCGCCGATTTTAATGCATGAATATGTTCCACATTTCAAAAAAAATGTATTAAAATCGAAAAAAAGTTTTACCCCGAGTGAATTTCGAACCCACGACCTCATCGTTCCCAGCCTAGACCGCTACATGTTTGCCATGGTAGATTCATACAAATTATGTTTTGAAATGAATTATATCCGTACTATTTTGAAATGACGCACTAAAAGCTGTACACCGAGGTGTCTCATATATTATCGGATTTCACGATTGCTTCAACGTTCCCGGCCTAGACCGCTACATGTTTGCTATGGTGGATTCCTACAAAATCTGATTTCACGATGGCTTCGATGTAAATTTCTTCAATACTCCCTTGTACTAATATCGTTTTAGTTATTAGAACATGTGAATCAAATGCAGTTGAATCAGAATCCTTCGTAATCGTTCATTGTATATAATTGTATAATCAGTGATAATATAAACAGTTTTATCATACACACATGAGAGAGAAATTAATATGTAACAATTAATTTACTGAAACGAATCCGAATTTTATAACGCTAGAATTATTTTTTAAAATCTCCTTCATCACGACGTTATATCATAAAGCTTATTAACGTTTCGCTGTACTAAATAGGGATGACTTTCCTCAATGTATTTTCATAGAAATTTTTCTATACACCTTTGAAGAAAATATTATTTGTGTTGTTATTACAAATTATAAAAATATCGGGAAGATTGACAATAATAAAGAACCTTGAATTCACGACATACGAGTGGAAGTGTTTTTTTATTAAGCATAAAATATTCTTTGAACTAATATCTATACCTAAGAACAGGTAGTTTCTCTCGCCTACAACACTTGTTCAGGTAGGGAACGCATTAAAATATTTGAATGACAATATTCTGTATAGTGGTTGATTTGAGGAGCCGACAAGACGTTGAGCTTAGATCATAAAGATTATTAATGTTTCTATATTAAATAGTCCGCTGTATGATACATAAATTAGGTTCATTACAGTATACGAATATTTTTTTCAATACAGGGTGTTAAAAGATATTTGCATCCCTATTATTATTCTGCGGGGAATATCTACGTAAAATATACGAGGCATGTTATGATTAAAATTGATATATATATGGGGTGTTTGTAATTATTAAGACTGTAGAAATATGTAGATATAAAAGTTAATGACACACACAGTTTAGTAGTATTTTGAGCGGGATGTCTACGTAAATTATAACAAATATATGTCTGAATATGATACTGAGAAACCATCAACGTACATACAGATACAGCATTTTTTATACAGGGTGTGGTCATAAAACATACCATTTTTCTTTATATACAGGGTGTAGTCAAAAAGATGTGATGTTCATATATACAGAACCGCATTGGTAGATTATTTCCACATACATGATGTTACTAGAACGACAATGACAGCAAATCCACTTTATTCGACAACAGAGGACACCCAAAGCTTTTGCATGCTTGAGATTTGTTGCTCGTACGACTACACTATAGTAAAATATGATGTGACTCATTATATTATTAAACGGATAACACACATCAGAAGTCTATCAGACAGATAGCAGAGGGTAACAGAAGGGATAACAAACACACCCCAGACTCACATCAGAAGTCTGTTTGACAGTGCTAGTACTAACAAATTTACTGCGACACTCGGTTTATATGAATTATTTTCCAAGAAAACAACAAAATGAAGCAATGATTTCACAACTTTGTCATACACTGAATGTCATTTTTATTATAGTTGCGGTGAAACAAGAACCAACTTTACAACTCAAGCAGAGGGACAGCAGACACACATCACAGGGTTAGCACACATACACCACAGAGGCACCAGACATGCACCACCGTTATACGTTTGACATTTTTGGTATCAAACAGTACTCTTTGAACAAAATATCAGGAATCTTGTATTTCCGAATTTCATTATGAATCACCCCAAATATTTAGAGGGGCGTATGATACTGATGGCGATATTGGTAACCAACAAAAGAGCAACATATTTACAGATACTGGCATTAACGGATATCCATCATGATAGAAGAGGACATCTAAGACATCAGGCTTGCACCCAACTAAATTAATATAATTAAGCTGCTCTTCAAAAAAGAATGCTACGATAATAGAAAAATATTGAAGCAATGATTTCACAACTTTGTCATACAATGAATGTCATTTTTATTATAGTTGCGGTGAAACAAGAGCCAACTTTACAACTCAAGCAGAGGGACAGCAGACACACATCATAGGGTTAGCACACATACACCACAGAGGCACCAGACATGCACCACCGTTATACGTTTGACATTTTTGGTATCAAACAGTACTCTTTGAAACAAAATATCAGGAATTAGCACACATACACCACAGAGGCACCAGACATGCACCACCGTTATACGTTTGACATTTTTGGTATCAAACTGTACTCTTTGAAACAAAATATCAGGAATCTTGTATTTCCGAATTTCATTATGAATCACCCCAAATATTTAGAGGGACGTATGATACTGATGGCGATATTGATAATTTTCATATACATTATAGCTATTTATAATTTAATCACGTTATTTGTATATTCCTTTAATATAGTTATATGCTTTTCTGTATTTGTAAATTCTTAAAATTAAACTGTTATATGCTTTACCCAAATACCAGTAAGACTACGCTCTTCAGGCACGGATTATTATACCGAAATGTGATAACACTTTCGACAACATGATTATAAAACTAACAATTTTAGTAATGGAACTCACAAAATGTTATTCAAATATTGTGATTTGTCTGTATAAGAGAGAGAAATTACGGTCGACGGGCAGGTAAGATTTTATCTGAAAAATAACAATGACATTCTCGGAGGGTCAAAAAGATTTCACCCGCTGTGTGTTACATAAAATGTAAGGAATGTATATGCAAACATAGAATTTGTATCTTCCCATGATGGTCGTTATGGTGCTACAAATCTCATTTCTAGTCCGCGTTATTGCAATAGAACAATTTTCAATGATGATCCGACTCTAAGGAAAATTAAAAAATCTCCATTGTCAATAAACCAATGTATATGGATATGCCAATTCTCGATATTTCCAAAACTGGAATGTACGACTTTCACTATAATTTTATGCTTCCAACAATGGGAGTAGTCAATTGTATGCTATTGTACACAGACACTAACAGTTTTGCTCACCAACTTACTTGTAACGATGCATATAAACATTTAATTGACGCAAAAATTGACAAATTTGATACATAAGACTACTACACTAATAATCCATACAATATACCTAGAGTTAATAAAAAGTATTATGCGTAATGAAAGATGAGT